>OY728121.1:689246114-690496114 GCA_963277665.1 Viscum album | reverse complement strand
TAGAGGATCTCATCTGAAGGTGCCAAACATTCCTGGCCGAACAACACGAAAATACACTGCGTGTATTCAGCAGTACACTCCATGTAGTCCAGGTTCAATGCATCAGACTGGTCCCCCAAATCAGGTCATGTGGGGGAGTATTTCTAAGTCTTAAATGACACCATGTGTTGACCAGGAACAGGTGGCACATAGTTTATGGATTAAATGCTATGTGGTCTACTGAACAAAGTGTGTAGTCTCTTCGAGTTAGGGTTGGCCGTGTACCATGTACACATCTTGCCTGGATAGAAACCATGTAACGAGGATACTACATGGTGTGTGTCCCACTGAACATGCCATGTGATCCAAAAAAGAAATCTGAAGTATATCTACATTCCATGTCCCCAGGCGTGTACTTTGGATGGACGGTGAACAAAAGTACACACTATGTAGTCGGAACTACATGCCATTTACTCATCCAGATTACTCAGATTTATTAAAATTTATTATTATATTATACAAACCCTTGATATGTATACCATAGTGTAGGCATAAAGCTGGGGCACAACACGTGATAGGTGTTATATATATATGTGTGTTTAATTTAACATATTCTTAATGTTTATTTCTACTAATTGGGTTGTTATAAATGGGAATTCACCAAGTTTCCTCTAAGGTAAAAGGTACGTACAAAGGGAATTTTAAATGAATTTATTTATTTAAAATTATGATGGATGAGAATCTCTAGGAAATTAAGAAAAGGGTTTAAGATAAAAGGATTGATTAAATAAAGATAATTAATTGATTCGAGCGTGATTTATCTTAAACAAGAACAATTAAATAATTTAATGCTAGTTTTATTTATGCATAAATATCATTGCATTCATGGATGATCATGAGCTAGACCAAGACCTTTGTATATGAACGATTTCTTTTAATTTATTTGTTTAAATTAAATTTGTTGTCCTGCAATCCTTTTCCTCATAAATATATAGGGAGTATGTGCCCGAGGTTTATTTTATGTAAAACCCCATTTTACCCCTCACCTACATGTGAGATAAAAGCATATGTAATGGATGAAGCTCCCAAACTAGTGGAGGTGGATCATGTTAGGATCCAAGGTGAAACCAATCCAAGGATATAAAAAAGTGGACAGGTGGAAAGCTGTAAACATGAACCCAAAATATTCAAGGTGTTTCTACCCTAGTTTTTGGGTTAGTTTATCAACCGATAGATAAAATAACTAATATAAAAATCTCAAGATCATACCATTTATTTTATTTATATCATTTTCATGGTTTATTTATTTTGGGTGTGTTTTCTTGATCACATAATTAATGAATTAAACAAACATGAAAGATGGAACTAAAATAAAACCAACTTATGCGTAAAATATTATCTTAAAAATGCTTAATCACTTAAGTATATCCCACTTAATATTAAAAATCTTGTAATCAAAGATAATAAAATGGAAATTTATGTATAAGGATAAAATCCCTCAAAGAAAATATCAAGTGGGTATAGCCTTCCATAATCTTGGTTAGAATCAAACCATAGTTCAAAGTGCTTGAGAAAACCAAGTTAGGGTGATTTCAATTATCGGGGAATTATAATTCAAGATTTTGGGTTGACTTGACTTGGTTTGCATCAAGGGTTGACTACCACAACAGGACTTGGTTTGACCAAGAGGCAAAGGTTGAAGAAATCCAAAATAAAAGGATTTCAGGATTGGGGAGTCCACTCAGCAGATCAAGGAGCTATGAGTTAATGAAGTTGTCATTTGGAATGCCTACCTAAAACTCATTAAGTTGCTTGACCAACCCTATTTGGGGTAATGTAAAGGGAAATATGGATCCTTCATACTAGAATATTCAGGCAATAGATTATTCTGAAGTCAATGGCGAGGGCTATTATATTTCGATAAAATAGTGGGAGACTAAAAAGTATTAATTAATTTATTTGTCTCAGTTTTATCATACTAAAGTACTAAACCTTTTCTCATATTAATTTGTAGAAATGGCTAGAAAAATGACTTCGAACATATCATTGTGAACCATACTCGAGAAAGAAAACCATCTCATCGGCAACAATTTCAAAGAGTGGTAGAGGCGTTTACACATCATCCTTCGCCTTGAGAGGAAATTGTGTGTTCTTGAAGAGCTTGTACTAGTTGCCCTTTGGAAAGAGGCCAATGATGAGGAACTATCTCTATATATGAAACATATGGATGATTCCACATATTTCCATTGTTTCATGCTATCTTCCATATCTAATGAGCTCTTGAAGTGACATAAAAACATAGATGTGTATGCAATGAGGTCTCACCATAAGTATCTCTACCAAGAGAAGGAGAGACATGAGAGATATGAGATCTTCAATTCTTTTTTTACAACAAATATTTGAGATTTTGTGCCAGTTGGGCCTCATTTAGTCAAGATTATTGGATACATTGAATTCATGGAAATCTTAGGGATTGAGTTCCTCGATTATTTGCGTACAAATCTCGTCCTATCATCACTGACCAAGACCATGTCTAGCTTTATTTTCAACTATAACATGAGAAACAATGAGAAGTTTCTATCAGAACTTCTAAACATAATTCTCCAGGTAGATAAGGACATGGGGCATGACAAACCCACATCCCTTATGGTTAATAAGAAAACAAAGGACAAGATGAAGGGGCCAATGACTTATAAATGGTCTGAAGCCCCAAGCATCATCCCTCCAAGAAGGGGAAGATCCAGAAGCAGGGAAAGGAATGGGAGGCATTATGTTTTGTAAGTGGCAAGCTAGTCCACTAGAAGAGTAATTTCACCTAGAAGCATGGGGACTCTAAAGTTGCATTCATTATCAAGTGAAATCTTTCCATTTCTACTCATTGGGTATTAGATACAGCTTATGGGGCTCACATTTTTATTCAAATACAGGAACCAAGTAGATTTAGAAATATTTCCAAAGGAGAGGTGGATCTTCGAGATGCCAAAAGCGTGGGGCTAGCTGTATTGGAAATTGGCGATTACCACCTATCATTGACAACTGGGATGATTTTGGTTTTACATAACTGTCATTATGTTCCTAGTGTTACCAAAAACATAATTTTTGTATCATGTTTGGATATGGATGGATTTATTTTCAAGTTTGTAAATAAGGGTAGCTTCTTTTATAAGAACAAAGTATGTTATGGTATGGTGCATTTAAATAATGGTTTGTATGTATTAAATTACAAAAACCAAGTGCTGGAAATAGATAACAAAATAAACCCACATGACTCATACATCACCCTATTGTGGCATCACTGTCTCGGTCATGTAAACGAGAAGTTCTTGAAAAAGCTCTGCCAAGATGGCTATTTAGATTCTACAGAGCTAAAACCACTTGATAGATGTCACGCTTGTTTACAAGGTAAAATGACCATGCTGCCATTTGGTAGATAGGGTGAGAGGGCCACAAAGCTTCTAGGATTGGTGCACATAGATATGTGTGGACCATTTCCAGTAGAAGCTAGAGTTGGATATTCTGACATCATTACTTTTACTGATGATTTGAGTAGATGTGGATATGTCTACTTAATGAGGTATACGTAAAAATAATTAGATAAATTTAAGTAATTCATGAATGAAGTAGAAAATCAGCTTGGTAAGAAGATAAAGAAGCTTCAATCGGATCGAGGTAGAGAATATCTAAACCAAGATTTCATCGATCTTCTACGGGTGTTTAGGATTCTATCTCATCTTACACCTCATTATACACCATAGAGGAATGATGTTAGTGAAAGGAGGAACCACAGCTTGTTAGGCATGGTGAGGTTGATGATGAGTCATGCAGATCTTCCATTATCATTTTGGGGGTATGCATTACAAACTGCAGCATACACATTAAACTGAGTACCAACTGAGGCAGAAAATGGAATTACCTCTGAGTTATGGAATGGAAAGAAACCCATTTTTTCGCACACAAGTGTATGGGGATGTGAGTCATTTGTTAAGGCCTTCTCAGGCAACAAACTAGAACACAGGGGCATGAAGTGTATCTTTATAGGATATCCCAAGGAACCAAAATGATATTACCTATATAACGTTTCAGACAAGAAAGTGATTATTTCTATAATATTCGACTTTATTGAGAGGGAGCACATCCTCAAAAAGGATAGTGGGTGCAAGAATGAATTTGACGAAGTTGATGCTCAAGATAAACAGGGGTTGGTACAGGAACAAGTTCCACAGATCCCCGTGGAAGAGGTTCCCAAAACACAAGTACTGCGTAGGAGCTCAAGATAGGTAAGATAACCAGACAGATTTGGTTTCCTAGTCACCAAGAATAGTGAATCATTATTGTTGGAAAATGATAAACCTATCTTCTACAAGGAAGTAGTAGAAAGAATAGAAGCCACAAGATGGATAGAATCTGTGAATTATAAGATGAATTCCATTTATCATAACCAAGTCTGGGTCCTAGTCAATTAGCTAGTTGATGTAAAGCATGTTGGATGAAAATGGGTATTCCAGAGAAAACTAGACATGAAAGGTTAAGTTAGCACCTATCATGAAAGTCTAGTGGCTAAAGAATTCAGACAGTTTCAAGGAATTGACTATGATAAAACCTTCTCCCCAGTTTTCATGTTTAAATCCATAAGAATCATACTTTCCATAGTAGCTTACCATGACTATGAGATTTGTAAAATGGATTTCCAAACAACATTCCTTAATGGGAACCCTTAGAAATATGTCTATATGACAAAACCAAAAGGTTTTGTGACACCAGGTAAAGCCAAATGGGTTTGTAAGTTGCAGAAATCCATTTACGGATTAAAGAAATCATCCAGGTCATGAAACATTCGATTTTATGTAGCCATAATGGAATTTTGTTTCCTTGAGAATGAATGTGATTCATTTGTTTATAAGCGGTTTAATGGGAATGCGGTCGTTATCCTAGTAGTATATGTTGATGACATATTTCTTATTGGAAATTATGTACCAGTCTAACAATCATTTAAGGACTAGTTGAACAAGTGTTTCTTGATGAAGGACTTGGGTGAAGCATCCTACATTTTAGGGATCAAGATAATTTGTGATAGATCCAAGAGGCTGCTTGGACTAAGTTAGGGTACAAATATTGACCAGATAGTAAAGAGATTTAGTATAGAACAATCCATGAGGGGATTGGTTCTAGTGTCACGTGGGCTACATTTTTCAATGAAAATGTGTCCTGAGACACAACAATGGATTGATAGATTGAGTAATATCCAAAATTATTCATCTATAGGATCCATCATGTATGTCATGCTATGTACCATTCTTGATGTTGCCTATGAACTGATCATAGTAGGAAGATATCCAGAAGATCTAGGATAAAATCATTGGACTGCTGTAACGATTATCCTTAAGTATCTAAGAAGAACTAAGAATATGTTCCTAGTGTATGAAGGAGACGAGGAGCTTGTCATCAGAGGGTATCCTAATGCTAGTTTTTAGACAGATCAGAATGATCTGAAGCCGCAATATGGATATGTATTCTATCTCAATGGGGGAGCTGTGAGCTGGAAGAGTTCAAAGAAACCAGTTTTTACCGATTCTATAGTGGAGTCCGAATATATAGTAGCTTCTGATACAACAAAGGAAGCCATATGGATTCAGAACATTGTCCAGGATCTTGATGCAGTGCCTAGCGGTAAAGATCATATTGCATATATTTTGATAATACTGTAGTAGTGGATATTTCAAAAGAACCAAGGTCACATCAATGAACAAAGAACATACTCTAGAAGTATCACCTCTTGAGGGATTTCTATCAAAGGGGTGAAGTTGCAGTGATAAAAGTGTCCACGGAAGAGAACTTGGTAGACCTCATGACTAAAGGCCTATCTCAGTAGAAGCATAAATTTCATGTGAGAGCTAGTTGGTTAAAAGTTGTTAGCAGTTGGCTCTAATCTAAGTGGGAGCATGTTGGATTTGGTGGCCTAGATCCAACTACTTTGTACTTTATTTTATAGTAAATATCTTATCACATCTTGATTGTTCTTCTACGTGACAATGCTTGTGATAATGTCCTAAGGATAGTTGTTGCATTAAATGATCATAGTGGATCCCTCCAATTATGAGAACCCATAACTGCCATAACACTATTCTTGAATATATGTTCTATGGCTAGATGATGTTATTTGAGGGACATAAATAATATATACCATTAGGGGTGAGGACTCATAAAACATTGAGGCACCTTCTCATGGTGTGTGGCCTTGGTAATATCTAGGAGGATATTATGAGAACGAGACCCTCCAGTAGGAAATACACATTTCATAGTGTCATTGGATGTTCCTATCTACGGATATGTGTATTGGTCCTTAGAAATTAAGATTATTATTAATGGGTATTACAACTCACGCACTAAGATGTATTGATGAAAACTATGACAACACACTGTTCGCAGCGAGGTAGGATACGTTGGGTGCATCACGAGTGATACTGCATTAATAGATAATGCGAGAGAGGATTTTTTTCCTTCTGTTCCATAATAGAATTAAATATCTCAGGCCCTTTTATGGAATTGATATAGACTAAATAAATCCATGGCCTCGGTGAGGAATGGGAAAGTTCAATTTTAGAAAGTCAAAGAAAGAATAATCGAGCACATGGGTTTATTGCACTAGCATGCAACCCACATGAATTGAGATATCATGAAAAAGGAATTATATTACATGGTAAGCATCTGTAGGATGTGACACATCATTTTGGCGTTAAATTCTTTCTTTATGGGTGACTTGGCATGTTTCTAGACGCTAACCTTGGACTTTAGGCAGGCTCCACCTAATGCCACTGAGAAAGAGGCCTAGAGGGTCACACACTAAGAGTGTCCAAGTATCTCAGTTAAATATTAATTTAACCAGTTGAATAGAGATTATTCCCAATTGTGGTTTAATAATTATTTAAGGATACCTTGTTGTATTTATTTTGACACTAGTTATTCGAGAGAATATATTGTGGGAAAAATAATATATTTGTTAGCGAGTAATGTAGTGATATTTATTTTATAAATAAATATCCATTATTAAAGGTCTAATAAATGTGGTGGAGGAAATAAAGAAAAATGGAAAAACAAAAGTACATGTCGTGTATATTAAATATACATGCCATGTATTTTTTTTGGGGAATTTATGAGAAATAATATCATTTATTTAATTATATAATATTAGGTGTGATTCGTTGGGTGCTTGTTAGGTAATAATAATAGACAACTATTATTATTAGACATGGTATATTACTAAGAATTAAATGAAATGAATAAATTCTTTCTGGTAATTAATTCATTTAATTATTCTATCTAATTAAAAATCCCAATTATATATCTCTCATTTGTCTGGCCATTTTTTTGTGGTTTTTCACAATGGATCTAGAGAAAGCTCTCAAGCTAAGAGAGAATCCTTTTTTCCAAGAATGCTCTCAAGCTACGAGAGAGAGATCCTCCTCCACCGGATCAAGGTGATCGAAGGCAGAAATCGCAAGAAAATTCCCTTCTATGCTAGCACTCAGAGATCCCTTCGACGACGTCCAGAGATACGTGGTGCACATGTGGATTATCGCTAGAGGAATCCTACACATGGATTCTATGACTCAAGGATAGATCACATCGGATCATGACCAGAAACATCAATGAAGAACGAATTCCATCAAGGTAATTCTTGTCAATTAATTAAATTAACTATGACTAATATATGATGATCATATCTATAGTTCTGGGAATCCCCTCTTTTCTTTTTCATTCTTCATTCTATTCTGAAGATCTTACGTTTTATTATCATGATGGATCTCAAATTGAACATTGTTAATGCTAAAATTAATGTTGGGTACACCCACCAACATGCTTCCACTATTCCCGGAACATACATCCTCATCAACCTTGGACAAAATATCATTTTCCATGATTTACTGCTGAATCTTTTCTACCAAGCACTCAACTTTTTCCTTCTTTATTTTAGCTTCCATGGCCTTAAACGATGCTAGTTGAACCCTTAGAATGTTAATGATATCATCTTGAGTGAAAATGTCTATCACAAGCTCTTGTGTCATCCCCTCTAGAAGAGAAATCTCTTCCCCGGGTTTTTGAAGTGACTGTGATCCCTCAGCCTTGTGTTTCCTCCATGCCAAATTGAGATCCTACCATTCCACACGTACAGGCTAGATAAAGAAGTCCCAGACCAGTTTATGAAAAGTGCTGGAATCCATACCACTGATCCCAATAATGACTATACAATAGTGAATAGATCCCTCCTGGTGTGGTCTATCGGCTATCCGGATATGGGTAATGATGTTATGGACATTCTTATGTTCCTTGTGAAGAATGACCCAGTTACCCTCATTTAATTCTGGGCTGGAGACCTTGAAATATTTAGGTTGTGCATTCTCTTGAGGAGGAAAGACCTCCAATATGTTTTTGACTGGATCTTTCATATGTAGATCTTTTAACATGAGAATATCAATGACCATCTCCATGAATAGATCCTTTTAGTCCTATCCAAATGTGATAGAAGCTGGTATTACACTTTGTGGTACTATAGGGGTGGATGCCATCATCCCATCTCCCTTGGATACTCCTACCAGTAGCACAATTTCAGCTTCGACTTCCACAACCACCAAAATTGGATGTTTTGAATCATGAACACCCAATGGGATCTTCCCATCTATTGACACCAATTCTACTTCTCCCATCACAAAGTCGGCACCAACAACCACTTCTGGTAGCACCACCACCATAGGCCAAGCCTGCAAAACTCTTCCAGCCAGCTCTATGGTGGGGCCAATATTGAATCCCTCCATTGAGGGTGCAGTCTCATCAGCCCCCCTAATAGATCTTCTACAGTTGGATTTACCTCTATTGTAACACCCTGAGATTTTGGTGTATTTTATTCAAATTAATTTAATATTTTGATATTTTTCACTTCAAAAAACACTGAAAATAGCTTTTCACTAAGTCAAAGATTCATTTCAAACTAACTAACTTGTCATACAATACACACAACACTGAGTTGGTGTGCGATGTATGGAAAACTGAGTTGGCATACGATACACAGATCACTGAGTTTCTACGAAACATCTATTTTCATTGTTTTAATTATTTTAATAGGATAATTATAACCTATCCATTAAAAATATTTTTATGAACAGTAATAACTACTTTTAAAATATTTTTTATAATTTTTTTATATAAATAAATCATATTGATAATAAAATAAATGATTCTTGGTAAAATCCTTCTACGTTTAAAAATATTATTTTCTCGAATGAACCACTTTTAATGTCCTTTTAATAAATATAATTTTAGACACTCCTAAAAATTTATTTTGTTAAAATATACTTCATTTTTGAATTCAAAATATCAAAATTATCTTAGTCTGAATTTTTGGTATTTTTCTAAAAAAAATCAATTTTTCATGAATAGTGAAAAAGAGTGCATTATTGTTAGAAAACCCATATTTTTCATTTAAATAATTGTTTTATGTTAAATTTATTTTAAATTCACAATATATAAATAATATATATTAACCCAATTTAGTTCAATGTAATCATTTTTATAATAGAATTACATATAAAAATCATTGAACATTTCTTAACATCTTTTTACCTGCCTTCTACCCACATTTAAACATTAACATTAAACGTAGTTTTAACACTTCTGTGAGTTGAATTTTTAAAAAAAGACATAAATGGTTGTAATAAGTTTGAAATTTTTTTTTCAATAGGATCAAAATAATTTTTATTAAATAGTAACTTTTCGATTTTATTTACCATAGTTAAAGTTAAATAGGGCAATTAAAGGTAAAAATAATATTATAATAATATAAAATTACCCTAAAACTTGTCCTAATTTCATTGGATAAGGTTTTTTAGACCAAAATTGACCTTACGTAAAAAATATGATCCTCTTTAATCCACTTGTGTTATATTAAGACATTTATTATATTTTATTTATAGAAGAGTTAAAAGATTCATATTCAAAATTTAATAACTAAATACTTTTTTATATAGGGTTATTCATAATATAAATTCAAATATAATTATTAATTTTAAATATAATAAATTTATATTTATTAATATAATTTATTTTTAATTTTTGGAGAAGAAATAACTTAATTAAATTCTTGTACAATAATGATGCAATAATTGTTTAATTAATTGTGATATCAAATAAATGATATTAAAAATACTAAAATAAATATAATATGGACTATTTAATGACATCTATAAATTTTATATATAATGTATACATGTTATTTACATATTTTAAGTATTTTTTTGAATTTATCATATTGTTTTGATATTTTTTCAAATGAAAATTTTGAATAGTATCAAAATTGACATAAATGATACTTTAAAATAATTAATATTTTATTAAATGATATAAAAGTCATAAAAATATAACGTTTTTAAAAATAACTTACATAGTGTTACATATTTCATAAATTATTAAATTGGGGATATTATTTCATTTTATAGTAAATATATTAACCCTATAGTGTAAAAATGACAAGTTGTCACAATAAGAGTTAAATTGTATAACTAAAGGTTAAGTCCAAAAGATAAGGTTAATTATATGACATAAACTTGTCTAAAATTCATTGGTTGAGAGTATTTAAACCCATAATCTTATCAACCTATAAATAACTTACTTTTGAGCTATTTAAAATAGAAAATTAATTTATAATAAATTAATAGTTTTGGAGTTTCCTAAAGTGCCCCTCCACCCCCTTATAAAACGGCACTTATCTTTCTGTTTAATTCACACCCACAAGTCCCTTTGGATCGGCCAAAACCTACCCATTTTCCCTCTAAAATTCCATCAATACATCCTAGAGTCCATAATTTGGGCATAAATCTATCCCAAGTAGTCATTTTGTACAAATCAAAAGAAGATACCTAAAAAAGGGGTAATTGTTTGATCATCTCTTTAAAAGTTATTTTCTTCTTATACTTCCTCTTTCTAGGTTGTTTCCATAAAAAATTAATAACTCAAGCATATACTATATTCTGAAATTTATTATAGTTATGGGACAACCGTATTCTTCCGTTTACCTATCCTATGAAAAACAATATCACCATGCGTACGTACGTACAACTTATCATCTCCACGCCATAGTGTAAAATGTTTTTCATGTATACTTTATTTCTATGGGTATGATGATGAGTATAAAAGATATAAATAATAAATATGACATAATATTGTTTCTTTATAATTCATATTCCATCCAATTCCCTCCCCTTTACCAATATGGAATGATATCATCGCTTGTACGTACCTACGGTTTACCGTCTCCACGACGCGATGAGATTCATCTTCCACGTTCACCATTCAAGGATGATTTTTAATATATATATATAATATCAAATATATTATATAATACTTATAATATAATATATATATTTTTGTGAGAATGTACATATATGTCATTCACTTATTCCCATTCATTACGATAAGAAAACAAAAACAACATTCATACGTACGTATGGATTACCATCTCCTTGAATGGTGTATTTAATTTCATATATAACTATATTATATATTTTTATATTCAGAATATATATGATATTTAAATAATTTTATACATTCTGGAAATAATTAAATCATGATCTAAGTAATACGATCAAGAATAACAAGTCAAAACACGTATGATAAACAAAGCAATTATTACCAGAAATGTTGATTTAACATGGAAATTATTAATAAATGGGAAATATAAAGACATAAAAATTATATATGATATAATAAATATTATTAGGATTCTGTTATAAATTAATAATATGTATAAAACCATTATACAGTAGTTTTAGACACCTACAGAGAGTATAGGACTTATAGTAATGTAATTTCGTGTCACTTTTAATTTTCGTGAGATATAAGCCATGTTCGCCACTAGTTTCTTATGTGTGGTGTATTTAATTCACCTATTTTATTTTATTTCAAGAATATTTTTATCATCATGGTATTTAAATATTCATTTTAAGATATTGGGCATATTATTTAAATGTTCAAAGTGGTATGGGATACTTTTAACATTTAAAGAATTAATCCTTTATCCATTTCAATATTCTTAGTATTATCATTAATATTTATTTATATGTATATAAAGGATTAAAAAGTATTTTTTTTGAATATTTTTAATTTTAATCAAATGTTTCAAAAGAAATACTTTTGAGGTTTTATGTAAGGGATTTTTGTGTCACCTTTTTTTTGTGAGACGCATGCCTCGTGCACAACTTGTTTCTTCAACATGGTGTATATACTACCCATGAATATATTTTATGAGTATTATCCAGAAGATTATGATATTTACATATTATTATGATTTTCTTTATTACATGGGGAATTTTATTCTCTTTATTATAATGTGATGGGTATTTATTTCACAATTTCTCCCATATTTGGGATTATTTACTTTTAAGTCTCTATTGGGGAATATTTATCATCTATGTCTATGTTTTCTAAAAAAATCATAAAAATTTTCCTATTATCCTATGAATATTTAAAGTAAGTTTTACCTATTTTTAACTTTTTACTGCATAGTTTGAAAGGAATCATTCTTTCACTTTCCAAATGATGTACCTTTTGACTTTCCTGAAATAATTATAAGAAGAATTCATTTTATCTTATATGGAATGAATGTATTTTTTTGATTTCATGACATCTTATTACCTTGAAGCTTACCCAAAAATATTACAAGGTTATTTCTGAATAAAATGTTTTCTTTTAAAATTGAATGATAGTTTAAGAAAAGCAAACTATTTCAAAAAAGAAAGGATATTTTCCTCAATAACTATTTTAAAATATTTTCATGAATCATATATATGTTTTTAATATGGTTTCAATGAAAATGGTTTTGAAAATGTTTTATGTTTCAAAAAAGTGAATTTAATGAAAATTCATGTTCTAAGTGATCTTCCAAAATTCTCCCCCACCTATGATGACATAATTTGTTATAGTTCAAGAATACTATTTATATTCTTTCTTTGAATGGTTTATGTTTGGATGGAATCATGTTTAAAAAAAACCACTTATTTTCATGTGTTATGATTTTTATGAAATGATTATAAAACCTGTATCTTTTCCACAAGTTATTATAGGATTACATATTTATGATTCCCATTTTATTTCATGAGTTATGATATGATTTTTTAGGATCTTGTGACACATATATGTATGATTTCATTATGAGAGGGGTGGGGCCTATATCTCCCTCTAATTTATTGTGTAAAGATTTATATCTCATGAGACAAACTAAGATGGTCTTGGGAGTGAACCTTGACTACTAATATGTCTATGGGAGTAAACCATGACAATTAAGATGGTATGAGTAGTGAACTAATGATACTAACATGATGATGATAGTGAACCATGATTACTAAGATGTTATGGGGAGTGAACCCATACTACTATTATGGTCTTGGTAGTGATGCTTTAGATACTATGGAAATAAGTATATGCTTATGTGTCTCCACAATTCCATGTTTTATTCTTATTTTAGTCTTTCTTGACTTATGTTCTTTATTTCCTTATGATTCATGTCTTATGAACATCCATTATTTATGCCATGATTCATGTATATGATATTTTTTATCCAAGGTATGATATTATATTTTTATAATCATGTTCTCATATCATTATGCTCATTTTTATGCTTAAATATCTCCCTTTCTTACCCTTACTAAGCATTTGAGCTCACCCCTTTCTTATGTTTCCTTCCCCCATATTGTGAAAAAAGGTTTTTGGTAGAATTAATATAGGTGGAAATATTTATGGGAGATGTTGAAGATCTTTCACCAAGATGAAATATATTTTTTTTCATGTTTCCAAAGACACTAAACTATTATGGTTCTCATGAATGTATTATTGTAATGTACTAAATATTCATATAAAATGATGTAATATCCATGTATGTTAATCTTGGGTCATTATAATTGGTATTATAGGAAAGATTTAGTAAACCTTTGGAAATTAGGATGAGAAAATATTAGTGAGATCCCTTGGTATATTTCTAAGTATATATCTAGGGATTTCACTAAGGATAAGTATAAGTATGAGTCAACATTTAGGAAGTTTTCCTGTAATTTGGGTAAAGGATAGAGAAAGTTGTTTCATAGAAATAAATCTGTGTGTGGATACTATAAGTGGATGTGGCTCTGGAATAGATGTAACCAGGGGTAAAAACTCTGAAAAGATATTTTGAGCTTGACTTGGGGTAATTTGGTACAAGATAATAGGCCTTACTACACACCTTGTTTGATACTCCCAAAGGAAATCCTTTAATAATTCACAAACTCTTCACAAACCATCATAAAGGATTTAAATAGAAGTTTATTATGAATATCCTAGGATAAATTTGAGGAGTCATATTTTAAGAAAGGTTTCATAATTTAGATGTCATGTGAGTTGTTTTCATGATTATGTAATTCCTCACTATGATAATAATTTCGTACTCAATTCATCTTTGTTTTAGTAAATGGAGGGAACTAGAAGGAATTGGGTTAGTATTGAATCTGATGGAAAAATTGGTGACTATGAGACAAGAAATTACTTAATGACTAGAGAGAAATATATTTTGATTATGCCGAATCAGTCATCACGATATATTATTAACAAGTTGAAAATTAGTTGTATTCCTAAGTCATCAAATAAGAGTAAGATGGATTTTATGCTTGTTCACATGGTGAGAAACATAAATGAAAGAATATTAAGATTCCTACAAGTCAAGAAGAAGGAAAGATGAACCTTGAGTAAAACCTCGAATGGAGGGGAAGATGTTATCTGTGTGGGAAAAAGGGTTACAGAGTGACGGACTGTCATGGAGTTTAATTCATTATCTGTGGAGAACATGAGCATTACCCAACTCAATGCCCTGACCTAAAAATTTAATTCTAAATTTAGGAAGAAAAAATTCCATGCCAATAATTTATGTGGCCCAATTAAAGTGTTTATGTATTTGAATTCAATAATTATAAAATATATAAGGATTATTCAGTTTATGTGTTTTTCGATGAGTATTTACATGAATATGCTAAATGGTTCTCATGGACTAGATAAGTGATGGTGAAATTATGATTAAGGGAAATATTACACTTAATAAATTTCATATGTTCATAAAATGATGTTTGGGTAATGATTTGTTTGATATGAATAAGTAAATTGGATGATACTAGTTGACTTAGAACAGATTAAAAATTTATTAACATGTGGGTTATGCTATCATGGATGAAGTTTATAGATTTTTGGACTTAATAATAAGGAAACATGCATGTTTTAAAAAAAATTATTTGTTAATTCAGGTTATTTCCATGACTCCATAGAATACATGACGAAAGTGTTCAAATTTTTAGAATGTTACCAAAAAGGGATACATTATGATATATGGGGGATAAAGGTAAAACTGAGTTAGTGAACCTATTTATATTTTTCTATATTTTCATCTTTCATAAGTATTGTAATGTTATCAATTTATGGAAATTTAAGTCAAACATCAGATGATGTTTTGTTAGAATAATGTATTATCTCACCATTGGTGGATTTATGCATATTTGATTACTTTTTCTAGCCTTTTGTTTGTGATAAAGACATATGGAATGACCTATCATTGTATTTATGGATCGCATGATCTCCTAACATTCTAAGAATGAAAAATTAAAATTCATTTCTTTAAATAAGATATGTAGTATAAAATATTCAAGGAATGACCAACGGTGATATTGTACTGAAATCAAGTAATTATTTCTTCTCATGTTCTACAACTTTAGGAAAATGATATTGAAAACCAAAAAATTTATTGTAGTACCTTCTTATCTGATGAATCTAATGGTCTCTTAGATCATCACAAATTAATGGATTTTGATTGTTAACTTTCTCCTAACGATGTTCTCCATCCCTCTCTATCATAACATGATTGTTCTATTTTTCTTCCCTATCCATGTCTTTACTTCCCACCCATGTTCTCCTATATGGAAACTCAATGATGAGTTACTTTGGGTAATCGTTATATTTATAACTCTCTTTTTAAAAATGATTTTTTATTATATATTTTAATGATGTGGGTTTCTATTAATGAAAATTTTAATTATAAAACCTTTGACAACCTAGAAGAATTTTAAGGGAGAAATTCACTTTAAGGGGGTAGAATGTATACCCCCAAGATTTTGGTGATTTTTTTTTTGAATTAATTTAATCTTTTGATATTTTTCACTTCACACAACACTCAAAATAGCTTTTCACTAATTCAAATATTCCTTTAACACTAAATTTTCTTATTGTACATTACACGCAACACTGAGTTGGCATATGATGCAAGTAACACTGAGTTGGCGTACGATACATGCAACACCGAGTTTCTACGAAACATCTCTTTTTATTGTAATAATTATTTAAATAAGTTAATTATAAGCATTCCATTATAACTATTTATATGAATAGTAATAACTATTTTTCAAATATTGTTTATAAATTTTTTATATACATAAAAAATATTGATAATAAAATATATGATTCTTGGTAAAATATTTCTGTGTTTAAAAATATCGTTTTCTCAAATGAACTAAATTTAATATCCTTTTAATAAAGATAATTTTAGACACTCATGGAAATTTATTTTTGTAAAATATTATTCATTTTTTAATTTTAAATATCAAAATTAGCTTAGGGTGAATGTTTTGTATTTTTCTGAAAATATTCAATTTTTGATTAATAGTTAAAAGACACTAAATTATTGTTAAAAAATAGACTCTTTCATTTAAATAATTATTTTACATTAAATTTATTTTAAAGTAAAAACTTATAAATAATATATATTAACCTAATTTAGGTCATTGTAATCATTTTTATAATAGAATTAGATATAAAAGTACATCTAACTTTTTTTTAATGTCTTTTTACCCGACTTCTAGCCACATTTGTGGATTAACATTAAACTTAATTTTACCGCTTATATGAATTGAATTTTAAAAACCAAACATACATGGTTGTAATAAATATGAAAAATTTGTTTCAATAGGATCAAAATGATCTTGTTAAATTGTATTGTTTTACTTTTATTTCCCACGATTAAAGGTAAATAGGGTAATTAAATGTAAAAAATAATGTTATAATAAGATAAAATTACCCTAAAACTTGTCGTAATTCTATTTTACTAATGTGTTTTGACCCAAATTATCCTTAGGTAAAAAATATGATCCAATTTAATCAACTTGTGTCATATTAAGAAATTTATTATATTTTATTTAAAGAAGAGTTAAAAGAGCCATATTCAAAATATTCATAATTAAATAATTTTTTATATAAGGTTATACATAAGATAAATTTGACTATTATTATTCATTTGAAATATAATAAATTTATATTTTTCATTATAATTTATTTTTAATTTTTATATAGGAAATAACTTAATTAAAGTCTTGTACAATAATGATACATTAATTGTTTAATTAATTGAGATATCAAATAAATGATATTAAAAATATTAAAATAAATATAATATAGAATATTTAATGGCATCTAGAAATTTTATATATAACTTAGATATGTTAGTGACATATTGGAAGTATTTTTTTTGAAGTTATCATGTTGGTTTAATATTTTTAAAAATGAAAATATTAAATAGTATCAAAATTGACATAAGTGATATAAAAGTTATAAAAAACTAATATTAATAAAAATAACTTTTATATTGTTATATATTTCATAAATTATCCAGTTGGGGTTATTTTGGAATTTTATAGTAATTATATTAACCCTATAGTGTAAAAATACAAGTTGTCATGGTAAGAGTTAAATTGTTTCACTAAAGGTTAAATCCAATATATATGGTTAATTATATGACCAAAACATTTCTAAAATTCATTGGTTGATATTATTTAGACCCATAAAAATCTCAACTTCACGATAACTCACTTTGGAGATATTTTAAATCAGAAATAAATTTATAATAAATTAATAGTTTTGGAGTTTCCTAATGTCCCCCTCATCCCCCTTATAAAAGGCACTTCTCCTTCTCTTTAATTCACACCTCCAAATCCCTTTGGATTGGAAAAATCATGACCATTTCCTCTAAAATATTCTCTCACTAAATCTTATAGTCCATACTTTGGGATAAAATCCATCCTAAGGAGTCCTTTTTTACAAATCAAAAAGAGATACCCGAAAAGGAGGTAATTGTTTTGTCACCTATTTCAATGTTCTTTTCTTATTATACTTCATATTTCTATGTTGTTTCCATAGAAACTTAATAAATAGAACATATACTATATTCTGATATGTTTTTATAATTATGGGACAACCATATTCTCCCTTTTACCTATCATATGAAAAAAAATCACCATGTGTGTGTAAGTATGACTTACTGTCTCCACGTTGTGGTGTAAACTATTTTTCATGTATAAATTATTTATATGGGAATTATGATGAATATAAATGATGTAAATAATGAATATGACATGAAATAATTTCTTTCAATTGATATTCCATCCAATTCCCTACCCTTTACCAATATGAAATGATATCATCACTTGTGCATACGTATGGCTTACTGTCTCCACAACGCAATGAGATTCATCTTCTAGGTTCACCATTCAAGGATGATTATAAAAAATATATATTATTAATAAGAATGGAATATATTATATAATAATTATAGTATAATAATATATATATTTGTACATATATTTCATTCACTTATTTCCATTCAATACGATATGAAAAAGGAAACAATGTTCATGTGTACGTACGACCTACCGTCTTTATGAATGGTGTATTCCATTTTATATATATCTCTATTATATATTTTTATATTATTAATATATATGATATATAAATCATTTTATACATTATTTAAGTATGTAAATAATGATCTATGTAATACGATCAAGAATGACCAGTCAAAACACGTACGATAAACAAAGCGATTATTACTTGAAATGTTACTTTAACATAAAAATATTATTAATAAATGGGTAATATAAATACATAAAGGAATATTATATGAAATAATAAATATTATTATGATTATATTATAACTTAATAGTATGTTTAAAACCATTATACATGAATTTATAACACATACCGAGAGTATCATACTTAAGGTAAGGGAAGTTCGTCTCACTTTTAGTTTTCGTGAGATCTAAGCCATGTTCACCACCAGTTTATTGTGTGTGGTGTATGTACATCTCTTATAATATTTGATATCATGAATATTTATTTCTTCATGGTATTTAAATATTAATTTAAATATATTGGTAATATTATTTAAATGTTTAAAGTGGTATGGGGCCCTTTGAATGTTTCAATAATCAGTTCTTTCTCCATTTCACTATTCATAGAATTATCATTCATATCTATTTATATGTATATAAAGGATTATAAAGTACATTTTATGATTATTTTTAATTCTATTCTAATGTTTTAAAAAGGAATAATTTTAAGGTTTTATGTAATGTATTTTTCTCACCTTTATTTCTATGACAAACATACCTCATACAAAACTTGTTTCTTCTACGTGGTGAAAATACTTCCTATGAAAGTATTTTATGAGTATTATCCAAAATATTATGATAATTTCATATTCTTATGTTTTCCTTTATTACATGGGGCATTTGATTATATTTATTATAATGTGATGAGTATTGATTTCACAATCTCTCCCATATATGGGATTATTTCCTTTTAAGACTTTATTGGGATATATTTATCATCCATGTCCATGTTTTATAATAAATAAATCATGAAATGTTTTCCTGTTATCCTATGAATGTTTAAAGTAATTTTTACCCATTTTTTACTTTTTATTACATGGTTTTAAAGGAATATTTCTTTCATTTTCCAAAAGATGTACCTTTTTACTTTACCGGAAAAAGTATGTGAATAACATTTTTTTAATTATATATAATGAAAAAATATTTACACTTTCATGATTCCTTATTACCATGAGTCTTCCCCTATAATATTACATGCTTATTTTCAAATAAAAAATTTCTTTTAAAATTGCATGTAATTTTAAAAAAAGAAAACTATTTCAACAATGAATTGATATTTTCCTCAAGAACTGTTTTAAATGATTTTCATGACACCTTTAAATGTTTTCAATATGGTTTCAAATAAATGGTATTGAAAATGTTGTATGTTTTAAAAATCTATTTTAAGTAAAATTCATATTCCAAGTGATCTTTCAAAATCCTTCCCCGCCTATGATTACATACTTTGTTATAGTTAAAGAATAAAATTCATATTATTTACCCAAATGGTTTTTGTTTTGATGGAATGATGTTTAAGATACCCACTTATTTTCATGTGTTATAGTCTTGATGAAATTATTATGAAACTTGTATCTTTTCCACATGTTATGGTATGATTACATGTTTATGATTCTCATTTTATTTCAGAAGTAATGATATGATTGTTTATTATATTGTGGAACATATATGTATGATTTCATTATGAGATGGGTGGGACCTATATCTCCATATGATGCATCTGGTAAAGATTTATATCTAATGAGATAAACTAAGATGGTCTTGGGAGTGAAACTTGACTACTATGATGGCCATATTAGTGAACCATGACTACTAAAATTGTATGAGGAGTAAACTCATTCCACTCAGATTTCCATGGGAGTGAACCATTGCTACTTAGATGGTGTGGGGAGTGAACCCATACTACTAATATGGTCTAGGAAGTGATTCCATAGAAAATTAGTATATTGTTATGTGTCTACCACAATTCCATGGTTTCTTCCAATGTTATGATTTTTTAAACTATTTTATTTATTTCATTATGATTCATGTCTTATTAACTGCCATTTTTTATGCCATGATTCATGTATATGATATTTGTTATGTAGGGTATGATATTCTATTTTGATGATCATGTTCTCATACCATTATGCTCATTATTATGCTTACATATCTCCCTTGCATGCCCTTATTGAGCATTTGATCTCACCCCTATCTTATATTTCCATTACCTAGGTTTTGAAGAAATTTTTTGGTAGAAGTTTTAAAGGTGTAAATATTTATGGGATATTTTGAAGATCTTTCACCAGGATAGAAGATTTTGTTTCCATGTTTCCAAACACACTAATCTATTAAGGTCCTCAAGTAAGTATTATTGTAATGTACTAAATATTCATCTAAAATGATTTAATATCCATGTATGTTAAGCCTGATTCATTATATCCATGGCCTCTATGAACCTTTCTGATGGGAGAGTAGTCTATCATCACCACCTCAGCACTAAGTGATGCTAATGTAAGTGTTGGAACTAGTTGTTGAGTTTTGATCACCATTAGAATTGGAATTCCAAAGTATTTCAGTGAAGCATATGAAGGAAAAAAAGTATTCCAATGAATGGATAAAAAAGGAAATTTCATGAATTATATACTCCAGTGAGGAGTTCTTGAAGATTCATCAACATCCCTCTGGGTAGGGTTTATTCTACACCCCCTGCCTCAGCCATAGTTGTCGATGCTTGACCACTAACAATGATGACATCAGGATGGTACCCCATACTCACCCCATCATGGGTTTATATCCCATCAACTTCCTTTTCAGGTCTTTATCCTACCTCCCTCTCCTCTCTGTTTGATTCCTACACAAGTGGAAAGAGAGTTAGACACCATATCTAAGGAGAAGGTCGTATCTTTGGTATGTAAGATTTGGATATTGACCGAGTCTGTAGTAATGCTTCCCTTAAAAGGTGATACTTGATTAGAGTCGTCTCCCCAAGGTTCATCTGATTCCTCGGGAAAGGGAGCACACATATCCAGCTTATCTTCTGAAAGTTGCATTGGAGAAGTCATTTCTAGCAACACCCTCACCCGGCCAGTCAGCAGACACATAGTGACCCAGGAATGAAACAATTCTACCATCTCCATCACATAACACTCCCTCATGTTTGGAGACATGTAGAAACAAGCCTTCTCATAACCAAACCTGGTGAGATGCATCCCAAATTTATGGATAAGATTCCACATCCAGTGAACATTGGAGAACTGCATGAAGATATCCTAATTGTCCTTATCCTTAGGAAAAACAACATTACTAGAAATTTTTACACAGAGGAACTTATTCTCAAAATATTAGGTGAATGTCTTAGGGACCACCCTAGATGGCTCCCCTTCCTCCTGAATCGACTTACCCAAGAGCATTGGGCTGGATGCTACTTCTCCTCTATCTTCACCTCTTGCCTATGTGGGCCGATGAATTGCTAGTCCCACTATTACTACCTCGCCCACTAGGCCATCTATGTCACCACGATGCACTCCAGCAACCACTCTACCCTAGCCGTATACTGGGGGGACTACCCCTTCGTTAACCTAGATATCCTGTTACCTCATCATTACCCCAGGATATGAAATTTCCCAAATATTTTCATAGTCATGGGTCAACCCATATGCATTAGTGGTTGGTGGTAGCTTATTCCACATTATTCCATCTTTGTTCAGGAACATGTGCCATAATTTACCCATCATCTAAGGGTGGAACTCATGACACACCTCTGAGTACACCACCAGGGTCAAGCTCTGTAGACATTGAAATTTTCTTTCAAACTGGTGTGGGTTATATGGCTCATAGATCAACTCGTAGTCAACCCTTTACACCAGCACCCCACCTTGGATGGCTAGGAGGTACAATATTTTATCTTCAGTACCTTCATAATCATCAATTACCACCCCAGTCAGCAAGGATAATGGGTGAAATATAAAGTGATCCACCTAAACAGCCTTGACCAACACATCCTCTAGGCCCAAAGTGATTGGGAAACTCCATGAAATATTCAGTACGACCGATCATAAGTCTATTTTGGGAGGATAAATAGGGTTTCGATAATAGTATCCCCCAATTTGTCTGGCCACAAAGTTGTAAAGAAATTTATAAGTCACACACACACACACACAATGACATCTTTCATTTTTTTAATATGATGAAGATCTTTGTACAACTTCCCCATCACTGAGATTCTAATATTGACTCAATTCCCAATCACTAGTATAAACTCCATTATGAAAGTGCTTGGTCACACCCCATGTGTGCATCCCTCACTGGGAGAATACAACCATAGATGAGCACCATGATGAATCTTTCCATCTTGAATGTGGGTTGAGGCTCAGTCCTGACATTGTATCCCGACAGCTTCAACTAGTTTACTTCTAGGATTTTCTAGTAGGAGCCATCCATAACCCGATGATATCCCCTATGACATGTACATGGCATCATTGTTAACTTATTTACCAGATCTTCCCATACATTAGGCTCCTCCCCTGGTCTGATCAGGAAATATCAAAAAACACTACTTGAAGGGAACATTATTTATTCACCATGAAAATAACACATTATCCAAAGACAACAACTGATCCTGGTCTTCCCATACAATCTCCATAAGGAGAAACTCATCATACATTTCTCCCATTATCAAGATCCTAGAGAATTAGTGAAGGTCTCAAAGCCTAATTCCAACCTTCCCAGGATGAAAATAGAACATGTTGGTCCCTAGTGACTGATCACACCTTGGATTCACTATTCATTTTCACCCTTTACACCATTTAATTAAGATGATTTTATATTGTAAATTATAATTATTATAACAAATTTCACTTAATGTTTGATTCAATTATTTTCTGTTTATTACTGTTAGAAAGGACAATGTTATTTGTTTTGATAATTACATTGTATGTGTAGGTGATTTGGAGGGCCCATGATGATGTCCAAGAAAAATTGACCAAACTGCATACGATCCATGCACACTAATGGACTCAACCACATATTTATAAAGAACCGTGCATCCAATGTAACACCCAAGTTGATAAAGTGTTAAATGACTAAATGATATGAATCATTTCAACAAGGTGCACCATCCTTTTCAGGGACTATCTTATTAGAAATCCATAGTTAAGCTTACTTGAACTAGAGTAGGGATCAAGATGGGTGACCTTCTGGGAATTTTCCCAGGATATGTGTGAGCGAGGACAAAAAATAACACTGAAAATGACATGTGTTGTCCTATGGGGACTGTCATTAGTAAGATGACCCATTTAGGCATGTGGGTGGGCCCTAGGGTGGGGACCACATGTCTGTGTGGAAACTGGTGGTACCTAGTGGGCCAGGACCTGATGGCCATGTTAAAGGCGGGGTGTCTATGGTGTTACTCAGACCCAGTTGTTACATTTAGTATTAGAGGAGGAACCCAACCTTAAGTACAGTGCACTACCTAGGTTTGGATGTAGGGCACACAATGGGGACGTTGTGCTCTAGGGGGGGTGGATGTAACACCCCTGATTGAAAAAGGGTTAAATGGAATGACTCATGTCAACAAGGATCAGCTTCCTTTTCTAGAGACTACATGGTTAGAACTCCACAGTTAAGCATTCTTGGCTAGGAGAAGTGATTAGGATGTGTGACATTCTAGGAAGTTTCCCAGGATGTGTGTGAGTGAGAACAAAATAACACTAGAAAAGACATGTTTTGGACTATGGGGGTTTTTCATTAGTCATATGACTTGTACGGGCATCTGGGTGGACCCCATGGTGGGAACCATGTGTTTTAGGGGAAACTGGTGGTACCTGGTTGGCCAGGACCCAATGACCATGTTAAAATTGGGTGTCTTGTTGTCACTGGGACCTTGTTGTTACATCCAAATGGGATTAATTTTTTTGGGCTGGTCCAAAATTCATTGGTCTACATTTCACCTAATGGAACCCAAGCCAAATTCTCCCACTAAGATTCCAATCCAAACCAATTTGTCCATCACACCGAATCTGCATGATATCAAAAGTGGTGTATTGTGATCTATCCATATATCGAGATGTAGGTGTCCAAATAAAGCCAAAATATTTGGGAATTTAATCAGGATGTCAGGATAAAACTTTTTAGTTTTTTCCAAAGCGATATATTGTTGTTTACCCACCAAAAACAGTGCCCTATGTGGTTTTACACAATTTGTGTGCCCAAAAACACCTTCCATTTTTACTATAAAATGATACCTTGGCCACCACATTTTTAAGTTAGTCTAGGAGAAAAAATCTCTGGTATTTTGGAGACCCAAAGGATTCCTCTCCTCATCCTAGAAGTTTTGGAAGCTCCTATCATCATAGGGGGGTCATGGATGAAGGTGAAGTTCCACCTGATCCTCCTCCTCCTCCTCTCGAGGGCGAGCTAAACAGTGGACAATCATTTCGAGGGAGCTACACATACATGGTATGGAGTTTCAGAACTTGTTAATCTATTGGTTTAGTGTAATTTTCTTGTTAAAAATTTCACTTATGATTAATCTATATGTTCTTCTCCTCTAAATGAATTTTGTTTTATAATTATGTGAAACGCTTTTTATCTCAACACCAATTAGGTTGAGATTTCAAGTGGAGATCTTGGGTTGTTCCGATTGGACAACACAAGAATCATTTTTCTCACACACAATAATGATATTTCATTATTATTTGGTAGCCCTTTTTATATGCTTGATTTCCAATCTTTGACAACAGGATTTTTTTGTCAACGGTTTGTACTTTGTGAAACAACTTAAGAGGAAAGAGGGGTAGCAAGATCTTGGCAACCCTCAACCAATGAATTTAACAAAACCATGTGGATTTTTTCAAAACAATGAACTATCAAAGATATATAGCGAACTTGAAATGATCTCCTTATCTCATAATTATTAAAATACAACCTTAATCTATCAAATATTATACTCTTTATGTTAATTTATTTTCATAAAAAAAATTTCAAAATCACCCCCCTTTTATTAATTTTTATTAAAAAATGATTACTCTAAACCTATAAATTCTCCTTGAGAGATAATCAATGGTATTCCCTATACAATAAATAAACCTTAAAAACATAATCAATTTGATTTTTCATGACAATGTATTCTAATTCTGGCACTATTTTCGGGGAACACTTTGGTTTTTAGTGCGTGTTTTTTATAAGATTTTTGTAAATTATATCAATATTTTTTTTATTATACCTTTATCTATCATTTTGTGTTTTTATTTCTTTCTTGTGTAGGTTTTATGAATGACACATTCTACTTTAATAGATTTACCACCTTTTTGAACCCAAACCAGAGAGGATTATTTGTTAGCGACACCAAGACGCACAAGGGAACCCTTTGAAGGAGGACACATAAAACATCAGCACTCTTCTTGATCCTTCATCTTATACATCTTGAACCAACATAAAAACTGAAATTAACTAGCATAAATTTAAAAAAAAACTAGAAATTAAAATAACTAACCTCACCTGATATCGATATCCTTCCCCCCTATATTCAAATACAAAGCGAAGCACCAAATTTTGAACTAAAATCTAGTTTAATTCACTTATTGCCAAGATTTTATGGACTCCCTGGAAAAGATCCACATAAGAAACTAAGAGAATTTAATATTGTGTGATCTAAATCAAAATATGAAAATTTGGAGGAAGAATAAGTAAGGATTAGTGAATTCACTTTTTATTTAGATGATATTGCTGAAGATTGGCTTTAATATATTGATTCTCCAATTAGAGGCTGGGTGGACATGAAACACCTTTTTCATGAAAAATACTTCACAGCCTCTCGAATTGTAACAATAAGAAAAGGAATATATGGAATAAGGAAATCACAAGGGGAAACACTTCATGAATATGGGGAAATATTTAAAAAAATGTGTTAAAGCTATCCACATCACCAAATAAGTGATCAATTTTTAATTAAGTATTTTTATGAATTTTTAATTCCTATTGATCAAAATATGATTGATGCTACTACTGGTGGTGTGCTAGTTGATAAGACCCCAATTGTTTTAAGAAACCTAATTGAGAATATTCCATAGAACAAACAACAATTTGGTTCAAGATCCAATATACCCATTTAAGGTGTCCATGAGGTACAAGTACTGAATTCCCGAAGAAGGTGGACAAGAAGTTCAAAGAGGTAAGTACCCTTCTTTGACAACTTTCTATTTCCCGGGGAAAATCCCAATCTCTTACTCCCATCCACTATGATATGTTCTTCTGACAACCATTATTCTGACCAATTCCTTCAACTGAGATAAAATTATGAGAGTTGTGAGGAAATATTTCCAGGTTGCCCCTATAACGAACCCTTTAGGAAAGAACCATACTATCCATCCATCCATGGGTGGAAAGACTACCAAGCCTTTATAAAATGTGTCTATTCAAACCAACCTTAATAACAATGGAACCAACCAGGGCAGAGTATTCATCTACTTCCACCATCCAAAAATACACAACCAATACAAAGTCCTTTCCAACCAACGCCTCCAAAACCTGAGCCTAGTCTATAATCTATGATGAAAAATGGCCACCAACAATATCCAATTCCAAAAAACCACCCAATCAGCCATTAAAGACCTAAAAACTCAATTTGGATAACTCGCTAACTCTGTGGGAGAAATTCAATGTCATGGGTCAGGTAAACTACCCTTTCAACCCGCAGTTAACTTGAGGTATAATGGAAATGTCAGTGAAATCACCCTTAAGAGTGGAAATCAACTTAAAAGACAAATAACCCCTCATTTAGAGTCATCCACTCATAAGGAAGACACCATCCCAACTGCTGAAATTAGTTCAAATGTTGAAAAACCATGACCTGATAGAATCCCTTCCAAAGGAAAGACTGTGTCTATTGATGATTCACCAAGCCCAACCATTCCTCTTCTATTTACCCAAAGGGCTAACCAACCAAGGAAAAAAAGGAAACAAAAATTTATAAGGAAATATTGTAAACTTTCAAAAAATTGCAGTTTAACATCCCCTTGATTGATGTCATGAAGAAAATTCTAAGATATGCCACTTTTCTGAAGGAGATGGGTACACACTGAAGTCTACTTCAAGGTGATGAGAATTTGATCTTGGGGAGGAATATCTTAGAATTTATAGAGAAATCACTTCCCACCAAATTCAATGATCTAGTAATATTCTCAATTCCATGCACCATAGAGGATTATTCCTTTTCCAATTTTATTCTTGATTTTTGTGCCTCTATAAATGTGATGCCTCACTCCATTTTCCATTCATTGTAGGTCGGTGAATTGAATACCATGTTAATTATTGTACAACTTGGAAACCTAAGTACTTCACACCACTCTGGTGTGTTAGAGGATGTTCTTGTGAGAGTGCCAACTTTAATTTTTCTAAATGATTTTTATGTGCCTAAAATGGAAGATGATAGCATGAATGGACATGCCCCGATTATATTAGAGATACCCTTCCTTAAAACCTCCAAAACCATAATTAATTTCCATAATGGTACATTATATATGGATTTTTGTGGTGAAATTTTCCACTTCAATATCCTTGACACCATGAAGCACCCCTCATAAGAACATTACTCTCTCTCTTTTAATTCAATTGATGTACACCATTCCCTTGAAAAAAAATATTTTCTTTCCCATGATCCCCTCTCTAAATTTTAGTCATTGATTTAAATTTTGGGAAATGAATCATATATAGAATTTTGTAGTGGTCTAGATAAATTTCATTCATGCTTGTTAATTGATGTTTTCTTGAACATAGAAGATCACATGACCATCAATGATACTGTTAAGCATGTAAAATCTCAATCCTCATTTTAGGATGATACCATTGAGCATTTAGATGAGATTAGTGACCTCTAACATTCACACACACTCCCATAAATCCAAAATCCCCCTAAAATACAACTACAAAACTGCTTCAAGATTTATAATATTCATATCTTGAGAAGCAAAATAAGCTACCTAACATCATTGTTATTTCACACCCTCTAGAGTATGAATTTCAATTGATTGAACTTTTTAGGGAGTATAAACAAGCTTTGGGATGGTCACTATCTTACATTCCTAGTGTTAGCCCATAAATTTTCACACATCATATATTATTAAATGATAAGGCTAAACTGGTGAGGCAGTAACAACATTGACTGAACCCAAACCTCATATATGTTGTTAAAAAGTAGGTAACAAAATTATTGGATGTTGGATTTATTTACACCATCTCTGATAGCCAATGGTTCAATCCAGTACAAGTGGTTCTTAAAAAAACTCTTCTTATAGTAATAAAAAAGGAAAGCAATGAATCTGTTCCATCTCATGTGCATAACAGATGGTGTGTGTGTGTAGACTATCACCTAATAAACCAACACACTAGTAAGGACCATTTCCCATTTCCATTCATTGACTATATGCTAGAGGGGCTAGTAGGTAAGTCTCATTACTATTTTCTTGATTGGTATTCTGGATAATTTTCAAATCCATATTCCCCCTGAGGATTAGGAAAACAAAACCTTCACTTGCCCCTTTGGTACATTTTCATATAAGAGGATGCCATTTGGTCTTTGTAATACTCTGGGTACTTTACAATGATGCATGTTTAGTATTCTTTCAGATTACCTGGAGAATTGAATGGAAGTATTCATGTATGATTTCATTGTTTATGGCTCTTCTTTTGATGAATGTTTGAGTAGCCCTGGTTCAGTCCTACATCACTGTATTGAAAATAATCTCATATTAAATTATGAGAAATTACATTTCATAGTGTGACAAGGTATAGTTTTGGGACTTGTCATTTATGGGGATGGTATCCAAGTATATAAATAAAAAGTGGATGTCATTTCTTCCTTATCATTCCCCAACATGTACGGGATGTGTAGTCTTTCCTAGGTTATTCTAGATTTTAATGTCATTTCATTCATGACTTTAGTAAAATTGCACTTCCCCTCTTTTGATTTATCTTAAAAGAAATGGATTTTTTTTATAAATAATGTTATAAATCTTTTAATAAGTTAAAATGGAGTCTCACATTACCTCCAGTAATCCAACCACCTCAGTGCAATTTATGATTTGAGATCATGTGTGACGCCTCTAACTTTGAAATTGGCGAAGTCTTATCATAAAGGTTTGATCAATATCAACATGTCATTACCTATGCCACACGTACATTGGACCCTTCCCAAGAAAAATACACCAAAACTGAAACATAATTTCTTTCCATTGTGTTTTCCTTGGATAAATGCAGTTCATATATTTTAGAGCCCAAATTCATTGTGTTCTCAGACCATACAGCCCTCTGATATCTCCTTAAGAAACTAGAATCCAAACCACGTCTCATTTTCTAGATGATCCTCCTTTAGGAATTAAATTTAGAAATTAGGTATAAAAAGGATCATAGAATGTGGTGGATAATCATATTAGTAGGATCCACCCATCATCGGACATTGACTTATCCCCCTGTATTCCCATAAGTTACATGTTTCCAGATGTGAAATTATACCGAGTGTAAGATTATTTTCCTTAGTATGCTAAAATTGTAAATTATTTGGTAAAATCTTGCATTCCTGCTGATTTCAACAAAAACTAGGTCTACCTTCTAAAACATGAGTCATATTGGAACATTTTGTATGACCCCTAAATTTGGCACACATGTAGTGATCAAGTCCTCAGGAATTGTATTCTTGATAGAGATTTTTAGTCTATCCTACAGTTCTTCCACACTCTTGCTTATGGGGGACCCTATGGTCCCCAACGGACTGCTCTCAAGGTCCTTGATTGTGGTCCCTTTTAGGAAACCCTTTTTTTGGGATACCTATGATATCTATAAATCTTTTAGTCATTGTCAAATAATGGGTAATGTATCAAAAAGGAATGAAATTCCACAAAAAACCCCTTTTCATCCATTAAATTCTCAATATTTGGGGCATTGAATTTATGGGGTCATTCCTCAATTCATTTGGGAACCTTTAAATTCTTTTGGTAGTTGATTATGTTTCAAAATGGGTAGAGTCCTGAGCAACAAGGATTGATGATTCTATTGCAGTCGTAGAATTTTTGATAACCCAAATCTTATGTAGGTTTGGATTACCTATGTTCATCATCAGTGACCTGGGTTCTCATTTATGAAACTGAATAGTGGAATCTCATTTGCGTTGATATGGGTTCAAGCATCGAGTGTCTACTACTTATCATCCACAAACCAATGGTCAAGCTGAGGTGTTGAATAGAGAGGTTAAACAAATTCTTGAAAAAATGGTTCAACCTAATACAAAATATTGGAGTCATAGACTCAATGATTCATTCTGGGCCTACCATACTGCTTTCAAAACCCCCATTGGAATATCACCCTATCGGCTTATGTTTGGAAAGAGTTTTCACCTCCCTATTGAGATCGATCCTCGGGCCTACTAGGCCATCAAACAATGCAATTCCAATCATTCTAGTGTAGGTTCTCAAAGGATTTTTTAGATTCAAATGATAGAGGTAATGAGAAGAGATTCATATCAGTACTCTTGGATTTATAAGAAGCGGACCAAGGCTTCCCATGACCATCTCATCCATCATCAGCAGTTCCACATTGGGAAGAAGGTCATCCTCTAAAATGAAAGGATGAATTTGCATCTAGGAATTCTTCATTCTATTTGGTTTGGAACATACACAATTAATAATGTCTCTCCATTTTTTGACTTCCAGGTTTAAAATAAAGAAACCAAGCAAAACTTCATTGTGAATGGGCAACAGCTAAAGCACTTCCACGAAGCCTTTTTAGTGTTTCTGATATAGGAACTCTAAGTTCAAGAAGAAGTCTATGAATGAAACCCACCAGTTTTTATCCTTTATTCGCACATTCTATTTTATTGTAGTGAGGAAAATACATGCTTTAGGTATAGAGGGATGGGTATATTTTTGGGTTAGTTAGTAATTTTCATTATTTTAGCTAGATGAAAAATATTTTTACTTTCCCCTCTTTCCCTACCTCTCACTTTTGTGATAGAATATTAATTTTTTATGCCCGCATTATCATGGAAAATGATGCTCTTTTAATAATAGAAGTTATTGAAAATGCATGAGTAATATCTCTATTTCATGTTGTTTTAACATTAAAAAAATTCTGATGAAATGTGCATTTTAGCAAGAATTCAATACTATGGTGTGACTTTCTCTTGAATTTTTTTTGTTTTTCAATGATATAAATGGTTTTATAATTTTGAAACCTTTGAGAAGGATGGTATCCTATGTGTGAATAGTTTAAGAGAAAAAAAATTTCACTTAATATCTCCATAAATCATTGCACCCAACCATGAGGTGTGAAAATTTCTTACTTAATGGAAGGTAAGTATAAGTTAGTTTAAATTTTCTCTACAATTAAAAATTATTTTTCCATATGTTCATTACTTATCTGATCTATTTCATTATTGTACCAAATTGACCATTGTGTGTGTACCTTTTATCTGACTATTGTACACCATAAAAAACAAAAAATGGCTTGTATCTTGACCATGTCAAAAACCACCCTTACTCATCTTTTCATATTGTTATAACTATTAAAATTAGTGTCATGAGGAGATCAAACATGGATTTAGAAAATTGTGTGAGAATTGTTCCAAGTGAAATTTTTTAAAAAAATAAATGAGTGGAGTGATGAAATGTTCAACAAATGGGGATATCTAGGTTAGGATCTTATGGTTTGACTTTTGGGAATTCATAAGTGAGTGGGTCTTGGAATTAGATTGCAAAATATATAGGAAGGGTCCAGTGGAATGGATCATGCAAGTATACAATTTTTAAAATAACTTATATTTACTTGATAGAAAGTGTAAAGAATAGCATGATATGGTTTTCACACACACACACGTGAAGAATTAGTGACATGATTAAATTTTGAATTATTTTATTTGATTAGTATCATGAATCCTTTAGAATTTCATTCTGATGTAATTTTTGAGATGTCTTTTTCAATTCTCACTGAGAATAATTCCTCGGTGTGATTTTTTATTTGATCACCGTTCTATTAGGAATTAAATTTTCATTGAATTTAAAATATTTATGACGTTGGAAATATCTAAATGCATAATTTTTGGAAATATTACTTTTCCTAGGAGTGAAAATTTTTAGGTGTGGGGGTGTGATCTCACCGTAATTCACTATTCATTTTCACCCTTTACACCACTGAATTAAACTAATTTTATATTGTAAATTATAATTATTATAACAAATTCGACTTCATTTTTTAATCAATTAATTTTTATTTATTACATTAAAAAAATTAAATTTTACTTCTTTTGATAATTAAGTTGTAGGTGGAGGTGATTTAGAGGACCCATGATGATTTCCAAGAAAAATGGGTCAAACTGCACAGGATCCATGCACACTTGTGGACTCAACCGCATACTACTAAAAAATCATGCATCCAATTGGGATGAAATTTTGTGGTATAGTCTATAATTGATTGGTTTAAATTTCATATGAAGGAACCCAAGCCAAATTGGTCCACTAAAATTCCAATACGAACCAATCTGTCCAGCACACCGAGTCTCCACGAAGTCAAACATGGTGCGTTGTGATCTATCCACATCTCGAGGATTAGGTGTCCAAATGAATCTACAATTTCAATGGAGATAGTCAGTATGTAGGGATATAACCTTTTCGTTTTTACAAAAGCGAGATAATTCTTTATACCCATCAAAAACAATGGTCCAAGTGGTTTTACATAATCTATGTTCCCAAAACAACCTTTCACATTCCCTATAAAATGATACCTTGGGCACCTCATTTGTATGTTCGGCCAGGAGGAAAAGCTATAGTTTTTTGGTGAATCAAAGGAGTCCTCTACTAATCCTATATGTTCTAGATACCCCTATCTTCATAGGGAGATCAAGGATGAAATCAAATTTTCACCAAATCCTCCTCCCCCTCTCGATGGCGAGCTAAATGGTGGATGATCATTTCGAGGGAGCTACACATACCTGGAAGGGAGTTCCAACACTTTTTCTTCTACTATTTTTGTTTAATTTGTGAGTTAAATATTTTACTAATGATTAATCTTTTTTACTTATCCTCTGAATGCATTTCATTTTTTATAATTAAGTGAAACACTTTTTATCTCAACAAGAATTGGGTTGAGATTTCATGTGTGGATCATGGGTTGTTCTGATTGGACAACACGAGAATCATTTTTCTCAAAAAAAAATCAAGAGATTTAAGTATCCTTTGGTATCCCTTATTCTATTATTTAGTTCCAATATTTTACAACAGGATTTTTGTGTCAAGAGTTGGTACTTTTTGCAATGATTTAAGAGGCAAGAGGGGAATCAAGATCTTGACAACCCTCAACCAAAGAATTTAATAAAACCGTGTGTATTTTTTCATAACAATGAATTATCCAGGATGTGTAGTGAACTTTAAATGATCTACTTCTCTCATAATTTTTAAAAAACACCTTATTCTATCAACTATTAAACTTTTTAAGTTAAGTTATTTTCAAAAAATTGTTTTCAAAATCATCCCCTCTTTAGTACTTTTTATTAAAAATGCATAATATAAACCTATCAACTATCCTTTAGAGACAATCTAGGGTCTTACTTATAATATAAATCAACCATAAAAATATAATTAAGTTGATGTGTCATGACAATGTGTTCAGTTACCATATTCTTAGTATCTTGGGCATGCTCTCTCACAGCCGGTAAAAATATGATTTTGAATCTCACTAAACCTCATAAGAACCTACCCCTTCAGTTATGTCTCTAAATCTCAACATGAAGCATACACCCAGTAGGCCTAGGACCATTCATCTATAAATTTTCCACCTTGGCATAGATCCCAGCCACCTCCCTTTTCTGGGTCCCCCAAACCTGCCTTTAGGATTGTATGATATTGTGGTAGGGATGCCTCATCTTCCAGATTATTCCCCATCAACATTATTTATATGTTTGTAGAGGAAGGTTTTTGTAATGGGTGCATGATCTTTCAAAATGTGGAATGTAGTATCCTTATTCCATTATTATTACCATCATATTATCTTGAAACAATAATCTGGCTCATCCCTACTTTTTGGTGTGATGAAGACATCATACCTCAATCCAAATCCATATAGAAGTAACCTCTTTCACACACAATTCTCCCTTGGAGCCTTTGATAATTGTCCAAGTACTGATTCGTGCTCCAAGGCCCTTAATAAATGCTCCCAAATCAGGATGTTTTAAACCAAATCTTCTATATGGGAATCATTCACAATGAATCCTCGAGTGACTTTCAGATCATCCCTTGAATTCAAGACTTATGTGTTTTCTAAGACTAGTTTTGGGAGGTCGTTTGTGAAGCTTGCTCATGAATCAGGTTCGTGGAGATCAAAGTCACAGTACCAACTTCATTGAAATGTTGTTGGAAAGGTCTATTTCGCTAAGAAGCATTCACAGATATAAGGTCTAGAAGTCTGGTTTACTAAAATAGTGTTTTTGGAGACTGCTCATGGAGAGTGTTTGGGGAGATTAAGAGCTTCACAAAAAAGAGTGAAAAAATGAATTTATTATCATAGAGTCAAGTGCTTTTGAGACCCCCATGGTGTTATTTATAGTTTATTGGTCAGTACATTCTTTGTGAGGGTCGTTTCAGCAGTGATCTCCACATATCAGCATCGTGAGTGGGAATCTGGAATGGTCTTCATGAAATTGAGAAAATTGTAAAATTTTGATGAATCTCCCTTAGAATATGACGTTCTTTTGATTATAAGCTCCCATTCTGAGGGGGGAATTTTTTTGGACTAAAATAAATTCCATAGGATTATTCAATTAATTCATATCATGTTTAAAGAAAAGCCAAATCAAAATGTCCTTAAAACCACTCTTAAGTTTCTGCTTCGTGAAGACCATTCATGAAGCCTCCCTTTGTAAAAGCACAATGCCTCAATAGTATGTTGTGTAATTACAATGGTCCTCTATGAAAAAACTAAGGATTTATGGAATTCCTCATGAGTTAGATGGATCCATATCTATTCTTGTATCCCACATTTTCTTTTAGAACCACTTTCTAGCTTTATAAAACCCATTTCTAATAAATACCCAGCTCATTCCAACCTAAAAAAATGGTTACCTATCCTTTAAACTTCTGAATTTCTCCCAATTCATGAAGAACATGAGCCTCATAAACTAAACCAAAAATGGATCATTCAAGGTACATGAGATTCACAAAACTCACATCTATATGTTCTTGAATACATCCACATAAGGTGGATATTCCTTTCATGAAGTCTTACATTCTTCATATAGGAACAAGGCCCTCATAAGTACTTGAGGCATAGTGAAGCATAAATTATTCATGAATAAATCCTTTAAAGAGATAGGAAATTATCCTGAGGTTTGGTCACTATGTTTTTTGAATCATAATCCTTCTCTATGCCGCGGACCTCTGTGAATCACCTGATCTTTGAGAAGCACCCCTCTATAAGGCCCTTTTCTCCGTGAAGCACCTCTTCTTGGCATCTCTATGTTGTCTCCCTTCGGATAACACCTCTTTGGGAAGGTTCAGTTTCTAAGGTATCCAAACACATTCTTGATTGGTCTATCTTCACCTCAAGTCCCTATGTGACATGTATTACATATTCATGTATCCCCCTCCACTTCAAGTGTGGCCCAAGATTCCCACGTATATTTTTATTCTCATCATATGTATGATAATGCCTTTTTATTCTTATCATAGTCATGATAATGTAGAATTTGTTATCGACCACTCCTCCACACCATTAAATCCTTGAAATGATAAATCCATGCCCCTCCCATAGGTGTGTGAGTTCTGGTTATGTATGCCCAAGGGGTGGGGAGTGAGTCCCCCACATCAGTGTTGCATGACATTAAACTACCTAGTACTGTCGTCCTCAAAACATGACTTTAAACTATGAATATAACCTCTACAATAATAACAATATACTCTCTATGTTACTGGTAAGTGATGGTATTTACATCTCTTATCCTCATATGTAATGAGATCCTATTCACATGGAATTATATCCTCCCCACATGGAATGACATCTTCCTCAGGTAGATTCCATGCATAAGATCGACTCAAATGGAATGAGATACTCGTCACATGGAATGAGATCCTCCTTAGGTAGATTCTATCCATAATACACACACCATCCATAATTAGTGTATCTTTCACAACACAACTATAAGGTATATTGTTTCATCTTATTTCTTACACTGAGCATGACTCTCAGGGGGTTAGAGGTTAAGAGAAACCATGACATCCAACATCCTCCCAATCATGTGCCACATGATGAGAAGATTCCATACATAAGCCCTAACCAAATAGGCCTTATATATGGTATCATACCTAATCGTATCCATGCCATGGGCCTCCCATTTGTTATAATTCCTAACCCTACCTAAATCTATGGGCCTCCTCCTTAGGTGTAAGCCCCATCATGTCCCTTAAAATGGGCCTCCTCCTTAGGTGAAAGCCCCAAACATTCCCCCTTATTGAAATACATGCTATTTGATTAATAATTAACTAGGATACATAGGAATCCTCTCTGAGGTCCAAACCCCAAACCCAACACCCAACATCCATCCACTCCATCCACCCAATAATCACATCCATCCAAATTTTTCCCATGCCACCGAATCTTGGTAAGATCATGCCACCTACCCAAAAATCTCAATGCGTAAGCCCCACACCAACTATAAACAAGAGTAATACTCTTTCAAAGGGAAGAATCTAGGAATAATACACACACCATATATTTTTAACACTCCTTTCATGGTGTGAACATCCTTACCACATGATGTTAAACTATATGCACAGGTCCTATCACATGACCATAAACCGCAATATAAAACTACATGGGTTTTGATACCTATTCTATAAATGGGGGTGTAAGATGCCTCTTTTTGGTTGAATCATAGCCAATGGTAAACCCATATGCCTCCCTAATAGGGGTACACCTCCCTGATCCACCTCTAATGGTGTTCCAATCAGCCTTCTCATTGTGGTGTCATCCCTTTATGGGAAACACATCCTAAATCAACCTCCATGGGTTATTCTGATTCATCAATTGTTAAAACTTCTAGGTGCTCCCTCCTAGGGATGCACCTCATTGATCCACATCCATATAGAATTTTTATCAACATCACTACATCTCCGTGATATTCTAAACTCATGACTCCAAATAGATACCCTATGAAAAACATGGAATTCCTGAAATGAAATCCTTGGAAGATGTGCATATATGGAGTCAACTACCTCATGAAAAATATGGTATGCCTGAGGTAAAAAACATGGTAGATATTCTTTTTGGAATTAGATACCTAATGATTAAGATGGGATTCCATGGGTTCTATAACTAATATGCATCCATGATATTCCCTCTTAAGAGGAAGAATATAGGTGAATAGTGTTCCTAGTTTCCAAACATACCAGTGATACCCAACGTGACTACTCTCCTGACTGAAGGTTGATGCCCTGTTAGGACACTTTGGAATGTCCAGATAGAAGTGGTGTAATTAATCGGAATCTATAAAGTGATAGAATCAAGAATGAGTTTCATGAACATGATTAAAATCTATGAGGGAGACTTGGACTAGGAAATGATCTCTAGGGAGGAATCCATGGATGGAGGAGCTGACATCTCATCATCCCATTTCAATAAATGAGAATAAATAGTCATTAAAAGAGATGAAATCCAACCACCTTTGGAATATGAGAATTAAGGGAAACAAAAATTCAATTCCAGTGTGAGTCAAATATGCAGCAGTAGTGCACCCTATTGGAAGCATTGGAAATAGTATTCTATGAATAGGATTTTATTTTAGGGAAACATGATATATATTTTTTTATCTTATATATTAGATGTTTATAATATTACTTACTAAGATAATAAGTTTGATAGATAATGGCTCATTCTATATGAAATTAAAATTGAGCCAAAAATAAAGGAGAATGTGGGGATTTTATGGACAATAATGATATTGGAGTTAATGTTAAGACAGAATAAATCATTACTATTCATGATAGATTAACTCAGGTTAGGAAAAGTAACCTAAAAACATATAGAAACCTATTTCCCCTTAATAAGTACCAACCTATTTAGATCTTTTTATGAGGTAATAACCTATATCATTTAGTGATTTCACTAATAAAATTGTGGAAAATCAATGGATAAAGGCCCTAGAGAAGATATTTATGGAATTTGGGTGTAGTAAGAAGGAAAAAAATTCATGGTTGAGTATAGTTTAATGGGATAAAATAACCAAATTTGTTCCATAATTCAACATATTAAGAAGGAAAAAGAGATAAATTACATGGAGTGGAATAAATTTAAAAGTATTTTTCTAGAAACATATTTTCCATGGGTGCAATGCGATGATTTGAAAAGGCAATTCATAAATTTAAAGAAAAGGAAAAAAGAAACTATCCCTATGTATGAGGATAATTTCACAAGATTATAAAGCTAAGTTTTGTATTTTATATGCAACCTAGAAAGTAATATTAATAATTTCTTTGATGGTTTAGATCCAAGTATTAAAATATCATTGGTCTCTTAAAAGTTTTCTTCATATGAAGATATTTTAACAAGTTCTATCAAGACTGAGAATGAATTTTCAAAATAATTCATCTTCAGAGGAAAAAATGAGAAAAAGAGGATGGATGACCACTAAGTGGGAAGAAAACTGGTAAGGAAAATCAGGTAAGTGTGGAATTCCCTCTTTGTAATAAATTTAGGAAGAAACACCCAACTACCTCCATAAATGGGTTGGGAGTATGATCTAAATATAAATAGAAAGTTTATCAAGCTCATAAGTGAAAATGAAAATGGAATGATGTCAATGTGTAATGATTTAACTATTAGGAGATATAGAATTACTCTAATCAATTCCCTAAGCACTAGGGTAATTTTTATTAGAAGATTTCTATAGATCAGGGATGTTTTTTTCAATAACTATAGATGAATTTGATGCTCCAAATGATATGATAGTGGGTAATTTTATTATACACTAAAATTTATCTAATTCATTATTTTATTCTTTATCTATGTGATCATTTATGTTATGTATGTTTTATAAGAATATAAAATTGACCACTGATGCATTAAGGGGTGATTTATTAGTTAGAACACCAATTCATACCATGATTGTAACAAAGATATATCAGGTAATTCCAATTATAATGCATGATTGTTTTATAGTTTCGAATAAAATCATCATACTGATGGTTATTTTTTATGTAAAATTGGGGATGGATTTGTTCATCAATTATAGATCAAGAATCTATTATAGGGGGAAAGAATTTAAAATTGGAGAGGAAAGTATAGAGATACTTGATTTTTGAGAGGATATTTCCTTACTGTAAAATTTTATGGAACCAACCACTACATATTAGATTAATTAAATCCTTTGGAAATATATGGATAAAATTCAATCTGTGAAGGGAAAAGAGGTTTTGAGAATTAAATATGAATCCATTATGTATGAGTATATTGATGAATATCCTAATGAATTACTTATATTCCCCCTAATCAGTATGTTCAATTATATATTGATCATATACCTAATGAAAAACCTTTTTTTAAGCCTCTATATAGAATTGATCTAGTGGATTTGGTTGAGATGAAGAATCAATTAAAATACCAGTGTGATAAGGCTTCCATTCATCTATGTGTTGCACCATGGAGAGCACAAATTTTATTTTTGAAGAAGAAAGAATGATAAATGATGTTATGCATTGATTGTAGGGAAATCAATATAATTTTTAAAAATAAAAAGTATATATATCCTCAAATTTATTACCTCTTTGATTTGATTAAAGGGGATAAAAATTTCATAAAGATTAAAATTTGTTCTAGTTATCATTACTTAAATGTTAAGAATGAGGTTATAAAAAAGACAAAAAAATTTATGCGTTATGGTCATTATAAGTTCACAGTAATGCCTTTAGGGTTATTCAATACACCTTCTTTGTTTATGGACTTTATGAATAGTTTATTTAAGGATTATATTATTATGTTTTTTGTGGTATCTATTGATGAAATCCTTATACACTGTAACATTTATTAGGATCAAGAAACTTATATGTGATTTATGTTTGAGGTTATAATTAAAAATGAGATATATGTTAAATTTAGTACATGTGAATTTTGAATTTAAAAAGTGTTTTTTCTTGAGCATAATGTGTCCAAGGATGGTATATCTATTGACCCTTCCATTTTTTTCATGTAATGGACAACACCTACCACCAATACTAAAATACGTAGCTTTCTTATCTTAACAGGACACTATCGGTGATTTATTGAAACCTTCACTTGATTAGCTTATATGTTAACCAATTTAACAAGTAAGGGGGTCAAATTCACATGGATAAAAAAATTTGGAGATATCTACGCGGAATTAAAGTTGATATTGGTATATTCACTAGTGTTTACTCTTCTACCTGGTAAAGAAGGATTTGTAATTTAAAATGATATATCAAAGAAAGGTAATTGATGTGTTCTTATGAAAAATTGATAGATTTGTGGATTTTAATTCTCAACATTTGAATCCCCATGTGGTGAATTATCCAATGCATGATTTGCAGTTGGTAATGGTGATATTTTCTCTAAATATATGGTGAAATAATCTCTATATAGATATATTTGATATATACAGCCATCATAAGAGTTTGAAATACATTTTTACTAAAAAATATCTTAATATGAGGAAAAAGAGATGGTTGGAACTACTCAAAGATTATGATTTTTTACTACATTAACATCTTGGGAAAGAAAACAAGGTAGAAGATTCATTGAGTAAAACATATTATCATATCAAAACCATGATAAGGGTGGAGAATAATCAAATTCTCAATTATTTAGTAAGAATGGACATGGGTGTTGTAATGGAAGGGGAAAATCATTTTTATTCGATGAAACTACCCAATATTCCTTACTAGAGACGATTAAGAATGCTTAATATGATGATATGTCCTTAAAAAATAGGATGGTAGTTGTAAAGAATGGGTGATTACCAGAAATTATTGGTGATAATATTGTTTTTTGGATTAGTATGAGGTTTTGTGTTCGAACAATAATATAGATAAAGAGTGATTTTTTTTGTTAAATATCATAGTAAAAATTTCTCTCTACATCTTAATAATAAAAAGATGTTTATTGATATTATATAATATTTCTAGTGGGAAAATATGAAGCAAGTGATTTTATATTATATTGAATGCTATATACTATGTCAACCGGTGAAGGATGAATGAAAAAATCACAAGGGATTTATACAACCATTACCTATACCAGAGTGAAGGAAATATAATATTAATATGTATTTTTTTCACTAGGATTCCAATGAAATTCATGGTGAATAATGTGGTATGGGTCATTTTGGATGATCTTACGAAGCCTTATCTTATTTTAGTAATTCAAGAATATTTCATTATAAAATATCTAGTTATGTTGTATATAAATGAAGTTGTGATACTTCAAGGAACACCTTTATCTATAGTCTCTCATCATGACCCATGGTTTACATAAAAATTTTGTATGAGTCTCCATATGTATTTAAATAAAAATCTTAATCATAGAACAACCTATCACTCTCAAATGGATGGGTAGTCCAAAAGATCTATTCAAACATTAGAGGAAACTCTAGATACATTCTCTCTTGACTTAAATGGATGTTGGGATCTTTGTGTTCCACTATTGGAGTTTTCATATAATAATAGTTACTACTCCAACATTAAAGTATAACCATATGAAGCCTTGTATGGAATGATATGTCAGACTTCAATATGTTGGGATGATGTTTTAGAAATGATGTTATTGGGTCTAGAACTTGGGGAAGAGACATCAAATAAGGTAATATCTATTGAGTAGCACATAAGAATTTCCAATGTAGATATAAATGTTATGATAATAGTCAAAGATGTAATCCATAATTCCATGTTGGAGGCCATGTCTTCCTGAAGATATATCCATTGAAATGTGTTATGATATTTGGAAAGAAAATGAAGTTAATACAAAGGTATATTGGGCTATTTAAAATATTAAAGTAAGTAGGTGCTATTTCATATCATTTTTCCTTTCTATAAAACCCATCTTTGGTTATGGAAATATTTTATATATCACTTATAAAAAGTATATGTCAGGCCCTTACCATATTCAAATAGTAGATGAAGTTTAGTTAGAACCTTATTTTTCATATAAGGAAGATAAAATTAAGATTCTTGATATTAGAGAACATGTGATGTGTAATAAAGAAACTCAAATGGTGAAGGTTTTTTTAGATTAATCACATTTTATAAGAGGTAACATGGGAGATATAGGATTAATTGACAATTTCTTATCCACATTTTTTTTAGATTGATTTATAATTTTGAGGATGAAATTATTATTGGGGGATGTAATACCTAATAAATTCTATTAATTAATAAGTATTTTTTATTACAATGTAATACTTTACAAAATAGAGTAATACAATAGAAATATTGGTAATTACTTTTATAATATCATCTAAAACTATTTCCAAAAAACATGTAAAGATATGGGGTAACACCATAATCTTATAATCTAGAGGATCAAACTAGAAAATGAATAAAAAGTATATGATTAACATTGATACTATGAAGCTAACAATAAAAATATCAGTATAAATGGTATCTAAGGGAAAGATATGAATTTTCATAGGATGTTAAAATGAAGTGTGTGTATATAAGGGTTAATATGTTCTTTGGAATCTAGTCGTTGGGATCTGATTATTCTGATATGACTATTAGAAAGTTGAAAATTGTAATAGTAATACAATAGTTATTCATGAAAGTGTCTAAGAAAATTTATAAACTCATAAGATAATAATTTAATTAATAATTAAATAAATTTATATTTATTAATTATTAGTATATAGTTAAACACATATTACTGAGAATAAAAATAGGATTTACAAGAAGAATGGGTTTCTAATTATTTAGCACCAAATACATGATATTAAAATACAATAAGTTTTTTATTTAAAAATTAAATTTATCATGTAATTAAAATTATTTCTATTAAAGGGACATTAAATTTGAAACCTTTATGTTGAAATTATCCAATGGTGAATTTTTCATAATTTTCAAAGATTATCAATTTTTTGAGAATTTGTAAAATACTATAATCATATAAGATATTTATTAGACATAATTATGATATAATAATGATATAATAATTAATATAAGTAAATCAAATACAAAAATAAATTATTTTATTAATGTAAGGCATTTTAATTAATTAAAATTATTTTAAAAACAATAAATAAATTTCCAAAGTCTAAAATGAAAATTAGGATTTAAAAAATAATATTTTGTGGAAAAAATATCTTACCATGGAAAAATTAATATAAAATAATTTATTTTTGTTATAAAACTAAAATATTTTAAAAAAATCCTTAAATGTAAAAAACCATGATCCAAACCCATGGGTAGGACAATTGTTTTTCATTTTTTCACAACCAATATTTCCCAGTCATATGTTTATAAATTAATTAAAAATACTCACTCATTTTCTTTAAATACCCACCCATTATTCCATTACTCCTCACTCTAAATCCACTGACCATGAATTTCCCCTCATTTTTTCTCAAAATATTCTCTCCAAGGAGTTTTTAAGGCTCAAAGGTTCTCATCTCAAGCTTTAAGAAGTTAACTTTCAAGGTAAGGATCCCTAACCTATTATCTCTCTTTAATTGTGTTAAAATATCCCATTATATTTCATTTAAATGTTAAATGTTATTATGTCTCATTTCTATAAATTCTTTTTTATATTATCAATGATATATCCCCATTATCTATCATTATACTACACTCATAATCAATAATAATTATCAAACTTTACCATTTCCATAAAACCATCCTAATTTGTGGAAAAGAAAAGAGTGTATGGTTTTCCTTGAAATGAAATCCCAATATAGATATAAAAAAAGTTGTTACAGATCTATAATATATGCACCTAGTGGTAATAACCATGAAAGATACTGGTTGGGTATTAACTTTATCTTCAATTGGTGCACAACAAGTGGGCTTTATTACAAACCTGGTTTGAAACTCCAAAAAGATATATTATGGGTGATTCATATTAAATTTTCCAACCATGATGAAGGATTTGATTATATTTCTTTGGGTATTTATCCACAATTTCTTCTTCCTCTCAAATTTTAAAATACATCCTTTCCACTTCCCAAAATCATTGATCATCCACGTTTTTATCAAGTACTCGTTAACTACAAATCCATATTCCTAACTCGATATGAGTACATATTTGAACATAGTGAATCTATAGTTACTCCTTACTTGAATCAAGGGGATTCATTTAGTTATCCTTATTAATTTATTGATTGAATAAAACTATTATCATGACTGTGTGATATTTTATTCTATATAGAAATATAATATAAGATAAGCCTTATTTTCCATTTATTATTTGTATTCTTATGTTGTTAATTCTTAAAAAAATTTCCATATCCATTTATTATGTGAAGGAATGTAAAAGAATTTTATTTTATGTGTAGTTCCTAGAATTATATACCCCCCAGTGCACTAATAGGTCCTATGATAAAACTAACATAGGGTAATGGGAGAATCCTTACCCTTTATGTGTGATTTCTTGGCATAAGGCCTTAAAAATATAATTATGATGTATGAAATTATACATTCAAAACATTTCTATAATTATGTAATAATTTAATCATTTATTTCCTTTTCCATCCATGGATTATGTTATGCAGCATCAATTATTTATATGTTCCCACTATACTACTTATTCGATGTTAGATTCTATTGTACTATATCCCTTTCTAATAATTTTATCTCACTCTTTACTTTTGTTTCCCATATCCCCAATTAATGAACTGAAATGATATGTATGATCGGACCTATTGATAACACTAAGGTACAGTGATTTGTACCCAAATATTTTAATTTTTCATGATGAATGTAATATTTATGTGTCTAGTCTCTTGAGTACTACTAAACCTTGAACTTAGGAATGCAATATCATGTATTATAATTACCAAATAAAAAATATCCCACAAACTCTGGGAGAATAAGGTTGGGGGAGTTATGGTTATAAAATATTATAGTTACTTTGGTACAAGATTAGATGATGACCCAAATGATGTATAAATAATATAATATTATTATTTAACTCCTATTATTAATTATTATTTGTTTTGGTATTTCATTTATTTCATCATGGGATGTTTGATTATTGGCCATTTGTAAAGTTTTCCAAGGTATATATAACATGTTTCATGATATTGTATACATTTACATGGAATGGAAAAGTATATTGCATGGTATTAAATTATAAATCAGTTCCTTATGTTATTCTTAAATGGTAAAAAATATGTAATATTTTTATAGGTTAAATCAACTCTCATGATTACTTGAATATTTTTGGGAAAAATTTATAATCTGTTGTGATTGATTGATGATATTGAGGCCTTGTGATGGTCGATCTTGGAATAAATAATCATTCTTGAGATAGGTCATTGAAAATTTTTATTGGAACTTTTATTCTCAATTAGGGACTATATGGTAGGTTAAATAATAGGATCATAAAAATTTATAAGGTAAATAATAAAAAATATTAATCAAAAAAATTTCAACAAGACTCAAGTTACTATAGAATTCAAGTAAAGATTGATTTCTATATGATGATCTTAATTTATTTTGGATTGGTTTTCATTTTCTATTATTTCATTCTTTTCCATTTATTAGGATATTATGGTTATGAATATCATTTTTTATATAAAATTTATGATCCCAATTTTTATCATGAGGTGAGGATCCATTAATTCCATATTTAAACATCTTTATTTATTCTAATAAATGTTCTATATTTTTTGAGGAAGGGTCGAGAGTGTTCAGGGCTTGTTCAGATCATGGAGCTCCAGTTTCTAGAGAAAAAAAGGATAATGGTTGGTTCATGGTTAGTAGTAACCCTATGGATCAACCATGTATCCCCAGGAGGGTAGTGCATGATTTGGGAAACCATGAATGTTAGGATGAATGGCCATATAAAGAGTCATAGAAGAATTATAGAGGGTAGTTAAATTAGTTGTCCATAGTTTTTCAAACTATAGGCATAGCCCACTTGGGTAGTCCCACTTAGGCAGTAGAGCCATATGGTTGGCAGACAATTTGTCTAAACTACTCATCCAAACCATGAACCCCTTTAAATTGCGAAAATTTCCCATTATCCGTCATTCCTATAAAAAATATAATTCCCTCTTCCTCCCTTATTTCTCTGACAAATAATATCCCTCTCTCTCTCATTGGAAGCTTCCCCTATCTTCCTAATATTAGAGAAGACTCCCGTATTTTATCTTAGAATCAAGTGTTGTTCATCACATTGGATCCAAATCGATATTCTCTTTAATCCTCTTGAATATTTTCATCATTTATTTCACTACATGGAATGATAAATTCATTCGAACTAATATGACCTATTTTTAGGTTGTTCATATATTTATTTTAATTATCCCATTTTAACCCAAATTAATTTCCAATAATAGATGAGGATTCATATACCACTATAAGGTAGGTGGTATAAAACTTTACCTTAAGGCCTTGTTGTTTTATATCATACACCCTGATGCTTCATGCCACACATTCCATGCATTGTCTAAAAAATACTAATTATTATAAATTGAACTTTTAAGCATGTTATAAATGATCCCTTTCACCCTTTACATTGTTGTAGGATTCCCCATTGACTAGTTCCACCTATTGAGGCGTGCATATGAAATACCCCTTAACCTTATAAATGCTTATGTGACCAAACCAACTACTAAGTAGTCTTAAAATAAATCCTAAATGAAATGACTACATTAAATTAAATGTAAGTGAATAGTTAAACCTGGACACGTGACCCTTATTACTCATTATCCTGGGTAATGAAATACCATATTATTATTTATGATGCTCATGCATGGAATCCCTTATAATTATTTATGATACTCCAGCATGGAATCCCTTATTATTCATGATACATGGGCATGAGATCTATTATTTTTTATGATCCTCGAGCATAGTTTCCCTTATTACTCATGATACTCTTAAATGACATCCCCTATTACTATATGAGATATATGGGCATGGAGACCCTTATTTAAAATTTAAGACACTTAGGATTATGCATGGACACCTGAGTTATGCCTCTTGTTTTGGATAGTACTATGTACCTACATATATATCTAAATATTTTATCACATATATAGTACATATATCTACATACATATATATAAATATGTATACTAATATTCATGGTAACACATAATCAGTGATATTCCATATTAGGCTGAAGTATGTATAGTCAGTCGGGTGTCCTTTAGAGACCTGATCCGACTGGGTTACAGTTTACATTTCTACTTATTATTGTGATACATGTAGACTACTAAAGTTATATACATTGTATAGATTTTACTATATGTTATTGGTGTTTTCTGACTGATTATATCTCACACCCTATCTAAGCCATTGATTTGTACCTGAACAAACATCATGGTTGTTGGTAGGGAAAAAGGAAGGGTCTAACATTGTATGGTCTGATCTCCTATGCTAGGATGGAATGTAGGAGAATTGAGATGATCTAATTATCATGATTATATTTTATATTGTTTTGGTATTTTGTTCACATTTTTATAGAATCTTGTATATTCTTTCAACTTTGTATTCCATGTATTCCCTTTTTTGTATAGAATAATGACATTATCATCATTTTGTATATGACATTGGATATGATCCTTATTTTTTTATGTTATTTAATATGGTTTGGTGATTTATTATTTTCTAGATGTTTTCTTCTACTGATTATTCATTTTTTATACCATTGTGCTATCCTATGACCCTAATTATATAGTCTCCCGACCATACCATCTTAGACCCTTGGTGATAGTAATTAGCCTTTGGAATATGGAGAGGAACGCTTGAGGCTATGTAGCTCAATTGTTTTGTTACTAATCAATGAAATGGATTCAGGAAATTACATAAAATCATATAATGATTCTTTCCATATATATAATATTTTTTACTTGAGATTAATTTATTGAATAACATGGTTTCTGATATAAAATTGAATTAATGGAAAAATAGTGATCTCTTATATTAATAACCTATTTTGGTAATATTTTGGGTTAATTAAAAAACAATAAAAAATTAGTATGTTATTAAATACATTAATGGTAGAGATTTAATTAAACTTGATTAAATAGGTAATAATTAAATGAAAAAATTAACGAATTTTGTAATACATTATAAATACTAGTAATAAATAAACATATTTTATTGTAAAATGTTGTAGTAAAAATAAATGATACATATTTGTTAAGAAAATTATAGATAACAATAAAAAATAGAAAAAAATGTGAGTATAAGTTAAATGTCTCATGGACCATATTCTCTTATAAAAATTCCTATAATAAAAAGTACAATACCAGATAAAAATAATACAAGGCATGGAATTGAAATTTTATAATAACTAAAAATGATAATTATTATTTCATGGAATGGTATGAATGAGATTGTAGAAAGTAAGATTTAATATTTTTATTATATAACCACAGATCATTATGACCATTGGTGATAATAACATTATAAATTTACCATTGAAACCACTGTATATTAAGGAAATTGATAAGATTTAATTAATGGATAATTGAGAAACCATCGCTTTAACTATTATAAATATATTTTATAATGAAGAGTCATTATATATTGGGAAGTAGGTAGCATTACTATAGCTTTCCCATTACCAAGGCCAAGTTGAACATTGACAATTGTGGTTCAAGAAGAATCACCCATGTGAGAAGCCCAAGTTAGTGGAATCCACTACTAGATCAATGATGGTCGAACTACCCCATGAATCTACCACCATTGCACACTTTAACCATAGGTATTGTGATATTGTAATAAGGGGTTATGTAACTAGGTGTTAATTATTTAATTGTGTAAATTCTTTTAATAATGAAATAATGTTTATTTTGATATAACGTTTTTATTAAATACAATATCCTTATTTAAAAGCTAAAATTCATATAATTAAAGGATGAATTTGATAAAATGGTTTGTATATTTACAATTATAATATCCCAATTATCTTAGTGAAATTTGGTAATTTTATTGGTAAAAATAGTAAAATGCGGAAAAAATGGTTAAATATGGTAAAGTATAGTAAATATGATATCATATATATATATATACATGAAAAAAAATAAAAAAAGGTAGTTCTCATTTCCTAATTTAGGAAATAAACTTTATAGTGGAAAATTAAGAGTGGTAATGTGGAACTATGGGTAGTTGTGGAGCACTTGAAATAATCTAAAACATTAAATATTTTATTCTATGGGATTCCACTCACCACCAATATAAACTACCACCACCTATTCTAATTTCTCCACACACTATGTTCAAATTATCACTTTATAGATATCTCAAGGAGTCTTTCCCATAAATATCTCTTTAATATAGAATATTTTTTTTCTAATGTTATTTTGTAAGAAAATAAACCCAAGAGATAAGAGGGTCATTTTTCTCCCTCTTTTCAATTTCTCTTTACATTACCATTAGAGTATATTTTTTTATTTCAAATTTTTTATTCCAATATTGTTATTATATCATTATGAGTACTATAATATGAAATCATATGCATGTGAGACCCCATTTCACTCGCATTGTACTCCATTCATAATCTATTTTAATGTAAAAATTCTTCCAAGAGGAATGGAATTCTATATTTTTCTATGATAAAAAATTCCCTATATGTGCTATGTATATATGGTATTATGGATGAATTATCTATGTAAGAATGATGTATATTAATTTTTCAAAGCCTTTATCCAATCCTAAGGGGATTAAAATAGATATTCGAACAAGATAAATTTTCCATCAATATATATTGACCTAGATGTTTCTTCTTGGGGTAACAGTATTTTCTTAATAAATATAAAATATGCATGATCACATACTCCTAATTCTAGAGGAGATTGATCCATAATTTCTTTTGTCTCCTATCATTGTAAATTCATGTATATAATTTTCTAAACTCATTGATCATATTAATATTTATATGTTCCATATAACTATAATTCCATATTCTTCACTTGATAAGGGTACTTATTTTAACACTATAAATCCTTAATTATTAATTAAATAATTTGGTCAAATTCACCTATATATCTTTATTAATTAATTTATAACATAAATATATTGAAATTTAGTAAGATCCTTTATACTCTATAAGTATTATTTATTTATAAATTATGCTATGTATCTCTAAGTTATTCATTCTTGAACATTTCAACATCTAATGCCGATTATCTTTTAATATATGGTGGAATGAATTAAAATTTTATCTATCAAGTGGTACATAGAATTTTATATCCCTTTAGTTCATTGGTAGGTCTCATGAGATAACTAATATAGGGTATTGGGATCATCATTACACTTTATTTATGATTTTTGTCATAATTAATCTATGGTATGTTTATGATGTCCAACATTATCCATTCCCAACCTCTCTAATATTATGAGATCATTTGATTTTATCCGTATGAATATTTAGTTTATTTTTCATACATGTATTATGTTATACTTATTTATTCTTTTATATGGAATCATTTGTTTATTTATTCCAGATACATTGATTATGACATTACTTTTCCATGTTAACTTCTATTGTATGTTATCCAATGATGAGTGTCAAAGTTTTCCCTTTTCATTTATTTCCCATTTCCCTAGGTAATGAATAGAAATATTATATATGATTAGATTTATGGAAAACATTAATTAATAATTATTTTTACTCAAATGATGTAATACGTGAAGATGTAATTTAATGTTATATATATTATCTCTTAAAGACTATGAAAACTTGATCCTGGGTTTGTAATCTCTTAAAACCGAATTTCTATATAATAAATAATCCACTAACTCTAGGTGACTATGATTTGGTGTCATTATAGTCAGTATCAAATAATATTTTTTAGAAATATTATCAACTATATTTAGAAGAATATAGTTTGGGAATATTTATTCCACCTCTATAAAATTTGAAAGATTATTCTAGAATTGGTTTGATAGGTATCCTATGAAAGGGACCCCATTTTAAGAATACATGATACATATGTCATGTGTCATTCATTATTAGTTTATAATGTTACTAATTAATCTATTCCATTTTTAAGATAATGGGTCCTACTAGAAGTATTTTAAACTAAGGAAATAATAGAGGAGAATGTCGGGGTTGTTTGAATAATCAGGATAATGGAGTTGATGTTGGTGAAGAAAAAATTATTACAATTCAAGGGAAATTATATCTTTTTATGAAAAAAAACCCATTACCATATTGAGTAGATATTTTTTCTTCAATAATTATAATAATATTTAGATCATGTTATGAGGAAAATATTCCATAATTTAGTTGATTCAGTAATCCAATTATGGAAGGTCAATGACTAAATTGTCTAGAAAATAACTTTTGGGAATTGGGGTGTACAGAGAAAGAAGGATTTATAATGTATGTATATAATTTAAAGGGATGATGAAAAATGGTGGTATTTTATTCAAAATACTAAGTCTATTATGTATTACATGGAATCGAATTCATTTAAAGTTACTTTTTCAAAAATATTTTCCATGAGAGAAACATGTTGTGATAGAAATGAAAATATTAATTCTATGAAAAAGGGAAGAAGATGTGGTGGCAGAGTGTGAGGATAATTTAAAAAGGTTAGTATGTTATGTTATAGATTATATATAAAATATATAAGGTAATACTAACTATTTTTGTGATAGTTTAAATCCAAATATTATAATATTATTAGTGTCTTAAATTTGTTTTAATAAATGAATAGATAGTAACAAGTGTAATCAAGTTTGAGAAATATTTTTCAAAATATTTTTACTAAGAAGAAGGGGATGGTTGATATACCTATTAAAATAACCACTAAAAATAAAATAATGGAATATTAGAGTTCCCAATATATAATAAATATGGAATGAAAACCATAGGCATGCTTATATGGATTGAGTGTATGTTTTCAATATAGAGAGATAGGTCATAAATATCATGAGTACAAATAAAAGAGGGGGGAAATTAATGTAAAATGTTTAAACTGCAAGAAGATGAGACATTACTCTAAATAGTGTCACAAGAACTAAGGTAATATATCACAAAATAAGTATGTGGATTAAGGATGAGCTTTTCTAATGACAAAATATAAATTTAAATCTCAAAATGATTTGATAACAGGTACTTTTACTATACACTCAATGTTATGTGGTGCATTATTTGAATTTGGATCTATACAATTTTTTTATATCATGCATGTTTCCAAAAAATATCTAACCTCATATCGATAAATTGACCAAGTATTTTTCAATTAGAAAACTAAGTGTTTCTTTCATAGTTACAAAGACATATTAATAATTTAAAATTAGATGCATGGAGGTTATCAAGTTACAAATGTAATTATCACACCTATGGTGGATTTTGATGTATTTTTATGGATATATTTAATCCAAAATTATAAATAAAATATTTATTATATAGTGAACATAGTAAGAATTAGTTAAAAGTATAGAATTACTAGTTTTCATATGAGATATTTCATCACCTGAATCATTCCTAGGACCAACCTCGATAACCAAACTTAATGAAATAATTATGGAAGAAATTAATGATATAAAATATATGAAGAAGAATGTGGTTATGAAAATAGAATATGTACCCATCATGAAAAAAATGCATTGATGTATTTCATGATGAATTTTGTAAATTTAACCTTAATTGAGAAGTTAAATTCTCTCTTAATTTTATCCTTGATGAAAACCCCATATTGAATCTACCATATATAATGTATCTAGTGAAATTAGTTGAGTTAAATAGGAAATTACAATAATTTCGTGATGAAGGTTTCATTTATCTAAGTGTTTCGCTATGGGAAGCATGTGTTTTATATGTAAATATGAAGGATAGTTCAATGAGGCTCAATATTGAATATAGATAAACCAATTGAATTACATTAAATAAAATATATCCATTTCCATGTATTAATGAAATTTTTTATCAACTACATTATGATCAATACTTCTTAAATATTTATTTTCATTCTGGTTATCATTAGTTACAAGTTAAGAAGGTTGATATATTAAATACAACCTTTTGTATAATGTATGGTCATTATGAGTTCCTAGTAATTCCTTTTATATTATCATATAAATCCTCTATGTTTATGGATTTAATAAATTTAGTATTAAAATATTTTCCTGATAAATGGGTGGTGGTATGTATTGATGATATATTTTTATACTCTAAAAGTTATTAGGATAATGAAACTTATTTTCAAATTGTGTTTGAGGTTATTAGGATAAATATGTTATGTGGGAAATCATTAAATGTGAATTTTAGCTTCAAAATGTTTTTCCCTTGCCCATATTGTATCCAAGGGTGATATATATATTTAACCATCTAAAACAATGTTTATTAAGGAATATACAAGACCCAAAAACATAACTTAAATATGTATTTTTTTTGTTTTAGATATATACTATATTATATTTGTATAAAATTTCACTTGATTAGAAAATACAGTGACCAAGTTAATACATAAAGGAGTCGAATTCACATGGGAAAGTAAATTTGAAGATTTAATTTAGGAATTAAATAAGGGATTGACAAATGAACTTATTTTTATTGTTTTATCTAGTAAATAAGTGTTTGTTTTTTTCAGCAATACATAAAGGAATGGTATTGGATGTGTTCTAATGAAAAATGATAGGGCAGTTGCGTATTCATATCAAATGATAAAACTCAATGAGATTAATTATCTATATTATGATTTATATTTGGTGATAGTGATATTTTAACTAAATATATGGATACATTTCCTCTTTAGAGATAAATTTGATGTATACATTAACAACAAGAATTTGAAATGTGTATTTACTGAAAGAGATCTTAATATGTGTTAAAGGACAAGGATAAAACTACTCAAGGATTAGGATTTTTATATATATTACCATCCTAGTAAATCAAACAAAGAATTAGGTTCATTTATTAGAAAATATCAGGGTATATTATCCATGATGTGGGAAAATAATTATCAGATTATAAAGGATTTATTTATAATTCGATTTAGTATTATAATAGGATAAAACTTATACTTTTTCAATTTAATTACCCATATTTATTTATTGAAGAGGATTAATTAATTTCAAAATTATTATGAGTACCTAAAAATAATATGAATGTCATGAGAAATGGAAAGTTTATAGAATTTAATATTGGTGAACATTTAGTTTTAATATTTTGTGGGAAGTTTGGTAATCCTTAAATATAGGATATTAAAAAAGAGTTGTTGAATGGAAACCACTACTCAAAATTATCTATGTATCTTAGAAACACCGAGAAGTGTAAGGATATATGAGACTATTTTTAGTGGGATTATATGAATCATGTCATTACTGATTAAACTACAATATTCTTAGTATGCTAACATGTAAAGGATTAAAGAAAACATCCAAATGGAATTATATACCCTTTACATATATTATAGTGGAAGTGGGATAATATTATAATGAATTTCATTATATGGATTCCAAATAAATACAAGGGGAATTATGTAATATGGTTCATTTTTTATCATATAGAAAATTTATCCTGTTTCCTATAGATTCAGGAAGATTTACTCTAGACTGTCTTTTTATGTAGTATAAAAATAAAGTTTTGAGACTTTATAGAACACCCTTATCAGTAGTTTCTGATCATGATTCATGGTTCATATCAAAAGTTTCTAGGAGTACTCAAAATTATTTAAATAAATAGGTTAATTTTTATGTAACCTATCATCCTCAAATTAATGGACATTCTATAAGTAATATAAAAATATTAGAGGAAATTATATGGTCATTCTCACTTGAATTCCATAGAATTAGGGTTCAGTATTTACCTATAGTTCATTTTTATTATGATGATAGTTATTACTCCTATATTAAAATATCACCATATGAATCCTTGTATGGAAAGAGATGTCAGAATCTAACATGTTGAGATGAAAGGAAATAATATAAGCTATTATGTATTGAAACATGGAAGAGACATCAGAGAATATAAAATCCATCCATAATCATATCAAGATGGTAAAAGTTTATAAAAAATTTATGCATATAATTGAATGAATGATATTTAATTTTAAGTAGGGGACCATGTGTTCCTAAATATATCTCCATGTAAAGGGGAAATGATATTTTGAAATAAATGGAAGTTAATTCGAAGTTGAATTGAACCATCTGAAATATTAGTGGATAGAAATTATGGAATATCATTTATCCATGTCACTAAACCTTTCTCAAGTGTATGACTTCCTCCATATGTCACTTTTAAGGAATTATATTCTAGAACATTCATGTATTTTAAAAGATGATCAAGTTTATATGGGTCTTGACTTATCATATAATTAATATCTAATTAATATTATTGATATGAAAGTGTGATTGTTATGTAATTGAATAAATTTAATGGTGAAGTTTCTTTGGAGGAATCACTGATTATAGGAGGCAACATGGAAACAAAATTATGTAATGAAAAATTCTTATCAATATTTTATCATGGATTGATTTATAATTTCAAGGAAAACATTATTATAAAGGTGGGAAAATATAATACATGAGAAGTACTAGAAATGAAAAAAAACATTTTTTAATACAAAATGTTGAAGTGAAAATAAAAGATACATATTGATTGACATGACTATATCTAAAAATATACAACATATTGAAAAAATATATTTAATGTATAAGGTAAATGTCTTCGGGATGATCTTCTCCAGTAAACATCATGACTATAATAAGTATAGTACAAAATAAAAATAATACAAGCCTTGAAATTTAAATTTTTAAAGAAATAGAAAAGGGAAGTATTATTTGGTGGATTGCTATGAATGAATTTATAATAATTGATATTTAATATGAATGTTATATGACGGTTGTCCATTATGACCATTGGTGATATAATCTTTATAATGTGTTTGTTGGAATTACCATATATTAAGGGTAAGGATAAGAGTTAATTGGTGTAAAAAGGAGAAACCATGGCTTCAATTAATAGAGATTTAGAATTTGTTATTATCATTGTGTTTTTTCCTTGACCAAGACCAATTATAACTTCAATAATTGAGATATTAGTAGTATTATCTATGAGATAAGTTCAACTTAGTGGAAATAACTTCAAAATTAGTGTTTTCTATACCACCCCATAAATGTGTCACAATCAATAACCTTTCCCTTAGGGATTATTCTGGTGGAATGAGGTTTTATATATCTATGTTTTAGATAGTATTAATGTGTAAATTATTTTATTAATGAAATATTTTTTATTTTGATATAAAATTTTTGTTAATTGATTCATCCTTATATAAAAGATAAAATTCACCTAACTAAATTATTTATTAAATAAAATTGATTAAATGTATTTAATTAATATGTTAAAATGAGCTAATGAGTTATTATTTTAAAAAAATTGTAAAAATAGTAAATATGGTAAAAAAATGTTAAAATCTAGTAAATTATGATATATATTACATAATTTATTTATAATCATAAAACAAATTGAACAAGGAAGGAAAATTTGCTCAAATTTGAAACCAAACTATATAATGAATCATTAAGGGAGGTAATGAGGCACTATGTGGAGTACTAGAGAACTTGAGATAATGGAAAAATAAAATATCCACTAATTTATACAATTGGATTCTACTCACAAAACCTATAAATTCCCATGTCATATTTTGATCTATCCACACACCAAATTTTAATTATATCTTCATATATTTCTTAAGGAGTCACTCTCATAACACTCACTTTTATTTTGAAGTGTTTGGTTTGTTCTAGGTGTTATATCTAGGATAATAAGATCAAGAGAGGCAAGGATCATTTTTCTCTCTCTTTTAAAATACTATTTACATATTACAACATATTTTTCAATTTCTAAGTTATTATTCCAATATTATTTTTAAATCCTTTTAAGTACTATAATCATGAAATATTATGTATGTGATTCCCTATTTCACTCATATTATAGCTCATTCATAGGTCATTGTAATTTCAAAATACTCTTAAGAGGCATGGAATTCAATATTATCCCACGATAAACAAATCCATATTCATTCGATGTATGATGGTATTATGAATACATCATGGGGATAATTTCTAATTATAAATGATGTAAATGTGACCAGTGGAGCCTATATCAGGTTTTAAGTGGATTAAACTAAATTTTGGAACAATTAAACCTTTTATAACAAATCATATCATCCTAAATTTTTGTTATAAATGATATTTTATATCCCAAATTCATATTAAATATTTTTTATCAAATAATACTAATTCTCTATGCATTTTACCAATAATTTATTTGGTTTAATACCATTTAAATTAAATTATAAAATTGATTAAACTTACTAATTAGATCAATATTTATAAGTACCTGAAAACTGCAGTTCCATATTTTTCACTTGACAAGGGTGCTTAGTTTAACATCATTAATCCCTAATTATTTCTTATATGATTACTATGAATTTACCTAGACACCCTTATTAATTCATTTACTTGGTAAATATATAGAAATGTATGTATTATGTATTTTTATATTCGGGAACATCATATAAGATATTTCTTAATTAATAAATTATGCTAAGAATTTATAATGTTTTCATTCTTGAACATTATAACATATACTACCTATATTCTTTTAGTATATGATGGAATGTATGGTACTTTTATTTTATTGGTGGGGAAAAAAGTTATATATCCCCTTAGTGCACGGATAGTTATCATGATACAACTATGATAGGGTAATGGGATTGTGCTCATACTTTATATATGATATCTTGGAATTAGGCTGTAATGATTTTTTTATTATGTATGATAATTTACATTCCCATAATTTCCATCATTATGATATCATTCAATTTTATCCATGTTATTATTTATTTCCATTTTCATCCATAAATTGTTTTATTATTATTTATTCAGTAATATGACATAATTTTTTTATTTATTACAGCTATATTGATAATGTAATTATTATGCCATGTTAGATTCTATTGTATGATGTCTCATGTTTATCATATGAGATCTCACTTTTCTTTTGTTTACCATTTACCTAGGTTATAAATACTAATATTATGTATGATTTAATATATGGATAATATTAATGAATAATTATATTTACTAAAATGATATCATATGTGACGTAGTATTATAAAGTTATTTTTCTAGTCTCTTAAGGACTACAAAACATTGATCTTGTGTATGTAATCTCATTTAATCTAATAACCATGTAATAAATAATCCACTGGATTTTGGTGACTATTTTTGGGGGTGTTACAATTTTAATTTTTTATAATAATGAACTAGATGTGATAGGATCATATATGGATTTTTATTTAACAATTTATTTATCCTGAGAAATTTTAAATTGAGTTTTATATTAAGTAATTTTTTAGGGAATGGGAATATAATAGTGTTTATTAAACATTATATGTATGTTATGATAAAATTTATATTTTATTTTAGAGTTTATATTAAAAAAATTTATCATCATATTATGTGATATATATATATATATATATATATATTTGGTGATTATGGGTATAATTGCAATGAAACAATCACACACATCACACACATAGGCAGGAAAGGCAGATTATAGCCCCCCCCCCCTTAAGGGATAATATACCAATCAAGACTTTATATATATATATATATTAGAGAAAAGACCATTTATTATAAATATCATAGGCCCAAAAAAGCCTAAAGGACCATTGGTAGTCCCAGTCTACGCATCGTCGGGGGGCTCCGTCTCTCCCCATTTTCCCAATCATTACTGCTCACCTCAACGCGCTATTCCTTGTCACTCATTGCTTCAAACATACCAATTCTACATTCCCTAGTTGTCCACAATCGATCTGCCACTATTGTGGCATTACCCAATATCTCATCAGCCTACTACCCCTTGGAGTTGATCGTCACCTAACTCCTGAGTCCACTTTGGCTTCCTACCATCATTATCATTCATCATTCCTAACCATTATTTCTTGAGAGCCTTCCACTATTATCACAATCCATATAAGAATGCACCCCACATCCTGTCACAGACCATTAAAAGCACATTACCCTTCTATGTTCATTATCCTCACTATTAGGTGGGGACCTCTATTCTATGCCACAACACTTGGCCACACCTCCTCCACCAAAAAATGGAAATAAATCCTATAAATATTGGCTAAATGGATTTGATCCCAAAAGTTTTGATTGTTGTAAAATAATTTTAATGGTTATGTCACATGTAAATTTTTTTATCAAATATCTTAATACGATTGAAATATGTTTATTTTATAAATTATAACATGTGTTAACTATTTTAGAAGAATGTTATAAATTAAATTTTATACTAAAATCATTTTTAGAAAAGTGATTTTATGTAAAATTTTATTTTGTTAATTCATAACACATGAAATGGAAAACGAAATATGAATTTTAGATGTAAATCATTATAGGTGAAATAAATTCATTTAAAAACATGTGAAAAAGTGAAAAAATTTATATTCATGTTGAAATGTGGGAAAATTGGTTTAATAATATTTATTTGGATGGAAAACGTAAATTTAATTTTTTGAATTCAAATGAGTAATTTTTTAAATATATGTTGATGATGTTTTCATTTTTTATCTAGAATGTTGGATTCAATGGGAATTTTTTTTATGATATGATGGTGATTACAAGATTTGGGTTCTGTGTCAAAACAATGTGTTGGAAATATGGAATATTTTTATAATAATATATTTAGGGTCCCAAATTAATTTAAAGTCACTAATTAGTATTTAATGTATAATTAAACTCTTTAATATTAATGTGTTAATTTATTAAATATAAGAAAAATTCTAAATAGTGTCCCATTCAAAATAAATTAAAAATTACCCATTGATATTTTATGATGAATTTAATGGATGATTTGTGGTGAGTTAATTGGTTTGGATATAGGGGTTAACTTTTGGGCATTCCATATATTGAAATAAATTGAAATGTGGTTCTATTGTTTCTATGTGATATTTTTGTGATAAATGGATAATATGAGTATCGTTATTATAAAAGTGAATAATTTTTTACTATATGATATATTGATATGATATTTTTATGATATTTTTTCTATATTATTATAGAATTAATGATATATAATGGGTTTTAAATTTAATTATTATGCTATTGATTAACTTGATATCAAATTGATTTTATATTTTAATGATAATATACTATTTGTACATTGAATCATTTGGTGGGGCCTAGAGGGTATGTTTTTTATCAATGGAAGATAATTTATGGTAGAGGAAAATATATGATTTATGTCTTATGAGATGTGGTAAATTTATTTTAAAAGTTCATTGTTGAAAAATACATTATTAAGGAGTTTTTTTGTTAGATTAGAAGTTTTTTTATTAAGGGGTTTAAAATTAAATGTTTTTTCATTATTTCTCAATATATTATGATGATTATGAAATTCCACTTGAATACTGAAATAATTTTTTGGGAATGTTTGGTTGGAAAAGTTTGGTAAAAGTTGTTGGGATGAGAAGTAAGTATATATACAGTGATTAGTCAACTTTATATTTATTTGATTTATAATTTCATACAATTGGGTAAGGGTATAAAACACTAGTGATAATTAATGTTTATATTTTAATAGAAATAAACTTTTGATGATGGGGTATTCCTTCCACTATTAATATTTGGTATGATTTGGGTCAATGATGAGGGTGAAACAATAATTAACTCTTTCAATTTATGCATCTTAATATAGTAGTAATATTATATTTTTTGGAACATTCAGTACATGTTCACCAACTAATTGTAGCAGAAAAATTTAATGGAAGTGGGGAAGTTTTTACTATTCATGGGTATGTTTTTAAAAAATTTATTTTCCAAATCAATGTTTAAATAATATATTTTGACCTCATTTTATAAAAATTAAATTTTAAACGGAGTAGTTTGAGAGTGTGTGTGCAAAGTAGCATAGTGCAATCAATGAACCCTTACTGGAATTCCTAGTGTGTTATAATGAAAAAATTGGTGTGTTGATGTGGGAAATGTACGTACCAGTTGAAAAATTGAAATGTATGGGGAATTAGATAAAGAAACATTAACTTGACAATGGATAGGTATATGATTTAGAATTCAATTAATTATGAGTTTACAGTGACTTAGTTGGGTGATGATAAATTAATACATCTAAATATGGTTCATGTGGATGGAATTTTTTTGTTTCATTCTAATCCATGTACATGATTATCAATGAACTATATGGTATGGAATAGTTTTCTCATCCCAATTACTTGTCATGGAATATTTTTTCATTTTAAAATTTTTGTTTTTTGAATTTTTTGGAAAAAATCTATATATAAATTTTCTAAGGATGGGGCACACAAAAGGGTTGAATATATTTAATCATACCTCTTATTAATTAGAGGAGTATTCATGGATAAATTGATAGGAATTATAAAATGGAATGTAGATTCAATGTTGGGAAGTGTGTGGTAATGTTTTGTGATTATGATTACAATCATATGTGTAACACCCTCATGTTACTGTTGTGATTAATTATTAAAAAAATCGTTAGTTTTAGATATTTTTATGTTATATGAGTTTTAATGAGTTTTTCCTAAGTTTTTGTCTTCAAAAGACCACTCCATAATGAGGGGTGTTGCAACATGGATTTGGTTTGTGGTTAGACATCATAGTATAATGGACATTATTTTATCATGGTAGAATGCTGCACATGTGTCTGCATAAGTGTCTGAGAGGGACGCTATAATTTAGAGGTGAGATCTATGTCATGGATGGGTGTCACCGAAATTTGGTTTGTAGTTTCATAGGTGTAGTGAGTGAGGGTTAAGGTAAAAAGGAGATACCATGGATAAGGGGATGCATTGTAGCTATTGCTAAACATGGGTGTCACATTAGCGGTAAGGGAATGAAGTCCAAACTATAGAGGTTAGGCGGAACCACAATGGGTGTTTCATAAAGGTAAATTTCATTATTGTGTAGGGGTAATTTTGGGTATTCTTAAGGGTGGTGTGTAAATGTGGATGGTAGTTGTGTAAGGGAAATATGGTTTAACAATGGTTCATATGGGATGATTGCCCCATGAAAGTTGTTTGGAAAGGGACTCTATGTTTTATCATGGAGTGTTGTTCCATAGTAGCATGGAGGTCTTCATTATTGCTCTTGTCCAAAATGGTGTGGGGTAGGGAGAAATGCCATGGTCATCGGTATATTGGGGTCTTGTGAAGCACCTTGAACCATAAGGTTTTAGGGATATTCAATAATGTTATGGAGGTTAGGAACCCTGATTCAACCTAGTAGAGGGTCTTTATGACACACTGCTTATGATATACCGTAGGAGGGCCTACCTAGGAAGCTCTACATAATACACCTAAGGGATAATTTTTAGATCCTTACTGCTATTTATTTTTTAAAAATGGATTTACCTTTCTACCCTTGTTCTATTTACATTATTTTCACTTCATATTTTCTACCATTTGGGTCGGACAAGATTAGTCATATAAACTGGGATTTCTCCCCCATAATCCTTGATTTCCAAGCCTCTCATACCTTATTTCAAGTATATTTATTCTGGTAATACCTTCCTTATTTCTTGTTTCTTCCTTCAATCCACTCTACTTTTCTCCATTAGTTTCCTTCTCTCCAACAAACCCTAGGGGATATTTGGTTCAAATTTAGGGTTTGAGGTTGCTTATTTTTTGGGGGTTTGGTTGTTAGGACTCATGGAATGTATCTCATTTATTTTTGGAGCATTATCTATAGAATATGATCGCTTCTATATTGATTTCCCTTCAAACTGAGGTATCTGTTTTTTTATGTTTCCTTTATTTGTACTACAATTTGTTTCTTGAGATTTTTAAATGATTTATTTGTTCAATTATACATATATGTGATATGAAAATGGATTTATAGATTTATTTGTAACTGTTTTTCACGTGTAATAATTTATTATTTCATGGAATATTATTTTATAAAATTATTTATAAATTCCAAGTGGTTATAAAAAGGCCTCAATGACTTGTTTCAAATGGAATTGGAATTTCAAAGGAATTCAACCTTTTTTGGGTCATAGAGTGAAAAAAGGTGATTTGGTTTTCAATTTTTTTAAAGGTGAAAGTTTTATATTTTTAAATGAATTTAATGAATGATTTTCATTAGGTTTATTTTAAAGAATCATTTTAAATAGAATTTCAAACCATGAAAATGGTCTTGAAACACCGATATAGGATTTTATTAAGGCTTGTTTGACACATTTAAATTGGATTTTATGGTGTATGTATGAGACCCCCATGAAACCCCTTTTTTATTATGTTTGATATGGATTAGGTATAAATTTTAATACCCTATATATTATTGTGATTGGAAAAAAATGATTGGTGTGGTTTCTAGTGAGAGTGTTGGAGGTGAGATGAGACATATTACTTATGTTTTATTGATTCATGTGATTTATCAACTAAATATTTTTTAACATTCATGGGCATCCTAGGAATCTTAGTGTGGGATATATATGTTGTTACTATCTATTCCTAATTAGATATATTATATCCTCCATGGTATTGGATTCTATGGGGGGGGTCCACTGGTGAGGCTTCATTAGAGTAACAATTTAGTTATAAACTAGGAATACATCAACAAACCTATAGATGATTACACCCTTGTATGTTTAGGATCTCCTTAGGGTATGTTTAGGAATTTTATATCATACTAGATTATTCTTCATATGTAACTTTATATCTCTTGTGTTCCCTAGTTTTATTGAAACCAAGGGTATCATGCTTTTTTAATTTCTTTGTAATGTGGTGACTTACTATTTTATTTTTACCATTATTTAGTTTTTTATTATTTTTTTAAACATTTATAATAAGGTTTAAATATTATGTGTTTGTAAATTTATATAAAAAATATATTTATAATGGTTGTTTTTATAAAATATCCATGGGATGAAGAAATATTTTTAAGTGATTTTTTTCATTTAAAATAAAAATTAAAGAGTTTCTGTAAATGGTAATGTATGTTCTTAGTCAAAGTGAGTAACTTAAGAGAGGGGTGAATTGAGTTCCCAATAAAAAATTCTATTAAAAATAAAATCCACTTGATAAAATAAACTATCCAGTTAATAAAAATAGTAGATCGATATAAGATCTATCCTTTTAAAATATTTCTCAAAGAGTGATTATGTCTTAATTAAAGTAATGTTAAAATTATCTCAGGTTTTGAAATCAATTTACATAGACAAAAACATATATAAACACTAGTTAATATTATCTATCAAAATTAATAGATTTTTTCTAAATTAAAAATAATGTAGATTTTGGTAATAAAAAACAAAATAACACAACATAATAAATAAGAGGTTAGATCTCAAGATGAGCCTTAATCTCCACCACATGGAAATCACCTACTGAAAAGTTGATTATAATAATAATAAAACATATCCACAACCGGGATCAGGTAAAAAAACATGTTTTTTGGGATAAAAATAATCTTCCACAGTTATACATGAGAATTAAAATAGAACATGCCGCATGAGGACCTCATCCACAAACACCGTGGGAAAACAGATGTAAAGAGAAAGAGAGAATAACATGTATTCTCCAGATTTGGTGCAGGAGATAGTATATGTTTGAAAAAAATGTAAAAACACACAACTAGAAGAAATAAAAAGAGAAATTAAATGTGTATGAAGAGATTAGTGAATCCCATAATGTTCAAAGTCCTCAGACCAGCTTTAGTGAGGATTTAGAGCTTCATTCTTGAAAATTGTTGCAAAATAGAGGACTGTAGGAATTTTCAAGTGTTCCAGTTGATCTCTATTGGTATCTCAATCAATATATATAAAGGATATTGAGATTATATGTCTTTGATATTAAAAAAAGATGAATCAAATAGCTTGTATAGATTCATAGATTCAATCACACAATTTTCCCACAGAATTGGTTGTCAGTGGTCATCATACAGAGGGAGGGAGATTTGGAGAGATTGTTCTTCCCTAAGATACAGTATCAATGATTGAAAGAGATCTACAATCCTCATATCAGATTTGAATTTTTCATTAATAATTGTTCAATTTATCCATGAATAGAAATGATCATTGAGCCATTCACATCAAAGACCATGGAAAACAATAGTAGCATGAATCTGGTGGTGACTCGGCATGTGACTGTATCTCAGATTGGTTTTACCTTAGGCTGGTGGTGAATCGGAGTCCAATGGTGACTCAGAGTCTAACGGTGATAGTTCCTAATGGTATCCCTGTAACAGCCCGAGATTTTATGAAAAATATTCTTTTTTATTTCACTAATGTCTTGTGTTGTACGCTAAACCAAAAGGAGCTTGCACAACACACATCCTTGACTTGCCTTGCATTACACGCAATCGCGACCTTCCTCGATAGCGTGTGTTGTACGCAACACCAAGTTTCGCTAAACAATGATATGCTATTAAAATATTATTAAAACTAGCTGTTGTGAATAGTAATAACCACTTTTTGAAATTTTATAAATTTTATTTTTCAAAATGGACTTCATTTTTTGACTTAGAATATCGAAATTAGCCTAGGGTGAAATTTTGGTATTTTTCTGAAAACTTTCAATTTTTGATGAATAGTGAAACCACTAAGTGGTAGGTTAAAAACCGAATTTTGCATAAAACTTAATTTTACCGCTTCTGTGAATGGAATTTCGAAAATCCGAGAGACACGGTTAATATCAAGGACTAAAATGTGGTTCAATGAGATGAAAATAATTTTTGGTGAATAGTAACTTTTTACTTTTTTTTACCGCGGTTAATAGTAAATAGGGTAACTAAGGGTAAATATGATATTAATATTACCCTAACACATGTCCTAATTCCATTGGATAAGTGTAATTCGACCAAAAACAACCTTATGAATAAAATATGACCATTTAGGCCCACTTGGGTTAGATTAGGACATTTATTATTAATTTATTTAAAGAAGGGTTAAAATAGTTAAAATCAAAGTTTAATAAGTAAATCATTTTTAATATGGGGTTATACATAAGATAAATTCGACTATAAATATTCATTAGAAAGCTAAAAAGATTTACTACATAATGGTATTTTATTTATAATTTTTAGACATTAAATAATATAATTTATTTATGACACAATGATGATGCAGTAATTATCTTATTAATGAAATATTGACATAATTGATGTTATAAACACAAAAATAAATGTAATTTGAGACTTTTTATGAATTCAGCTAATTTTCTAGGTTACTATGATATATTAGCGTTGATTTAATCAACTTGGTTCGAACATATAATTCTGTTATGACTTTCACAAAAATCATATATCAAATAGTGTCAAAATTGACACAAAATAGTTTTTAAATCAAATATTATATTATTAATTGTTATTTTATTCCTAAAAATCTAAGGTTCGGCCAAATGACTTAGATAAGGATATATATATTAATAATAAACAATTTGGGGTTCGTTTGGCATGTTATAGTAAGTGTATTAACCATATAGTGAAAGAAAACAAAAAGACACGGTAAAAGTTAAATTATTTAACTTAGAGTTAAATCTAATTGATAAGGTTAAAATAATAACCTAAACTTGTCTAAATCTTATTGGTTGATAGGATTTCGACCCATACCCACTTTAGCTTCGAAATAAGACCCTTTGGAATCATTATAAACCGATTTTGACTTTAATATAAAATAATATTTTGAGATATTCCTAAGGTGCCCCTCTCCTCCCTTATAAAAGGACACCTCCTCTCCCTCCTCCTCACACCAATTTGAGCACTCAAGCTCGGCCAAACCCTGACAAAATCTCTTCTGCACTTCCCTAAAAACATCCTAGAGGTTCTGGTCTTCCTCAAAGACCAATTTTAGTGCCCTAAGAGGAGGTCTCAAAGAGGCACTTCAAAGAAGAGGTAATTACCGTTACCAATTCTTTCATCTTTATTTCTTTTTCCACTTCTTCTTCTTTGGTTGTTTCATTATGAAGTAATAACATCAGTATCACTCATATACTGGTATGTTATTATAAGTATGAAACAAGCCTATTTCACCATCTATCCATCCTACGGAAAAAGAAATCACCGCGCGTGCGTACGTACGGAATACCGTCTCCACGCCGTGGTGTAATCTATTTTCCACCACCACCTTACATGGATGGGTATAATGGTGTAAAGAATAACTATACATAGTTATTACAACATCATATTGATTCTGATATATTGTATAATCCACTCCAATTCAATTCAATATTTATAGAAATGATATCATCGCTCGTGCGTACGTACGGACTACCGTCTCCACGACGCGATGAGATTCATTCTCCATGTTAACCATTTAAGAATGATTATAATGTATATATAATAAATAATAATGAAATATATGACATTATAAAGCTACTGGATTTATGTATATATATTCATATGTATGTCATCTACTTACTTCCATTTCAAGACAATAAGGAAAGGAAAACAGCGTTCATGCGTACGTACGGACTACCGTCTCCATGAACGGTGTTTTTCATTTTATTTATCTACCTATTATATATATATATATACTGAATATATATGATATATAAATCATATTTTATATTCTGGAAGTGAGTAAATCATGATATAAGTAATAATGATGTCAAGAACAACAAGTCAAAACACCTACGATAAATGGAACGATTTTACCCAAAACGCTTCTTTAACATGGAATTTACAAAAGAACGGGTAATATAATGTCATAAGTGAACCATATATGATATCATAACAATGAATATGATTCTGTAATAAGTCAATAACATGATTTAAATCATTATACAGGAGGTTCGGACACGTACAAGCAAGTCGGACCTAAGGTAAGGGAAATATCACAATCTCATTTTTATCCGAGATTGTTTGTACTTTGAAAGTTACTGGGGTGTATTTTATCATCAAAATCCATGTTTCCTCAATATGTAATGTTATTTCCATCCACCTACAATTTTTTAAATCCATATTTACCCTTCGGTGAGTTTTTAGTAAAAGATATGAAAGGAATCTTTTGTCGTTTTTTGTACGAGGTACTTTTTGACTTTTCCGACAAAAGTACGAGAAGAATGTTTTTTTTTAACTTATACGGCACGAACGGATTTTTATGGTTTTATAAAGCCTTATTTTCATGAACCTTCCTCCAAAATATTTCATGACTATTTTTAATAAAATCTCTTTCTTTTAAAATTGTATGATGTTTTGTGAAAAAAAATTGATTTTGAAGAAGAAAGGATATTTTCCTCAAGAATTCATTTCAAGTGTTTTATCAAAATTATTTTCCATCTAAGATAATAAAGGGTTCTGTTTCTATCCATATTTTTACATTTATTTGACTATGTTGTGATGGAATTATGTTTATGAATTCCTTTATCTTATATGAATGGTTTTATGATGTCATGTTGTTTAAGAATCCCATTTTTATTACATGAGTTATGCAATGATGTATGATTTATGATTTTGTGGCACACATAAGAATGGTATCATTATGAGATGGGTGGGACCTATATCTCCCTCCAATGCATTGGGTAAAGATTTCATATCTCATGAGATAGACATGGCTGGAATGGTAGGTTATACCGGTTCAGTGAAACAGGACTGAAACGAGGGTGACTCGATTCAGAAAGGGACTTTGTCCACTAAGATGGTCTTGGAAATGAGTCTTGACTAACAAGAAATGATTCTCTATGATTATGTGTGAATGCCACAAAGTTTCATGTTTTAAGTTATGATTATTGTGATTACATTTCACTACCATGATTTATCCCATGTTATGAAATTATGCTCTCTTTTGCAGGTTATGATTTCCAAAATGTTATGTTCTTATGAATACGATGTGATTGATATATCTTTTGTTTACCCTTACTGAGCATTTGAGCTCACCATTTTATGTTTTATTTTCCCCATGACATAAAGAAAGGTTTTAGGTAAAAAAAAGGAAGATCTTTATGGGAGATGTTGAAGATCTTTCCCCACGATTAGACGATTTTATTCCGAGTTTCCAAAGACACTAAACTATTACGATCCTTGTGTGTGTGTTTTTGTTATGTACTAAGTATTCCGCAAAAGTAATGTAATGTCAATGTACGATAAGCTTCGGGTCATTATAATCCCCTTAGTGGTATCTCTTCTAAAGGTAACAAGCCTGGCCATAGCTCTGCAGGCGGTGACAAGTATGGTGGTGACTCCACTGGTGGTAGTTCATCCTTAGTGGTGACTCATGCCTGGTGGTAACTCAACTCAGTGGTAGTTCTTATATGGTGGTGAATTTCCTCAATACATAGCGTAATTTTCAAAAAAAAATGTCTTAATATACAAAATTATGTCATAAAATATGTAAATACTTAGTACTTAAAGAATCGTGGTTTGTGATCATTAAAATAAGGAAGTGCTAAACACTCTCCTCGTAAGGAGGATCTAACTTTCTCCCCCTTTTCTGATCATAAAAAATGGCATTTAATAGATCATAAACTAAAATTTAAACATTGACAATATGATATGTATTTAATTTAAAACATTAAAATAATTCTCTTAACATTATAAAATATATATGAGTGATATAAATAACAACAATATCAAATAAATGTAAGAAATTAAAGAAGAGTAACATTCATGAATAAAGTAATATTAAGATTTTAAAATAGATAAAATAAATAAATATCAGAAATATATAATTAATATTTCAAAAAATATTTATATTTTCTATTTTCTCCCCTCGTATTAAATAAATTCCCATTTAACACCCCCTTTGAGATTAGTAAAATGAGAAGAAGTTTAAAATATAAGAGGATAAGAAAATGAGAATAACATTAATATATTACATTGAAAATTTAACAAAAAAGTTTGGACTATAGAAAAGAAAATATAAAGAGTATAATCACATGTTCCCTATCAATGGCTGCATCAAATAATATTTTTTTGCTAAGGTAGGAGGAGGTGCAAATTTCTCTTTCCCTTTTTCCTTGTCTTTTCTTTGAGGAAATGAAGCTGAATTAGTGACAGTAAGAGAATAGGTTTTTATAGGAGAAATTTTTTTTGAAGGATTAATATAATCATGAATAAGAACATACCATATGGGTTTGATGGAATCAGTTGTAGATAAATTCATTGGTTGAAATAGTGGAGGTAGAAGACCACCTGACTGAGTAATCACTGTAGGTCTATATCGAACTGTCTCTATGGATGTTGTTGAAAGAAAAGTTGTCACTGGAATTTCCTCATTTACAATAAGAGTTATACTAAAAACATGTAAAAAGGGTTTCATGAGGTTTATAAAGTCCACTATAACATTACCACCCCTCTCCAAAGAACAAAATAAATCCATTTTCTCCTCTATAAATTTTTTCAAAAATAAAGTGTGAACCATCAATTCACTCACTTGTTATTTGAAATCCCTTATAAAAGGTTGAATTATAAAATTCTATACCATGAATTTGAATTTTTTATTCATATAATTATTTTTGTACATTCTTAAAAAATAACTCTTTATAGCTTTCTTGACGATTTCCTTATTTATCATGAGATCAATGGCATATTATCTTTTCATCTTATAAACTTGTTCTCCATGATGATGAATCTATCTTAATTTCTCTTCATGGGTTGACACATCACCCAAATAAGTATTCATACTTTCCCTAGTAATTTTTCTAAGGATTTATCTATCAATAGGAAATGGAGAAGGATGAGGTGCAGAGGATGAATATGCAGCAATAGACTTGCAGTTCAACTTCTGAGAAAAGGTATTCAAACTTTTCGAGATATAATTTTTCACTTCCTTTAATAAGGTTTTCAAACTGTCCAATCCTCTTGAAAATATTATATTCTACACCTCTAATTCCTGAATATTAAATCGAATATTTGGTTGTAAATGAGATATAATGAGCTCAAGAAAATATCGAGTGTCATCTTCACTAATTCCGGTAACTGGAGATGGATGAGAGCTCATGATAGCTTTAAAATATGAAATCAAAGTTCTACTAAAGGACTAAAACTTATTTTAAAATATTATATATCTATTTTTGTCACAAAATCAGGTATCATAATTATTTAAGTAGGATAATGACTTTTTTTCTCTTGTGGCACATCAACTGCAGTTGGTATATCGGTCTCTATTAGAGTAAAAGGTTGTATCTCACTAGCTTGATCAATATGATCCAGCAAGGATCCTTCTTCTATGATAGGTATTTAACTTGCTTCATTATCCAATTATGAGTAATGAAGACTATGTTGAACCAAACAATGATACCTGTCCCATTCATAAAAAATCACTAACTTCGGGTCTTGTGTAAAGAAGAATAGGATAGTCTCTTAGAATTTGATATGATTCACCAATATTTGGTACATAAGGGGCTGGTTCTAGATGAACTGTATATGTGAGATATACTACCTCTATGTGATAATGAGGTTCAAGATACTTCTCCCACTCATGTGTATCTTCTTTATCATTTTTAATAACAGGTGGTATAACATAAATTTCATGATCTCTTGATCTATCTTTAGCCTTGATAGAACTTGATACGACTTGTGATGAAGAGTGTGACAGAACCATCTCCTTATAATGATCACCATTATCATCTCCCTTTTTATCATCCCCATTGGCATGAACATCTATATTATAAACACTATAATCATCATTATCTCCTCCATCATGATCCTCATCATATAAACCATCATGATCATCTTCATCCTTACATTCATTTTCATCTATTTTTTCATTATCCAAAACACCATATGCTTCATTATAAGAATTAACATCACTCCCACTTCCATTATCATTTTTTTCTCTTAATGATTTGAAGAAAGATGTGTTAAACTATTCCTCTATAGTTACTTCAATTTCATCTTCATCATTTTCATCTAAAAGTGATTCCTTGTGTTGTAGAGGACCCGATGTACTAGAAAATCCAAAATAAAATGTTGGAGGAGATTTAGGTATCTTCGAATCACTTCCCACTTCAACCAATAATTCTTCTTCTTCTACAAATACCTCTTAATCTTTTTACTAACATCATCATCATCAGAATATTCAACTCTCATCAGGATCAAGACAATGATCCACCATTTCCTTTGGTTTGGTTGGATGATCAATAGGGTCAAATTCATCATATAGTTTGTCATTGTCTCTCACCCAGCATTTCTTCCAAGGATTCCTATTTTCTTTTACTCTTTTGATAATTGTTTTTTATAAACAAAAACCACCATAATTATCTTCATCTTTTTTCCCTTATTTTAATAATCTCGTATCATTTAATATGGTAGACATCATCTTTAGATATATCAAAGAGTTCGACCTTGAACTTTTCTTGAACATCTCATACATATGTATCTTCCGAAATCTAAAAAGGTTAATTATTTTTCCTTGTTTCCTCACATATTGTAAGTATACACCATGATATATAATAGTATTAAAATATCCCTTTCTATGACACAAAACATGTAGTAAAAATTTGAATAATAGTTTACACTCACCATCGAGTTCTGCATCTGTAGGTATTTGTAGTGTGCTATCACCTATGAACTATAGGAGAGCTTATTCATAATTAAAAATCTCATTTTCATTGAGAATTATTCCTTTAAAATCCTTATATACTCTTTTAGAGGGTACCCTAAGGCACCTAGCCCATTCTTTTGATAAGAAAAATAATTCTTCTCCGTTAATATGAATTCTTATAGTATCCACATTATCTCCAAAAACAAAATCAGAATTATAATAGAATTCATAAACCAAAGTTAGGTAATAAACATGATTATTCATTTCCTACAAGTTCATCAATTTCTTATCTTCAATAACTTTTAGAATAGTTATATTTCTTGATGTAAACCAGTGGGAATCATTTCCTTTTCTGCTTTGATAACCCGATTCTTTAGATGCAGAATTCATGAAACAACACTGGAACGAATTTTAGATCGTTTTTTCTTCTTGGATTGACTAACATATTTTGGAGTTTATTATTCTTAACACATCCTTCAGTCTAGATGGATTGGTTAATGTTTTAGGTGGAACAAGATAGTACGGAAAATGATTGATCTAAGAGGAATAAAAGGCTTTGGGAGTTCAAAGGATTGAAAGTAAAGGGAATCAATTAGACTTAGTCATGAGATTTATCTTTTATAGATTATAAATAATAAATAAATATAAATATAAAAAATAAAAAAAAATCCCAAAAAATAGAAAAGGTAATAAAATGAATGATAATGAATAGAAATGATACTCATTCAATAGTGACTCATCAAGGGTGACTCATAAATGATGAATTTTTATCTAAAATATAGCATTCCTAATTCATGTTTGATATACTTTAATCTTTCAAAATTAAAAGGATTTTTCAAGATATTAACAAGCTAATGTCTAGTTCTAATAAATTATAAAGTTATATCACCTTTTTGATAATGGTCTCTCAAAAAGTGATGTATTGAATCAATGTGCTTTGTTCTAGAGTGAGATACTAGTATTTTAGAAATGTTAATCATACTTGTGTTATCCAAATTTATATTAACATGTATAAATTGGTATCCAAATTCTAGTAATTCCTGTTTTATCCATATGATTTGTTCTCAACAACTTCTTACAACTACGTATTCAACTTCAGTAGTAGATAGTGCAATAGAATTTTGTTTCTTACTACACCATAATACTAGAGATTTTCCTATAATATGAAATGATCTAGATGTGATTTTTATATCTAAATTACACCCACCAAAAATAGAATTTAAATAAAATATGAAGTCAAAAAGTTGTCTTCTTGGATAGAATAGTCAAAAAATTGGTTGTATATTTGAGGTATTTAAAAATTGTTTTAACAACTAGTAAATGTCACTTTAGGATTTTCTTGAATGCAAGCATACATACACACACTAAACATAATATTAGACTGACTAGAAGTTAAAAATAGCAGACATCAAATAAAACCTCTGTAACTAGTTTGATCTATTAATTTCCTAGATTTATCAAGATCCAGTTTACAGGTGGTACTCATGGGTGTATCACTACTTTTAGTTTTCTCTAACCCAAAATTTTTTAAAAGGTATTTATTATATTTTATTTTATTTTAAATAATTCCTTATTTGTTTTGAATGATATTATATCCAAGAAAGTATTTATTTTCACCCATAAAACTCATTTCAAATTCATTTTTCATTAGTTTTGAGAAATTATTGCATAGGGAATCTTTAGTAAGTCCAAAAATAATATCATAAACATATATTTGTACTATTAAAACATATTTTGAAACTATTTTTATAAAAATAGTTAGATCAGATATACCTTTTGAAAATATTATTGAAATAATAAAATAGTTAACCCTATCATACCAAGATCTTGGAGCTTGTTTCAAACCATATAAATCTTTTCTTAATTTAAACACATGATTTGGAAACTGTGGATTTTGAAATCCATGGGGGTTTAAACAAAAAAATCCTCAACTGTAAAACCATTTAATAATTCACTTTTAACATCCATTTGATATAGTTTGAAATGAAAATGTGCTGCAGAATAATGTAGTATCCAAATGACTTCATGTTTTTCTACTGGTGAAAAAGTTTCATCATAATCAATACCCAGTTCTCGATTATACCCTTGTGAAACTAATCTAGGCCTATTTCTTATTATAGTTCCTAATTCATCAACCTTATTTCTAAAAACCAACTTAGTTCCAATATCTATGGTTTTTTATATCTATAAAAAAGTTCCCAAACACTATTTCTTTCAAATTTATTAATTTCTTATTTCATAGATATTACATAGAATTCATTATTGATGTTCTTTGGTTCAAGTTGTGAAAAGAAATATTTGTGTTCAAGTTTATTCCTAAGGTAAGATCTAGTTTATGTACCTCTATATTGGTCCCCTACAATAGTATATAAGGGATGATATCTATGATTCCTAATAGCTCTTTGAATTTAGGGATTAGATGTATCAATATTTTCTTTAGGGTTGGGTTCTGGAAGTTCACTGGATGAACTTTCTTCTTGTTTAACAGAACTTTCAGAAGGTTTATAATTAATGTTCAGAGTTGGTAGATCATCCTCAAGGTTCTATAATATATACATAGGTTCATTAGGATCATTTTCATCAAACTTAATGGGAACAGACTCTTCCATTGTTTTGTAACTTTTATTAAACACTCTATAAGATTTTTTGGAGGTTAAATAACCAATAAAAATTCCGTCATCACTCTTGCAAGAAAATTTTTCAAAATTATCCTTTGTAATTAGAATAAATACATTTCCACAAAAAACTCTAAAGTAATTAAAATATGGTTTTCTATTGTTCCCTAACTCATACAGTGTTCTTTTTAAGAGATGTCAAATTAATACTCTAATTATTGTATAATAGGATGTGTTAACAGCCTATTCGAAAAAGTAGATAGAAAATTCATACTCATTTAACATAGTTAGAGACATATTTTTAATATTTATATTTATTAATTCTACCACACCATTTTAATGTGGTTTCCTAGTAGTAGAAATGTTTTGATTGTAACCATTTTGAGATAAAATGATTCAATGTCTTTATTTTCAAATTCTTGACCATTATCACTTCTTAAGTTCTTAATCCTAAGTCCACTTATATTTTATATAAAATTAGAATAATTAATAATGAAAGAACATTATTCAATTTTGTGAGCTAAGAATAATACCTAAGTGTACCTAGAAAATTCATCTATAAGAACATACACATAATTTTTTCCATTTAAAATAGAAATTCTAAAAGGTCCAAAGAGGTCCATATGAACTAACTCTAGAGGTCAGGAGGTAGAAACATATTTCTTAGATTTAAATTAAATATTATTTTTATTCTATTTTTGATAGGGGTAACAAACCTTATCATTGGAGAGTTATAGTATTGGTAGATCTTTAACTAACCATTTTCTAGTTATCATTCTAAGGGAGTGGATATTTCAATGGCCTAGTATCCTATGGAAAATCCAATACTATTTTTGAAATACACTAAAGTAAGAAATATTTTTAGAATGTAAATAATTTAAATCAATGGATTAAATATTATAAATTCTTCAAGTTGTAAATATTAAATCATTATTTTCCTCAAATAAACATTATAGACATTATTTTCGAACATGACATAAAACCATCATCAAATAATTGAGAAATTATAAGAATATTATATTTTAAATGATGTATATATAATAATTTATAAATTAATACTAAATTATAATTAACAATTTGGACAAGGATGATGATTTTACCTTTTGCATTGTCACTAAAAGTGACATGTCCACCGTCAACTTTGATCAAATTTTTGAAATTTGAATACTCATCAGTCATATGTTTGGAACACCCACTATCCAGATACCATAGGATTCTTCAAGAGGTTTTCAAATAGGTTTCCTACAAAATAATTTTTATACAAAAAATTATTTTGGTACCCAAATCTTTTTTGGTCCAGTTATGTTATTAATAAGATATTTTAGCACCCATAATTGACTAATGGGTTTTTTATAAATAGATTGAAAGTTTCTAGAAATAAAAAATATATTAGGTCTAGTTGAGTATGTATTAGAAGTATATAAATTATCATAACTGGTACTTGAGATAAATATAGTTTTTAAAATTTTCTTTTTCCAAACCGGTATCCTATACTAGTGTTATAATTAGAATAAATTTTATTTCCAATTATTTGAGTAAAATTTTTCTTACCATTGTTAAAATATTCTATGTCTTTCTTGAACTATTAATTTTAAAATTTTAATTCATTTTATTCTTTCAATAATTTATCATTTTTTTATTTTTCAATAGTATGGTTAGTTATAATATTTACTATCAATGAATGCTGATTTTATGTTATTTATATTTATCTTTCAATTCATCAAAGATGTATTCTAGCATGTTACAACATTCATACAAATCATCATTTTACATGATTTCCTAAATATCATAATTATATTAATTTTCAAAATGACTTGAAATGTTAGTAGGAGAATCAGGAAGCATATTTTTTTACCTCTGATGTGATTTCTATAAAGAACATATTTTCCTTGTCAAAATTATCTTCTTGAATATTTTTTGAATCAATGGATATATCTTCAGAGGAACTCCAAGTTTCTTTCAATTTTTTCTTGAATATTCTATCCTTATCCTCACATTTCTTTTTATATTTAAATTTTGGACAGTTAGCTTTAATTTTTCCATAACTCTTATATTCATAGCAGGTGATTCTATTTTGAATGTCATCTTTTTTCCAATCCTTTTTCCACTTTACCTTGTTGTAATAATTTCCTATAAAATTTTACATTATTAAGAACTTATTTTTCCTATATAATTTCTTAAATATTTGGGCCATGTGGGCCATTTCTTCATCACAGTCATTAGGAGATTATTCTTCTTCGGTAGTTTCAGTTTGTACCTTTTATATTTGTTTAGAGGTATTAGTGTTGAAGGCTACTATTTTTTTATCTTCATTGGTCTCCTTGTTGACATTAATATCTTATTCATACAACAACATCATTCATATCAATTCCATGACATGTGTTTTACTTACATCACAAGATTCTCTATTTGACACATAGGTTCATCTCCATCTATCTGGTAAGAATCTAAGCAATCCCATCACTTGATCTTTGTTTGTTTGTTGTTTTCCAAGTTAGTTAATGGTATTCACTACATCATTGAACTTGGGATACATATCAGAAATAAGTTCATCATATTTCATTTCAAAAGTATCATACTTTATTGTATATGTATTTACTCTCATTTTCTTAACACTTAATTTTCCTTAATGAGAGACCGATAAGGTATCCAATATTTCAAAAGCAAATTTTCAAGAAGATATTCTACTAAATTCATCATCACCCAAGGCATAAAACAAAGCATTCATGGATTTATAATTATTATTATATGCGGTTTTTCTAGAATCACTCCAAGTACCTCTAACAGTTTGTGGTTTCTCATATTGATCTTCCATTATAATCGAAATGTCAAAACCCATAATATCTAAATGAATTTTCATTTTGATTTTCCATTGATCATAATTTGTAAAATTAAAAAAAGGAGGTATATTGGTATTTTATCCTTCTTGTCTATTATCCCTAAAAAAATAAAATTTAGAATTATTATAAATTTTAGATCTTTAGAATTCACCTATAATCACAGTCGAAAAGATAATTCAAATCCTTGGATACCAAATGTTTGTTAGAGGGAGTAACTCAAGAGGGGGGTCAGTTGAATTCCTAATAAAAACTTATATTAAAAATACAATTCTATTAATAAAATAAACATGATATTTAAACAAAATAGAATATTGATATAAGATATATAATTTTAAAATATTTCTCAAAGATTGATTATGTTTCAGTTAAAATAATGAAAAAATTGTATTATATTTTGAAATCAATTAACTTAAACAAAAATATATATAAAAACTATTTACTATTAACAATGAAATTAATAGTTTTATTTATATATTAAAAACAATGTATATTATGGTTAAAAAACAAAACAAAACAACACAGCTGAATAAATAATAAGTTTGGTCATAAGATGATACTTAATCCCTTCCAATTGGAAATAACCTACTGCTAAGAAGATTATAATAATAATCAAATAGATCCAAAACATGGATTAAGTAAACAAAAAATAGTAACAAGCTGTCTAGGATAAAAATCATTTTCCATAGTTATACATGGGAAGTAAAATAGTATAGGAAACACAAGGACCTATTCTACAAACACTGTGCGAAAACAGATGTAAAGAGAAAGAGAGAATAATAAATATTCTCTAGATTAGGTACAAGAGAGAGTATGTGTTTCAAAAATAATTTAATTAAAAAAATGATCGAAAAAATATGAAGTGAAATCAAAATAATATGAAGAGAATAGTGATTCTCAGAATGTTTTAAGTCCTCAGATCAGCTTTGGTGAGGATTTTGATCTTCGTTCTTGAAAGTTTCAGCGAAACGGAGGATCATAGGAATTTACAGGTGTTCTAGTTGATCTATATTGGTATCTCAATAAATATTTTTAAAGGGTATTGTGATTCTATATCGTTGATAATCATAGTAGATAAATCAGTGAGATTTTATAGATTATCATATTCAATTGCACAATTTTCCCATAGACTTGTTAGTTAGTAATCCTCATATAGAGATAGAGATATGGAGATGGTTCATCCCAATGATATAGTAATAATGGTTGAAGGAGATCCAAAATCCACATAACATCTTTGACTATGTCATTAAAACTTGGTCAATTTATCCTTGAATAGAAATGTTCGTTGATCCATTCACATCAAAGACTTCAAACCACAATGGTAGCATTAAACCAGGAATGACTTGGCATATAATAGTATCTCAGACTGGTTGTACCTTAGGCTGGTGGTGACTCAGAGTCCATTGGTGACTCAGAGTCTAACGGTGGAAGGTCCTGATGAAAGATCTTTGGAAGTATCTCTTATGGTAGTAACATGTCTGGTGGTAACTCCACTGGAAAAAGATCTTTGGAAGTATCTCTTATGGTAGTAACACGTCTGGTGGTAACTCCACTGGAAATTATAAGGCTGGCGGTGACTCTATTGGAATTAGTTCATCCTTAGCGGTGACCATGCCCGATAGTATCTCGCCTGATTGGAAGTTCTTGTCTAGTGGTTGATCACCTCAATACTTATTCAAATTATCTTTAAAACTATCTTACCATATAAAATGATATCAAAAATTATATAAATCATTAGTAGTAAAAGAATCATGGTTAGTGATCATTAAAATAAATAAGATATAAACACTATCCTCATAAGGATATGCCAACATATGTGATGCTGAATTTTATGTATGTATGTATAAAAACCCTTATTTATATAAATGTATTTCAAAATATCAAAAATGAATTTTCCTTTGAAATTAATTTCACAATATATTTGGTGGGATCCTACCAGGATTTGTTTCTCTCACACCCTATATACACCATTTGATCTAGGCATCTTTAATTTGTTTATTTATGGTGCCTCTGTCCAGTCTTCCACCTCGAGTGTTCATGTTTTTCTATTTTGGTTGTCCTGGGATGTGGAGAGTTACCAAGGTGTCACATGGATGATAATTTTGGTTTGGTTTTATTTTTATTTTTTGATTATTTGGTACTAATATCTAGGATTGTATTTTTTATTAGTTTACCTCTTATATGAGATGTTGGTATCTTTCATGGTTAGTTTATATTGTGGCCTTGTTCTTATAAGTTTATTTTATTATTTACTATGATTTTAACTATGATTGGATCTGGTAATTTGTTTTTTATGGGTGAAATCACTCCCATTTATCACTATGTTGATACCCCGACATTAGGTATACACACATGGGGATCAAAATTTACCTTTTTCATGTCGTAGGATAACTCAGGTGTTCAGTTCAGGTATGAACTAGGTTGGATCATGTAAAAATTTTATCAAAGCACCCTCATGCTATTTGGTCTTGTCTGGATAGTATGGATACTAGGATGGTCATTTGGGATCAATCAGAGGGTGTTGAAAAGTGATTATCCATCACTTTTTCTATGGAATCCCGCATTTTTATAACATAAAATTTCATTACATTACACAAAACTGAGGATCTTTAAGGTTTAGTGTCTTGGAAACTAGGAACATAATACATGAAAACAACATAAAACATTCTTATTAAACACTTGACAGGCTTCTCCTTAAGTTCATCCTAGGTTCATTACTGCATCTCATAACCTGGGGACATACATCAAAAGAAAGGGTGGGAAGAAGGCCCAATAAGGGAAACAAGAGAAACATTTTACATGTGAACTTGAGATACTTCAATAAGGTCATGAAAAGAACTTTAAGGCATGAGAAAGAAATCATGAGGCATATCATAATAAAAATAATTTTTTTCATAACTTGAAGATGTGGCTACAACATTTAATATTGAAAATAATTTCTGTTTCACCAAGGTACATCCCCAAGGTGTCATTAAAAATTACCAAGGTTATTCACCAAGGCGTCATTAAAAATAGTCATATCTAAAGATTAAGTCTTTACCCAATGCATTGGAGTGCTATCAGGGCGCACCTTTTAAATGTATTTATTATCATGTGAGCCACATACATCATCATCAATCATTTCATAAACAACCCATATAGCATAAAAGAAATGGGTTTCATTTCATAATCATAACGTTTTAAAACTGCTTTAAAGACATGATCTTTATGTCACTTTAAACCCACGGAAAGGGAAAGTGGGTCTCATGTATGTAAATACTAGAATTTAAAATAGAAAAACATGGTATATATGTGAATACCCCTATATAATAGAGTGATTTGATTATTCACTTAATAAAATAAAAGAACTTTAGAAAAAGAGAGAAACGTTTTGAGACGGAAATTCTACAGCATAACAGCTATGTTTCGGGGTTTTAGATAATATTGAAAAGAGAGGGGACATGGGTAAAACATTCATAAATGACCCATAAAAGAGTAGAGGGACCAAATATGAAGGATATATGAACATGTTAATGAAATTTTAAGGGAATACAATTTTAAATGAAAAACATGGAAGGAAGACAAAAATTAGATTTCTCTTATGAAAAATCGGTAGCCTAACGGCGTCACTTAAACATCAACAAAAATGAATTGACGAGATCAAAAAGGGTATCTCATCATATGAACATAAAACTTAAGTATGATAGATATTGAGATCATACCCCAATATAATAAAAATGAACTTGAAAGACTTGATATGAAAGTAGAACTTTGAAAAATGAGAAGGGTGAAAGAATCCCTTAAAAATTCGGCAGCCTAACAGCGCCACTTAAACATTCTTAAAATGAATTTATGAGAGAATGAGGGGTTATCTCATAATATGAAAATGAAAGGGGAAGTAAGATTAATATAAAATAACATCCTCCAACATAATAACATGGAGCATAAAAGAAATGACATAAAAGAGATTACTTGAAAAGAAAGAGAGAGGTCAGATCCCTTACCTTAAACGTAACTCTTAAAACTCAAAGGTTGGGACCTTGAGAGGCTTGAGGGCACCTTGGGAAAACTACTTGGGAGGTAAGGAGACTAGAACTTCATTGAGGATGATTTTGGTGTCGAATAGATGAGAGGATGGCTTGGTATTTATAGGGAAAGCGAGGGGACAAGACATTAATGGCCAAGGGACACCTCATTGGTGGTTTTGGAAAAACCATGGGCTTTCCCATGGTATTTTCCCATGGTATTGGCCACTTGGGACACCTCATACCTTATCTTACTATTCATAAGTCGACCATATTGATTACATACTTAATACATCATTTAATGATGTCATTAAACACCCGTAACTTAAAAACTGTATTTTCACTATTCATCGAAAATTCAACTTTCTCAGAAAAATCCCAAATTTTCACCTTAACCAAATATCGATTATATGATTAAAAATATGAACTCCATTTTATAAAAATATTTTTCTAAATATTTTTTAATTTAATTTTTAAATAAATACACTATTCACTGAAAATTCATTTTTTTCAGAAAAATCCCCAAAAATTACCATAACATAATATCGATGCTCTGAGTTCAAAAATAAAGTCCATTTTATAAAAATACTTTTCTAAATATTTTTAATTTAATTTTTAATTAAAAAACACTATTCACCCGAAAAAACTAATACTTGACTAATAATTTATGAAACCGTTATTTACCCATTTTATTGAATCACATTATTTAATCTATGTGTCAAAATTATATTAAAACATTCTTTAAGTGAGATTACTAATCCATTTGGTCACATTACTAATCCTAAGCGTAAAATCACTATTCATAATTTACTATTCATCAAAAATTATGTCGATCTTATTAGACTCCAAATTCCTTACTGAACACTTTTGCAGAAGACCATTTTTTGAAAATCATTACACATCATTAATTATTTAAGGATTACATAAATATTTTAAAATATCCTTTTTTTAAGTTCATCAATAAAATACATCATAAAATTATCCGGACATTTGAAATTTCACAAACTTCACTAAAGGAGGAAATATAAATTTATTCATCCCAAAGGATTACACAAAGAAGCTACGGTCTCGTCACATAGCCCCTTATAACACCAGCATCTGACCAAAGTGTAAGGTGTGCTATGGTGAGAGAATCTGAGGGAGGGTCAGATAACATTGCCCTAGTAGTAATCTTTACTAACTTGAACTTCTCCCACAGGAGTCTCCGTTCAAGCTTGACACGTTGGATTTCGGCTTGGGATTGGTCCAAAGAGAAGCCCAAAGATGCCACCTCCTTCCCAAGCTCTGATAAGTGGGCTTCATAAGGTTTGAGTCTACTGGATGAAGCCATCAACTCCTCTTTCTTCATTAACCATTAACATCTCTATTAAATCATTAAGAGTAAGTTAATATACTATTCAAAAAGTTTGGGTTGTTACATTCTTCCCCCCTTAAGAAATTTCATCCCCGAAATTTTATACTTGAGGCCTATTCTAAAAGGTGAGGGTACTTTTCCTTCATTGTTTTCTTAGGCTCCCAAGTCGCTTCTTCATACATATGATTCCCCCAGAACACTTTCACAAGAAGGGTAGTCTTGTTCCATAGAACCTTGTCTCTATGGTATAAGATCTCCACTAGTTGCTCCTCATAAGGGAGGTCATGTTCAAGTTGTACCACCTCTGGGTTTAGTACATGCGAAGGGTCGGGTATGTACTTCCTCAAGAGAGAAACATGGAAGACATCGTGAACTTGAGCTAGGTTCGGTGAAAGTGCTAGTCGATAGGCCACTGCTCCTATGTGATCAATGATTTTATAGGGCTCAATGTACCTAGGTATGAGCTTCCCTTTCTTCCCAAACCACATGAATCTCTTCCATGGAGAAATTCGAAGGAAGACTTTGTCGCCAACACCGAACTCCAAGTCCCTTAGAAGGTTGTCAGCATAGCTCTTCTGCCGACTTTGAGCAGCATTTATGTGTTGTTGGATGGCATGAACCTGTTCTGCCATCTCTTCCACAAGATCTGGCCCAAGAAGCTTTCTCTCACCAGTTTCATCCCAACAAGTAGGAGTTCTAAATCGCTTTCCATACAGATCTTCATAGGGTGCCATCTGAATACTCGAATGGAAGCTGTTGTTATAGGAGAACTCAACTAATGGGAGGTGTTGATCCCATCCACCTTTAAATTCCATTGAGCAAAATCTCAACATGTCTTCAAGTGTCTAAATAGTCCTTTCAGATTGGCCATCAGTCTGAGGATGATAGGCCGTATTACAATTCAATCCAGTATTCAGAGCATGTTGAAGTCTTCTCCAGAATTTTGATGTGAATCTTCGATCACGATCAGACATGATGGATAGTGGTACCCCATGCAGCCTTACCAATTCCTTTACGTATATCTTGGAAAGTTGATCCAGAGAGAAATCTTCCCGAATAGAGATAAAATGGGTGGTCTTGGTGAGACGTTCCACAATAACCCATATCGCATTGTTTCCTTTGGATGTTTTCAGGAGACCAGTTACAAAGTCCATAGTGATATTATCCCACTTCCATATCGGTATGGGTAGCGGTTGTAATACCCCCTTAGGAAGTTGTCATTCTGCCTTTACTTGTTGACACACCAGGCACCTTGTAGTTTAATCATCAATCTCCCTCTTCATGTTATCCCACCAATAATGATCACGAAGGTCTCTATACATTTTAGTGCTTCTCGGATGTATAGAGAAATTAGAGCTATGAGATTCATCCATCAGTTCTTTATTTATCTCCGAAATAGATGGAACACATAGTCTTGTACAAAATTTCAATACACCTTCTTGATCAATATTGAAATCAGTGAACTTCCCATCCTTTACAGCCTCAAACTTCTCCTGCAGAAAAGGATCTTTTTTTAGCCTTCTTGATCTTCTCTAGTAATGAAGGTTGAGAAATCATTTGGGATAAGGTTGATGATGTCTCTTCCCTTACAATTCCCATGTCCAATTTTACTAGGTCTTTAATCAAGGGATCTCCTAGGATCCTCACTATTTCCAGAACAATAGGGAGTTTCCTGCTTAATGCATCTGCGACTTTGTTTGCTCTTCCAGGGTGATAATGAATTGGACAATAATAGTCTTTAATAATATCCAACCATCTCCTTTGTCTCATGTTCAATTATTTCTGTGTGAAAATATACTTTAAACTTTGGTGGTCAGTGTATATATCAAATTTCTCCTCATAAAGATAGTGCCTCCATATCTTTAGAGAAAAAACAACAGCTGCTAGCTCTAGGTCATGCGTAGGTTAATTCTGCTCATGAATCTTCAACTATAAATATTCATAAGCAATTACCTTGTCATTTTTCATGAGGACGCACCCAAGCCCTTTCAGAGATGCATCGCTAAAAATAATGAATCTTTCTCCGATAGAGGGTAATGTTAACACAGGTGCAGTAACCAATCTCTTCTTGAGTTCTTGGAAACTTTCCTCGCATTCCTTTGTCTTGATAAACTTAACCCCTTTTCGAATCAACATGGTTAGTGGATTAGAAATCCATTAAATTTTTTTTACAAACCTCCGATAATATCCTGCTAAACCAAGGAAACTACAAATCTCAGTTATTTTTGTGGGTTGAGGCCACTCCTCCACAACCATTGTCTTTGCAGGGTCAACTGAGATTCCTTCATTGGTTACGATGTGCCCCAAGAAAGCCACTTGTTGTAACCAAAACTCACACTTGTTGAAATTTCCAAAGAGCCTATCCTTCCGTAGAGTTTTCAAAATAACCCTCAGATGATCTTTATGATCCTCACAACTTTTTGAATATATCAAAATATCATCAATAAAAACTACCACAAAGTTGTCAAGGTATCCCTTAAAGACTCTATTCATAAAATCCATGAAAATAGCAGGAGCATTAGTCAAGCCGAAGGGCATAGCAGTGAACTCATAATGCCCATATCTAGATCGGAAGGTAGTCTTTGGGATATCTTCTTTCTTCACCCTCATTTGATGATAAACAGATAGAAGGTCAGTCTTAGAGAAGAATTGATCCCTACAAAGTTGGTCAAATAAATCATCAATTCTTGGAAGAGGGTATCTGTTCTTCTCTGTGATCTCGTTCAGTTCTCTATAATCAATGCATAGCCGCATTGATCCATCCTTCTTCTTCAAAAAGAGAACTGGTTCTCCCCAAGGAGACACACTCAGTCGGATAAACCCCTTCTCCAACAAGTCTTTGAGTTTCTTCTTTATCTCTTCTAGCTCCACATTTTCCATTCTATATGGGGTCTTTGATATCATTTGAGATCCAGGTATGAGTTCAATGGATAACTCTACCTCTATTTCTAGGGGAGGTCCAGGTAACTCCTTAGGAAATACATCCATGTATTCCTGAACAATCAGAACATCTTCTATTTGTATACTCCCTTTTCCTTCTTCATCACCACCGATTAACTCTATAAAGAAAGCTATTGGAGGTGTTTCTAGATAGGGATCAGTTTGGGATATCTCTCCTTGGAAGATAATTTTAGGTCATTCATTCAATACTACTGATATTTCCTTACTTCTGCATTTGATCTTAGCATTATACTTTGAGAGCCAGTCCATCCCTAGTATAACATCGAATTCTAACATGGGAATGACTACTAGATTTTTTATAATATTGTTCCCACTAAAGTAAACACTAGAGTCTCTAAACACTGTTGATGCATGGATAATCCCTCTTGGATACTTGACTGACAACTCTACCTCAAGAATTTCAGGGATTTATTATATATTCTTTGCAAACTTGATGGAAATAAAGGAATGCGTAGAACCAGAATCAAATAAAGTAGTTTCTAGTTTTGAGAGGAAAACAAGAGTACCTGCTACCACATCATTCGGAGCTTCAACTTCAGTTGTTGTGATAGAAAAAGCATGACCTTGCTCCCCTGGCCTTTGCTGAGGTTGATGGTGATTCCCCTCCACTACCCTTGGATTTGGACAGTGATTAGAAAAGTGCCCAAGCTGTCCACACATGAAGAAATGGACTTTGGGTAGGTCCAGAACCATCTTTCCTCTATAGTTAGTGTTGGGGAGTTGAGGCTTCACCTCACTACGACAATTCTGAGCAATATGGCATCCTCTTCCACACTTTTAGCACTTGAAACTTCTGATCAAGCAGTTCCCCGGATGCTTCTTCCCACATTTATTGCATGTAGTAAGTTTCATTTTCTTTCCACCTCTTCCCTGATCAAAAGTCTTCCCAAAATTGGTCTCCAACGATCTCTTCTTGTCATTTGATTTATGAGACCACTGTGTCTCACCAAACTCTAGATCGACTTTCATTGCACTCCGCACAATCTCCTTGTAGCTATCGTAGTCCTGGTTGGCTAAATTCTTCTACAGATGAGGTCTCAGTCCAAGGAAAAATCTATCAACATTCCCACATGGATCCATGACAAAGCTAGAGGTATATCTTGAAAGTCGAGTGAAGTTCATCTCATAGCTTCCGACAGATTCATTCTCCTTCTACTTTAGCTCAAGAAACTCTTTCTCCATTCTCGTTCTCATGGAATGAGGGAAATACTTATTAATGAATATTCCCTGGAACTATTCCCACTCCATAGCTTCCATCTCTCCTCTAGGCTTCGTGTTTTTGACCAGTGACCACCACTGATCAGCTTCTCCCTCTAGGCGGTAAATAGCAAGGGTGACTTTTTCTTGTTCCTAACAAAATAGTACAAAAAATATCTTTTCAATGGAGCTTATACATTTTTCCGAAACAAATGGGTCAGTAGATCCACTGAATGATAGTGGTCTTTGACACATGAAGGACTCAACAGAGTGTTGTTCCCTTCGTGGTGAGATTGGCCTCTCAACTTGATTCAAGTTATTACTCATAACTTGATTCAGTTGGTTCATCATTCGCATGAATGTTTCCATTATGGCTTCTATCGGAGGGTCGTCAGCACATGGTGCATTATAGTCACCATCTGCACAGTTCCTCCTATTTCCCACCATTTTCAAACAGGATAAAACCTTAGTGAGAAACTTATTTAATTTATAAATCTTTTAACTAATACTTCATGCTTAAACAATTACATTTCTCTATAATTCTTTCATAATGACTCATAAAATGTTTGTGATTAACCAAACATATCCCCTAGGAGTGTCGTAACCAAGAGTGTAGAAACACATGTTATAGTGCACCAGTTCCCATTCGAGTCTAGATCAAAGTGGTGTTTTCGGGTTTTACCCTTATGTACATATGTTCCAGAGCCGCCTCTACCGGCTCGTATCCAGACAGGGATGTATTTGTTTGAGAAACTACTTACTCAATACTTACTGAAATACCAAGAAGTTTTACTATATTTAAAATTTTCTATAGGGTTCTTCCTAAAGTTTTTATATCCTAATTTCCACAAATAACTAAACCATCCTTTGATACCAACTATGGCATCCCGCCTTTTTATAACATAAACTTTCATTACATTACACAAAACTGAGGATCTTTAAGGTTTAGTGTCTTGGAAACCAGGAACATAATACCTGAAAACAACATAAAACATTATTCTTAAACACTTGAAAGGATTCTCCTTAAGCTCATCCTAGGGTCATTACTGCATATCATAACCTGGGGACATACATCAAAATAAAGGGTGAGCAGAAGGCCCAGTAAGGGAAACCAGAGAAACATTTTACATTTGAACTTGAGATACTTAAATAAGATCATGAAAAGAACTTTTAAGGCATGAGAAAGAAATCATGAGGCATATCATAATAAAAATAATGTTTTTCATAACTTGAATATGTGGCTACAACATTTAATATTTACAATCATTTTTGTTTCACCAAGGTCCATCCCCAAGGTGTCATTAGAAATTACCAAGGTTATTCACCAATGCGTCGTTAAAATAGTCATCTCTAGAGATTAAGTCTTTACCCAATGCATCGGAGTGCTATCAGGGTGCACCCTTGACCTGTATTTATTGTCATGTGAGCCACATATATCATCATCAATCATTTCATAAACAACCCATATATCATAAAATAAATGGGTTTCATTTCATAATCATAACATTTTAAAACTTCTTTAAAGACATGATCTTTATGTCACTTTAAACCCAGGAAAAGGTAAAGCAGGTCTCATGTATGTAAATCCCAGAATTTAAAATAGAAAAAATTGGTATATACGTGAATATCCCTATAGAAGAGAGAGCTTTGAGTATTCACTTAATAAAATAAAATAACTTTAGAAAAAGAGAGAGACAATTTGAGATGGAAATTCTGTAGCATAACGGCTATGTTTCAGGGTTTTAGAAAACATTGAAAAGAGAGGGGAAATGGGTCAAAAATTCATAAATGACCCATAAAACAGTAGAGGGACTAAATATGAAGGATATATGAACATGGTAATGAAATTTGAAGGATATACCATTTGAAATGAAAAACATGGAAGGAAGACAAAAATTAAATTTCTCTTATGAAAATTTGGCAGCCTGATAGCGTCACATAAACTTCAACAAAAATGAATTGATGAGATAAAATAGGGTCTCTCTTCATATGAAAATAAAAGTTAATTATGATAGATATAGATATCATACCCCAACGTAATAAAAAGGAACTTGAAATACTTGATATGAAAGTAGAACTTTGAAAATTGAGAAGGGTGAAAGAATCCCTTAAAAATTCGGCAGCCTAATGGCACCACATAAACATTCTTAAAAAGAATTGATGAGATCAAGAGGGAGTATCTCATAATATGAACATTAAAAGGGCAGTAAGATTAATATAAAATAACATCCTCCAACATACGAACATGGAGCATAAAATAAATGACAAAAAAGAGTTTACTTGAAAAAAAAAGAGAGGTCGGATCCCTTACCTTAAACGTAACTCTTAAAACTCAAAGGTTGAGACCTTGAGAGGCTTTAGGGCACCTTGGGAGGACTCCTGGGGATGTACAGAGACCATAACTTCGTTGAGGATGATTTTGGAGTCGAATGGATGAGAGGATGGCTTGGTATTTATAGGGAAAGTGAGGGGACAAGGCATTAATGGCCAAGGGACACCTCATTGGTGGTTTTGGAAAAACCATGGGCTTGCCCATGGTATTTTCTAATGGTATTGGCCACTTGGTACATCTCATACCTTATCATACTATTCATAAGTCGACCATATTGATTACATACTTAATACATCATTTAATGATGTCATTAAACACCCGTAACTTAAAAACTGTATTTTCACTATTCATCGAAAATTCAACTTTCTCAGAAAAATCCCAAAATTTCACCTTAACCAAATATATATGCCCTGATTACAAATATGAACTCTATTTTATAAAAATAATTTTCTAAATAATTTTGAATATAATTTATAAATAAATACACTATTCACTGAAAATTCATTTTTTTAGAAAAAATCCCCAAAAATTACCATAAAAAAATATCGATGCTCTGAGTTCAAAAATAAATTCCATTTTATATAAATAATTTTCCAAATATTTTTAATTTAATTTTTAATTAAAAAACTCTATTCACTCGAAAAAACTAATACTTGACTAATAATTTATGAAACCGTTATTTACCCATTTTATGGAATCACATTACTTAATTTAGGTGTCTAAATTATATTAAAACTTTCTTTAAGTGAGATTAATAATCAATTTGGTCACATTACTAATCCTAAGTGTAAAATCACTATTCATATTTTACTATTCATCAAAAATTATGTTGATCTTATTAGACTCCAAATTCCTTACTGAACACTTTTGCAGAAGACCATTTTTTGAAAATCATTACACATCATTAATTATTTAAGGTTTACATAAATATTTTAAAATATCCTTTTTTAAAAAATTCATCAATAAAATACATCCTAAAATTATCCAGACATTTGAAATTTCACAAACTTCACTAAAGGAGGAAATATCAATTTATTCATCCCAAAGGATTACACAAAGAAGCTACGGTCTCATCACATAGACCCTTATAACACCAACATATGACCTAAGTGTAAGGTGTGCTATGGTGAGAGAATCTGAGGGAGGCTCAGATAACATTGCCCTAGTAGTAATCTCTACTAACTTTAACTTCTCCCGCAGGCGTCTCTCTTCCAGATTGACACGCTGGAGTTCGGCTTGGGATTGGTCCAAAGCGAAGCCCAAAGATACCACCTCCTTCCCAAGCTCTGATAAGTGAGCTTTATAAGTTTTGAGTCTACTGGAAGAGGCCATCGACTCCTCTTTCCGCATTTACCATTAACATCTCTAATAAATCGTTAAGAGTAAGTTAATATACTATTCAAAAAGTTTGGGTTGTTACATTCTTCCCCCCTTAAGAAATTTCATCCCCGAAATTTTATACTTGAGGCCTAGTCGAAAAGGTGAGGGTTTTTTTGCTTCATTGTTTCCTCAGGCTCCCAAGTCACTTCTTCATACTTATGATTCCTCCACAACACTTTCACAAGGTGGGTAGTCTTGTTCCATAGAACCTTGTCTCTACGGTCTAAGATCTCCAATAGCTTCTCCTCATAAGAGAGGTCATGTTCTAGTTGTACCACCTCTAGGTTCAGTACATGCGAAGGGTCGGGTATGTACTTTCTCAAGAGAGATACATGGAAGACATCATAAACATGATCTAGGTTCGGTGAAAGTGCTAGTCGATAGGCCACTGCTCCTATACGATCAATGATTTCATAGGGGCCAATGTACCTAGGGATGAGCTTCCCTTTATTCCCAAACCACATGACTCTCTTCCATGGAGAAATTCGAAGGAAGACTTTTTCGCCAACACCAAACTCCAAGTCCCTTCGACGGTTGTCAGCGTAGCTCTTCTGCCAAATCTGACCAGCCTTTATGTGTTGTCGGATGGAATGAACCTGTTCTGCCATCTCTTGCACAAGATCAGGCCCAAGAATCTTTCTCTCACCAGTTTCATCCCAACAAGTATGGGTTCTACATCGCTTTCCATACAGAGCTTCATAGGGTGCCATCTGAATACTCTAATGGAAGCTGTTGTTATAGGAGAACTCAACTAATGGGAGGTGTTGATCCCATCCACCTTTAAATTCCATTGAGCATAATCTCAACATGTCTTCAAGTGTATGAATAGTCCTTTTAGATTGGCCATTAGTCGGAGGATGATAGGCCATATTAAAATTCAATTCAATATTCAGAGCATGTTGAGGACTTATCCAGAATTTTGATGTGAATCTTGGATCACGATCAGACACGATGGATAGTGGTACCCCATGCAGCCTTACCGCTTCCTTTATGTATATCATGGAAAGTTGATCTAGAGAGAAATCTTCCCGAATAGAGATAAAATGGGCGGTCTTGGTGAGACGGTCCACAATAACCCATATCGCATTGTTTCCTTTGGATGTTTTCGGGAGACCATTTACAAAGTCCATAGTGATATTATCCCTCTTCCATACTGGTATGGGTAGCGGTTGTATTACCCCCTTAGGAAGTTGTCATTCTGGCTTTGCTTGTTGAAACACCAGGAACCTTTTAGTGTAATCAGAAATATCCCTCTTCATTTTATCCCACCAATAATGATCACAAAGGTCTCTATACATTTTTGTGCTTCCCGGATGTATAGAGAAAGTAGATATATGAGCTTCATCCATCAGTTCTTTCTTTATCTACGGAATATATGAAACACATAGTCTTGTACGAAATTTCAATACACCTTCTTAATCAATATTGAAATCAGGGAACTTCCCATCATTTACAGCCTCAAACTTCTCATGTAGAAAAGGATCTTCTTTTTGAGCCTTTTTGATATTCTCTAGTAATGAAGGTTGAGAAATTATTTGGGATAAGGTTGATGATGTCCCTTCCCTTAAAATTCCCATGTCCAGTTTTACTACGTCTTTAATCAAGGGATCTCCTAGGATCCTCATTGTTGCCATAACAACAGGGTTTTTCCTGCTTAACGCATCTGCGACTTTGTTTGCTCTTCCAGGGTGATAATGAATTGAACAGTAATTTTCTTTAATAATCTCCAACCATCTCCTTTGTCTCATGTTCAATTATTTCTGTGTGAAAATATACTTTAAACTTTGGTGGTCATTGTATATATCACCTTTCTCCCCATAAAGATATTTCCTCCATATCTTTAGAGAAAAAACAACCGCCACTAGATCTAGGTTATGCATAGGATAATTATTCTCATGAATCTTCAACTATCTAGATGCATAAGAAATTACCTTGTCATTTTCCATGAGGACTCACCCAATACCTTTCAAATATTCATTGCTAAAAATAATGAATCCTTCTCCGATAGAGGGAAGTGTTAACACAGGTGTAGTAACCAATCTCTTCTTCAGTTCTTGGAAACTTTCCTCGCATTCCTTTGTCCAGATGAACTTAACCCCTTTTCGAATCAACATGGTTAGTGGATTAGAAAGCCATGAAAATTTTTTCACAAACCTCCGATAATATCCTGCTAAACCAAGGAAACTACGAATCTCAGTTATTATTGTGGGTTGAGGCCACTCCTCCACAACCATTGTCTTTGTAGGGTCAACCAAGATTCCTTCATTGGTAACGATGTGCCCCAAGAAAGCCACTCGTTGTAACGAAAACTCACACTTGCTGAACTTTCCAAAGATCATCTCCTTACATAGAGTTTTCAAAATAACCCTCAGCTGATCTTCATGCTCCTCACAACTTTTTGAATATATCAAAATATAATCAATAAAAACTACCACAAAGTTATCAATGTAGTCCTTAAATACTCTATTCATCAAATCTATGAAAATAGTAGGAGAATTAGTCAAGCCGAAATGCATAACAGTAAACTCATAATGCCCATATCTGGATCAGAAGGCAGTCTTTGGGATATCTTGCTTCTTTACCCTCAGTTGATGATAACCAGATCGAAGGTCAATCTTAGAGAAGAATTGAGCCCCACAAAGTTAGTCAAATAAATCATCAATTATTGGAAGAGGGTATTTGTTCTTCACTGTGATCCCGTTCAGTTCTCTATAATCAATGCATAGCCACATTGATCCATCCTTCTTCTTCACAAAGAGAACTGGTGCTCCCCAAGGATACACACTCGGTAAGATAAACCCCTTATCCAACAAGTCTTTGAGTTGCTTCTTTAACTCTTCTAGATCCAAAATTTCCATTCTATATGGGGTCTTTGATATCGATTGAGATCCAGGTACGAGTTCAATGGATAACTCTACCTCTCTTTCTAGGGGAGGTCCAGGTAACTCCTCCGGAAATACATCCATGTATTCCTGAACAATCGGAACATCTTCTATTTGTATACTCCCTTTTCCTTCTTCATCATCACTGATTAACTCCATAAAGAAAGATATTGGAGGTGTTTCTAGATAGGGATCAGTTTGGGATATCTCTCCTTGGAAGATAATTGTAGGTCATTCATTCAATACAACTGATATTTCCTTACTTCTACATTTGATCTTAGCATTATACTTTGAGAGCCATTCCATCCCTAGTATAACGTCGAATTCCAACATGGGAATGACTACTAGATTTTCGATAAGATTGTGCTCACTAAAGTAAACAATAGAGTCTCTAAACACTATTGATGCATGGATAATCCCACTTGGAGTCTTGACTGAAAACTCTACCTCCAGCAGTTCGGGGATTGATTCTATATTCTTTGCAAACTTGGAGGAAATAAAGGAATGCGTACAACCAGAATCAAACAAAGTAGTTTCTATTTTTGAGAGGACAACAAGAGTACCTGCTACCATGTCATTCAGAGCTTCGACTTCAGTTGTTGTGATAGAAAAAGCACGACCTTGCTCCCCTGGCCTTTGCTGAGGTTAATGGTGATTCCCCTACACTTCCCTTGGATTTGGACAGTGATTAGAAAAGTGCCCAAGCTGTCCACACTTGAAGCAACAGACTTCGGGTAGGGCCCGAACCATATTTCCTCTGTCTTTAGTGTTGGGGAGTTGAGGTTTCACCTCACTATGAGATTAAGTATTTACCCAATGCATTAGAGTGCTATCAAGGCGCACCCTTGACATGTATTTATTATCATGTGATCCACATATATCATCATAAATAATTTCATAAACAACCCATATAGCATAAAAGAAATGGGATTCTTTTCATAATCATAATGTTTTAAAACTGCTTTAAAGACATGATCTTTATGTCACTTTAAACCCACGGAAAGGGAAAGCGGGTCTCATGTATGTAAATCACATAATTTAAAATAGAAAAACATGGTATATATTTGAATACCCCTATATAAGATAGATATTTTAGTATTAACTTAATAAAATAAAATAACATTAGAAAAAGAGAGATACATTTTGAGACGGAAATTCTGCAGCATAACGGCTATGTTTCGGGGTTTTAGAAAATATTGAAAAGAGAAAGGACATGGGTCAAACATTCATAAATGACCCATAAAACAGTATAGGGACTGAATATGAAGGATATATGAACATGGTAATGAAATTTTAAGGACATACCATTTGAAATGAAAAACATGGAAGGAAGAAAAAAATTAAATTTCTCTTATGAAAATTCGACATCCTAACGGCGTCACTTAAAATTCAAAAAAAATGAATTGATGGGATCAAATAGGGTCTCTTTTCATGTGAACATAAATTTTCAGTATGATAGATATAGAGATAATACCCCAAAATAATAAAAAGGAACTTTAAAGACTTGATATGAAAGTAGAACTTTGAAAAATGAGAAGGGTGAAACAATCCCTTAAAAATTCGGCAGCCTAAAGGCGCCACTTAAACATTCATAAAAAGAATTGATGAGAGAAAGAGGGGGTATCTCATCATATGAACATTAAAAGGTAATTAAGATTAATATAAAAGAACATCCTCCAACATAATAACATGGAGGATAAAATAAATGACATAAATGAGATTACTTGAAAAGAAAGAGAGAGGTCGGACCCCTTACCTTAAACGAAACTCTTAAAACTCAAAGTTTGGGACCTTGAGAGGCTTGTGGGCACCTTGGGAGGACTCCTTGGGAGGTAAGGAGACCAGAAATTAGTTGAGGATGATTTTTGAGTCTAATGGATGAGGGTATGGCTTGGTATTTATAGGGAAAGTGAGGGGACAAGGCATTAATGGCCAAGGTACACCTCATTGGTGGTTTTGGAAAAACCATGGGCTTGCCCATGGTATTTGCCCATGGTATTGGCCACTTAGGACACCTCATACCTTATCTTACTATTAATAAGTCGACCATATTTATTACATACTTAATACATCATTTAATGATGTCATTAAACACCTGTAACTTAAAAACTGTATTTTCACTATCCATCGAAAATTCAACTTTCTCAGAAAAATCCCAAAATTTCAGCTTAACCAAATATCGATGCTCTGATTACAAATATGAAATCCATTTTATAAAAAAATATCTAAATATTTTTTATTTAATTTTTAATTAAAAAACACTATTCACCTGAAAAAACTAATACTTGACTAATAATTTATGAAACTGTTATTTACCCATTTTATTAAATCACATTACTTAACCTAGGTGTCTAAATTATATTAAAACTTTATTTAAGTGAGATTACTAATCCATTTGGTCACATTACTAATCCTAAGCGTAAAATAACTATTCATAATTTACTATTCATCAAAAATTAAGTTGATATTATTAGACTCCAAATTCTTTACTGAACACTTTTGCAGAAGACCATTTTTTGAAAATCATTACACGTCATTATTTATTTAAGGTTTACATAAATATTTTAAAATATCATTTTTTTCAAAATTAATCAATAAAATACATCCTAAAATTATCCGCACATTTGAAATTTCACAAACATCACTAAATGGGGAAATTTCAATTTATTCATCCCAAAGGATTACACAAAGAAGCTACGGTCTCGTCACATAGCCCCTTATAACACCAGCATATGACCTAAGTGTAAGGTGTGCTATGGTGAGAGAATCTGAGGGAGGATCAGATAACATTTCCCTAGTAGTAATCTCTACTAACTTGAACTTCTCCCGTAGGCATCTCCGTTCAAGCTTGACACGCTGGAGTTCGGCTTGGGCTTGGTCCAAAGTGAAGCCCAAAGATGCCACCTCCTTCCCAAGCTCTGATAAGTGGGCTTCATAAAGTTCAAGTCTACTGGATGAAGCCATCGACTCCTCTTTCTACATTAACCATTAACATCTCTATTAAATTGTTAAGAGTAAGTTAATATACTATTCAAAAAGTTTGGGTTGTTACATTTTCAAAGCAAACCATGGGTTTCCATGGTCAATTGGGATTTGAATCTAGATTTTGAATTATTTTTAGAGAAGATTTATTGGATTTTAATATGATATTTTGGATTTTGTTCTATATTTTCATGGTATGAGTCTCCTTTATAGTATCCCTTGGTGTTTTAATAAGGAAGAAAAAAATGGTGTTGGGTTGGATTTCATGGTCTGACAAACCATGTACTCACCACGTTCTTGATTCCAAAAACATTTCTAGAACTATTGTATGATCATAACCTGGATTGTTAACTATGTGGCCAAGTCAAGCATAGTTATTCATCCCTATTGGTTATATTATTTATAACCTTTGATTGTTGGGGTTTTTTGAGGGTTTCTTGGTAATAAGAAAAGGATTAAGTTGGGTCTTGTGATGTGTTATTGTTGTATTGGATTTTATTTTAATATTATTGTGTGATTTTGTTTACTATTGTATTCTAAGATATGTTTTGAGTGTAAAAACTGGATTTTATGAATAAAAAAGTTTTTTTGGTTGGAAATAAATCCATGAGGGTTTTTCTAAATGGATTTGGTTTTTAGAAAATTATATAAAAATGGTTTATTTTATTACAAATCAAGAGAAATTTTTGGTTTCAAAACTAGATGAGAAATTATTTATAAAGTGATTTAATAGGGAATTTTTTTCAAAGATAATAAATTTAAAATTTCACATGGCATGTTTCTTTTAATGAAATTTAGTGCTTTTAAAAACCATATTTTTATGTTTTCCTAGTGTTAAAACATGATATGTATTTATATAATGGATGATTTTGAAATAAAATTAGAAATTTGTTTATCATGAGTGTGATTTCTTATCATTATTTTTGGTTTTATAATAGATATTCATAAGATTATTTGGTTTGACAATAAGATCTTTTTGAAAGTTTAAATGAGATGAAATATTTTAAAAGAAATTTTGTTTTAAGAAATATGTATTTTGGAAAAAGGGGGGATTTTTTAAAATATATTTCTAGGAGTGTGGTTTTGGAGGTAATTTTTTTATATGCTTCTTGAGTGAGTTGTGATTTAGAATTTTTTTTAGTTTATGATGGAATTTTTTATTTTATTTGTTGAATGTGAATTGATTTAGGTTCACGTTTTGTGTATTTATATTATTCCTCACATAATGTATTTGAATAAAAGTATAAAAAATTTTCATGTGTTCGATATTCAAGATGAATCCTATAATTTTTTTGGTTTGTTTTATTCACAATTAAATTCTACCTAGATTCAAGTCCAAGCAATGGATCCAAATTTGTTCTAGTCCATTGAATCTATCCTAGACTTCACCATTATAGTTTTTTTCATATGGATCTTTGAGAATATGTGGTTGAAGTTGGTATATTATATTATGATGAGTTAGTTTATAGATCCCTATTAGTGTACGTTAATTAGGATTTCTTAGTTTAAGTGAGTGGGGTAGCTCTATTATATGGGAATCAAGAGTTGGTTGAGCCTAGTATTTAAGGGAAGGTTGAGAAAGTACATTCACCTTAGAATAATAAGAAGAGTCATCTTGTGTAATTTAATTATAGAGATCCTAAGAATTATAAGACTTCTTATAGTAAATCTCAATGTTATTTTCTTTGATTCATCCATTTAGGCCACATTAAGTGGTATTGTAAATTTAGTTTTTAGGAAGGAAATTTTTAGGTGTAATATAGATTTGAGAGGCTATTGTTTTAGGAAAATTTTTTTTGTTTCAACTTTTATTTGATGTGTATTAAAGGTTTTTGTTTCATTATTTTGGGTAAAATAATTTAATGTTGTTTATGAGGGTGTTTTTTTTAGTTTCAATCTCCTGCGGTTTGGGTGTTTTTTTTCAATGTACATTTGAGATTAGATTCATAGTGGTTCCAATATGGGATACCATTGGATTTGTTATTGATTAACTAGGATATTTTTTTCCTTAGGGAAGTTGATAATTGGTATTTCTGGTTTTCATTTGCTATGTTTGTTAGGGGATAGTGTTTTGGGTTAGAGGCCCTATTTTAGCTATTAGAGGTAGTGACCTGTAATCTAAAGCCCATGTTTTTTTGTGTTGATCCTTTCAAGGTTATTCTTATTTTTATTTTTTTAGTGGAATAATTGGATATTTCTTATCTCATACTTATGAAGTTATTTTAGGTTTTTTTCCCTAATTATTTTAGGATTGGTTTCTTGAGTGACTTGTGATTTTGTGGGTTTTTGGTAGAATTTTTCTTCTTGGTGGTGTTTTTCTTTGCGGTGTATTTATCTCCCTTATTGTTACATTTTATACCAATCCTAAATGGTGGGGAAATAAATTATTACTCTATATATCTTTATGGATTGTATTATATGAACATAGTTATGTTGTTCCAAGATATTTTTTAGGGTTTGTTTTTTCTTGTTCTGTTGGATTAGAGAGATTTTTTATGTTCAGTAGCTTCCCTCCCTCAAACCATTTCTTGTTTTCCTCCACTAACGCACCTCTTGCGAGGAAATTTCATGGTTGTTTTCTTTATCATTAAATATTCTAGAATTGAAAATTTTACAGGGGAATAAATTAGCATTTGGGGGAGAATTATAACACCCCATGTTTTATTGTTATAATTAAATATTTAAATTTTGAGTTATTTTGGGGAACTTTTATGTTTTCAATGTTTTTCTGAGTTTTTCATTATTTGTTTTAGTCTAATGGAGACCAAGTTGCAACAAGGGGTGCTATATTAGGGTATTGGGTTATGGTTGGTCACCAAGGAATAGTAGGGAGAATTATGGCATATTTCATGATATGTATGTGTTTTAGTAAGTGTTTGTGAGGTAATCCATTAAAAATTGGAAGGATATATGCCATTAAGGTGTGTCACATAAAGGTGATTTGGATTTATATAGGGTTAGTGAAAAGGGGATAAGGGGAGAAAATTGCACCATGGGGAAGTGGTAGCCCTGTAGAAGGTTCTTCATAGGGGTATCACATAATGGTAATGGGACAAAGGCCACATAGCAATGGTTAGATTTCACCATGGTGGGTGTTATGTATAGTTAAGTTCTTTTGTTAGAAAAAGGTATGTATGCGGATGCGTAAGGGTTATGAGTAAATGTATAAGGGGGTTTTGTATGGGCATGGTGGTTTGACCAAAACACAAAGGGGATGACAGCACTATAGAAGGTGTTTTGAAAGGGAAAACACATCATAACATAGAGCACTACACCATAGTGTAATAGGGTTATTGTTTTGTGCTCTTATCCAAAATGGAATGTATATGGTAGTAACATCATGGTCCTCAATGTTTCAGTTTCTCGATAGGTGCCTTACACTGTAAGGGACATGGGATAAATCTAAATTCCCAGAAAGTTGGGACCCTAACTTCTTCCTAGTGGAATTTATCCATAGTGAAAAACTTATTCAATATTATAGGAGGGCCTTTAGGGGAATCTTAAATCCATAATCCTAGGGGATATCATGTGGATCCTGCTTTTCAAGATTTATTTTTAAATTAGGTTTACCTTTACACCCTTGTTCTATTGATATAATTTTCCCATATTTTTCTCACATTTGGATCGATTGAGACTAGTAGAAAAAATATGGATATCTACCTTATTCATCCTTGATTTATTATCCACTTCCACATCATTTTGAAGAATATTTATCATATTAAAGACTTATTTATTTCTTGTTCCATTTTCTTTCTTCTCCCTCTCATTTTCGGCATTGGGTTATTTCTCTCCCATTAACCATTGGGACTTTTAGGGATATATTTAGGGTTTAGGGTGGCTTATTTTTTAGGGTTTTTTTGGGACCATTAGAAGGTCTTTATTTTCTTCTTGAAGCAATCTCCATTGAAGGAGGAAACTTTTGGACTAGTTTTCATTGAATTGATGTAGGTGTTTTGTGTGTTTACATTTTTTTCATGTCATTTATTGTTTGAGATTTCTAAAGGATTTATTTTTCAATTATCCATATATTTCACAGTGAAATGGATTTGTAGATTGTTTTTTAAATGGTTTTTCTCTTGGAATAAAGGGATATTTCATGGGGTTTTGGTTTTTAAAATTATTTTTAAATACTAAGTGGCTGTTAAAAGGTCTTATTGACTTGTTTGAAGTTGAATTTGTATTTTAATGTAATTTTACCCCATTTGGATCATTGAGAAAAAAAAGGTGATTTGATTTTTTTATGCTTTTAAATGAACGTGATTTATGCTTTTAAATATTTTTAATGAACTATTTTTAATCTGTTGACTCTAATGAATCTTGTGAAATTGAATTTCAAATGGTAAAAATGGATTGGCACACAAATCTAGGATTTTAATAAGGAATGTCTAGAAATTTTAATTTTTGTTTACTTATTAATGTATTGGAACCTCTTGAATCTCCTTTTTTATTTTGTTTTATATAGATTATATCCTGAGGGTAATTACTTATACACTATTTTTATATGAATTCTTTGATTTGGGTTGTTTCGTATGTGGGTATTAGAGGTGGGATAGGACATATTTTTTATATTTTATTGATTCATGTAATTTCTCACCTGAAATTTTTTGATTTTCTTGGGGATACTAGGTGTCTTAGTATGGGATTGAGAAGAGATTACTATCTAGACCCGATGGTATAGAGTAGAACCCCCATGGTATTTTAGGACATGGGTGATTGTTGCTGATGAGACTAGGTTAGAGCATCCGATTGGTTATAGACAAGGAATGCATCGATAGGCCAGTAGATTATTTCACTTGAGTATGTATATAATTTATTCATGGGATGTTTAGGAATTTCCCATGATAGTAGATGATTCTCCATATATAAATTTATTTATCTTATGTTCATTAGTTTGATTGGAATTTAGGGTATTGTGCTTAGTTCTTCTTTCTTGGAAATGTGGTGCCTCATTGATTTGTTTTTACAATTCATTCTTTTAGCTTGTTTTATTCAAATTCTTAAAATAAGAATGAAAAGGGTTATATTTATAAAGAGATTTCAAAATAGATTTAAAATGTTGTTTTTATAAAAGAGGAATGGGAAAAATAATTTTTTATAAGTGATTATTTTTAATTAAAAGAAAAAGGAAAGAGAGTTTGTACATGTCAATGTATGTGATGTTGGAATTTATGTATGTTTATATGGAAAACAATCCAAAATTTATTTTAAACTCATGTAAATAAATTTTATTTTTAAAGGAATACCAAAAATACTTCAGTGAGATAATATTGGTATTTTTTTCTCACACCCTTCATAACCATTCATTTGATATAGCTCTTATGGTTTTCTTTTAGGTGACTTTATATAGTCTTCCTCCCCGAGTGTTTGAGTTGTTTGGTTCTATTTAGCATATGATGTGAAGAGTGACCAAAGGGTTACACATAAGATGGTTTTGGTTTGGTTTTATTATTATTTTGGGATTATTATGTATCATTATTTGGTATTGGATTTTATTTTGGTTTACCTTATATATGAGATGCAGGTAACATCACATTTAGTTTATTTTATGTCCTTATTCTTTTGAATTTATTATATTTTGTTCCATTTTGTTCAATAAGATTTGATATGGTTATTTATATTTGTGGGTGAAATAATTCCTAGTGATATCTCTATTTATTCCCCAGTTGAAACACCCCAAGATTTAAAATAAATATATATTTTTTTCAAATAAATTCAATTCTTCGAAAGTTTGCGCTACATGCAATAATGAGTTCATTCAAACTATGAAATACTACTAATTTTTTTATCACATTACCATTATATTAGAGGGTATAAATAGGAATAACTAAATTATAAAAATTTATGGTTTACACATGTATAAAACTAATTCATTAGTTATCACTTAATTATAAATGAAAGTAAAAACATTTGTAAATAAAGGTGTTGTTTTTATAAACAACTGTCTTTATATGCACAATGTATTTTTAACCTAATAAACTAAATTTATCACTATTGGTGGATGATTTAAATGAAACTTATATATTATATATTCAATAAAAAATTAATAATTGTCTAATATTTTTTATTATACATAGGATAATACTAAATCCATTTTTATGCTTAAAATGTATTTTTCTAAAAATAAGTATTCATCACATTTATTAACTAAATTTAAAATTAATTTATTCAATTTAATGGAATTTAATTAGATAAAATTAATTACATATTTATTATTAGGATGTTACAATTTTTTAAATAGACCCCTTTTATTTTTGGTCAATATGAAAAGAAACCAGGGTAAATTTTATCACATTGGTAAAGGGTAAATCAGGTTAATCTAGGTCAAAACTAAGTGGAAAGGATATAATATTCCACCCTAATTCATATCATATTATTTTAAGTATACCCTTTTCACCATAGGATTAAAATTTATCAGTTTTACGGACACTTTTCCATGAAAATGACCAATATAATATTTAAATCAAATAAAGTTACAAAACCTGACCCTTTCTGTTTTTAATATCAATTATTTGTTCATATAGGGAAAAAATAAAGTTATGAAGAAATATAACTATCCATTTTGATCTTAATGAGATCATTTTTTTAATGTAAATTTATTTTTAAATTTTTAGTAATTATATAATGACTTTAATTACTTATAAAACATTGATGTAGTACATCTCCATTAATAAAAAATATAATAAATGATTTTAAAAATATTAAAAGTTATATAATTTGAATGTGTTAATGTGTACCAAATTTTTTATAGATATATATGAAATATTATGGAGGTTTTAAAGAATTATATTATAATTAAACCTTTTTATTGATGTATTTAAAGTTAAAATAAATAAATAGTGTTAAATGACATTAATGGTATTTTTATAATAAATAATATTTTATTAAATTATATAAAAATATTAAAAATATTAGATTTTGTAAAATAAATGGGATATGGTTTTATAAATAAAAAATGGTCTATTTATCGGTTTTTTCACTTTATAGTAACATTATTAACCATTAAATTATATAAAAAAATAATGTTGTGGTAATTTTCAAAAGGGTTAATGGGGGGGTTAAAACTAAAAGATACAGATAAAAATGTGATCCAAAATTATCAAACTTTTATTTCATCAGATTATTTAGACTCATAATTTTCTTATATTCAAATATTATAAATTTTTATTTATTTGAAAATCAAAATCAATTTATATTAATTTAATATTTTAAGAAATGCCAATAGTGCCTCTCCCCTTAATTATAAAATGGAACCCATCCTTTCTCTTTTTCACACCACTTTGACCTTTATATATTGATAAATAAGTTACAATTTTTATTCTATACATACTTATACATGTTATATAGGTTCTTTTCTCTCTAAAATATCAACCCTAGAGCACTTTAGAGGATATCTAATGGATTTGTTTCAAAGAAGAGGTAGTCTCCTTAACCAATCACTTTCTATTAAATTTTTATTTTAACTCCTCTAAATAAGATATATTATTTATAAAATAATTAGTTAAATGTCATAAATAAACTTAAATGTTATTATGATTCTGAAAACACCATTAAAAACCCTCTATTTTATTGAATGGGAAGTGAACGTATCACTCGTGCATACGTACGACTTATCGTATCCAAGTAGTGAACCAATTTATTTTCATCACCATATTTTATGAATGGGTATTTTGATGTGTTTTATATTTATATATAATATTTTTTTAACAATAAAACATCTATAATTATATTATTTTTTAACTTCTTAACATCCAATACTTTGGGAAACAATAACTGCCATCGTGTATATGTGTGGACTACCACCTCCACGAAGCGATATGATTCGGTTTTCATTTATATTTTACATGAATCGTAATGAGGATGAATGTGAAAAATATATATGATATATATGATATAAAATTATCCCATAATGGGTAATTTATATTTAACATTATTTCACTCAATCCGTCAAAAAATGAAAACAACATTCATGTGTACGTATGACTTACCGTCTCTATGAATGGTGTAACTCATTTATCTATCCCTAACTTTTTTTATGACTATAAATATAAATATATAATAAATATATTAGAAATTTATAACATTATTAAAATTCAATAGATTATGTAATTATGATCAAAGTACAAGGACTGAAACTTCCAAACCAAAACTTACATGAAAAACAAAGAAATTATCACACATAATAGTGATTTTAATAAAGAATTTTTTATAAATGAGTGATAAAATGTTAAAATTAAATAATATATGGTTACATATATATGATTATGGTTGTTTAATAGGAACTATAATAAACCTATATTTATTATAAATGAAGGTTGAAAACGTATAAAGGATGTTAAACATGAGGTAAGGGGTTTTATGTTACAATCTCATTATTTATCAGGATTGTTTATGATTGAATTATGATGATGGAATATTATGATATACCTATAAAGATACTCATTTTTTTCTTATACTATGGTTATTTCTTGAAAATTCATTTTTTTCCTTTCATTTTTATCACCTTTTTTACTCAAGATACTAGAAATTTTGTGAATGAAAATTGCATTTATTTCTCTCTTTGACCATAAAATATTTTTTCTTCTATAAAAATATTTCCTAAAAATTATTAAAAGAAGGTTTTTAATATTATAAAATTATTTTTAATGTAATTTTTATAATCATTTCAATTTTTACAAAATGTTTTCATGTTTCCAAAGATATTATACTTATTTGATTTTAGAATGGATCATTATGTTATACAAATAATATTCATCTATTAATATGTAATATCTATGTAAGAAAAGATTTGGTCATTATAGTTGGTATTAGATAAAGTTTTAGTTAACATTTGGAAGCTAATATGAGAAAAAATTAGTGAGAACCCTGGATATATGTCTTAGTATAGGATAAAATCCTAGTAGTGATCAGGAATGCCCTAGTTAAACCTAATGTCTCAAGATTTAGATATCTTATAAATTATTATTTTTATTATTATACATTTTATCATTATCATTATTGTCTATTCCATTATGATTTTTGTTTTAGTAAATGGTTAGACCTAAAGGAATCATGTTAAAGCTGAATATTTTAGACAATGAAATGATTTTCCTTATGAGAAACTGAATATTATGGGAGCTAGAATGTAAAATCTCATTGTTATTCTTAAAAAACTTTATCATGTTATGAATCATATTGATCTCCCAAATAATAAAATGATGGAACAAAATTATATTGATTCATTTATAAGGCAATGTGTACCTCCTTTTAGTGGGTCCATAAATACACTCATCACTGATCAATGGATTAATACCATTGAAAAGATATTTTCTATTCTCAAATGTTTTGAACATGACAAATTTATTCTGATTGTTTATCATTTGGAAGGTGAAAGAAATCAATGGTGGAATATTGTCAAGAACACAAAGAATCATGAAAAAATTGACTCTATGGAGTGGGGTGAGTTTAAAATATTATTTTTCAATAAGTATTTTCCTCATATTATTCATACAAGAATGGTGAAGGAATTTATTGAGTTGAAACTAAAGGATGATGAATATGTTGGTACCTATGAGGAAAATTTTATAATACATTACAGGTATGCTTCTGGTATTAACATCCAACATAAAATTAAGGTTGATCAATTCTTTAGTGTCTTAAAACCAAGTCTCTAAAGGGTGTTATCCATAAGGGACTTCAATAGCTGTGAAAAAATCATTTGACGTGATATCAAGTTGGAGATGGTGATTAGAGTTACCCATTAATATCATTGTTTTGACAGGAAAATAAAAATTCAATTTAAATGAAATTATAAAAAACCATGGAGAAAATAATATGATATTTCCTTTATGCTCAATATTTGGAAGGAAATATGGGGAAATATTCAAAAGGGAACTGGTAAATGTTTCAAGTGTGGAAATGAATATCATCATTCAATTGAATTATGATGTTATGGGAAAAATTTAGCTAATTATGTAAATAGAGATAAAGAACCACATAATGAGCCATCCACACTCTAATGTTTAAATGAAAGAACTATTTTAATTATGAAAACTAGTTCCCAAAACTGAGGGTTAATGAAGATAGTCGATAATAAAAACCTCTTAATCCTAGTGATTAAGTTAAATATCATGAGATCACTTTTTTTCAAGGGGAATAGTAAAAATTTAGTGAAACGTATAAATACCATCTAATCTAGAACTAATAATGTCATATTTGATTCTAGAACTACCCTCTCTTTTAAATATAAGGACATTGATAAGGGTATCACATTACCACCTCAAATGAATGATGTTTAGTTAGCACTAAAAACCCCTAATGGTATAATGATTGCTTCCTAAGTCTATGATTATTAAATATTTTATGTTTCTAGGAATGTGTTTCCAAAAAATATTTTCATTCTTCCTCTAGTTGAAATCGATGTTATTTTCAAAATGGATTGACTTTATTTACATAAGTCTAAAATCAATTTTTATGGTAGGGAAGTTAAATTTTTTATTATAAAAAACATGTGATCATCTTCTAGTGTGATGAAAAAAATGATATTTTCATGTAAATTACATCTATCATATGGGTCATGGTTCCTAATAAAAATGGGGATTTATCTCATATGGTTAGGGATAAAATCAAAATCAAAGATATACCAATTGTGTGGGAGTTTATTAATGTATTTATATAATAATTTCTTAGTCTTACATTAAAGCGTGAAGTTTATTTTTTAATACAACTTATAATTGTGCAACGCGTAATTCCAAGACTCTATATTAAAATTCCTTAGTTGAGTTGCAAGAATTAAAGAAGAAACTCTAGGATAATCTTGACAAGGTATTTACTTGGAAAAGTGTGTCACCTTGGGGTGAACCTTTTCTTTTTGTTAAGGAGAAATATAGATCAATGAAACTATGTATTGACTATAGAGAACTTAACAAGATAAATATCAAGATCATGTATACTCTACCCCATATTTATGACTTGTTTGATTAACTATGTGTAGATAAACACTTTTCCAAAATTATTCTTTATTCTAGATATCATCAATTGAGGGTTAAGAAGAATGATATACCCATGAAAACATTCCGTAAATGGTATGGACACTAAGAATTTATAGTGATGCCATTTTGTCTTGTAAATTTCCCTACTATATTCATAGATTTAATGAATATAGTAATATAATACCTTGATCACTTTTTGGTAGTCTTTATATATGAAATTATTATATATTCAAATATAAATAAAGATAGTGAAGACCACTTAAGGATTATGTTGAAGATCCAAAGGAAGGAGAAGATATATGAAAATTTTACCAAGTGTGAATTTTAGATTAGTAAAGTTTTATTCTTGGGTCATATAATTTCAAATGACGGTTTATCAGTGTACTCTTCAAAGATAGAAGTTATTTAAAAATAGCCCAGAACAAACACTATGACTAATATCCATAGTTTTCTTGGTTTGGATATATATCATTGATTATTTGTGGGGAATTTATCATGGCTATCCAATACACTCACCAATTTAACTCAGAAGGGATCCAAGTCTCTTTGGATAGATGAATGTGAGGAATGTTTTGAGGAACTAATGAGATTTCTTGTCAGTGCACATGTGATTACACTACCTTGTAATGTAGAATGGTTTTTAATATATAGTGATGCATAAAATAAAGTAATAGAATGATTTCGTATGTAGAAAAATAGGGATATATATTATAACTCGCAAAAACTAAAGGTCCATGAGAAAAATTACCCAACTCATAATTTGGAGTTAGATTCTATAATTTTTGAATTAAAGATATAAATACATCATATTTATGGAGAAAGGTGTAACATATATACAAATAAAAAAAGTTTAAAGTATATTTTCAATATAAAATATAAAATAATGTTCCATATAATATGTTTGTAAATGATTAAAGATTATGACTTCTCAATACATTACCACCATGGAAAATTGAACAAGGTGGTAGATGCTCTAATTTGAAATGATCATGCTAGCTTATCTATAATGAAGATCTTCGAAGAAAAAAATTTTATGGACTTTAAAATGATGGATCATGAAATCAGGAAGGAAGAGTAGAAATATTATCCTTCTCAAATGACTGTTCAACCATATATTCAGTGAATATTATAGAAGTGCAGAAGGAAGATGTGGATATATAAAATAATTTGATAAATATTTCTGATTTCAACCATAATTGGGATAGAATAATAAGGTTTGGGAACCATTTATGTGTCCCTTCAGTACCAGATTTAATGAAGGAGAGATTGGATGAAGCTCATAGTTATTCATTCTCTATTCATCCTAGAATAATGAAGATGCATAGAGATTTGAAAGACTATTTCTAGAGTGATTGAATGATGAGAGATATTTCATAGTATGTTTCTCGGTGTTTGGTATGTCAGTAAGTTAAGGTTGAGTGATAGAATTATAAGGGTGTTTTATAACCATTACCCATATGAGAATGGAAATGGGAAAACATCTTCGTGTATTTTTTCATCAGACTCCCCAAAAAAACTAAAGGGTATAGTGATATGTGATTTTTATTCAATAATCTTACAAATTCAATAAATTTTATTACCACTAGATAATAATTATATATTGATAAATGTACTCAGTTATACATTAAGGAATTGGTATGATTACATGGTGTACCAATATTAATTTTATCTAATAAGGATCTGAAGTTTATCTTAAAGTTTTTGAGAAGTCTTTATCAAGATTTAGATACATAATTATGTTTTAAAACTTCTTATCATCACCATATATATGTCCAGTCTAATAGGACCATTAATACTCTATAATACATGTTGAGATCTTACTATATTGATTTAAAATGTGTTTGGGATCAACACCTTACATATTTTTAATTTTTATACAAAAATAGACATCACACAAACATTCAGAGGGCTCCTTATGAATCCCTTTACGGTAGGAAGTGAGGAACTCCAACATGCTGAAATGAAGTTAGATAAAGAAATATATTAGGACCTAATTTATCTTAGGAAATGGTAGAGAAGGTTACATCCATTCACCAACACATAACAGTAGCTTAGAGATGACAAAAAAATATACTGGTAATAATCAGAAAGATCTAGAGTTTGAGGTTGGTGACAAGGTATTCCTACGAATATCTCTAGGGAAGTGGGTGATGAGATTTGGAAAGAAGGGAAATATAATACATAGGTTTATAAATCCTTTTTAATTTCTTGATTGTATCAGGATGGTAGCTTAATGGTTGGTTGTAACAACCCAAACTTTTATTGATGAAAATTAATCTTCATCTAAATAAATGTATTATTATGTAAATGGTTATATAAAACATATGAATTTCCTCGGTTTTATGTTTTTGGATTTTAAAATACCATTAATAATTGTTACCATTTCTAATATAACCATTTAATAGTGATCACAAGATTAGTATAAATATAGGAATTTAAAAATTCCTATTTACTTAGAAAAAGGAAGAAATGGCCTCATTCAGAAGAATTTCTCTATACAAAGACCATATCTCGGAGCTTGGTAAGGAGGTAAAATCATTGGGATTCGATCTGGACCAAGTCCAAGCTGAGCTTCAACACGTTAAGCTTGAATGGAATCACCAGTAGGAGAAGTGGAAGTTAATAGAGATTACCACCCGAGTGATGTTATCTGAGCTTCCCCAAGAGTTTTTCACCATTGCACACCTTACCTTTAGGTCTTATGTAGGTTTTATAATGGGTTATTTTACAAGACACTAGCACATTGATTATGTGCATTATTTTTTGTATAGAATAAACAATATATATTCATTTTATTATTGTTACTTTGTAAATGGTTTTTAAAGAAAAAAATGTATTTTTAGTTACTATTCAATTAAGAAATCTATTTTAATGAATTAATGAATTTTTTAGTTAAATATTATTACTAAATTACTTTTTATTGAACATAAATTATCATATAATTTGTGTACATTTTTTATTTTTATTAAGGTCTGAGAGTTGTTTTTTTCAAAACCCATGAATTTTCAATAAATATTGGTTTTTATTTTAAAAGAGAAAATTCACATATTTAGAAAATTATTTATATAAAATGAATATTATTTATGTATTTAGGACATAAAAATTATTTAACGGTGAATTTTTCATAATTTTCTCAGATAGTAGAATTTTTGGGTAAAAATTACATATCCTTTAAATATATAATGAGATTTATGAAATCATAATAATCCAATAGTGATGTAATAAAATACTATAAAATTTATATTTGGACAATATATGTTTTAAATTTAAAATAATTTGATTTTGTATTTGTTTGATTAATTTTACAATGCCTTAGTGGACCTTCCAAGACTTATAAAATATTTTCACATTTTAAAATGATTTCCTTGAGAGTGTGACTCACCACCACATAACTAAGCCTAATATTTTAATAAGTTCATCCATTATAATTATAAAATAATCTTTTCCACTACCATTTTTCAAAAACCATAGGCAAAAACCATGGTATTGTTTGTGTTATTGAATATTTAATTATATAGATTTTAAAACCTAAGTTCGTGAAATATTAAAGAATTCCCCTCTCATTCCCTATATAAACCCAACATATAACCCACTTATCTTCACTAAAAAACCTTGGATAATGTCCCAAATCTTCACTTCTCTCTATATAATCCTCCCAAGGCAGCCCAAGCTCTCAAAAAGACCCTCCTCAATCTCTTGAAGTCACACACTCAAGTAAGGGATCCTCAATTTCCTTCTTTATCTATGTCCAAGTTTCCTTATATTATTATGCCCTTTTATTTTCAATTAAAAATGTTTAGGTATGATTTAAAACCTCTCCTATACATCCCTACTTATTTTTTTAATGATTATAGAACCCTTTATCTCTCACTAATGCCTCCCATTTACACATGTTACCGTGCTGAAATTCCATAAGGGGTTTCTCTCTCCTCATTTACGTTCAAGTAATTCTTTTATATTATGCATATAAATCCCATTAAATATGTTGGGATATTATGTTCCATGACTCCCTTACTGTCCATTTCATGTATAAATGATAATATACCTCTTTCTCTCTCATCAACCCATTTTATGATTTCTAATTGACGTCATTATGCTGCCGAAGTTACACCAAAATTTCTCATGCCAAAATCACCGTGTAAGTGAATTCCATACTCATTTCACTATCAAGGGTATTCAACTTTATGAACATTAACTTTCTGATTGAGTAATTAAATTTATTTATTACACATATCTTATTCATGGAAAAAATTATGATGTTTAATGAATACATATTGTATGATCAATGTGGCACACTTATATATGAAATGAAATGTTTATAAAAGGTGTGCCCTAATAGCACTCCAATGCATTAGGTAAATAATAGTATCATGATATGTTATGTAAAATGAGTGTTGATTCATTCTAATTCATGTTAAATGAGGTTTTACTCATGATAATTCATGTTCAATGAGGCTCTACTCCTTCTCCATGTGTAATGAGCCTTGGGTTATGATAATATCATGTTAAATGTTGTTGCCACATCTCCACGTTATGATAATCACCCTATATCATGCCTTTAAGTTAATGTTTCTCATATTCTCCATTAATATTCCTATTTCCTAACATGTATTTTATTTTTCATTTTATTACTTGTTTACTCCCTTACTGGTCTTTGTATATCACCCTTTTCTTATATATGTCCTCGGGTTATCTCATGAAATGCTATGTATGAAGGAATGTTGTGGTTATGTAAAAGAATTTTTCAATAGAGATGTTGTATTTTATGACTTAAGTTGTCCTGTAGTGTTCCTAATTTACCAAGACACTAGACCTCTTGATCCTCAGAGTTTTCTTATGTGAAATTTTATGTAATAAATCATGTTAAAGTGTGTAATAAAGATCAGGGTTGTTATAGTTGGTATCAGAGGATAGGTTTAGTAATTTTTGTGATTAGGATTATAAAACCCTAATAAAAGCCTTAGAGATAAGACTAAGTATTATAAAAACATCCCTAAATTTTTTTGAGTATATAGTAAGTGGATTATCAAGCAAATACATCACTTTCTGGATATGAACATGTGGAGGTGGCTCTGGTATAGATGTATCTTAGGGTAAAACCTGAAAACACTTCTTTGAGCTAGACTCGAATGGGAACTGGTGCATGAAAATGGGCCTTGCTGCACTCTTGGTTCGACACTCCTAGGGGATATTATTTAGTAAACTCATAAGCTTAGTAGGAACCATTATTAAGGGAATAAAAAAATTCCCCTAGGAATATATTTTGAGAAGTAGATCATGGATAACATAAATTTAATCCTATAAATTCATAAGTTAAGAAAATAAATGTAATTTATAAGCTATCTCTTTTTGTCATTGGATTCCACTTTAAGTGTTACCCTTAACATTTCTTTTATTCCAACAAATGACCGATAATAGGATAATCAAGCTAACAACCAATGCGAAGATCAATGTGATGACTGTTCTAATGAGATACCTAATCTGATGGGAGAAAGAATTGCAAACTTTGTCACGATACTCTCTAATTTAACTCATGTTCTGAATAGAAACATGGGTCAAGAGGAACATCCAACCCCCCCCCCAAAGAAAGAAAAAGATTCAATGAATATATTTATGAGACAAAGTCTTCCTACTTTTAATAGATCATCTAATACCTCAACAGTTGAACACCGGATCAACTCCATTGAGAAGATCTTCTCTATCCTTTAATGTTCCAAAAAAGAGAAGGCTCTTCTGGATGCTTATCATATGGAGGGTGAGTCTAATCAATGGTGGATATTGATCAAAAATATGAAGCATGATTAAGAGATTGAATCATGGGAATGGAAGGATTTCCAGAAAAAAAAAATTCAACAAATATTTTCCTCGCACCCTCTTAATTAAAATGGTAAGGGACTTCCTTTCCCTCAGTAAAGAAGATGATGAATCTATCAGATCATATGATGCAAACTTTACAAGGATTTCATGATACACATTTAGCTTTTTCTTTACCCCCAAATGAAAGGTTGACCAATTATTTGGTGGGATAAAACCTAGCCTATGGCAATCCCTAGTGATCTGTGACTTTGATAACTATGTGAAAATTTTCTGATGTTCCCTAAAAGTCCAAATTGATATCATATAATCTCAAGGTTATCAATGAGATAAGAACCGTAAAGTGGAATTTAATTATGGAGGTCTGATGGATAAATCCAATGGTGCTAAGAAATTCCAGCACCCCACTTGACAAAGGTTCAGAAAGAATCACTCCGACAATTTCTTGAAGGGGGTGAGGAAATGCTTTAGGTGTGGAAGAGAAGGGTATCTAAACATTAATTTTCAACTAGAAAACCCTGGTGGTGTGATAGAGGAAAAGAACTCTCTTTTTGTCCCTCAATTCATTGTTCATTTCTTCAAATGCAAAGAATCCGGGAACTTTGAAAATTAGTACCCTATTCCAAGGGTTTTTAAAGGCAACCAAAAATCTTCAAGGTATAAAGGGTGAGATTTTTCCATCACTACCACCAACTTTAACCATGAAAAATAAGTGGTGACAGGTACTTTAGTTATTTATTCAATAATAGAGAACATACTTTTTGATTCTTGTTTACTCATTCTTTTATATCCTGAAAGTTTATTAGAACAATCCCAACACCACCAAAAATCATGGAATTAGAGATGTTGGTGAGAAAAAAAATGGGGTAATTATTACATCCCAGGAATATAACTCCTCCCCTGTCACAATTTGTGGATTGATCTTCCCGGTGAACCTTATCATACCACCTCTTCTCGAATTTGATGCAATTCATGGCATGGATTGGATTTCACTACATAGATCCAACATAAATTAATGTGAGAGGGAAATCATTATCTATATAGTGAATCGACCATCGATTTAGTACAAGTTCAAGGAGGAGGATGAATCTTTTTTAGAACCATCATCTCAAGCATGGATATTAATACCCTATGAGCATGTGTATCTTTCTCAGATTATTGAGTCTAAGGAAGAAATCATCCTTGAAGACATGCATATTGTGATGGAATTCGCAGAAGTGTTTACTGTGGAATTTCCCTTTCTTACTCCTAGAAGAGATGTTGAATTCTCGATTGATCTTATACCTCGGGAATTTCCAATATCCATGAATTTTTATATAATGGATATTGTGGAGCTTGAGGAGATAAAGAAACAACTATAGGAGACTCTGGATAAAGGTTTTATATGCCCAAGTGCTTCACCATGGGGTGCACTAGTCCTCTTCATCAAGAAGAAGGATGGGTCAATGCGCCTTTGCATTGATTATCATGAGCTCAAAAAAATCACGATAAATAAAAAGTATCCTCTTCAAAGAATTTTTGACTTGTTAGACCAGATACATGGAGAAAAATACTTCTCCAAGGTGGATCTGCATTCGGGATATTACCATGTAAGGGTGAAGAAATAGGATATCCCCAAGACTAATTTTCATACAAGGTACGGGCACTATGAATTCATAGTAATGCCTTTTAGAATCACTAATTCTCCATAAATGTTCATGGATTTGATGAATAGAGTCTTTATAGATTACCTCATCAAATTTTTGGTAGTATTTATAGATGATATTCTAATATACTCCAAAACCAAGGAGGATCATGAGGAGCATCTAAGCATTGTACTAGAGACCTTGTGAAAGAAGAAGCTCTATGAAAAGTACAAAAAGTTTGAGTTATGGTTTAAGGAGGTCTCATTCTTGGGTAATATCATCACAATTAATGGGATATCTATGGATCTCTCCAAGGAAAATGCAATTTATGGATATTTGAGGCCAACATCTGTGATGGATATCCATATATTCCCTAGGTTAGAAGGATATTATCACTGATTTTTGAGAAATTTATTTTGATTGTAAACCCCTCTTACTAAGATAACTCAGAAGAGATTCAAGTTTTCTTGGAGTTATGAATGTGAATATAGCTTTCAGGAATTGAAAAAGAGGCTTATCACTACACTCGTGCTCCTATTACCCATAAGTGGAGAAATTTTTGTGGTATTTTGTGATGCTTCAAAGAAGGGAATGGGTTTTATGTTAAGGGAAAATGAAAAGGTCATTACTTTTGCTTCAAGGCAATTGAAATTTCATGAGAAAAACTATCCAACACATGATCTAGAGTTGGATTCAAAAATCTCTGAATTAAAAATTTTCCAACATTACCTATTTTGGGAGAAGTTTGAAATATATACAGATCACAAAATACTCAATTATATATTCACACAGAAAGAGTTGAACATGTTCCAATGAAGATGGTTAGAGCTGATCAAAGACTAAGACTAGTCAATCCATTCCCACCTTGGGAAAGAGAACAAGGTGGTGGATGCTCTAAGATGAAAGGACCCAGTGATTATATCATTGATGATAATTGAAAAGGATCCAATCATCTTATATTTTATGAAGATTTACATGGGAATCATAAATAAGGGAACATCATCAATCCTTTCACAAATGATTTCTCAACTATCTCTTTTGTAAAGGTTAAAGGATGCTCAAAAGGGTGATGGGCTAATTCAGAAGAAAGTGGAAACTATCATAAAATGGAAATCCCCAGAGTTCAATGTTAATGAAGAAGTGATTGTGATATTTCGGACAAGACTATGTGTTCCATCAAATAAAGAGTTAAATAATGAAATTTTGGATGATGTGCATAGTTCAAATTTCTCCATTCAGCTAGGAAACACAAATATGTATTGAGATATCCTAGAGCATTATTGGTGGTATAACATGATGAAGGATATCGCTGACTATACATCAAAGAGCCTAGTGTGTCATCAAGTTAAGGATAAGAGGTAGAAGTCTGAGGTGATGATGAAACCATTACCCATATCAACATGAAAATGGGAGAACATCACCATGGAATTTTTCACTGGACATCCGAAGACATCCAAAGGAAACAATTATATTTGGGTTGTTGTGGACCATCTTATAAATAATGAACACTTTATTGAAATTTGATAGGATTTCTCATTGGATCAACCGGAACGGGTATACATCAGAGAAGTGGTAAGGCTACATGAAGTACCACTATCTATAGTATCCAATCAAGATCCAAGATTCACCTCTATGTTTTGGAAGAGTATAAAATATGCTCTGAATACTGAGTTGAACTTCTGTATGGCTTATCATCCTCAAACTAATGGCCAATCTGAGCTGACTATCCAAACACTTGAGGAAATGTTGAGATCATGATCAATGGACTTCAAAGGAGGATGAGATCAACATCTTCCTCTGGTTGAGTTATCTTAAAATAATAATTTACACTCAAGAATCCAAATGGCTCCTTATGAATCCCTTTATGGGAAGAGGTGCAAAACACTGTCATGTTGGGATGAATTTGGGGAGCAAAAACTCCTAGGTCCAGAAATGGTCGAAGAAATGGCGGAGAAGGTTAAGACCATCCAGCAGCACATTAAAGCTCCTCAGAGTCGACAAAAGAGATGTGATTATAATAATTAATGTTCCCTATATTTTGATATTAGAAACATGGTATTCCTCTGCATATCACCATGTAATAGAGTTATGATATTTGGAAAGAAGGTAAAGCTTAGTCCAAGGTACATCGGCCCTTTTGAGATCCTTGATTGCATTGGAGCAGTGGCCTACCGACAAGCACTCTCACCAAACCTATCTCAAGTGCTTGATGTATTCCATGTATCACTCTTGATTAAGTACATACATAACCCAACTCATGTACTCAATCCAGTGGTGGTACCATTAGATAATAACATCTCTTATGAAGAGAAGTCGGTGAAGATCTTAGATCCTAGGGAAAAAGTTCTACGAAATAAGGCAATGCCCCTCATCAAGGTGTTGTGGCGAAACCAAAATATTGAAGAAGAAATGTGGTAATTGGAGGAAGTGATGAAGAAGAGTTACCCTCATCTATTTTAGTATGGGAAAAAAGAAATTTTGAGGGTCAAATTTCTTAAGGGGGAAGGTTGTAACAATCCCAAATTTTATTAATGAAAATTCCTATTGATCTAATAAAAAAATTTATTATGTAATAAGGTTATATAAAACATATTCACCTCCTTGGTTTTATGTTTTTGGATTTTAAAATACCGTTAAGAATTTTTACTGTTGCTAATATAGTTTTTGAGCAGTGATAACATGATTAGTGTAAATATAGGGCTTTAACAAATAAAATTTACTCCGAAAAAGGAAGATATGGCCTCATCCAATAGAATTGCTCCATACAAAGCCCATTTTTCAGAGCTTGAGAAAGAGGTAGCATCACTAGGCCTCGCTCTAGACCAAGCCCAAGCTGAGCTTCAATACGTTAATCTTGAACGAAATCTCATATGGGAGAAGTGGAAGTTAATAGATATTACCACACAAGCGTTGTTATCTAAGTCACTCCAAGATTTTGTCACCATCGCACACCTTACCCTTAGGTCTTATGTGGGTGTTATAAGGGGTTATGTAACATGACCCTAGAACTGTTATTATGTGCATTATGTTTTTATAGAATAAATAATATACATTTGTTTTATTATTTTTACTTTATAAATGGTTTTTAAAGAACAAATAGTATTTTGAGTTAATATTAAATTAAGAAATCTATTTTGATGGATTAATGGATTTTTGAATTAAATATTATTACTAAATTACTTTTTATTAAATATAAATGATTGAATAACTTTTATAGAATTGTAATTTTTATTAAGGTTTGAAAGATGTTTTTTTTCAAACACAATGAATTTTCAATAAATGTTGGTTTTTATTTTTAAAGTTAAAATTAACTTATTTAGAAAATTATTTAGATAAAATGAATATTATTTTTGAATTCATAATGTCGAAATTATCTAATGGTAAATTTTTCATAATTTTCTGACATAATCGAATTTTTGGGTAAAAATTAAATATCATTTAAATATATAACGTTTTTTATAACATCATAATAACCCAATATTGATTTAATAAAATACTATAAAAGTTATATTCGACCAATATATATTTTACCTTTAAAATAATGTGATTTTAGATTTGTTTGATTAATTTTACAATGCCTTGGTGGACCCTCCAAGACTTATAAAATATTTTAACATTTTAAAATGATTTCCTTGAGAGTGTGACTCACCTCCACCTAATAAAGCCTAATATTTTAATAATTTAGGCCATTTTCCTTATAAAATAAATTTTTCCACTCACTTTTGGAAAAACCCATGTGAAAATGGGATTGTTTTTGGTTTTGAATATTTAGTTATATAGATTCCAAAACCTGAGTTTGTGAAATATTAAAGAATTCATCTATCATTTCCTATATAATCCCACCCAATATCCCACTTCTCTTCACTCAAAAACCTTTTATAACTTACATAATCTTCCCTAATATCTTTATAATCCTCCCAAGTCACCCCAATCTCTTAGAAATCCCCTCCTCAAGCTCTTGAAGTCACAAACTAAAGTAAGGGATCCTCACTTTCCTTCCTTATTTATTTCCAAGTTTTATTATATTGTTATTACCTTTTATTTTCAATTATAAATGTTGTGGTATGATTTTTCACCTCCAATATACTTCCCTCATTATTTTTTAATTATGAGAGACCCATTTCTTTCGCATTAATGCCTCCCATATACACCTGTTACCGTGTAGAAATTCTCTAAGTGATTTCTCTCTCGTCATTTACATTCAATCTATTTATTTATATTATGCATATAAATTACATTACATATGTTGGGATATTATGTTACATTACCCCCTACCTATCCATTTCATGTATAGATTATGATATACCCATTTATCTCTCATAAACCCATTCTACGATTTCTATTTGACATCGTTATGCAGCTGATGTTACACCAAAATTTTCCATGCCAAAATCATCGTGTTAGTAAATATCATAAAAATTTCTCTTTAAAGGGTATTCAACTTTATTAATATTTACTTGTTGATTTAGTAATTATGTTTATGTATTTTACATCTCTTATTCATGTAATAAATTATGATATTTTATGAATCCTTGTTGTATGATCTATGTGGAACACTTATGCATGAAATGAAATGTTTATAAAGGGTGCGTCAAGATAGTGTTCCAATGCATTGGTTAAAGAATAGTATCATTATATGTTTTGTGAAATGAGTTTTGACTCATGATAATTCATTTGCAATGAGTTTTTACTCATGATCCATGTGCAATGAGTCTTGGATCATGCTAATATCTTGTTAAATGTTGTTGTCACATCTCCACGTTATGATAATCACTCTATATCATGCCTTTATGTTCATGTTTCTCTTATGATCCATTGATATTCCTACTTCCTAACATGTATTTTATTTTTCATTTTATTCCTTATATACTCCCTTTCTGGGCTTTATAGCTCACCCTTTTCTTATGTATGTCCTTTGGTTATCCCAACCAATACTAAGTACGAAGGAATGTTATGGTCATGTAAAATAAGATTTCAATAAAGATGTTGTATTTTATATCTTAAGTTGTCATGTAATGTTACTAATTTCCCAATACAATATACCTATCGATCCTAAAATTTTTATAAAGTGTATGTTTATGTAATAAATCATGTTAAAGTGTGTAATAAAGAGTAGGTTTGTCATATTGGCACTCCCACCGAATCTCTCTCAACTTCATCATGTGTTACAAGTATCTCTCCTGAGGAAGTACATACCAAATCCTTAACATGTATTGAACTCAGAGGTCATACCACTAAAGAAATATAATTCTTATGGGGAAAAAGAGTGGATATTCTATATATTATAGTGAAAGTGCTACAAGACAAGACTACATACCTGGTTGATGTTTTTTAGAAAAACCGCCAATTTGAGAAATCTATTTGGGAACCTGGGGATATTATAAGGTATAAATATCTTTAATTTTTTATTTAAGATTAATTTAATTTTTAGGGAAAATTTAATTTAAGGGGGTAGAATTTAATACCCATATATTTTAAGAAATATTTTTTTAAATATTAAATTTAATTTCTTTGATAGCATGTATTACACACAACAATGTGTTTAGATAAACCGTGATATGCTATTAAAATATTTGTATCACCTATGTATTATATTGGAGGGTATGAATAGAAATAAATAAATGAAGAGAATTTATGGATTAAATTTTTTTAAAATGAATTCATTAGTTATCAATTTATTTGAAATAAAAAAAATCATTTAAAAATAATGATGATATGTTTTTGAAAAATTGTTTTATGTGCACAATGTATTTTTAAACTAATAATTTAAATTGATCACTATTGGTGATTGTTTTTAAATAATTTTATATGTTATATATTCAATTAAATGTTTTAACATTAATATATTATTTTCATTATGAATAGGGTAATAATAAATCCAGTGTTATGCTTAAAATTTTATTTTTCTAAAAGGTGGTTTTCTTCACATTTTGCACACTTACTTTTAAATTAATTTATTTCATTTCTAGATATTGAATTAGATAAAATTAATTATATAATTAGAATTGGGAAGTTCAAATTTGGTAAAGAGTCCCCTTTTATTTTTTATCAATATGAATAGTAGTCATGGTAAAATTTATTACCTCTGAAATGGATAAATCAGTTTAATCTAGGTTAAAACTATATTATAAGGCTATAATTGTTCATACTAATTCTTATTATATGAATTTAATTTAAAACATAGAACCTTAGTATAGAAATTTATTAGTTTAATGGACATATGTTAATGAAAATGACCTATATAATATTTAAGCCAAAGAAAGTTACAAAATTTCACTCTCATTATTTTTTATATCTCTTATGTGTCTATATTGGGAAAAAAAGAAACATATGAATGAATACAGGTGTCTATTTTGATATTAATGAAATTATGTTCCTAGTAGGAATTTATTTAAATTTTTATTTATATAAAAATCTTAATTTTGTATGCAACGCCATTGTATTACTTCTCCATTTAATAAAAAAATATTATAAATGATTTTTGAAAATATTAAAAGTGATATAATTTGAATGATTTAATGTTTACCATTAATTTTATAGATCTATATAAAATATTAGGGAGGTTTGTAATTATTATATTCTAATTACCCATTTTTCTTGATGTATTTAGTGTTAGATTAAATTAATTATGTTAAAAATGACATTAATAATATTTTATAATAAATAATATTTTATTAAATTGTATATTTTTTAAAAAAAAATTAGACCTGTCCAAATTAAATTTATTTGGTTTTAAAAATCAAACATGGTTCATTTATATGTGTTTTTCATTTTATAGTTACATTATTTACCCTTAAAGGGTAGAAAACTATAATATTACAGTAATTGTCGAAAGGGTTAATGAGAGGATGAAACTAAAAGAAAAGTGTAAAAATGTGATCCAATATTGCCCAAATTTTATTGGAGAATATTATTTCGACTCATACTCATCTTATATTATAATATTATAAATTTGGATCCATTTGGACATCAAAATTAATTTATATTAATTTTATATTTTAATAAATTCCAAGAGCACCCCTCCACTCAATTATAAAAGGGAACTCATATTTTCACTTAATCACACCACTTTAACCCTTCTATATCAAAAAAATCTATAAATTTGTCTTATTTAAATCCCTAGATACATTATATAGTCTATGGTCTTCTTAGAATACTATCCCTAGATCCCTTTATAGGATATCTAAAGGAGTCATTTCAATGAAGAGGGAATCGCCTTAACCTATCAATTTCTTTTAATTTTTTCTTTTAAATCATCTAAATTTATTATATTATTCATAAAATATTAACTTAATTATCTGAAGTAAACTAAAATGTTATTATTATTATGAAAATTCCATTATACACCCTCATTTACATTAAATGGGAAGTGAAAATATTAGTTGTGCGTACGTATGACTTACCATCTCCACATATCAATTCAATTCATTCTTCATCACCATATTGTATGGATGTATTTTATGATGGGTTTAATATTTATATATTATATTTATAACAAAATTAACTTTAATAATGATAATATTATGTCTGTCGTCTTGTCATGAAAACCTTTGGCAAATGATAATGCCTCTCATGCATACCTTTGGACTACCACCTCCACAAAATGATATGATTAATTTTTCAGTTATATTTTTCTTGAATGATAATGAGGATTTATTTGATCAATATATATTATATATGATATAATAACGATCCTTTAAATTTTAATTAATATATAACTTTCTTATGTTTCATCCATCAAAAAATGAAAACAACGTTGACGCGTACGTATGGCTTACCACCTCCATGAGTGGTGTAGTTCATTTTTTAATCCCAAACTTTTACAGATGACTATAAATATATATATATATATATAATAAATATATATGATATTTATACCATTATTAAAATTATTTATATGATATATCTATGATATAAGTGTTAGAATGAAACTACGAAACTAAAATGTACATTAAAGACGAAGCAATTATTACACAAAATATTGATTTTAATAAATAATTGTTAATAAATGGGTGATAAAAAGTTTAAATTAAATAATTTATGGTTTTATATATATTAGTATTCATATATAATAATATTTATAATGAATCTATATTTATTATACTTTATATTCAAAAACATATGAAGAATGTAGGACCAGAGGAAAGGGGTTTTATGTTACTATCTCATTGATTATTGGGATTATTTATGATTAATTTCTGATGATGGAATTTTATGATATACCTATAGATATACTAATTAATTTTATTATAGATTGGTTATTTCTTGAAAATAGAGGTTTTCCTTTCATTTTCAACACCTTATTTACTCAAGAGACTAAAAATATTTTTTATGGAACATTGACATTATTTCCCTCTTTGATCGAAAAGAATTTTTTCTTACATAATATTTTTTTCCAAAAATGTTTTAAAATTTTTTTTAGTATTCTAAAATAAATTATTAAATTTATTTTGAACAAATTTTAATTTTACAAAAAAAATAAAGTTAATCTTCTTCTTGTTTTCTGAACTAGGTACTTTTGATTTTTTTTAATGTGAAAAGAATATTTTCTTTTAACATATACAACATGAATATAATTTACTAAAAAAATGACCTCTCAATGTTTTAAATATTACTTAACAAGTTTTCAGGTTTATTTTAAAAAAATCATAATATTTTTTAAATTATTTTATTTTAAAGAATTTATTTCAAAATGGAAAGGTTATTTTCATCAATAATGTTTAAATGGTATTTAAATGATATTTCTATTCATCAATAAAAAACCTTTGACTATTATTATGATTTTTTATAGATATGAGCCAATTATACCGTCTTTATTCTTTCTTTGTATTTTTTATGAATATGATGAATTAATGTTTATGAAACCTGTTTCTTTTTTTATGGGTTATTCCAAGATGAAATGTTTATGAACCCCATTTCTTTTCCACAGGTTATGAAATGATGAAATATTTATGAAACCCATTTTTTCATAGGTTCCGATATGTTTAATGATTTATGATCTTATGAAACACATATGTATTATTTCCATTATGTGACAGATGGGACCAATATCTCTCTACAATGCATTGGTTAAATATTAATATCTCATGAGATAAATAAGATTGAAATGGAGAATTAACCCAGTTCAATAAGGGATTTTGTCCACTATTATAGTCTTGGGAGTGAACTTTGAATACTATGATGGTTTTGGGACTGAAGTTATTAAACTATGGTATTCTTGTAAACGAGCCTCAAAAACTAAGGAAATGATATTCTATGATTATGTTTATGTCACAATTACATGATTTATGCCTATATTATGATCTCATTGCACATTTTCTTTGATTATTTTATGATTCAAGTCTTATAAATTTCCAATATTTATTTTTTTAATCAAGATTTTGATCAATGATATGAAGGGTATGGTTTTCAAATATTAAAATCATATTCTCATTCAGTTTTTCTCATGTTATGATTATATGATAATTGATATCTCACTTGATTACCCTTATTCATAATTAGATCTCAGAATTCATTATGCTTCCTTTCCCAAGTTATGAAGAAATGTTTTATGTATGATATGTCTAAGAGGGGTGATATTTATGAAGATATAAGTTGGATATGATATTGAACTATTACAAACTAGTTGTTTATGTTTCTAAGTTTCCAAATATACTATACATATATGATTATTGCATGGATCATTGTGTTATATAAAGAATATTCATCTATGTATATGTAATATCTATTTATGAAACGTTTTTGTCGCTATACTATCACTAGTTTCCAACCAATGGGGATCAAGAATACCCTTTGGGTATATTGTGGGATGGATCAGGTGTTTGATCCATGGATTACATGGGTTAGTTCATGACAATATAACTAATGAATATGAATTTTAGTAAATAAATAGTAAATTACATGGATAAATCTTGATTAGAGTGTTTTAGTGATCTTATATGATAGGAGGTATTATTTTAATAAGGGGGTTATTTTGGAGTTTGGGAAGTGTGTTAGAAAAATAATTAGATACTCTTCCTTTTTTTATACAAAAGGGTCAAAAATATGATTATGACATATAGATAGGTGATGAGAGATTTATCTATTAAATTTTTAATATGATAATTACATAATGGTACATACTATATTATTCCATGATGTAAGTCATGTAATCCTGATTTTCTAGGATATATAATAATACTTATCACATCATCAATGAATCAAAATGAAAATTTAATTTTGTGTAAGTAATAACCAAATCAATCAAGTTATAATGTGGCTTAATATTTTCCAGAATTAAAGGATCTATGATCATAAGATCACAATAACCATAATTTGTTTATTTTAATAGAGAAAATATTTATTTTTTATTTTTTTTATTTTTCATATTTAATTATTAATAAAGGTATTATATTGAGTTGTAGTAGTGATCAGTGGATAAGATAAAAGAAAAATACTTAATGGTAAGTTGAATAATCCCACTTGAGTTTTTATGAGAGTTCAAAAGATTTTTAGTGGACTAGATAGTGTGTTTGTGTAGAACATGATTCCACTAGTTTTTTGGTGGAAGTATACAAAGTTTCCACTATCCCCCAAGCTTCTAGTTATAGTCTATAAAAGTTCCAATGGTATTTTCTGAACTACTTTTTAGAAGGGTCCTTTAATTTCATTTTTCTACAGATTTTATTTTAAAGCACTCAAGGTTCTTAATATTTTTTATTATATAGAATTTAAATATAATAGAACCTAAATAAACAAGGTTTATCAAATAATATATGAAAAAAATTAAGTTTTTACTATATAAATAAACTCAAAAGATACCTATAGTTAAAAATTATTTTTTATATTTCATTATTTATGTAAAAGGGTATTTGAAAATGATATGAATTAAATATTTTCCCATGGATAATATAAATAAAAAATTGAAATGAATTAACGATTAATCTTTCTAGAGAAAAGGTGTGAATTGGTGGGTTATTTGGATATATTCTAATTGAGATATATTTATGAAAATTGAATTCATTCGAGATGAAAAATATACATATATTTTGATTAATTAATATTAATGAAAGGTTTTATTTGATTCTTATGAGTACCTTGATACTCATTCTATTGTGATTCATCAGGATATTGTTGTTATCAGGATAGATATTTCTTTTGATTATGATACTTCAATTAATTTATATGGTTTACACATAATTATAAATGATAATTTTTCCTTTTCCAAGGGAGGAAGTTAAATATATGAGTTTTAATATTTACTTCTTGATAGAGGTGGTTACCTATAAGATTGTGGGGAGTTTAAATCCCTTCAAGTTAGATGAGGTTATCCATATAATTAATATTAGTTTCATTAAATCTAGGAAGAAGTTGGTTATATATATATATGGGATGATTTAATTTATATCCATTAAGGAATGAGTTAATTTATATAGATGGGATAGGTTAATTTATAGTTGGTTACCTATATAACTATGCTACAATTTATTTATCTTATCTGACTATAACTCAAAGTAGGTAAGGTTCTGATTTTTGGTGGACTAGAAAACTTTGGAAAGATTAACATTTAACATTCATAACATTTTCCATTTAGTGATTATTATTTTTTATGATTATTTTTTTTTATAAATATCTCCTCATAACATGTGGGGTTAATTAAAAATAAACATTCCTCTAATATCATGACATAAGAATTAATATATATAATGAAACCATGGTTGGTTTTCAAGGATATATAGTGTTATCCTACTAATATATTCATACTAATTCCCTGTATATGTACATTAGAGGTTTTATGGATACATTAGTATAGGAATAAATGGAAATTAAAATAATTTTTTAGTGGATACAATGGGAGAGTGGCCCACTGAAATTTAATTATTATTTGTTTTGGTATTCATTGTATTGTATCATGTGATTTTGTTCATTGACCAGTTGTTAATTTTTTTAGGGTGTATACTACATTCCATAAGATGTTATATTATTTTAAATGATTTGGAAATGTGTGAATTTTTGGGTAAAACTATTTATTATTTACTAATCTTATTTATAAATAGTTAAAAAATTTAAATATTTTTTTAAGATCATTTGATTTAGATTTTTTTTAGGGGGGATTAAAAATTACTTTAGAGGTAATGGGACTTTGTTAGTGTTGTATTGTTATTTACATAAATAGATCGAGTTATCTCATAAAAATTTCAATATTTAGTAATGTTTTATTTCGATAAATCTCACATTGGTAACATGTTATAGAATAGTTTCTTGTAATTATGATTCATGTGTTATAACCTTTATTTAATATTGTATTTATTTTCAATATGAACATGAAATTGTATAATTATGATAATAGTTGCATATTTTTTAAATTAATGAAAAAATAAAATGAACAAAACACTAATGTCATTATCATAGTTAAAACACAACATGGTTTAAATGATAAAAAATAACTTCTAATGAAGTCTATGAAAATGAAAACAGGTCTGATAATGGTCACTATATAAGAACTTAGAATCACTTAATTTTATTATTAATTAAATCATTTCATGATTTACTAAACTACATAATGGTTTAGAGGAAAAACAATCATGGTTTGAATTGGCGGCTTGAAGATATTTGTTGGAGAATCTAATGTACAGCCAGTCCCAGAGTCATGTTGTAATGATGAATATAGTTCAGAAGAACATTTAATGAGTAAATGTTTAAAACATCATAAAAGTAGAAAATGTTTATAATCTTTTGGATTTGGTTCTAGAGATATTTAATAGTGTTTTATAAAGGAAAAACATATTCATGGTGTAAACACGTCATGAATCCAATAATAAATAATAAATAAAATATGGAAAAACTTCCATATTTTATAGAGGATTATGATATTAACCATGGATTTCATATTATTATTTGATAAAGGTGGAACAAGGCATGGTTTCATATCCCTTATTGTGGTTTATTTATATCTATTAAAATATATATATTCATTTTAATATTGAGAGAGATAGTTTCTTAAATTTTAATGAGATATTTCTAGAGTGGATAGTGATGTGTTTCTAGTAGAGAATATGTTCACATTTAAACTATGGATCAAAGGAACTTTTAGAGGAGGTGGGATATAATTAATGATTATTTATAAATAAAAATTTATTTTTCATTACATTTTTTCAATTAGAATTATGTAATTTGTGAGAGGTACACTGTGATTATAAATTGACATTATTATAATTGATTGAAAGATATTTCATTGCCCTTAATGTTTTTTATTGATAATAAAACAAAGACGATGAAGTTGGATATCACCTACCAATAAACCTGGAATTACCACTCATAAATTAAATTAGTACCGTATAAAAATATAATTATTCACTTTATTGATTTATTTATTTATCATTTCAAACATTTTAACAAGTTAAGTGGTTGATCCTACATACTAACCAGTAATGAGAGCAAAGTGTTTTGTTTGAATTTTTTTTATGAGATATAAATCACCCCTATCATAGTGGTACTTATTTAGGATATAAACCAAGTAAAAAATATAATATTTTATACAATTAAACATTAAAACTCATTATTAAATATAAATCCCATAACCAAAGATTTATTATCTTCAGATATTATATACACAACCATCAAATTTCATAATACAATATATAGTTATTCTATAACAATATTCATATTTTATTCCTTATTAAAATAATTATTGTATAGAAAACTATGAGGAAAATATAATAATAGAAAAGGTTGAACTAAAAACCTAGTAAGTTGTATTATAATATCGAGTTATAGTTGATTTATTATCAAATAGTAAACATGTGAAAAAAGATTAAACATTTGATAAACATAATGATTAATGGATTAAGATTATGGAATCCTAAGAAGTTTTCACATGACATGATATCATAATCATACATCATGAAATAAAATAATAGAATAAAAAATCAACATCCACACTTTTATTTTTCTAGATATATTTATTACTAATTCATTTTTGGTTTTTTTGGTAATTTTTTTAAACTTTTTATAAGTGGAATGGTTAGATACATAGTCTTGGGGACCATGTATAGTTTCAATAAATGGTGATATTTTAGAGGAAGTAGATCTACATGGTTAGATAAATGGTCTATCTAACCATGAATTCTAACAATAACTTCCTTAAATAACTACCCAAAACCCCAATCTTCATGTTTTAACTTACCACGATATACTATAATTATCTCTTTGAATGTTACTATATTATATTTAAGTGTTCAAAATGATTATTTGAATTAGGAATTAGAATTTCAATTTCCAAGTTATATTTTAAATTTTCATGATATATATTTGAGGATAAAGAAAAATATTAGATATATTTTTATTAATATATAATTTAAACTAAAAGTAGAGCTTTTGTTATCAATTATGAGTATATATATAGATATTATCATTCTATTACTATTACTACAGCTGTTGTTGCTACTATTATAATTATTATTATTTATGTAAAAGTATAATTAAAGGAGGGTAGAAACTTATTTCCCCCATTTTTGGGTGGAAGAAACACTTAAAATGGGGGGGGGGGAGCTCTTTTGTACGATCATATTTTCCCTGAACCCTTTATTTGTTGTCTTTGGAGTGCTTTAGGATTTCTATGTAGATCATGGAAGGTTATTGGAGATGGAATAATGATTTATATTGTTAAAGGCCAATATTTTCATGGTTAAATCCTTTATTATGAGGTCTTTCTAAGGTTTGATTTAAAGAATGAGGGAACTTAATCATGGTTTTCACTCTTTTTTATAGGGATTTAGCATAGCTTTTGCCAAGGTGTCATGACCCTATGAACTTATCTACTTGGGATTGTTTAGTATTAATAATTTTAATAGTTATTCATTTAGGATTACCCCATGTAACTAAATGGTTATGATGGGTTGGATAATAATATTTAGTGGATAAAAGTTCAATTAAGTCGTATGGTGTCCTGCTTAATCCACAAAACCCATGGTAAATTCTCATTTCCTATACGAAACAAATGAAACATAAATTTTATTATATATTTGGACCACCTCCTTATTTCATCCTCCCACTCAATTATTTAATAATAGGTTTTATTTTGGTGATCTTTCACACTGGTGGTGGATCTTAAGATTATCACTTTGTGTTGGATATATTTTTTTAATCAAAGGTTCACTTTCATCCCTCCTCCACTATTCTGACCCTCTTCCCTTTTTATTCATTCATTCTTCCTTATCATAAATCCATAGTGTAGGGATTTGGTTTGGTCAAGATTATTCTTGGTTGATGTTTTGATTGTAGATTGATGTGTATAGTTTATTCAAGGAATCCTCATGTGTTTGGTGGTGTTTTATCACCATTTATTACTTATTATAATATGATGATTATTTAAGCTTCATTTGAGATATAGAATTAAAAATACCTTTTCAATATTATGTGTCAAATATGGGATTATCATGAATTTTTCTTTAGGTAAATAGTTGGAATTAACTTAATGAATATAATCACTAGATTATATAATTGAAATGGGTGATGTGATTTAGATAATCTTTATACATTTTAATGATATTGATTATGTGATTTTTCTTAGGTTGATTTATTAGCATATTGGTGTAATATTTTTATTATTTATTTTTAATGGTTTATCATATTCATATTTGATTAACAGGTTAAAGTCAATATTGAAATTTGTAATTGATATTTTTTATTGATTATTAATGGACTGTTTAATGAGAATTGAAGTATATATATATATAAATAGTTTATTGATGTTTCTTACTAATTTATTTTTTATTCATTATATGGTCAAAATAATATTAGCATGTATGGTTATTATATTTGAGAATGGGTGATGAAATGTTTTTTTATGGTGGTGGTTTGACATGGTTGATGTGGTTGATGTGAGGAAGAGTGGTTGATATTGTCAAAGTGGTGGGATTAAAGTTGAGAAGAATGGTATGATTTTTATGTGTTCACTATTTTGATATGTTAGTGATGATGATGTGGTGGTTAGTTCATTTTCTGATGTGGTGAATTTTAGGGGTTGAGGTGGTCATGTCTTAACTTCCTATTAATGTGGAATTTAATGAATAAATTAAATGATTAATAGGTAAGGGATGTGGATATATAAATTAAGTTCAAATGAATGATGAATAATTAAATGAAGTAATAATTTGAATGTAGAATTATGTACTACATCATGAAAGAATCATTGTAAATGAAATCATAATTCATGGGAGAATATAATTATTTTTTATATAAGTAGTATTTATACAGATTTATAAAGGTTTGAGATAGATATAGTGTAGCATATATATTATAACTAGTGAATTCTATTGAGAATAATTAATGAAGTGGTTTAAATTAATATGTGGTTAAAATTTACAAATGATAAACGAATATATACTAGGTATATATTTGGGGGTATAATTATAATAAAACTCACACACGCCACATGGCTTAGGCCAAGAGAACAGGTCATAGCTGTTAAAACAAATTTTCTATAAGGTATATACCTTTTAATTTATATTTAATTATTTAATTTTAGCCATGTGGGAGTGACTAGTGGGGTCATATAGGAAACGAGGGGGTCCAGGGATTGTATAGAGTCCGGATCCTGAGATTTTGGAGGAGGTAGTTGGGCCACAAGGTTAGTAGAAAACATGCAGCCTCATCTACATTGTTAGAGTAAACTGTGCGGGGTGTCTCAGTGCAAAGAAAAGAGATTAATTGTTTTCACTAATCATGAGACCCCTTCCACACACCCATGAATTTTATGTAGATATTTTAATTAAATTTAAATCCATAGTTATTGCACATTTTATATATCTATTTTCCTTGACCATGTGAGGGGTGTCTTGAGATAGTGTTGGGTGCACTGTTGGAACACAGTTTTCCAACCATGTGACCCCTTAAATGATGGTTAAATGGACCTTTTCCCCTTAAGGGATTATATGTTTAACCCCTCTCTCAATTTTAATATTTATTTTATAGAGGATAGAATCTTATCTCATTTGAGATATTCCATATTTCTAAAGCTAGGTTCTTAAAGATCTCACCCATCTAGACTCTAATCGAGCTGTTGTTAGACTTGTTGAATAGCCAATAGTGATTTCTTTATTCCCCTTACACATTTCTTTGTTTTTCTTCCTATCGATGAAGTAATTTTAGTGCAAGATAATATTCCCTATTTTTTGGTTGTTTGTCACTTTTCTATATTACTTACATTCTAGCCCATATTAGAGGCCAAAAATAGATGAGGATTCGACTACAAAGATGAGGTAGGTGGTCTCAAGATTTTCATTTAAAGTAATGGTATTTATATATTATGTCATTGTTCCAAAGAGTAGTTCTTTAGAGTTATGAATATAAATTGAATTGGTATTTAAAATGAATTAATGGTCTTGACCTACATGACTCATGATACCCATTAAAATTTAATTAATGGTTAAGGACCTTGAATTTGAACTACCCCTTTTTGGGTGTGTTGTTAAATGAGATTAAACCACCATGTGTAGAATTTGTATTAGATTCACCTTCTGATATCTGGAATTTTCCCCTTGACTTATGGATTTCATATAAATTGAATAATTTAAAGAGGGAATGGAAGTCCATGTCCCTAGGACTTTGTCTATAGTTCTTTCTCACTTATGCTTAAGACATATTTCATAATTTAAATGGCCAATTAAAATGAATGGAAGGATTCATGTGATGATATGCCTTCTAAGAATATGATATTATTTGAACCAACTTCTAAGTTGAGTTAATTTATTATAAATTTTATGACCAATTGGATTGAAATATAAGATTATATGGTATGGTTAGACTATGGACCGATGACCATTCTTGTTGCCTTTTCGAGAGTGAGAGTTGGGATCCAATTTTGGAACGCCATAAATGGAATCATCAAGATTATTTTATTAAATTAATTATGATGAAATTATTATAAATCATGGGTGAAATCAGTTCTTATATAGACTCCATGGATGGACTCACTTAGTTGTTCAGTTATATCATGCCAAGGGTGATACTTGGGTTTCTTTATGAGGAACACTAATGATGGACTCAAAGGGAAGATTATTTATTTGCAATGAGTGATACTTGGAATCTCTTAGTGTAATTACATGGATAGTCTCAGAGGTAAGTTGATTATATATTCCATGGGTGACCTTGGGCACCCTTAGTGGAACACCAATGATGGACTCAGTGAGTGGTGATGTTATACCACACCTAGAGTAGTACTTTAGTTCCTATAAGGAATACCATAGATGGGCTTGTAAGGTGATTGGTTAATATATTCCTAGAGAGATAACTAAGTTCCAAATTATTAATTCCATGGATGGTCTTACGTTCATCTTAATAATAATAAATTGATTATACGGTGTATTTTCAAAGCCAATGGAAATCTTGGGTTCGGTCGGAGACTTGAATTTGATTTATGACCTTATCACACACATACTATTGAATATGATAGATAGGGGATGATTTGGCTATGATCCAGGTCCTGAGACATTTTTATAAATTAAAAAATAATTAAATTATTACTAATAGATATTATGGATTAAGCCATAGAAGGTAACAGATGATGGGTATTCCGTGCGAACCCAGACCTATGTGGGTTATTCATATACCTCACTTTATTTCTAGCTTTATTATTACCGACACACTATTTATTATATATTCACAGACTAGATGGAATTAGACACAATTGGTGGTGACCTATTGAGTTTATCTCACACCCTACTTTTGCCACATTTATGGTACCCAAACAGAATTCAAGGATGTAGGTAGGGATTTGGGAAAGTTCATAGTTGTTCATAATTGATTGGTTGTAGCATGGGAGTGAGGAGAATGGGACCAAGCTATGGGTCATGATTTTATATTTAGATAGTATTTTTGGTCTTTTGGGTTCTTTTGGTATACTTTTACGTATGTGTACCTGCTTCCATGTCTTCCTATGTTTCTATTTTTTATATAATTCCATGATCATAATTTTGTATATGACATTGATCGATGTGATTACATGGCTATTTATTTGGTGGATATTTTTTCTTGAGCTGTTCAATTATATTTATGATTTCACTATTGATTTATATTATTATACCACTGTGCTATACTCTGATAATGATGGTATAGTCTCTCCACTTTTCCACCATGTACCCTCACTACTATTTAGTATCTTCAAGTGTTTGGAGAGGCATGATTTAGGTCATGTGGATGATAGAGCGTGGTTATTGTTGAGTGAACCGGTTCCGAGACATCAAAAAGTGGTATAGGATGATTATTTTATTTTTCTTTCTATTATGTGGTGTTATAAAGGAGAAGTAGGATGTTACTAGATTTTTTTATGAACCTGTGCTTGGGAGTATCTGACCCATGTATAGTGAAAATCCATATTACCTAGGATGGGATATGTTGTTCTAGATTGTACTTATTACAGTTTCCTTGATTTCACCATTGGGTGACACACATGATGTTTGATGTTCCTTATAACTATGTATTTTTACCCATTGGATAATATGGTAAAGAATTATTACATTATTTATCATCATAGGAAATTTAGTACTTATATATAATATATATACCATGCCATGTTTTTATTATTTCATGCATTTCTTGTAGAATGATTTTGTGACTTTATTTATATTTCAATGAAATTGTGCTAACATTTCATGAAGTGACTTCATGAATAATTGGTTGCAATTAAATTGATGCCACACTTAAATTTACAAGGCGGATGGGCCCTTATAAATTAGAAGTATTGATTTATATAACTCAACCATTTAATAGAATTTATATATAAATGATAATGAATTTAAATGAAATTGGACTCTAAAATGAAATGGTCAATGTTAAATAGGGATTAAAATTATAATTTAAAGGGTGTATTCCTATAAATTTAAATTGATACTTTTTATATCAGGACATTGGACTTATAGTGGAGAACTAGAACTTGAACAAAATATTATAGTGGGAAGTTGGTAGTGTATCTTGATTTTCTTATGATCTATAAGTCTCCCAGACCTAGATTTAAGAGAAAGAAGTGGGGTATGAATTTTATACAAGAGTACATGTACTTATCCTATTATTATATCTACACTTTTATAAGTTTCTAAATATTTTATTGAGGTATTTATTTGGAATTTGTAGAGACATGCCACCATCACAACCGTGAGTCATTTTCCAGGGGTGTGGTGACAACCATGATTCAGAAGTGGTGGGCCCTTAGTCACGAATAGATCCTCTAGTAGTGCCACTTTTTGAACTTACAGTTATACCTAATATGGGATTCAATTCCTAGTTTCGAGATAGGTTTCCATGTTTTGTGTAGACCATTCATTGAGCCCCGTAACCTGTCTCGACTATGAAAGAGTTGACTCGTGAGTTCCAATAGTAGTATCTTCCCATGTTTTATGGGGATAAAGGATCACTGGATAAAGAGTCATGTCTAGAGTCCATGCAATCGATTTTTTGATAATATCTAGACACCTATCAAGAGGATAGTTAATCTATCCAAATATATTTTATGAGATTCCACCAACATCTGGTAATGGATCATCATAAGTATATGGATTAAAGGGATTTTCATATGGACTTATATGATTATTTCTATCCTGAGTTTCTTAGGGCTGATAAACCCAATGATTTTATGCACTTGGGGTAGGTCACGTTATCATACATGAACAATTCCTCCCTTTTCCTGAATCTTTAGAATTTTTCACCTATTTTGTTAGGTGATGAGTTATCAAAATTTAGGAAATTTAAGGATGGTCTCTTATATCACATTTTATTATAGTCAATATTTTTTTGCTTACTACAGTAATTAGAATAATGAATTTGGACTTATCAGGGATCGTAACCTTAGAGAATCTCGAGGTGAGAGATAGGGTAGTTCGACACCTAGATCTGGCACTACATCAACCAACAGTAGGAAACATCATATGGTTCTTCAACATTGTGATATAAGTATCATGGGTACATACTTAGGTAGCCATGGGAGGTTCCATCAGTGTAGCAGACTAGGACATACAAGTCCTATATGTATGAGGGACCAATTTGAGTGCTAATTTTGTAGAAAGATGGGCTATCTTCAGTGATTTTGTAGTGATTTTCCCCCATTACCCAATGAGAGAGGTTATATACTAACATTGAATTTTGGAGAAGAGTTATTAACTTCTCATTTGTCAGGGAGTTAGAGTTTGTTCAGTTGATCAGGTTGAGGTGGTGGTCATGGCTGAGGTAGCCAGATACTAGAATTACAGTTCCAATAGAGCGTACCTACTTAGGGTAGCTAGGATATATCACAAGGTCATGGATCAGGATAGATGTATATAGAGAAACTGATACCTTAGGAGAAAAATTTTAGACCTTCTATAGTGAGAGGTACTATCTTGGTCTCTTCTACTATAGTATCAACTCTTTTTATATAGGTACTTCCCATTATTTCAAATATTTTCCTATTGTGGTGAGCCTTGGTCTCTATGTTCAGTTTTCTAGTGGTGTGATGATAGTTGATTCTTTGTTGGGGATACAATCAAAGAGTGTATTCAAATGAAGGGAGTTCCCCCTTGAGATGAGTGGGTGTTTCTTTGTATGGGACCTGTTTTTCCTCAAGATGATAGGGTTTTATATCATTCTGAAGATGGACTGGTTCGTTCCCTGTAATGATTATGTTGACTTATATCATTGAAGGGAGACTTTTACATCACCAGAGGGTGGTTTTTTATTCAAAAGGGTGAACGGAATTTCCAAGAGAGCCAAGATGGACCCGAGAATCATGGGATGGGTGGGATGACAACACAGATTGCTAGCTAATATCTAGATGATCAAGGAACAAATCAAGCAGAATTCCCTCTAGTGGTAGATCATTTCACGGATTTTTTTCTGAAGGAATTTTCAGGATTACATTCTGAGTGAGTGGTAGAGTTTTATAACAAGCTAATGCATGGATATGAAATGGTATTCATTCCTCCTTAGAGGATAGATTCTACTGAGTTGTAGGAACTCAAGAGACAACTAGAGTATTTAGAAGCTAATGGTTTTATAAGTCCTAGTTCTTATACCAGGGGTTCACCGGTCCTTTTCACCAAGAAGATTGATGGTACATTCCATATTTTTATGGATTACCATTAGTTAAACCTAGTTACTATTGAGAACTTATATCCATTTCCTTATATAGATGATTAATTTGACCATATCTGAGGAGAAATGGTTTTCTCTATGATTGATAAGAGATCAGGTCATTATCACGTGCATGTAAGACCATCAAATATACCATGTAAAACATTTTTTTTATAGATATGTCTTTTATGAGTATTTTTTCATGTCATTCTATCTCACAAACATGCCAGTATTTTTCATCGAACTGATGAACTAGGTTTTATATCCTTATAAGGATTTGTTTGTGGTGGTATTCATGGATGATATCTTGGTGTATTCTCACAATCGATATGACCATTCCAAACATCTTGATATTGTCTTTAATATAGATATAGAGAATTAGTTATATGATAATATCACAAAGTTCCACTTTAGAATGGATAAATTTAATTTCATGGTTCATATTATCTCAAAGATAGGAGTTTTATTTGATCCAAAGAAGGTGATATCCATAGTTTCTTGTGATCATCCCAAGAATTTATTTTATATATGAAGTTTTTTGGGGATATTTGGTTATTAAAACAACTTCATACAAGACTTATCATGCATAGAAGAACATTTTATGTACTTGAATGAGAAATGATTGAAGTTTATATAGTCAAAAGTCCATGTGATGGCCTTACAGGATCAAAAAGGGAGACTAACTTCAGTATCAATCTTGATTCTTCTATAGTCATCCAAGAGTTATATAGTCTATTATGATTAATTAGGTGTCAATCTAGGAAAAGTTATTATGTATTATGAGTGAGTCTTGGTGTATGGGTCTTCCTAGTTGAGGCTACACGAGAGGAATTACCTGATCCATGATCTTGATATAGCTGTTGTAGCACATTCCTTGTTCTATTAGAAGCACTACTTATTGGGATATCATTTTTTGTTTTATATGGACCACAAAACCCTTTAGTACATACTTACATAGTGAGAAAATATTAGGAAATGAAGTTGGGTTGAATACCTTCTATCTTTTGACTTCGATCTTTCCTATACACTTGGAAGGGTAAATGCAGTTGCTAATGCTCTATGTAGGAGGACTCAGACATGTGTGGTTCAGGAGGATAGTAGGAGTGGTAGATTATGGACTTGTTTTATATTATGAACATAGAGATCAAGAGTGACATGGAATGTATATGCTTTCATTGTTATCAGTGACCTATCCACTTTTGGAGAGTGTGAATATGATTTAGTTATCATATTATGATAGATTGGTCCTAAGGGAGAGTATTGAAGGTGATGACACACCACCTGGTTGTATCATTGAAGAGAATGAGATCTTGAAAATTTATGGATGAATATAGGACAAACATCTGAGAGGAGTTGATGTCATATTATCATGATTTTATATTGGTTGAGAATCTCAGTCTTACAAAGATGTATCATGACTTATGCATTCAATACTGGCGGTCAAGGATGAAAAAAAATATAACTGGGTTTATTACTTGGTGTTCCACCTGTCATCACATCAATGAACAATTCTAGTGACTAGTGGGGATTTTGCAGACGTTACTTATTCTTGATTGGAAATGGGGTAACATCACCATGGGTTTTGTGAAAATATTACCTACATCACCTCAGGGTAGTGACTCCATATGGGTGGTCATAGACAGGTTGAAAAATTTAACCCATTTTATACATATTCAAGAGAATCTTCCAGTTTATGAGCATAATAGGCTCTATAATCACGAGATAATGTGCCTCCATATGGTCCCATGTTCTATCGTATCAAACAGAGACACTCGATTCATGTCATAGTTCTGTAAGGGGTTGCAGAGGGCACTGGGTTCATAGGTACTGTTGATTATAGCCTATCACCCATAGACTAATGGTAATTCTGAGTGAATGATATAGGTCTTAGAGGACATTCTTTAAGCATAAGTCCTTGATTTTGGTGGTTCTTCATAGAAACACTTATCTATAACTAAGATTGATTATAATAACAGCTTTCATGTGAACAAACATATGGATACTTATGAGGAACTATATGGTAGGTCATTCCATTCACACCTATGCTAGATAGAGGTAGGATATTTAGCGCTACTATGTCCTTGTATAATTTAGAAAAAATTATAGGTGGTTTATCTTATCAATAAGTGAATTTCTATAGCTCATTCTATACATAAATCATACATCGATAATATCTATCAAACTCTAGAGTTTAAGGAGGGGAGATTTGTTTTCTTATGAGTTTAACCTAGACTAGATCATAAACAGATTAAAAAATAAGGTAATTTATCACCACATTACATTAAGACCTTCAAGATTATAGAGAGAGTCGGGTCGGTAGCTTATCGATTACAGTTAACTCAAAGGTACTAGGACAGGAACGAAGTATTTCATGTATCTCATCTTTTTCGATATCATTATAATCTATTGAATATTCTTTAACATGATGAGGTTGAGTTAGATATTGAATCATCCTTTAAGGGGAATCCTATATGTATTATTGATTGAGGCATGAAGGTTATCTAAGGCTAGAAAATTTCTCTAGTATGAGTTCTATGGAAGCACATCCATGTATAAAATGATACTTGGGAGAGGTAGGACAAAGTATATTCCTAGTGGCTAGAGTTATTATTAGATGATGCTTTACAGCCCTTGGAAGGGAAATTCAGGGAAAATTTTCTTTAAGGGAGGAAGATGGTAAGAACCCTGCCTTTTCTATGTGGTATGGAACCTATTAATTTCCCTTAAATAATTGAATAATACCCTTGGGGGAGTTCCTATTAGGGTAATGGAGGAAAAAAGGGTGTTTAGGGCTTGTACAGATCCTAGAACCTATGATTTTTGAGGAATCAGTTGGGACACATGGTTAGTAGAAACTATGAAGTATGGTCTGCATGTTTATAGTAAATTGTGCAGGGTTTCTTATTGCAACTCAAAGGGTCACATGGTTTTCCCTATCCATGCAACTCAGGCCACACACCTATGTGTTTTCTATATAGTTTTTAATATAAGAAAAATTCATGTTTGTGTATAGTTTATATAATCGTGTCCCATGACCCTGCCAAGGGTGTCTTAAGATAGATATGGGTAGATGGTTTGTGTATAGTTTGGCCAACCATGTAGCCAAACCATCTGACCCCTTAAATGATGGTTAAATGACCCTTTTTCCCTTAAGGGGTTATATGTTTAACCCATATATCACTTTTATTATTTATTCCCTAGTGTAAAAGCTCTCCTCAAATTAGAGAGCTTCCACATTCCTAAATCTAGGCTCTTGAAGATCTTACCCATCTGAACTTTGATCAAGCCATCGTCAACCATGTTGGATATCCATCGGTGAGTTCTTTATTCCTCTTATGTCATTCATTGCTTTTGTTCCTATTGATGAAGATATTTTGGGGTGAGCTCATATGCCCTATTTTTAGGTTTTTTTCCTCTTTTCTTTATTTCTTCCATTATATCCAAGATTAGAGGTCAATTACGGATGAGGAGATGACTACCATGTTAAGGTAGGTGGTCTCATGATTTTCCTTTAAATTTGGGGTGTTTATTTATTATATCATTGTTCCATGTATTAGTTATTCCAATAAATTCTTATAAATTGAATTTTTATTTATATTTAATGACTTTAATTGAACTACATGACCCATTAGACCCATTAAGGTTTAATTAAAGATTATGGATCTTGAATTAGAACCACCCCTTTTGAGTGAGTTGTTAAATGAGATTAAACCACCTTGTGTGGACTTTATATTTGATTCTCCTTTTCAAGTGTAACCTTCTCCCCATTCCTTAGATATTTAATTAAAATTTATTAAATTGTAAATTGAATAAGTGAAATAGAGAATATAAGTCCATGTCCCTAGTCCATCAAATATTTTTCTTTCTCGCTTATTCTTCAGACACCTTTCCTAATTGAAATGGACAATTAAAATGAATGGAAAGATTAGTGTGATGCTAGGACATCTATTCCTAGGATATTATTTAGAACAACTTCTCAGGTGAGTCAATTTATTATAAATTTGATGACCAATTTTTATTAAAATGTGATCTTATATGGCATGGTAATACTATGGGCCCATGACTATTCTGGTTATCTCACTGAGAGTGAGAGAAGGGCTCCAATTTAAGAATTCTATAAACATTCTCATATGTATTATTTTATTGAATGAAGTCTGATGTAATTATTATGTTCCAAGGGTGAAACAAGGGTTCATATATAGACACCATTTATAGACACACTTGGTTTCTCAGTTATATCATGGCAAGGTTGATACTTGGGTTTCCTTATGAGGAATGTCGGGGATAGACTTGGAGGGAATATTATTTATATGAAATGCATGGTACATGGACTCCCTTAGTGGATTTCCAAGGATGTAAATAGAGGGAAGGTGATTATATATGACATGTGTGACACTTGGTATCCCTTAGTGGGCCTCTAAGGATGGTCTCAATGAGTGGGGAGGTAATAAAAATCCTAGAGAGATTCCTAGTTTCCTATGAGGATCTCCATGGATGGGCTTGTAAGGTGATGGGTTCATATATTTATGGAGTGATACCTTTTTCCAAATTAGGACTTCCAAGGATGATATCTGGTTTATTTGAATAATAATAAAGTGATTATACAATGCCTCTTCCAAGCCATAACACAATCTTAGATTCGGTCAGAGACTAAATTTTTACTAATGAACCAATTACACACATATTATTGAATATGATACGTAAGGGATGTTTGAGATATGATCTAGGTCCTGAAACTTCATTATAAATTGAATCATAATTGAATGATTACTTAGAGACAATTCAAATTAGGCTAAAATATGTATCAAAAGAAGGGTGTTCCATGGTAATATGGACAAATGTTTGTTATTCACATACTGAACTTCATTTATAAATTTATTATTACCTATACATTTTTTATTATATGTTCACATAGTGGAGGGAATTGGACACTATTAGTGGTGGCCTACTAAGTTTATCTAAAAACCCACTCAGGATACTATTATGGTACCCTTACAGAATTCATGGATGCAGGTAAGCACAGGGGAAAGTTCCCAGTTGTCGATACTTGATTTTTTGTAGCATGGGAGAAAGGGAGAATCAGACCGAGCTATGGTTCATGATTCTATCTGTAGAGAGTATTTTTTTTTGTCTTTTTTAGTTATTTTGGTATACTTATACATATGTGTACCTACTACCATGTCTTACTATATTTCATTTTTTTATTTCATAACATGATTATCAATTTGTATATGACATTGATGTATATGATTACTTGGTTATTTATATGATGGATATTTATTCTTCATCTATTCAGTTATATTTATGCCTCATCTATTTATTGATGTTATTATACCATTGTGCTACATTGTGATCATGGGGGTATAGTCTTCACACTATTCCACCGTGGACCCTCACTACTAATTAATAGCCTCTGATGTATGGGTTAACGTGCTTGAGGTTATGTGGCCAACCGAGTATGGTTACTTTTGAGAGAACGAGGTCTAAGATGTCATAATAGCTCCCCCAAGGGATAACCCACAAAACCTAAACCTTTATTTATACATATTATATAGTCCCCTAGACCTCTTATATATCTATCTAAGCCTGATGGACCACATTTTGTTTTCAAAGGCTCTCTCCAACAATCTGGGCGTTATGCCTGCACATATTGCCTACACAGAACCCCCATGGGGCATTGCCACCCACTCAATCATTTCCATTACCTCCACCATTCCATGTCATCTCCATCCTTGTATCTTTTCCATAGTCTATTTTCGTGCTAAGAACTTCCACCTCCACCTATTTCATCACCAGTCCCCACAACCCCATACATTACATCCTCTATGGAAAGGATGATGATACTTGATGTAATTTTATATGGGTGTTGTGTGGTGATTTTGAATTCAATTGTGTGTGTTGTTTAGATGTGGAAGTGATGTCTTTATGTGATATTGATAATTATATAATTAAATATACAGTGTAAGGTATTGGTCCCTTAAGAATGGAATTTTTGTTATTTTATTCATTATAGTTTAATTATATCTTACAAAATGCCATTTGAGTTGGGTAACACGAATGACACCTCTATGAGTTTTTAGGATCTAGGTGTTTTACAAAACACCTATGATAGAGGTTATTCAGATGGATTATTACTACCCCTTCACTAGTCTCTCTTCCAAGTATAGTTTGTTCTATGATGGCTTGTGTTTATATGGTTATTGGGATATAATGCCTTTTGGTTATATGGTTATGATGTGGGTGTATAGTGGGGGCATGCATGGAAGGTGGAGGGAACAAGGTTGATGTACTTCAGGATTATATACTCTACAATGAGGATATATATAGATGAGGTAGTAATTTGGTTGTAAAATTTGATATGTGGATAGGAAAATGTCGTTGTGGTAGGGATGCGTATATTTAGTTTTGTGGTATGTGGTTATGCGGTTTATGGAAATGACGGTATCACTATGATCTAATCCATTAGGGGATGAGGGTGACTAGTTCAGTGGTGAAGTAGATATCCAATATCATCACATATAAAGTTTCTTGATATTATGTTACTATAATTGTATATTTATTTTTGGGTGAGTGAACCTTAGTGAGGTAACAATTTATTTAACCAGGTATAGGTAATGAGTGGGTTTGACTATTTATTTACTAAGACGTTACTATGCTTTTTCCACATTTACACAAGAGTTTTTTAAGAGGAATTATACTGAGTATACCTATATTATCAACACAATATATATTTATATTCATGATAAGTTTGGTAAATGGGATAGACATTATGAGAACATGGTTGTTGGTGTTAGGTGGTGTTCATGGAGTTTCTTTCATAAAAGTTATATCATGGTATATAATTTGGAGTTTTTGTTTTATGTGTGATGTTACATTAATTATGGGATTTATTTATTTATTATATTATGGAATTGATTGGTGTTCCTTAATTATTCTTAGTATTTATGAGGTAAATTCCTCTAATATTTCTTATATCATACCCTTATATCTAGTCACCAACATGTGACCTATAAGAGGTGGGATTTAGGGGTCATTCTCATATTCACTACCATCCTAGAAAAGATTCCAGTGGGGAAGGATATGATAAATTTTTATTTGAAAATTTGGCTGAGATTTTGGATGGATTATGTAGTTGGGAACTTTTTATTATTTCCTGAATTTAGTATGGAAATAGTCTTAATCAAACCTAGTATATAAAATGGGTGAGGTATACTAGCTAGAAAATAGAAAATTAGGACACCTTGTGATTTGATGTAAAGAAATTAAGCTTACTGAACACACTGGGTGATATAATGTTGATTTCAAGGAAGATTCCTAGGAGTATTTAATGTATCATGTTTATTTATTCATGTGATTTAATTGAGAAGATTTTATAAAATTTAAAATGAATTTAAATAATTGATCTTAATAAATACCATATTTCTAGTATTATGATTATTTTTTGTTCTTATAGATATTTAAAATGAAATGTTATAGGAGACTCTATTAGATCATCATAGAGTTGATAATAATAAGGATTATTCTTAATGGGATATATTTTGAGAGTTATATCATCATAGATTTCATATGTATGAGGGGTATGTTTCTGATCAGAAGATAGAGAGGAGTTTGATGGAGCTAGAGATCATTTTCAGATTAATCCATTTTAGGATGGATTATTAGGTTTTGTTGGCCACATATTATTGCATTGGGCTACTCATCTATCGTGGATATTAGTTCTTTGAAATCGCGAGGTGTCTTAGGTAATGTGGGAGAAGTTCCATGATCTATTATAGGAAGAGTTTCTTTATTTGACAATGATGTTGGTATGATGAAAAAATTTCTTTCACTCTAGTAGGGGATATCCAGTGTGTGGGAGTTTTGAATTAATTTAAATGAACATGTTTATTATTCTTCAAACTTTTTTCGAAATAAGGAAGTTAGAGAATGGTATTTTGATGAGGAATTTCATCTAGAGATCCAATTCTAGGTCACCCCATTTATATTGCCGAGGTATCTCATGTTTCTAGAAAAGGATAAGGTAATAGATATGATTCTAATCATGAACTATACTAGGTCACCCCTCATCAAAGAACTCTTGATGAGTCATAGAAATACTTTCTAGGAATTCATGATTTGCACGATCGATCAATTAGTGTCTTGGAATCAAAGATACATTATTTGAATGATTTCACCTAATAATTAATATTGAACAAACTAAATATTCCTCCTGAAAATTTTTCATTGTACGTCTATATATTTTAATTCCACGTATAGGAAAATAAATAGTTTTAAAACATAACCATAACCAAATAGGGTTTAACTATAAAAAAACATTTTGCTTAAATTAAAATAAAACAAGATAGAAATAGAAATTTTAAACATGAAGGAACGAAAAGGCCGATACATATACAGTAAAAAATAAAAAAAATACCCAACATGACCTCCATGTGACTCCAAACTCACCATCCAACCATCCCATCACAACTACTCCAAGAAATAAAATAAATGGAATTTCATAGGAAGGATCAACTCAATACCTAAACCTAAACCTAAAAACTCACTCAGTTTATAAGCATTAAGTGGAGTAAGTAGGGTGTGATCATAAACAGAGCAGTAGGTTTTCACTAAAAAAGAGTCTATAAATTTCTTTTATCAAAATATTCCCTAAATTCTAGTTTGAAAATATATTATTTGAAAATAAGGTTATTATTGTTTTAAGAAAGATAATTACATAAACATTTTATAATTTCCTTTTCAAAACCATGAATACACTTTAATAAACCTTTAAAAATGTAATAGGTAATCAATTTTCAAACATTCCATTAAAATACCCTTTTTAAAAAACCATCCTTACAATTACACTAGATAATACTCAAAAAATATCTAAGAGAGACATTAACTAAATACATAATTCAAGTAAAAAAGGATCAGAATCTAAATAGTAGAACATGTTTAGTAAGGAAATAGTAAAATTATATGAGAAGAAGTAATGATAAATAAAATATTGATAATTTCATTAGAACCATAAAAAAGAGATAAAACTATAACCTATCAGGATAGATAATTTAGTAATAAAAATAAAACAAAACTGCTACAGAAAGTAGTATAAAGAGAACTTGTTCAGGTATACATAATCATGGAAAATTTCTAAATATACAGTGAACCAATCTTATATGTACTCTGGTGGAATCATTTATTAATATATCGACGTATCCCTAGACAATAACCTCTCAACTTACCCTAACTAGCCTCACCAGCATCACTCCCTATAGGATCCCCATTAAGATAGCGATAAGAGTTTAGGAATATTTTATAACATATAAATCATAAATCAACACATATAGTATCATCTTTCTATCACACCTCCTTACAAACCCTTGGTGAAAATACACTCTATATACCACATAACAATATAACAATCACATTAATTCTCAAGTTCATATATATAATGACATTATAGGGAGTTCAATGAGGGTATAGCTCATTTATGAAAATAATTTACATAATGTACTAACTGAGACTTTAATTTCACAATTTAGATATTAAAAATTAAAATATATATCAAAAACCATATTGAGAACCAAGTAACACTCTAAAAACTCATTTAAATCATGAGAAACCAAGTTTAGTTTGAAACATCGTTTATATAAAAACCGATAAGATCACATCTTTTACTCTGGTGCATTCCTTTTTTTTAGTTTCTGGTTGAAACTATTTATGTTTTGTTAAATCGTATTAAAATTGGTAAAAATATCCTATTTTCTTGATCAAAATAAGGATTCATAGGTGTTTGGAATCTTATAGAAGCTAAAATAGTAGATGATGGCAGTTTCTATAGGTGGTTTGCAAGTATAGAGAAACTAAAAAACTATTGTCTACCTAGTGCATTCTTCCAGTCAGCTAGGGGGTAGTGCAGAATCTCCCTGAGGATATAAAAGGCCCATCAGATAGGTAATGAGACACACTAACTATTTGGTTGTCTTGTGTATAATGGGTATCTTATAGGAGACCCACCAACCAACTGGTGGGGTTCTTATCCCTGGAGGCACACTAGTGGACACCATCGGCTAGCTAGTGGTACCCACTAGCCAGTTGGTGGTGTTAGGATGGGCTGAGTATGTAAGGGGATGGAATAACTTTATCTACCATAAAACCAATATTTAAGCCTAATTAACCACCCTCCCCACCTTCAAACCTAATTAATGTTTTTTAAATTGTACTGGTTGGATTCTCCAATGTTTATCCTTGGTTTTGTAATCTGTTCTTCATTCAGTGATCCAAAATCAGAAATTTATTTTTTGAATTGGTTAGTTCCTATTGTATTCTTATTTTATATCCTTCTTTTATCCTTGAAGGGTAATTCCAATCACTTCTTAAAGGTGATCATGGTGTTTCAAATTGATCGGGTGCTCCATCATGATTTCCCTCTTCTTCATTTCTTGAGGTGGGTGGTCTAAAACGACCCCCTATGGTTTTATGTATTGCTTTAGTATATGTTACATGTGAGATCACACCGACATTCCACGTGTGTGACCTATCCTAATATTTAACCCACTGAAAATAATGAAACTATATTCTTATACGTCTCATTAATCCCATTGATTTTTTTGGCAACAATTCTGGGACTTGTGGCCACTTGAGTGGTGTTCCATCCCTTGATCCTAGGTTGGAACTTAGATTGAATGAACTTAGAGCCCTATAATGAATTAGATTTTTTTTAATGGAATTCATTAAAAATGTAAGTTCTATTATCATGTGAAATGGTATAATTTCATTATCAAAGAATCAATTGGTATGAAAGTGGTTAAATAACATGGAATTGGAATTAGCTTAATCGAATGATGGTTTGAGGGCATAATTGATATGTGAAATAGTAAATGGGCTTAAATGGATTTTGAAATGGAATTTTTTACAATTATTGTGATAATTGGAAACATGGAATTAATATGGAAATTATACAAAATGTGATAATTGATTGAAATTTAAAATTGGTAGGATAACTAGTAAATGGATTGAATTGAATTTTTTTCATATGATTGAATGTTTGGAATGTTTTGTATTTTGGAGAGCTTGACTCTTTTGAATTGATGTTTGAATTATAAAATTGACCTTATCTAGTGAGTTTGTACAGGGTCCTATGCTAATTTTTTTTTTGGTATAGGCTTGTACCCTGGGAACATATAAGTGCATCTAGCATGGGAATTTTCAAAGAGCCTAGTGTGATATGTTTACTTCTTCCCTTAGCATGGTTTTACCCTTGTGAACACATAAGTGGATCTATCATGAAAATTCACATAGATTATAGTTTTATATGGAAAATTGATGTCTAAGGGAGACAAAAATGATATGGGTGATTCATGCTCAATAGTAGAATCCAGTAATGATATAGGTGATTCATCCTAGGTAGTACAATCTTCCACTATAACAAGATTTATAGAATCATGCTGAAGTAAGTTTTTATAACCCAAAGTTTCAATATAGATCATGAGGGTTGATCAGTTTATTCGATATTCTATATTAATTTGATAATTAATTTCCATGTGTATCATATTTTTGAATTCAAAAAAAATCATGCTATATTTTATAGACAATGTGGACATCAGTCAATTGTATTTTACTCACACCATGGTCATGTGTTGTTTGGTACCCAGATAGACTTCATGGATATATTTTTTGGTAATGTAAATGATCCCCCTTAAATATTTACTACTTTATGGATAGGATTGGATCATGGAGATGGGACCATGCAAGGGGTTATGGACTAGGGTTTTCAAATTCTTTATTATGGAGACTATTTTGGTGTTTTACTTGTATAACTTTCAATATGACATTTAGTTGAAAAACTATATGACATGGAATGGTTTATTAAATTTGATTTATTTAGTTTTTTCTGGTTTATATATTGGTGATGTTGTATGACTTGACCACTTTATCATATTTCCCATATTATAATGAAACTTTACAAGAGGTTATAGTCTTCCCACTACATTCCTAACACCCAAGATGCCAGTCGTAGTCAATGGTTAACTGGGAGGCACGTTTGAGGTCATGTAGATACCTATCTCAGTCATGTAAAGGAGAACTAGGATGGGTACATTAAAAAGTGTTATCATATCTCAGGTCTTTATATTACTTTACTATTTGGGGAAGGTATATAGGAGACTACGTTGTGTTGGGGATTGAGAATGAGATCATCCATGGGAGTAGATAATCCTTGTGTGTGGGGGGGGAACCCAAGTTCTAGAGGATGGGATTGATGTTCATGAAATTTTCTTGTTACAGTTGTGATGATATGTCACATTCAGTGATTCACATGGGGTTCATGTAACTATTTTATGATATTTTACTCATGGGTTGGTACGACATGAGGTGCATATGCATGAATCATGGTAGTCACATAAATAAATATGTTGACATGCATTTTTCATGATAGGGACATACTTATCGCTTGTTAAATAACTATCTATATAATATGTAAAATGTAATCACTTCAAATATTAGATAAAAATGTATAAATGAAACAGTTATGATGTGATAATTTATTTGTTAAGACGCTTTTTAGAGTAACATTGTGTTACTAGTACTTTGTTATTGTCTTGACCTTATGAGTTAGTCTTGTTGTGTATCATATGATCTAATTAGTTTGATGAACCTTGTAGAGAAAATTCATCCACATAATCTTTGGGTTGAGCATTAGAATAATGTTAATTTGCACACACTTATTGCAGAAAAGTCATAACTTCTTATGGTTCTAGGGAAACTAATGGATGATCATCTTTGTGATAGTTTCCTATGGTTCATGTGATTCATGGATATAGAGACTACTCATGTCATGATTTTTATTTCAGATCTAACTAGAGAGTTCCAGCATTAGTGCATGACCATGTTCACTAGGGAGGGTGACCCCCAAGAAGTTGAGTCTAGATTGAGCCCATCCAGATGATATCCAAGCACCTCAAGAAACCCATTGAGAGGAGGATGAAACTTGTTATTTATATTCTATGAGAACCAGCCATGTTATATAGGGACATTGTAGATAAATCTAGACATCAAGAAGAGAAAAATTGGAAATACATAAGGGAATATTTCGTGAGTCACTTATATAAAAAGACATTGAGGGATGAGAGGGATTAGGAGTTCATGTAACTAAAATTGCGGAGCATGTCATTTATGGGATACACTAGATATTTTATGAGACTACAACATTTTTCTCCACCTTTGCATGTATATTACATAGCTATGGATAATTAATTCTAGGATAGGATTCAATATGAAATAAAGTCATAGGTAAACTTCTTTCACCTGAGTAAATTTTCGTAAATGATGAATTATGTGATCACTATTGAAGGTAACTTGAAGGAGGCCCATGGTAGATGCCATGAAGTCTCAATAGAATGATCAGGGAGCTCTTCTTCTTGCATCTAGAAGTAATAATATGAATAATTTCTATTAGGGTAGTAATGGGGAGAGCATCTAGGGGAGTGGAAAACTGTCTCAGGACCATGTCTAGAGGTAGTAATTTTAGTGTGTTAGGGCTAGACATAAGTTATTCCAGTTTCATTTATCTACTTTAAAGTGTTTCTATTATAGTGTAATGAGTTTTCCATAGAGGATATATAGAAGATCTTAGTAATTGAATGGTTGTAGAAGAACAGGTTAGGCACTGTAGTCATGGAAGGTTTGGACACATCTTAGTAGATTGGTAGTTGGAGTTACATCAGACACGGGCTGAGGTAAAGGATGTGGCACTCTAACATAAGAGATACATTATCCATAGGATAAAGAATCACAAGGGAGTCATACTGGTGCCAAGGGAAGAAGGGAAAGTTATATATATTCCATATAGTTTACTCTTATCAATCTCGATGCAGGACCTTCCACAGTCATAGGTATGATTATTTTTTCATCTACCCTTTCATTCATTTTTGTTTGATATAGGGGTATCAAATTCCTTTATTTTTGATCAATTTTTGAATAGATTAGTTTTTGATCTAGAGATCGTGGATGGTTTTAGGATGTTAAAAAACTGATAGGGTTGTGATCAGATGTCATCAGATGTTGTAATGAGTGCACCCTTGAGATTACCGGCTACCATTTCCTATGGTAGCTATTTGTGCTGGAAATGATAAGATTCAATTTATTCTAGGTATGTATTGGCTAGTTTTGTACCAGGATTACACTAAAATTTATTGAATTAGGGTTTATGTTCTATCATTATAAGGGGTAGTTATATCCATCGTGGTGAATGAGATCTTATGGATGGCTATATAGGCTAAATTCAGTGTATATTAGATTGACTAATGTCCCAGATAACAAGCCTTATTCTGGATAATGGTGATTCACTATAGAGTACTTTTCCTCTATTAGTAGATTTCTTTTATGATTTATTTCTTAAATATTTCTTCATCTTACCACTCAAGCGATAGATATATTTCACTATCAAATTGGTGTTAGGATCCAAGAATATTTATATCCCTCCATATTGGATGGTATAAATGGATCCTCAAGAGTTGAATGTATAGTTAGATAATATGGATTTTAAGGGATTCATATGGCCTAGTACTTCACCATCGGGTTCTCCTGTTATTTCCTCCAAGAAGGATAGTAGGACCTTATACTTATATGTAGATTACTAGAGATGAAACCAAAGGATAGTCAAGAACTAATATCCCCTTTCATGCATCGATGATCTCTTTGATTAGCTGAAGGTGCCCATATTTTCTCTAAAATTGAACTGAGGTTAGGGTACCATCAGTTAAGGTTTAGACTATATAACATACCTCAAACTAATTTTAGAATATCGTGTGGCTTGTATGTGTTTTTGGATATATCGTTTGGTTTGATTAATGCACCTAAAATATTCATGAACTTGATGAATCAATCATCCTTCTGTTTCTGGATTAGTTTTTGGTGGTTTCATAAAAAAAGCATAGTGTACTCCTAGTCTAGAGACGATCATGCCAAAAATCTTGACATCATCATTTTTATATTAATTGAGTATTATCTCTACACCAAGCTATCTATTTGTCATTTTGGGATTAACAAAGAGCACTTCTTGGGTCACTTCATCTCATAGGCTAGAGTGTTAATGGACACAGAAAAGCAAGAATCTATGTAATCTTCAGAAAGAACTAATAATTTATTTTAGATTCAGATCTTTTTAGGTCTAGCAGACCATTACAGTAGTTTCATCCCTGACTTATACCATATTGAAGAATCAATTTTTGGGAAGAAAATGAAATGGGTGAAGTTTTTTGGTTAGGTGATTATAAGGTGTATTTTAAGGAATTGAATAGTAGTTTGACCTCATCATCAATCCTAAAATTACCTAAGATAAGTAAGGAGTATATTGTGTACTATGATGTGTAAGGAGTCGAGATAAAATAATATAAAATGTAGGAGGCTCAATTTTCTTCTTATGGATCCATATAGTTGAGTCCACATGAGAAGAACTATTTTAATCAAAATTTTCAGTCAACTGAGGTGGTACATACCCTAAGATACTGGTAGAATTGTCATTTGGGTGAGTGTTTTGTGGTGTACATGGACCACAAGAGCTTTACATACATCATTCAATAGAATGACCTGACCCTTAAACAAAGGATGTGGGTTGAGTATTTATAGTCTTTTTAAATTGAGTTTGAATACACTCTTGGAATGGGTAGTTTCATTGATAAAATATTGAGTAGGAAGGTGAAGATAAGGGTAGTGCGAAAATCTTTTGATAAGTGGTGACTGATGGTTCTCTATGAAAATATGCATCTGGATGTTTCGGATTACTAGGTATGAGGGACTCTAGCTTAGACATCTATTTTTCTCGATTTTCTATACTAGAACAAGAGAGATAAGTTATCGGATTTGAAGGTCTTGGCTATGAGGGATACAATATATGGTGGGAATCCTCCATTAGGTTGGTCTCTTGGTAGTGATGAGGTTCTTCTTTTCCATGATTGTATATGGGTTCCTATGAATTTACGTGATGAGATAATGAAGGAATTATATGCCTCCACATGGTCATTACATCTCATTATGATAAATATGTATCATTATATTTATAGGTAGTAATGGTAGCCAATTGAGAAAAATGAGATATTAGGATTCATAGAACAATGTTCCACCTATATAGAGGTAAAGGTTGAGAACAAGTATCCTACATGGTTATTACTACCTTTTTCCCATTCATGAATGGAAGTGGGATGATGTATAAATGGATTTAATAATAGTATTACCTAGTAAACATTGAAAAAAATGATGAAATATGGATGATCATAGATCTACTGACAATGTTTTCCCACTTCTTACCTTTCATAGATACCATCACCATTAATGATATGAGGAATATTTATGTATAAGAGATAGTTCTATTGTATAGTGTTATTTAAAGTATCACTTTGAATCTAGATCCATGATTAACATCAGAAAACAGGAAGGGTGTTTAGAAGGCACTTGGATCAAATGTTCTTCTAAGAACATCCTATAATCCTTATACAAAATACTAATTAGAGTAGATGATTTATATTTTTAATGACATGTTATGATCATATGTTTTGGATTACAGTGGTTCTTGGAAATATCATCTGGAACTCATGGAGTGATATTATAATAATAGCTCATAGGAATCGATCCAAATGGATTCCATCAGAACCACCATCTAGCCATTATGGTCCATCAGTGAGCCGGTGGTATATAAATAATCTCACTAGGGATAGAAAAGTCCCATTGGCTAGATGGGGGGATTAGGAAGCATGGGTCTCCTATAGGAGACCCACCTCCAGCTGGTGAGAATCCACGATCTATCTGGTGGGGTACCCATGCATGTAGGAACACAGATAGACACCACTGGCCAGCTGGTGGTGTCAGGCTCAACAACATAAGTGAGGGGATGAAATGTCTTATTTTTTCATGAAACCCCTTTTTAATCCTAATTAACCCTTTTTTACCCTAATTTAGTTTTTTAGAATTATAAAATTTCTCCAAGGCTCTTATGAATTCTCCAACACTTCTCCTTGGTCTTATGATCTGTTATTAAATTTGTTGATCCAATATTGATATGTTATTCTTGGAATAAGTGATTTAATATTGTTTTATTCTTGGATATCCATCTTCGATCCTTGAAATTGTGTGTCAGTCATTTTATATAGGGTATCTTAGTGTTTCATGTTTATCTAATGCTCGATCTTGGTTTCCTTCTTCACTACTTATGGTGGGTGGTCTTAAATGACTAACTATGGTATGATGTGTTTCTTTTATATATATAACTTGTGAGATCATGATATAACACCATTTCCATAAACTATCTTAATCTATAACCTTCTAAAATTTATGAAACCATATTCTTAGAAATCACATGGATCCTGTTGGGTCCTTTGGCGATGAGATCAGGACTTGCAGCCACCTAAGTGGTATGCCAACCATAGACCCTAGGTTGGAACTTGGATTGTATGAAATTAGAACCCTATGATGAATTAGAAATTTGTTAAAAGAATATTTTAAAAATGTGAATTGTTATATCATGTGAAATGGTATAGTTTTCTTGTTAAATAATCACTTAGAATGTATGTTCATAATGGCATGGAATTGGAATGTGCTTAATGTCATGATGGTCGAAGGGAATAATTGATATGTGAAATAGTAAATGTGCTAAAATGGATTCTTAAATATATATTTTTATAATAATTGTGATGATTTTTACCTTAGAATGAATCTAGAAATTGTATTAAATGGGACAATAACATTAAATTAAAAATTGGAAGGATAATTTCTAAATGGATAAAATTGGCCTATTTTTTTCATATGTTGGCATGTTTGGCATGTTTGGTATTTTAGAGAGCTTGGATATAATTTTCATTGATTTTTGAATTGTAAAATTAGTCTTATCATGGGAATTTATATAAGTTTTGATATCCTCTCAACGCATAATTGGCCCTAGAATGGGAATTTTTACTATGTCCGAAGATATTTTTTCCCTTAGCACGGTCTTGTGACCTAGGAACACATAAGTATATCTATCATGGAAATTTTTATAGATCCCAATATGACATTGTAACATCCCAGTTCTGGGTGCTTCCCAAGGGTTCCCCATACCCGGTTGGTCACATGGCCTTAAGTGCAGTTCCCCAAATGCCAGAGGCTACTGACTAGCAGTGAGGGCCTTGGGTGTGATAGTGGAGAAACTATGCCCTCATTGGCAGAGTAACATAGTGGAAAAAAACAAATAAAAATAGTGGAAGCAGTAATAACATGCAATAAGAAAACATCATAATACTGATGGTAATAAAAAATTGGAGAAAATATATAAATGATGCATGATACATATGTCTAGGAAAGAATCCAAAAAAGTCACAATGTCGGAATACAGTACTAAAAGAAGTACCGAGAAAACAAATAAACTTCAGCGCCATCACAAGCCTCCTCCTGGTCCCATGCTCTCCATCTCCACAGTAATCAAGTACCTAAAGTATAAGGGCACTTGCCTTTATATATACTTGCAGTAATATAATCTATTTTGGCCGAAAAGCATAACCCAAACAGGGTGTGAGACGAATCCTAGTACGCAACCACCCAAAGATATGTGACTAAAAGTCAGTGATTATATATGGAAGGCAATATGTAAAATGAAGAAATCAACAAGAAAGGACTCAATAATAAATAGTCCTACAGTTTCAATTACATTCATTTACATTTTTCAATTATTCAACCAAAAGAAAACAAGAAACCCTCTAGGAAATTATCTCATCCTATCCCATCGGGTTCAACAAATCAATATCAAGTAACCCTCTGGTTAAGTTCTCACAACTAAGCCCCTCTGTTTTAACTGATACAAGTATGTAATGACCTCTTGGGTAGATCACATGGTATAACCCCTTTGGTATCATGCAACAAAGAATTTTGATGAAGCACTCACCGTTAATTCCCCCTGTGGTCTTTTAACGATAAACTACAGACACTCTGAGGAAGAACTCAACATCAATTTCCCCTTGTGGTCTCATGATGGTAACTATAGACACACTGAGGGATCACTCAACATCTATAACACTTGTGGTCTCGCAGCATGATAAAAGTGACAGACACTCTAGGGAAGCCCTCAACATTAATTCCCCCTATGGTCTCACTACACCAGGTTCCCATAGCCCTGTGTAAAGAAATCATGAAAAAAAGATATCCAGCTGCCAAAGTAAACCTAAAATCACTACTTGGATAAACAACTACAAAGAATATCACAGCATCAGATAAAACACTCCATCCTAATAACACTAGGCATGGAAAGCAAGCAGCCTAACAGGAAAAACTAGACCAAACGGTCAATACCAACACAACATGGGAAACACATCCATAGAATGGAAAATAGCCCAATCAACAATAAAAAAACCTCTACTTAGTCACACAAGGCAAAGAAGGCATTAACAGGGCTAGAATCCCTAAACATGAAATACCCTATTCTTGGTTATTGGGCACTTTTTCACATAATGTTCAAATAATAAATACCGAAATGCACAAACCACTTACCTCGGTGTTGTACGATCGATATACTCTGGCATTGGCCCTTGAATTGACCTATAACATGGTAGATCGTGGTGATTCTAATTCAATTGAAAACAGTTGAATTAGAGAAATGATGATCTATTGGGGTCTAGGAGATGATTTTTCGGCTCCGTCCTCTCTTCAATGAGATGGGCCAAGAAGATGATATTTTTGTCGATTAGACGTGACCCAAGTCTATTTAATCAATTAAAAAGAAAAGGACATGGCGTGTTCATTAAAAGTACAGGGCGTGTACTTTCCTTAACTGGACCCCACTTTAGGCAGTCTTTAGGTCACCCACATGGCCATGTACTTGGACATTACACGTCTAGTACACGGTCAGCCATGGAAACCAGGTACACGGCATATACTCAAAAGTACATGGCGTGTACTCCTTAAATTTACAGAAACTAATCTTTTTATTAAAACACCAAAAAAATAGGATCCAACCCTGAAATGAATATTCATGTTCTTATAAACTTCCCCCTTAAATAAATTTTTCCCCAAATTTCCCTAGTAAGGAAGCATAGAAGAATAATTCTCGAATAGCTTTGGACACTATGATCGTACGTTGGCCTCCCTCACCCAAGTCTCATCCTGTACTCACTTCTGCTTCCATAGCACTCATACAAGAGGAACAGACTAGCCTCACAGAACCTTCACACTGTGATCAAAAATCCATATATGATGCTCTTCGAACAAGGCGTCCACATCCAAATCAACCTCATCATGTTAAAAAAAACATGAGACAGGTCTGAGAAGTAATGTCGTAGTTGAGAAACATGGAATATGTCACGCATAGCCTGATATCTCTGAGGTAACAGCAATATATAGGAAACTGGCCAGACTCTCTCTAAAACCACAAATGGTCCAACATATCTTGGAAAAATCTTGACATGTCTCTTAATCCTTCTGTGTCCCATCCTCGGTGTGGCACACAGGAAAACCTGGTCTCCGACCTCGAACTCCAGAGGTCATCTCTGACAACATCATAAGACTTTTGTCGTGACTGAGAGTATCCATCCTCTTCTGAATCGACTCTATCTGCTTTGTGGTCTCCTGGACAAGACAAGGTCCCAGCATAGCTACCTCTCCTACCTCCATCCAACATAGGGGTGATCGGCATGGCCTACCATACAAATCCTCATAAGGTGCCATCTGAATAGTTTCATGAAAACTATTATTTTAGGAAAACTCTACAAGAGGTATGTTCTTCTCCCAAGAACCTCCAAAGGCTATGACGCATGCTCATAGCATGTCTTCCAACACTTGAACAGTACGCTCAAACTGGCCATTTTTTGGGGATAGTAAGGTGTACTCAAAATTACATGTGTACACAAAGTCCTCTGTAATTACTGCTAGACCCGAGATGTAAAATGTGTGTCCCTATCTAAAATAGTGGAGTGTGGAACACCATATAGACATAAAATCTCCCGAATGTACAACCTTCCTAGATCATAAACATTGAAGGTCTCCTTGATAGGCAAGAAGTGAGAAACTTTCGTCAGTCTGTTAATGAAAACCAAAACTACATCATTCCCTAGAGGCGACCTTGGTAAACCTATCACGAAGTCCATCACGACATCATTCCACTTCCACTTAGTAATGGGTAATTTCTAAAAAATCTCTACTAGATTCTGATGCTCTGTATTCACCTACTGATAGGTGGAGAACCTCATGACAAAACTAGCAACATCTCTCTTCATACCTGGCCACCAATACTGACAGTGTAGATCTCAATACATCTTGGTGACACTAGGATGAACTTCCCAAATTGTGGAATAAAAGTCTCACATTATCTCCTCACGTATGTCCTCTAGCACCCATATGTGCCCATGAAAATGAAGGATATCATCCATACCTACGGTCCATCCAAGAATAGGGTCCTCTCCTTACACACTCTCCAGTAGAACTATTCCTTCTAAATCTGATAGTTTCCTCATTCGAACTCGATCAAGTATAATAGAGGTAACAACCACAGAAGAAAGAAACATCTTCCCCTGTCTGTCGACCACCTCTAAATTTATCTCAGAGAACAACTATATAAGCTGTTACTCACTGTTGGCCTCTTAAACTGCCTGTATCTGAGTCCTCCTACTCAGTGCATCAGCCACTGCATTGTCTTTCCTATGTATATAGGCAAGCTCAAAGTCAAAGGATTGAAGGTACTCAACCCACCTTTGTTGTCTCTGATTTAGATCACATTGAGTAAAGCTATACTTGAGACTTTTTTGGTCAGTGAAAACCAAAAAATTCTCTCCCAATTGGTAATTTTTCCAACTACGTAATGCATGAACAATTACAGCCCACTCAAGATTCTATTTCAGTTAATTCCTCTCATGTGGCCTCAACTATCGAGACCCGTACACATCAACTCCTTCCCCCTGAATAATAAATGCTCTAATCCTAATACCTGATGCATCATAGTACACAGTATAAATCTTTCCCAGATCTGGAAATACTAGTATCAGTGCTAAAGTAAACCTCCCTTTCAGCTCCTGAAAGGATGACACACAAGAATTTGACCACAAGTACTTTTCACCCTTCTTATTCAGGCCCATTAGTGACGCTTCTAAGCATGATAAGTACTGTATAAAACATTTTTAGTAACCATCTAGCCCTAGAAAACTCTATACCTCAAAGAAATTCTTCGGATTCCCCCAAGAAACTACTGCTCTCACTTTCTCTGGGTCTACAGATACTCTTGTATCTAAGATAACATGACCCAAGAAGTGAATTTGTTCCATCCAAAAGTGGAATTTTTGGAGATTAACATATAATTGATGTTCTGATAGTGTACTCAAAATGATCTCAAGATGGTTAGCATGGTCCTGTCGAGTGTAACAGTACACAAAACATTTTTCCACAAAGGAATCCTAATATGGATGGCACACTCAGTTCCTCAGTTCCATAAAAACTACAGGCACGTTCGTAAGTCCGAACGGCATAACCACATACACATATAGAACATACCTTCTCTGAAAGGCTGTAAGAGGTATATCTGATGGTCTAACGTGCAACTGATGATAACCAGATCTTAAGTCAATCTTCAAGAACACGCAGGATCCTTGAAGCTAATCAAATAGATAAACAATCCTCACTAAGGGATATCGTTTCTTGGCCATCAACCGGTTTAGCTTCCGATAATCCACACAAAGTCTGAGGGTACGGTCCACCTTCTTCGCAAACAGGATAAGAGAACCCCCAAAAGAAGTACTGGGTCGGATGAAACACTTAGCCTGTAACTCCTCTAACTGATTCTTGAGCACCTATAACTCTAGTGTAGCCATCCTATAGGGAGGAATGGACACCAGTGTCACTTCTGGCACAAGATCAATAGAAAAATAAACCTCTCACTCTGGAGGAAAACCAGAAAATTCCTCTAGAAACACATCCCTTAAACGATCGACCAATGGAGGAAAGTCCAACTATGAAGTCCCCTAGTCATCTAGATATAGACTAGAAATATAGGTTGGAATTCCTCTAAACCCATGATTCTTGGGTCCTTCTCTGATCACCTGAACATCCCATTCTCCCTTATATAGGAATAATTCTCCCTCTGGTGACGTGAAACTCACCCTGAGGTGATAAAAATCCACAATGGATTGGAAGGGAACTAACCAGTCCATTCCAAAAATGATGTCATACCCTATCATCTTTAAGATTTAAAGGTCCCATAATAAATTACACCCACCAAACTCAAGAGGGAACTCCTTGCACTGACGTACACTATCTGTTCTAGTCCCCAACAGAGTGTCCAGTGTCAAGACATCGAAAGAAGTAAAGATAAAAATCCCAAGGCTCTCTACAACATCAACAGATATGAAACTATGGGAATACCTTGTATCGAAAAGTGTAGAAGATAGAACTAAGGAAACTATAATCGTACCTCAAACTGTAGAGGGTTCGGGATCCTGCTCATGATGGGTCTGCTCCACTATATAATTTTGGCCTGCACCATGGACCTGTGACCCTGCCTAACCACCCTGAACTGATCCAACTTGTAGTCGTTGAAAGCCTGCTAACTGGATACCATGGCCACAACCTCCTACTCAACTTGAACAGTCAGAAAAAACTCCAGTTCCCTTACAGATGAGAAACTGGTGGTGATGCTCTTGAATGAGGATCCATAAAGGAATCTATTTCATTCGTTGCTAGTGAGAAGATCTGATAAAGACACTGAATATGACCCGTCTTTCCAAAATATCCGCAATCCACTGGGTCTCTCGAGTAATGTGGCCTTGTATGCATTCTCTTCTAGCACTGGTACCACACCACCAGGCTACCAGAAGAAGTATACCTCTTTCTCGGGTCCCCACGCATAGAATCCCTAAGGCGCTTCCTACTATCAGTAAGAGGGGTACCAACTCTTGATGTTGAGCTGCCCTAGCTCACAGCTCCAAAAAGGTGGATACATGTTGTGAATGTCCCCTACACAGTGTGTTCCTTCAATCCCTCACATGGGCGTGTACTTTTTCCAAACCTGGTCGTGTAACACCCCATACACATGGTGTGTTCTCCCAAGAAACAGTGTGTAATTTATTCATGTTCCCCTACCTAAGTTCTTCTGCACGACTAACCCACATGGTTCTCATAGATCAAGACTACACAGCGTGTTTGTTCCATACATGAAATGTACTAAAAATAACTTCACTGACCCATGTTGTTAGTCACATGGCCGGTTACACGGATGACTCTACACAGCGTGTTTGTGCTAGACATGGTGTGTACTAACTACCCATAATCCACTTGTATCGTTGGTCACACAGCTGGACACATGGTCTATACAAACAGCTTGTACGTCCAGTACAAGGCGTGTTCCACCAAGGGTTTCCCAACCCTGTGACTCAGCCCACACAAGCAGTAACATTGTTAGAGACTACAAAGCGTGTACATACAATACACGGTGTGTACTTAAGAGAAAAACTTCCTTCCTGAATAGAAGGATACATTGTGTGTGTGTCTGTAGTAATAAATTCCATTTATTTTGAGTTTTTCTAGATAGTAAGCCTCAGAAACTACTCCAGAACCTAGAAAAACACTGAAAAAATAGTAATGTGACAAATTCCAATATGTGAGGACCTATACTCCTTGCAAATCAAGTCTTGGCATCTTATACATGTCATATACAAGAATAAAAGTGAAATGATCCACCAAATTCTGATCTATGAGGGCCCATAACACCTCAAAAACCAAAGTTTGGTGTTTATTCAAATGAAACCTTACACGATCCAATACCCTATAAAATAGCAGGTATTCTATCAAGGCATATATCACAACAGAATTCATATCTAGAACAATAACATGCAATCAGTAATGCACCCCTAAATGACATGGCAAGAATACATGACATGTGATCACTAGAAAGTGCCTATATGATGCATGATATGGAATACCCTCATATCATTGGGTTGAAATAGAAATAGAACCTCAATAATATCAATAATAACAGCACAAAACATGTGAATCACTCAACAGTGAAATCATATCAATGGTAATAACTTCAAAACCAGAAAAATTTCAATAATCGAGGTAAATTACCTTTTCCCTGTACACAAGTTAGCAACTCTCGGGAAAATCTTATTACCAATTACTTATCTCGTCATATCCCTAACTATAGGCCCGAATAGTAATTCAATAAGAAAATAATTCATCTGATACCACTTAGTAACATCCTGGTTATGGGTGCCACCCAAGGGTGCCCCATACCCAGTTCTTCACAAGGACTAAAGCACATTTCCCCAAATGCCAGAGGCTGCCAACTAGCAACGAGGGTCATGGGTGTGATAGTAGAGAATTATGACCTCATTGGAAGAGTAACATAGTAGAAAACAAACAGGTAAAAATAGAGAAAGCAGTAATAACATGAAATAAGAAAACAGAGGAAGACTAATGGTAATAAACAACTATAGAAAATATATAAATGATGCATGATACTTATGTCTATGAAAGTAGCCAAACAAGTCACAGTACTGGAATATAGAACTAAACCAAAGTACAAAGAAAAAAATAAACTCCAGTAGTATCGCAAGCCTCAGTCTGGTCCCATGCTCTCCAGCTGCATAGTAATCAAGTACATGAAGTAGAAGGGCACCTTCCCTTATCTATACATGTAGTAATATAATATGTTTGGGCCCAAAAACATGAACCAAACAGAGTGTGAGACGAATCCTAGTAGTAAACCACCCAAAGATCTGTGACTAATAGTCAGTGAATATATATGGCAGGCAATAAGTAAAATGAAGCAATGAACAAGGAAGTTCTCAAAATTAAACAGTCTTATAGTTTCAATTACATTCATTTACATTCGTGAATTATTCAACCAAAAGAAAACAATCAATCCTCTAGGAAGTTCTCTCAGTCTATCCCCTCTAGTTCAACCAATCAATCTCAAGTAACCGTCTGGGTATTTTATCATAACCTATCCCCTCTGGTTCAACTTATACAAGGATATAACAACATCTTGGGTAGCCCACATGGTCTAACCCCTTTGGTCTCATGCAATAAAGACTCTCTGAGGAAGCACTCACCTTCAATTACCCATGTGGTCTTTTAATGATAAACTATAGACACTCTGAGGAAGCACTCAACATCAATTCTGCATGTGGTCTCATAATGATAACTATAGATACTCTGAGGGAGAACTCAACATATATCCCTCTTATGGTCTTGTAGTGTTATAAAAGTAACAGACACTCTGGGGAAGACCTCAATGTCAATTCCCCCTATGGTCTCACTACACCAGGTTCCCACAACCCCATGTAAAGAAATCATGCACAAATGATATTAAGCAACCAAAGTAAACCTAAAATCATTACTTGGATAAACAGATACAAAGCATATCATAGCATCAGATAAAAAAATCAATCCTAATAACACTAGGCATGGAAAGAAAATAGCCTAACAGGAAAAACTAGACCAAAGGGTCAATTCCAAAACAACATGGGAAACACATCCATATCATGGAAAATAACCCTATTAACAATCAAACAACCTCTACATAGGCACACAAGGCAAAGTAGGCATTAACAGAGCTAGAATCCCAAAACACGCAATACCCCATTCTTGGGTATTGGGTACTTTTGCGCATAATGTTAAAAGGATAACTAAAAAAAGGAACATACCACCTACCATGGAATTTTACGATCAATATACTCCAGTTTTGGCCCTTGAATCGACCTAGAACGTGGTAGATCTTGGAGATTCCAACACAATCGATGGTGGTTGAATATGGCATATGAGAGAGACATAATGCATCATGAAAAAGTAGGTTTGGATTACCCCAGTTGTTAACCTGAAGCTTGAGGGTTGGTGAGTTTATTTGATATTCTAAATTAATTTATGAATTAATACCCTTGTTTATCATACTATTCCATGCACTATTTATTCATTCTAGATTGGTTAAACACTTTGGGTGTTAGCCTACAAATTTTTACTCACACCATGTTTCAGTTCTATTTGGTACTCATAAAAACATTATGTTTTCAGGTCTATAAAAGAAAAAAGGTCTCATACTTGATTGATTTCTTGTTGGATGAAATTTGACCATGGATAAGGGACGGAGCATGGGGTTTGGGACTGTGGTTTTTGGAGTCTTTATTATAGATTCTATTTTAGTTGTTTACTTGTATGAATTTCAACATGATATTTAGTTGACATTCCATATGACATGGAATGGTTTATTACATTTTATTTATTTTGTTTTTTTAGTTTATATTTATTTGATGTTGTGTGACTTGGCTATTTTATCATATTTCCATTGTGACTGTGTTGACGCTCCTTTCGTCACAGAATCTAAAGATTGGAAAAGGGGAATATCTGAGCTCAAAGTGATTCAACCTTTGGAAAAATATCAAAAATTGACAAAGGAATGAATAAGAAGAATGTTGCACTAGGGTCGCGCAAGTTAGACAATGTTCGCGCAGGTATACTTGCGCGCTGACTAAGGATCATGCAAGTGACTTGTGCGACCTAAGTAATAACCGCCTGGGGTCTTCTCCTGCCTATAAATTGACCCTATGGGCCCCCCATTGAAGGAGGATTTTTTTCAGAGACTCAAATTTGAGCTCTCGGTGCCCTAGTCTCTTCTCAAAGCTTCTGAAACAATTCTAAGGTAATTTCTTACCTAGAACGGAAGATCTAAAGCGGGGGAAAAAGGCCTAAGTGTTGAAACTCATCAACACTTACACGCCTGAGTGGCCAGTCCTTAAGGGAAAAGGCCACACTTGCGCGCCCCTCTTCTGGAAGAACCTCAAGAGGATTCTAAAGGCTTTAATCAAGAGTTGCTCAAGTATTACCCAGTTGGTTAACCATCGCGCAAGTACCCCATATGTCGCGCAGGCATACCTGCGCGACCAGGAATTGCGCACCCACGCAGTACCTGCGCGCCTACCGGGACTTGCACGCCCCTACCTTTTTTGGGTGCCCTTCTTGCCCATTTCACCCCTATTAAGCCATTCCACCTCTCATATTCAATATTCAATCTTCAAGACACTCTTCAAAGCCATTTATGGCATGATTTCTTGATTTGGATTCCTTATCTGAAAGGAACTCTGTGGAATATCTCTCAAAACCTAGTGATTTATATATCTTTATGTCACTAAAAAATTGAGATTTCATTCATTCAACCTCATCCTTTAAGATGAGAGAACCCCTTAACCTGGTCCTCCTTTTCAGGAATAAGCCCCAGTCATAATTCTCAAATCTGGGCATCCTCCTTAGGAGTAAGCCCCAACCATAATTGTCTTAACCTGGGCTTCATTTTCAGGAGTAATCCCCAGTCTCAAATATGGGCATCCTCTTCAGGAGTAACCCCCAAGTCCCTTAATTTTTCAAATCTCTTAACCTGGGCCTCCTTTTCAGGAGTAAGCCCCAGTCTTAATTTCTCTTAACTAGTCCTAATTTACCTTTGATCTGGGATTCCTTTTCAGGAGTAAAACCCAATCATAATTCCTCTCCTAATTTGGGCCTCCTTTTTAGGAGTAAGCCCCAAGTTAGAGTTTTCAAAATCTCCATGAAGCACATATACCTTTATGAACCCTGCTCCTGGATTTCTTCCGTAAAGTAAATCATAACCTTCATTTATCTGGGTAGTCATACATACATAAGCCCCACATTATTTCTTATGATTGCATCTTTCATGGAACAATTGTCTAATTTTTACCAATACCTCTTGTTTCTCACACCGAGCATGACTGACATGAGCTTAGAGTGTAAAAGTAATTATGGAATCCTTCTTTGAGCCATCAATCATAAACATCATACTACTTTACTCGAACTACGTGGGTTCGGATTCCTTTTCTAAACAAAGGATACGTAGGTAGCCCATCTGCGGGTTCGATCCCAACTCTGAAATAATCCATGTCCTTCTGAATGACAAAAAACTTCAAGTGCCCCACTGAGTGGCTTTAAAACCAGCATGGTAATAATAATGACCAAGATAATTGTATATAAATGTGTCGAAGGGTACCATTGACCAAGAATCTCTAATAAATATAGATGATTCTCTATCGATGAAGAACCTCGAATACATATAAATGATTCTCTAAATTGCCTACATATTTAATCATTGATCTTCAAATCTGAAGGAAATCACATTTTATACTTGGTAATTTAATAAGGATTCACGAACATAACTTAAATCTATAAAGAGAGTCCCAGAGTAGACAATAATTACCCTCAAAAAGGTGTGATGAGTCCGACCTCCCATCCTCTTGACCAATGCAAATTCCTAAGCCTCATCAGTACACAAACTAATGAGCGCCTACCTTTGGAAAGTAGTTCTAAATGGATGTGGAATCATTGGATGTTTCCAATTCTACAAACAAACCCCTTATAAACCGATCGGAATGTTTAAACCTCCCATCAAAGGAGGTCATCCCCAAAATCCGAGGGAAACAAAAAATGGTGAACCCGATGTGAATCCTTAACCAAGTTAAAATAATTTTTTACCTATTTGTTAGGCCCCTATTTAAAACTCAATAATAGGGCCAACAAAAACAATCATTGACATTTGTGCTCATCCAAAAGATGTAGTGGATGAATTTATCTTGATTACGTCTATTATATCAAACAGACACTCTTTTCCAAGATCTTCTGCATTTCTAGAATGGATGCTCTCAAGTTCACACCTGTGAATACTGCTGCTAAAAATTCCACTACTATTACTCCTGCTAGATCATCGTCCTCTCTAAGGATGATATCACCTACTCAGCGTCTTCAACGTTGGGTATCAAACACGCTGGTTAAGGAGTACTGCCAACACGGTACCATCCCAAATCGGGAGGCTGCCCGACAAGCCCTCCAAGTGAACAACTCACACCGGTCGTCCAAACAACGACGACCAGTGATCAAGAGGCAGGCGGTGCTGACTACCGTCTCCAACCGTTTCGGTTCGTTATCCCCAGAACGCAATCACCATTCGCTCCCTTATTCTGAGGAGGTGAATGAGAAAGTCCCTCAGGGCCTTAATTCAAATAGACAGAAGTCCTTCCTGAGATCTCCCACCAACAATCGCCGCCAGACTCGTGTGGCAGTGCGCCCTCAACATGATGAGGGTACCGACTCCAGGCGTTCGGCTTAGGTTCCTCGAACCCGAGCAAGAAAGACGAACTTCCAGAGGTGGAATCCGGTCAACAGTGAGCAGGTTCTCATCTCTGCCATCTCCGGATAAGCCCACCAACCTAACTTGGTGGAAAGCAACGAGAAGGCATATACACCTTCCCGTTTTAATTCTGTTGTCCAACAGACTCGTCTGGCAGCATCATGACAATCCTGCCAGGAAATTCTGGTGGAATACTATAGGCAAGAACATACACTTGTTTATACATCATCAGCTAGTCAGCAGGCTCGTCTGACTACATATGATGGATCTCGTCAACCACGTTTGGAAAAGTGCAATCAGCAGGCACATACACTTTCTAGTATTAATCAATCCTACCAACAGTCTCGCTTGGTAGCATTCAGAGAAGTCAGTCAGAAAGCCCCGGCGACAAACAGGAGGCAGACTCAACTCTCGGCCCCCATACTTGAGTACTGTCAGGATTCACTAATAGGAAAAGGATGACAGGAGCAGGCACATACACCTACTCCAAACCCGAAATGGACGTATATTCCCATTCCGGTAGCTGAAGTCACCAAGCATATTCTATCAATGGTGAAAGAGCAGAATCAAATCCTTGCTCATATTCTGGATGCCTACCAGGATAATATAACAACTTCAGTGGCATCTTAGGGAAAGACACATAAATCTATCCCTACCAGTGGGGTGACACATCAACAATTCACTTCGGAACAGACACACACATCTGTTCCAGTCCAATAGGTTTGTGGGGCATACTCCCCCATATCATACGGACAACCAAGTCAGGCACATACACCAGATTTCAGTGGAGATCATCAGCCTAACCTGGACATCTTTCCTGATCAGGCATATACACCTGCTTAGAGCTGCCACTTTCGTCAACAAGTGGTTTCCGAGGAGAGTAATAAGGCGTCTAAGAAAAAGACCCACCCACCACAGTCAGGAGATCAAGAGCCAATCTGTAACAAGGCCTTGCTCGATGCTGGATTTCTTGAAGCCCTCAGACAATTATCTGTTGAAATTAAAGATTCTACTCCCTCATTTCCCAATAGTGGGAACATTAATTCCGATGTTCTTCAATAGACACATCCTCATGAAGGCTTGCTTCATGACAATTCGATCGATCTCAAAGTTTCATCTTCAGACGAGATCCATAGGAAACCTCTGTGTGGTCAGAAGACCAAGGAGAAAGAGATCTCATCTTTTGTTGTAACCCATTATGGTGGTCCTCCCCATGATGATGAATTTCTCTGTGAAAGTCCTCTTTGCAGTAGTGATACACATTGCCCAGAAAATTCTACAGTGGAAAATGTAGTGCCGAGAAAGCCCTCTTATCTTTAGGCACTTACAAATGCGAAACCAGTAATATCTGAAGCTTCACCGCTAGTAGGTGAAATACTTTCTCAATCAGAAGATAGCCCAGGGTGTAGTTCATTCTATGAACCACCCCTAAGTCATGCATCTTCTAGTTTGATCAATGATTTCTCTACCAATCTTGTTGAATCCAATGATGAAACAAGGAAACACCAACTCTGGTCAAATCAGGTAGAAGAATCTTCATCAAATGATAAAGAGAAAATGTTAAACATGATAAAACAACTGGCGAAAGGTGAAGTGCCAGTCATGTTTTGGCCTCTGGATGACTCTCAGTATAACATTCCAGAAATGTTGACGGAAGATGAAATTCATGATATTCGTCTCAACATATGGAAAACTCTTTGTCAGTTGAAAAAGAAAGTATTATCTTATGATGAATATGAAAATCATCTTAAGATAATAGAAGGGTTACAACGTTAGATTGATTTGGCGTCTCTATCATTCTCTCGATATCCGAAGGCTGAAAAACAACAGATAGCCCTTCAACGTTCATGCCTTGACGCACTAAGAAGATTGTGTCAGTTAATTTCCAATGCCCCATCTGTTATTCATTCAGAGGATGGGGTGTTCATGGATCACTACATTTCACGGTGCTCTCCAGTCAGCAAAGCCCGCTGAAAATGGTCTCATGTAATGTTATTTCCCATGGTTGGCCACATTCAATGGGCTTTGTTTGTAATCAAAAGCGTGCCCAAGAACAGGCTTCAACTAGTTCCTCTCAAAATCAAGAATACATAGAACAAGTTGTTGAATTACTCTTGCATCAAGCAAACGAGAAAATTGAACAAGCCTCTCGTTTGGAGAAAGCATGTCACCAAGTGACAGAAGTGTCAGAAATCATCCAACGGTCTTTTGAACTGGGTGATAAAAGTGGATACACGTTAATGCATCCAACTAATTTCCAGACTAAGGTTCGTAAGATCTGGAGGAATTTTATGAAAGTCTCAGACATAGCATGTCAGGAACAACACCAGCTCGCCAGACTGGGGACTCTTTTAAACCAACCCTCAGAATCAACAAATAGGATTTGAGGAGTTGAGCGAGAACAGCAGGAACAGCCCCAGTCCACTGGACTGGTGACTTATTCAAATCATCAATCCCCTCCTCAGAGAAATTCGGTTTTTTCTCGATTGGGGAAGAAGCCTCAAGAGGAATGAAGAGCCAAATTATCAGGAGATTCCCTCAAATTACGGTTCGTCAAGAAGTTCCTAAGGGATCGAATCAACAAAAGGTAATGTCTCATCAAAGACATGGAAGAAGACAATATCACATAAATTCTAATAGAAGGGATGCGATGAGTTATGCATCAATCAATGTCATCAATGTCGTTTTTGCTAATCCACCAGATGAGGCTCACTCAGTGGACTCAGATGAAGAGGTTCCTGCTCAAGAAGATGTACACACCAACACAAATGAAGAAGGTGTGTGTACACAAAGTCAAAAGATTACTCAAAACCTAGGTAATCCTTCGAGTAACCCACTTCCCCCTCTCCAAAAAGGATCCAACAAAGGGAAGGGAAAGAAACCAGGTTACATATCCTTCCTCTGGAGAAGGTCAATTGCTCTCACTAGATCAAAGTTTTGCACAATAGGAGGAAGAAATGAAGGAATTAATAAGGTTGAATGCAGAACTACTTCAGAGTAGTCTTCTTCTTAAGCATGCTGGATTCAGTCAGCCAAAGTAATTTGTTGCAGCTACTAAGATGGATCAAGAATATCCACCTCTATTATTACACCCTCACAGGTCTAATCCTACGGGTCAAGTGCAACAACAGTTGGCAGTGCTACCTCAGTTTCAGCACCAATCGCCACATCTGTCCAAGCTCCAGTCATTGCACCTACCCAAGTCCAAGTTCAACCGGATGTTTCTAAAAATTTAATAACTACTATTGAGTCATTAACAGCTCGGTTAGAAACTATAGAGGGAAAACATGTGCAAGTTCAACTAGAAAATAATGTTTACCCTGAATGGGTAGATTCAATCTCTCCTCCGTCCAGTTTTGGGAACCCTGTATTCCCTATTTTCAATGGATAAGGTGATCCTGAACATCATTTGATGCATTACGTGTCTTGTTGCGATCCTATGATGGGAACTCCGGAGCAGCAAGAAGCAGTGAAACTCAGATGCTTCGTGCGAACCTTGCAAGGACCAGCTTTTGTCTGGTATACAAGCTTGCAATCCCAGTAAATTACCGGATGGGAGGATCTTCGTCAAAAATTCCTCCTTCAGTTCAGCTCAACATTGACAAAGACAACATTTTTCCATCTTACAAACTGTAAGAAAAGGGATAATGAAAGGGTCTCAGATTTCATTGCTCGATGGAAGGAATTAACATATTCCTTGAGTTTATCACTCCCTCAAAAAGAATTATTGACAATCTGTGTGGAAAATTTGTGTGACGAATTACGCACGCCGTTAATCCATGTGAAATACACAGGAGGGTTCTGAGACCTTACTTCAATCTCTCAGCAGATTGATGATTCCCTTATATAGGCTAAGGCTAAATCTTCTGTAATTCCATTAGTTACTAGGAAGGATAACGGGTAAAGCAGAAACTGCTACAGTTATGCTTAAACAAGCACCTGTACCTGTTTCTACCTCAAAACCTTCATCTTCTCGAAGGGCTCCACCTTCTGAGCGCTAACAACAAAGGCCATTTTGTCCAGATGATCAAAGAAATGAAAGACGAAAACAATATGAGGATTTGAAGAGAAAAACATACTCTTTCAGAAATGAACAAGTTCCTGGTTATTTCATTTCGGCTTTGGAAAACAATTTGGTTCAACTTCCAAAACCCAAGAGTCCAAACAAAGAAGGAGTTGAAGACCGTCCCAATTATTTCCCCTTTCATCAAATGTTGGGGCATATCATCCAGAAGTGTTTTGTCTTCAAAGACCTCCTGCAAAAGATGTTCAACTCGGGACAAGTCAAACTAAAAGGTTCTTCAACTCAGGTATCATGTGTTACTGCTACAGTTCCAGAGGAGAAAGGAGAATGGCAAGAAGTCAAAAGAAAAAATGCACATAAGTATGATGATTGGATGGTCAGAAAGACAATCAATCGAACTCATGCTATTTTTTTGAACATAATTAAAGAAACCAATTGTGTCTTCTGCCATGAATGTTGCAGCAAAACCCTATTCATCATAGGTAAAGTCCTCAAAGAAACAGCATGATTCAAAGAAAGAAAAAGAATCAGAAGAAGATGAGTATGTGTCAAAGCCTAAGTTGTCTTTGACTCTGGCAGACTTCATTCCATCTACTTCAAAGCCACGGGAACCACCCCACCAAATGGCACATCCTAAACAGACTAATCAGGCAGAGTTTTCATCAGACGAAGAGTTAATCTTTGGTTCTGTTAATATTATTCAATTAACAGATCCATATGCCAGTTGTAGTTTCAAATTCAATGAGCCTGAATTCCCTGTATCAAACAGGGGAATCAGAGGAAGTTCCAGGGGCTCAGGATACAGGGGAAGACGTGGATCTTTCAGAAGCCACTATTCCAATTTTACCCCTACTAAAACTGTTTACGCCGCAGAAACTTGTGGTAGAGCCCTTCAGCGAGCTCAGCAAGAACAAGAACGTTCTTCTACCAATAGAAAATCCAGTCCTGGAACAGTTATTTTGGAAGACCAGTTGAAGGTTCCATCTTCTTCCTCCCAGCAAGTAAATGGATCTAATCGGTCTAATTTTCCAAAACCAGGAATATTGCCAACTCCTATCCTAATACAAGATGCATCAACTTCCAAAGCATCTACTTCCAAGGTACCTGCTAAACCACATATTCCTATTGGGAAACAGAGACCTCTGGATCAAAAGTATGATATATTGAAACACTTGGCCCAAGTACCAGCCATGTTATCAATTATGGATTCTCTGAATCTGTCAAAAGATCTTCGGGAAGCACTCATCGAGGCTTTGTCAAGTCCTCAAGAGTTTGAAACTGAAATTACTATAGCTGAACTCTATCACATAGAGAATAATCCTGCAGAATGCCATGCAATAATATCTTTTACTGATTAATATGAAGATGATTTTTTGCATGGACATATTAGACCATTGTACTTATATGTCAAGGTCAATGGCGTAGATGTTCGAAGATCTTTCATTGACAATGGTTCAGGAGTCAACCTCATGCCCATTCGTACACTTCGTCGATTAGGCCTCACGAAATCTGATTTATCTCCTTCTACCATGATGCTACATGGATATGATAAAAATGAACAAGAACCAATGGGTGAAGTTATACTCATAACTCAGTTTGTAGATCTTATATCCAATTCATATTTCATGGTTGTTGATCAAGACTCAGCCTTCAACATCTTGCTTGGAAGACCATGGCCACATCAACATGCGGTTATCCCTTCATCATACCATAAATATCTCAAATATTGTTTCGATGGTCAAGTTGGGACATTATATGGTGATAAGGCCCCGTTCAAGACATGTGAGACTCAATACATTGAGGCGGAATTCTATCACATGAAGGAAAGGGAGAAATCCATAACAAAGGAGATTACCAAAGTTAATGCTCCATATGGTTTGGAGAAGATTCCAGTAAATCCATTTACACATGTGAGTACAGATTATGTGTTGCCTATTAGTCAAATTGACAAGATAGACCCAAATCAAAATACTCTTATGGAAAGATCCATAATGTCAATTACGGCAATCGAGCCAGACAACATGGGAGAAATTGGTAATCTACCAAGCAGTGATGAAAGCACAAATGGTGACATCTTCATTTCATCTGCTGAAATACAACAAGTATATGCTTCTCCAATTAGGCCAGAAGAAGTTATAGAAACATTAGAGGTGAACAATGATGTCGATTCTCAATCCATCATCTCCTCTTTATTACCCAAAGAAGACCCTTCATCATCAATCGGGTCAGAAATGGAAGATTCTTCTTCAAGATATGAAAATTTTGACATCCATTCGGATCATGAAAATTCTACTTTATCATCTACTATGCAAATAGAAATGGAAGAAATAACACATTATGAAGAAGAAGAGGAAGATCTCAAAGATGCTCCTCCAGCATTTGAAGAGGGTATCTCTACCACTGTGGATGAACTCAGAGAAATAAATCTGGGTACAAAAGAAGATCCACGCCCCACTTTAATCAGTGCGGCCATGACTCTTGAAGAGAAAGAGATGTATATTTCATTTCTAAATCAAAATAGAGATATATTTTCCTGGAACTATACAGAAATTCTCGGGCTTGATCCTGATGTTGCTACTCATCATTTGGGTTTACCAGAAGAACATTAAGGATTTAAGCAAGCCGCGAGAAGAACACACCCAACTTATACTTCCAAAATTGAAGCTGAAGTGGATAATCTTATCAAAGATAACTTCGTCAGAGAAGTTCAATATCCCAAATGGTTGGCAAATATTGTCCCTGTAAAGAAAAAGAACGGACAAATTAGAGTTCACATCGATTTCAGAGATCTTAATCGGCATTGTCCTAAGGATGATTTCCCAGTTCTGATTACAGAACTTATAATTGATGGAACAACTGTCTATGAAGCACTTTCCTTCATGGATGGATATTCTGGATATAATCAGACCTGAATGTCCCCAGAAGACGAGGAATCTACAGCCTTCAGATCCCCTCAGGGTGTGTTTTGCTACCGGGTAATGCCCTTTGGCTTAAAGAATGCAGGTGCAATTTATCAGTGTGCCATGCATCGTATCTTCAAACCCTTATTAGGGAAGTTTGTTGAATGTTATGTAGACGATTTGGTATTTAAATCCAAACAACGTTCTAATCACTTTGCTTATTTGGAAGTCATATTCTGCAAGCTTCGACAACATAATTTGAAGATGAACCCCTTAAAATGTGCTTTTGGGGTAACCTCAGGAAAATTTCTCAGCTTTGTTGTATGCCATCGTGGTATTGAAGTCGATCCTGAGAAGACCAAGTCAATCCTTGGTATGTCACATCCTCAAAATTTGAAATAATTAAGAGGACTTCAAGGACACTTAGCCTATATTCAGCGTTTCATCGCCAATTTAGCAGGCAAAAGTTTACCCTTCACCAAATTGATGAAGAAGGGAGTCACTTACCAGTGGACTGAAGAATGTCAAGAATCATTCGATATTATCAAGAAATACCTCTTGAGTCCACCGTTACTCATGCCACTTATTGAAGGAAGAACACTTATCCTCTACGTGACATCTCTAGAGCGATCAATGGGTTACTTTCTTTCTCAAAAGAATGATGCTGGGAATGAAAACAGTATCTACTATCTCAGTCGAACCATGATTGAAGCAGAAACCTGGTATTAAAGTATTGAGAAGTGCTGCCTGGCATTAATCTATGCAGTTCAGAAGTTGAGACACTGCCTGCAACATCAAGAGGTCCAATTGGTATCTCGCAATAACCCGCTCAAATTTATCCTTAGTCGTCCAATGCTTACAGGACGTCTGGCAAGGTGGGCAGTTATTTTGTAGCAATTTGACATTTAGTATGTGTCTCAAAAGGTGATAAAGGGACAAGCTCTGGCTGATTTCCTAGCTGAACACCCTTCAGTGGAAGACACATCTTCAGAAATTGAACTCCCTGATGAGAAAGTCTTATCTATTAAAGAAAGTCCTCAGGCATGGGAAATTTATTTTGATGGTGCTTCCAGAAGTCCAACAGGGAGGAAAATGGAAAATCCTAAATTCAACAAAGTTGGCTTAGGAATTATGCTCATTTATCCAGAAAAGGAAGTGCTACCTTATTCCTTCTTATTGTGGGAAGGTGGTACAAATAATGAAGTAGAATACCAAGCTCTCATATTAGGATTGGAATTAGCACTTCAAGCACAAGTGAATCACTTAAAGGTGAAAGATGATTCAGACCTGGTAATCAAACAAGTCAATGGGGATTATGCCATCAGAAAAGAAGAACTAATCCCTTTGTATGATTACGTCAGAGAGTTAATGGCGTAATTCCCTTTGGAACTGACATTTTCTTAAGTCCCAAGATCACAAAATGCTCAATCTGATGCACTGGCTAATATAGCCACAGCTCTGGCTGATCCAAATCGGGACGAGACAACCATCAGTATTTACCACCGTCGTGCAATTTCACCTTATGTTCAAATCAGAACAGAGGAAATTAATGAAATTTGTCCCATTCCTGAACCGTATGGTCATACTAAAGGATGGATTTCACCTATCAGGGAATACCTTCAAAATGGAACACTTCCACCTGATAGAGCTAAGAAAGAACAAACCCGGCGACGTGTGGTCAATTTTACTCTTTATGATAGCCCAGATCACCTAGAGAAAATTCTCTACAAACGTGGTTTTGATGGAGTTCTCTTTAGATGCATTGATGGTGAAGAGACAATGGCTATCATGAAAGAAGTGCATATAGGAGTCTATGGTGCCCACCAGTCTGAACATAGACTGTCTGATCAGATTCGAAGGCTTGGATGCTTTTGGCCTTCAATGATACAAGATTGTGTCGATTTCACAAAGAAGTGTCATTCATTCCAAGTACATGACAACTTCATTCATCAACCTCCAGAGTTTCTTCATACATCTAAACACTCATGGCCATTTTCCACATGGGGAATGGATGTGGTGGGACCTTACCCTTCGGCTACGGCCAAGCAGTTTAAGTACATTCTTACTGCTACTAACTCCTTTTCCAAATGGGCAGAGGAAATACCTCTCAAGGAATTCAGTTCTAAATGTGTTGTTAGCTTTATCAAGTCTAACATCATTACCAGATTTGGTGTCCCTCATACGATATTGACAGACAAAGGCACCTATTTCTGTTCATCCAAGGTGAAGAAGTTGTATCAAGAATACAACATCAAATCCAACCATTCATCTCAGTACCATGCAACGGCCAACGGCCAGATAGAAGCCTTTAACAAGACTCTTTAAAATATACTACAAAAGATGGTGGATAAATATAAGAGTTCATTTCCTGATAAACTCTTTCATGCTTTATGGGCTTATCAGAATACCACCTGCACTACAACTCGATCAACTCCATATTCATTGGTATATGCAATGGAAGCCGTCTTTCCCATTGAAGTTCAACTACCCTCGCTCAGAGTTGCCATTTGTGATCAATCATCTATAGATGAACAATCTCAAAAGCGATTCAATGAATTGGAATGGTTAGATAAGAAAAGATTGTGCACTTTCCACCACTTGGAAGTCTATCAGAATCGAATAGCACAATCTTTTAACAAAAAATTTCGTCTTCGTTCATTCAATCAGGGAGAATTGGTATTAGTTCTTAGAACTCCAATGATACCAGGAAAGAAACCTCCCAATCTTGAGCCAAAATGGGAAGGACCTTATTCAATACATAGGATCTACTCCAATGGAGCTTATTCATTAATCTCGATGGATGGAGAACTCATCACTACTCCAACCAATGCCAGAATTTTTAAGAAGTATTTTGTATAAACTGCAAAGTACCTCTTTTGTCCTTGCTATATGATGTTAAACTATACAGAAATGGTCCAGTATGACCTTAAACTGCAACTTGGTCCAACATGATGTTAAACTGTGTCCCCCTTGGTCCAACATGATGTTAAAATGTGTCTCCAAAATGGTCAAGTATGACCTTAAACTGCAACTTGGTCCAACATGACGTTAAACTGTGATGTCCTCACTGCATGACATTAAACTGTAAAGTCCCTCTTTCGTCCTTGCTATATGACATTAAACTATACAGCAATGGTCCATAAATATGAACATAAACTATTTGTATTCATTTCGTCCCACATGACGTTAAACTGTGAAAAAGTTACCTAAATGGTCTAGTATGACCTTAAACTGCAACTAGGTCCTGTATGACCTTAAACTGCATCATCAATGGTCCATGCATATGACCCTAAATTATTTTCAAGTCCCTTACATCTAGCAAGACGTTAAACTATGACGTCCTAACTACATGACGCTAAACTGTATAAAAGTCCCTTACATCCAGAAAGACATTAAAATAAATAATCATCAAAGGTCCTGTATGACCTTAAACTACACTTTTGTCTAGCATGACATTAAACTGCACCATCCACGGTCCATGCATATGACCTTAAACTATTCGCACTTTCGTCCAACATGACGTTAAACTCTATTGTCCCCATCATCCTAACTACATGCCGCTAAACTATACAGAAAGTCCGTGATACGTCCTACATGACATTACACTGTATTTTGTCCCTGCTACATGACACTAAACTATGCAGCACCAATAGTCCTAACTGCAAGACTTTAAACTGCATAGTCCCTTTATATGTCCTACATGACATTAAACTATGCATCGTTAAGGTTTTTGTTACCTCTTGTTTCTCACACCGAGTATTACTCACGTGAGCTTAGAGAAAACCTCAACCATAACACTCTCTTTGGGCCGCTAACCTTGTGTAAGTCCCAACAACATCATTTTTTTAGGTCATTGTCCCAAAGAACAACTTGATCATTAATTCATTCTTTAATTGAACTACACGGACTTTGATCCTTGCCTTCTAGGCTGGGTATGTATGCAACCTCTCAAGGTTCAAGCCCAAAACCAATCTCTTCACATCGGTTCACTTCCATCTCATACGATGTTGATTCGTGAAACCTCCCCTAGAATCAATATTTTTACATTGGTTCACTTTCGTCCTTGTTATACGACGTTAAACTATACAACACTTTTGTCCAGTATGACAATAAAATACAATATTATTTGATACCCTAACATGAGAGGGAACCATTATTTACATTGATTTTTAAATCATGTTTCATTTCAAAGACTACGTGCAAACATGGAAACGCCCAAACCTTTTATCTTGGGTTAAACCATCATTGTACTAAAGTCCTCTTTCACCCTTCACATGTACGAACAAAATTTTACAAAGGGTAATTCTAGAACTATGTGGGCTTGATTCCCATCCTTATGGGATACGTAGGAACGTTCGAGTGTCCCTCGAATTCAACCCCAAGTCTTTGGGCCTAACCCCAAATTCCACTTTCAGTCCCTTGGCTGAAAAGTCCCCATGAAAACACACACTGTGTATTTCTTATAATGGTCCAATCTATATGACCCTAAACTAAGATCTCAAATCCTTTTGTCCCACATGATGTTAAACTGTAGTTTAATAACTACGTATGGCTTGATTCTCATCCTTATGGGATACGTAGTGAAGTCCAACATTTCAATTCAGGACCTAGCCACAACATGATTATGGTTAGCATTGATCTGTGTATCTCTGTATACATTGAACAATACCCATCTTTATGTGTCATAATCCTAACCTTAAATATTTTAAGATCATCATAACCCTTTTCATGACTTCTAATCACAAAAATGTCAAACTTCTGAGAGTTATTTTGCCTGACTATGCAGCACATGCCCATAGGCGGCCTTGCATAAACAGTCTACATAACAGACTTGTTAGCCAAAAGATACTATTATTTGACTATGCAGCCAATGCCCTTAGGTGGCCCTGCATAATTCAACCCCCTAATGGGTTTTTCGGATAGTGGTAACTTCATTCTTGGTAAGAATGCCTCTTTTGTCCTTGTTTTTCTTGAATGACAGTATGTAGGGATCCGCCAAAATAGCCATCCTTAACATATTTTTCCCATATCCTTTTTCATGATCTGAAAGTATTCAAGTCTATTGTTTATATTCTCCTTCCCTACATTTGGGTCAGACCTTCGTAGGAGTGATATTCATCCAGTTCTTTGATAATCTTGTTTGGAAATATCTTCTCCATATTCAAGTACCTCTTTCCATACAAAAAACTCTATACTTTGGAAGATTTGAATCTACATAAACTTTCACTGGCTTTTAGCACTAGGAAAGTAAATTTCTGAGAGTTCTTTTGTCTGACTATGCAGCACGTTCCCATAGGCGGCCTTGCATAAACAATCTACATAACAGACTTGTTCGCCAAAAGTTACTATTTTATTTAACTATGCAGCCAATGCCCTTAAGTGGCCCTGCATAATTCAACCCCCTAACGGGTTTGTTAAATAATAGTAACTTCATTCTTGGAAACTACTTCTTCTAATGCCTTTTAGCTCATTTCATGTCATTTCTCAGATTCAAATATTTGTAAGTCATAGATTACATATTTTCCCTCATACTTGAGTATGGTAATATGTTTTCAGATGAATTTTCAAGGAATTGATTCAATTCTAATCCATTTCGGTCAAAGATATTTCGACCTTAAACATTATCATTTTTATGTCCGACGTGCATGACTTTAAACTGCCCACAAAAGACAAGGGAACTCTGAATAAAAGTCAATTTCCCAGCTCACTAAACATACATTTTGTATGATTTAGGTAACATTGAGCAATTAAAAGGTTTGAAGTTTGTAGGGTTATTTACATTAATCCTAGTAAATATCAAACTATGCTTACTAGGCCCATTGGCTTAGGTAAAATCTAAAGCATGTAGCAAAAGAGAATGCAGGTACAAATGAGTGAAGGTGAAAGTGTTTTTCATTGATACATAGGAGATAGAAGGACATCCATAGATTGTAGTCTCTTCTATTTTCCAAGAATTACAAGAGGCTTTCAATATAACTCTTCATTTGATTTATGGAATCCTGAGCTTCATTAGCAACCACCTGGAATTCATTCTCTCAACTGGATACAATAAGAGATTCAGTGATACCCGCTCTTCTTGGAATAGTTGTAAAAGGATGTTCTTCAATGAGGTTTGAGGAAAATTTTCTACTGATCAAATAGTGACTCTGTTTCAATCCAAGAGACTTGGAATATGGATACATGTATTTGAGAATGGAGCATTGGAAGTAAAGATCCATTTGAAGAGAGTACTCTTTTTAGATATTGCTCTAAATCCATGTTTGTCTTCTCTCCACCAACCGACAGTGGAAAACATTTCAGACCATGGGTTTTCCATTTTCATATCTGCAAGGAAATGGCATAGAAGGAGAATTTGAAAGTTCACACCATTGTTGTTGTTCTTAATTCACATCATAACCGAAATAGAGGAGTAGCAGTGTAGTTGCATTTCAGGCGTATAGTTCTTTTCATCTGGAACATTGATTCCTTGCAGATGACCATGACCACATAGAGGAAGATAGATGCTCTGTGGGAAATTAAGATGATATTTCTTTAAGTACTTAGCCAAATATGGGGGAGTGTTGTCGCAGATATCAGAGTAATCGTGGCCAATGATGTTCATCATATCGTCAATCCTCTTGCTAGCCAGTTCATCGACTATTCCGGGTCTAAGAGCCATTTATTCTGCAGAAGAGTTGAATAAATTAAATGGGTTTATTTTTCATAAAATATGTGAAATAATTCAAAAAAATGGAAAAGGCATTAAGGAAAAACATGGCGCGCAAGTATGGATGTGACGCGCAAGTATTTGGCGCGGAAGTACCATCGCGCAAGTCAAGATACCTTGACAGCAGCATGCCATCAAGGAAACACCAGAAAATAGAGCAACCTGCGCGGCTAAGGTGACCTGCGCGGCGAGAGTTCGAAGGTTTGAAATCCGGAAATCCAGATGCTTTGTACGGAAGTGAGGCCCTCTATTTATAGATGTGGCCGGGACCCTGTGCGATCAAGGGACGTATCCCTGCACGCTAGAGCCTACGTGCCCAAAGCTCATTTGTGCGCCCTACCTTGCGCGCCCCAATCTGCTTTTGATTCTCGATTTCCTCATAGTCAAATCCTCTATTTTATCCAGATCCAACTCTGGGGGGGGGGACTTTTTTTAGGCTCCTTTCGTCACAGAATATAAAGATTGGAAAAGGGGAATATCTGAGCTCAAAGTGATTCAACTTTTGGACAAATATCAAAAATTGACAAAGGAATGAATAAGAAGAATGTTGCACTAGGGTCGCACAAGTTCGACAATGGTCGTGTAGGTATAATTTTGCGCCGACTAGGGATCGCGCAAGTGACTTGCGCGACCTAAGTAATAACCACCCGGGGTCTTCTCCTGCCTATAAATAGACCCTGTGGGCCCCCCATTGAAGGATGATTTTTTTTAGAAACTCATATTTGAGCTCCCGACACCCTAGTCTCTTCTCAAAGCTTCTGAAACACTTCTAAGGTAATTTCTTACCTAGAACGGAAGATCTAAAGAGGGGGAGGAAGGCCTAAGTGTTGAAACTCATCAACACTTGCGCGCCTGAGTGGCCAGTCCTTAAGGGAAAAGTCCACACTTGCGCACCGCCTTACTCCTTCAATAGAACTTGCGCACCCCTCTTCTGGAAGAACCTCAAGATGATTCTAAAGGCTTTAATCAAGAGTCGCTCAAGTATTACCCTGCTGGTTAACCATCACGCAAGTACCCCATATGTCGCGCAGGTATACATGCACGACCAGGACTTGCGCGCCCACGCAGTACCTGCGCGCCTACCAGGACTTGCGCGCCCCTACCTTTTTTGGGTTCCCTTCTTGACCATTTCACCCCTCTTAATACATTCCACCTCTCCTATTCAAGATTAAATCTTCAAGACAATCTTCAAAGCCATTTATGGCATGATTTCTTGATTTTGATTCCTTATCTGAAAGGAACTCTGTGAAATATCTCTCAAAACCTAGTTATTTATACATCTTTATGTCACTAAAAAATTGAGATTTAATTCATTCAACCTCATCCTTTAATATGAGAGAACCCCTTAACCTGGGCCTCCTTTTCAGGAATAAGCCCCAGTCATAATTATCAAATCTGGGCATCCTCCTTAGAAGTAATCCCCAACCATAATTCTCTTAACCTGGGCTTCCTTTTCAGGAGTAAGCCCCAGTCTCAAATATGGGCATCCTATTCAAGAGTAAGCCCCAAGTCCCTTAATTTTTAAAATCTCCTAACCTGGGCCTCCTTTTTAGGAGTAATCCCCAGTCTTAATTTCTCTTAAACAGTCATAATTTACCTTTGATCTGGGATTCCTTTTCAGGAGTAAAACCCAATCATAAGTCCTCTCCTAATTTGGGCCTCCTTTTCAGGAGTAAGCCCCAAGTTAGAGTATTCCAAATCTCCATGAAGCACATATACCTTTATGGACCCTGCTCCTGGATTTCTTCCCTAAAGTAAATCCTAACCTTCATTTATATGGGCAGTCATACATACATTAGTCCCACATTATTTCTTATGATTGCATCTTTCATGTCATAATTGTCTAATTTTTACCAATACCTCTTATTTCTCACACCGAGCATGACTCACGTGTGCTTAGAGTGTAAAATTAATTATGAAATCCTTCTTTGAGCCATCAATCATAAATATCATACTCCTTTACACGAACTACATGGGTTCTGATTCCTTTTCTAAACAAAGGATACGTAGGTAGCCCATCTGCAAGTTCAATCCCAACTCTGAAATAATCCATGTACTTCTGAATGACAATAAACTTCAAGTGCCCCACTGAGTGGCTTTAAAACCAGAATGGTCATCATAATGACCAAGAGACTTCTATATAAATGTGTCGAAGGGTCCCATTGACCAAGAATCTCTAATAAATACAGATGATTCTCTATCGATGAAGAACCTCGAATACATATAAAATATTCTCTAAATTTCCTACATATTTAATCATTGATTATCAAATCTGAAGGAAAGCTCATTTTATACTTGGTAATGTAATAAGGATTCATGAACATAACTTAAATCTATAAAGAGAGTCATGGAGTAGACAATAATTCCCCTAAAAAAGGTGTGATGAGTCAGACCTCCCATCCTCTCGACCAATGAAAATTCCTAAGCCTCATCAGTCCACAAACTAATGAGCGTCTACCTTTGGAAAGTAGGTCTAAATGGATATGGAATCATTGGATGTTTCTGGTTCTACAAACAAACCCATTAGAAACCGATCGGAATGTTTGAACCTCCCATCAAAGGAGGTCATCCCCGAAATCTGAGGGAAACAGACTGCTACTCTTTACCATAGAGTATAACCCCCCCCCCACTATATTCATAACACCCTCACTACTAGTCTGAAGCCTCTGGTGTATGGGGATTCATGCTTAAGGTCATGTAATGACCCATTTTGAACATATGAGGGAGTATTATGATGGGTATATTACAATCCCTATAGATAAAACATCATAAAAACATATAAAAAAGATTAACATATAATAATTTGTGATCAATGAAAAATTTATAAATAAAACTCCTTAAAAACCCTTGGAAAATAAAATCCCAAATCAATAAATACCTCAATATCATAATTAATCCCATAAGAGGACATTTGAAAATCCAAATAATTATTTTAATACCAAAACTCCTTCTCAAAACTCTTTTTTTACACTATCAAACACATAAAAAGTATCCTCTTTTGATGTGAAAATAAACGAGTTAAATTCCTTGGTAAACCCCCATTTGAAATAAAAGCATGAGTTTATAATCCATTAACTTATATATACTAATAATCTAGGTTTCTAAAAAAATTAATTTTAAAGGAAACAATTATAAAAAAGGAAATCATTTAATTACATGTCAAGAAAAGTCAAAATCATTAAAAAACCTACCTAAAATAGACATAGATTACACAAAACCTAAAATACATAAGGAAAAAGTCCCTAGGAATAATCAAAACATCTTAGACACAAAGAAACATAAGAATTTATAAAATAAATCTCCCTAGGGTTCAAGAAACATGATCCATACTCAAATAAAGAAGGGTAAATAATAAAAATAAGATAAATGAAGGAAAATAGGGTCCAAACTTAAAGAAAACTCGTGAAATTGATGGGATAAACTCAAAAATATAAGGGGAAGGAGAAGAAACCACCTTGAGACCCCCTATAGGTGAGTAGTGTGATTGGGGGAAGAGGAGGCCCCATTTGGGTCTTATTTCAAAGAATGGAAAACCAGGATTTTAGATTTTAAAAATATTAGGCATTTAGTATGGTTTAAACACATGGTTTTATAAACCTTGCACTAATCATGGAAAACTCACTGGAAAGTACCAAGTGAAGTGAAACAGTTTTTCCACACAGTTTGATAAAATATTCACGAATTGTGTGTACACCTCTAAAATATGTTATAGTCTTTGCATAGGTATTCCACATTATTTTCACTAAGCATGGAAAAAAATCTATCAAGTAGAACTAAAAACTAAAATCATATAAATTTCAAATAAATTTGACTTGAAATTCAAGAAAATTGATGGAAATAAATAAAATAAAATAAAATAATATGTAAAAAATGATGTTTTGGGTGTGATAATTCTTGAACAGAGTAGTTTGCCTTAGAATGGATATTATTTGGTATTCTCTAAGGGAAATTTGTTGATTGAGGTTTTAGGATTTTTGGGCAGATGAATTTTTTCATACTAGGGATCTGATCTCAGTTCCCCTTTCTTTTTTCCCTAGATATGGAAGTTCTTAAACCTCTAAAATCTTCTCTATAATTGTTTTATTTTCATATAGAGGCCATTTTCCTTAGTATTTTTAGTGTCCAACCTTCCTTGGATGTTTTCACTAAGTCAATTTTATGATTTAGGTGAAAACCTTATAGTATTTTCCTTAGAGTCTTTATCAGTACTATTAATGGGGTGATTAGAGTTTTAGAAATTATAAATAAAATAGATATAGTGGAGTATAACCCTATAATTTTTGTCCTCCTATATAGTATCAAAATACATGAAATTATGGTAGTGTTTTTCATTAGGGACAATTATGTGGAGAAGTTGGTAAATGCCATATTCAGTCCATGGAGGTACTGGAACCTAGTGTTAAATAAGTCTTATGAGGTACCATTTCCTGGTTATATACCCCGATATATTTCTTTTTTGATTTTGGAACTTCACACTCCTTTGTTTCACCTTCCTTATCCTCAGATTTGGTATTTTGGGTAGAGAGACGTCTAGTGACCTCAATGTTGTCTATGAAATTTAGAAGTCAATCTAGCTTACATGATGTGTCCTATAATTTCAAGATAATGTTGGGGAAATATCAATCATTGGTAGATTCTATATGTTTGTGGATATAATCATATGATATAATCCTCTTAATGGATTGATTATATTTATTGAATGTTATTATTGACTTATTTTATAGGAGAATTTTTTTTATTATATGTGGAGGGTGAATGTGATGTTTTCATTCATAGTAAAGAGCCTCAAATTATTGGACGGTGTTTAGATTCCCTTTCTTCTCACATGGTAGAGTTGAAGATCCCAATGGATAGTGATGATGATGATTCTATTTGATGAAAAAAATTATGTTTGTCAATAACCGTTATGTGTTGATGAAGAACATGATAAATACAGTTATTGAATAACCCCATGATTAATAAAATATTTCTTGGAAATAGGGGGACTGAAGATCTCTTATATATATGATGATTTTTTATCTATAGTTAATTTTAATCAATGAAAGGTGATGATGGTTGATTAGGGTACTATCTAAAACATGTATTCATAATGTTAAAAAGATGGTTTATATAGGTTTTTATTGAAGCTGGATATTGGTTTGTGATAATCCCTCCTTATATATAGATTTCTGCAACATATGAGAACATATCTTATAGGATTAGTATGATTAATGAGTTAATAAAGTTGAGATATTTTGTTGTACATTTTTTAAGATGAATATGAAATATACAATTATTGAATATGAGTCATGGATATAAGAATATATGTATCAAAATGTGTATCTAGAAGAAATATATATAGAATAGAAATATTGGAATAAGAAGCTAGTTATTATAAAAGAATAAGATATAGTAACACTGAAATGTATAATATATGGATGTTTTAAAAGGATTGTTCCTAAAATTATAATTATGAGAATATTGATTTTGATTTTGTGATATATGAGGCCAAAGTTTAGTTTGTAGAAGTTTTGATAATTGAAAAAGTCTCATATAAAAATAACTGATAATTTACTTCTCTCTATAATTTCAAACATTCTCTTGGTCAAAATAAGTTTGAGAATACCTAAGTTAACAGAAAATTTAAAAAATTCAGAATAAGAACAAAGGATGATTAAATCATTATATTTCAGAAGGTAATTATGGTGGGATAGTTAAAAAATGTTGACGATTCTCATTAAAAATCATACTCCATAAGGATAATTAGAAATTAGAGGATACAAAATTTGGAAGAATATCAAGGAAGTAGACAGTTGTTGTATTTTTTTCCCTAAAACCAATTTTTTGTATGTTTAATTTCATATATATTCAAAGAAGTGAACATTAATAAAATATCTTATCACATATCATTTAGTTTCCTACATGAATTTAATGTAATAATTTCATAGAGTATCTATCACATAAAAAAGGTCATGGTAGTTCTTTACTTTTATGAGAACCTTAAAATTACCTAGAAATATTCTAAAATATTTTTCTATATTGAGATAACATTATATGATGGGACATGAAGTATGTATACTATCCGGTGAGAGTGTCTGTAAGATGATGTGACTTCATCTCATGAAGTTTTCACTTGGAAATCTCCAATATGAGAGATTATTAGCATAGACCTACCTATAGTAAATCCACATGTTTATGTGTCATTGGATATTACTATCTACAAGCATGTATAATGGTCCCTGGATTTTATGATTATTATTGATTCATTTCTTAACTCGATCACTTTGATGTATTTCTATAAACCATGACAACATATAATCATGGGGATGTTGGGTATGTTTGTTTCTTCATGAATGATATGTTATTAATGAATAATTCAAGGATGGATTTGTCCCTTCCATATTTATAGAAGATGATATCTCAGCCTTTTGATTGAGATAGAACCGTCACATTTAATTACATGGTCCTAGTGTATATATGAGTCATTTCAGATATTCAATGAAAGATGCATTAAGAATGTAGGTTGATGAAACATGTATGAAACCTTCTTGATGAGATATCAAGATAAAAATATTACATTACACAATGATCATTGGTAGGTGGTTGTTGTCTTTGAGATATATCTTTTTTCCTCAATGGGTTATTTGACTAATTTCTATAAAATAATCTTGGACATGAGGATATCCTGCATAATTCCACTAAGTATGGGGCCTAGAAGGTCACACACAAAGTGTTTCCATTGACCACAGTTGAATATTATTAATATTTAGCTATTGGAATAAATATTATTCTCTAGATCAAGAAGTAATAATTATTTAGGTTTTATTAATGGATCGAAAAAATTAAATAAATATTTATTCACAATGTAATTATTTAATTACATAGATATATAATGTTTATTTATTTATTTTTATTTGGTTGGTAATAAATAGTAATTTATTTATTAAATAATTTGTTTATTTAGATATCAAAATATTAAATAAAAATTTATTCACAAAACTATTCATATAATATTTATTTATTTATTGAATGAATAGTATTTATTTAAATATTTATTTTATAAATCAATAAATGTTGATTAGGATGAGTGGGATAGATTTTATTTGGGGATAAATATTTATTTACCAAACTATAAAATTAATATTTTTCATTGTGCGAGTTTTCACACATCATATGTAAAATAATATTATTATTATTATTTACTTAGAATGGGGATTATTGAGGTTTATATCTTAGTTGAGGGGATTTAGAAAATTAATTATAATTAAACCCTAACCCTAAGTCTATTTATAGACAACTATGTCAATTGAACAAACGTTAATCATCATGCCCAACATTCCACTAAATTTTCTTCCTCCTCTTCTATTACTCTCTAGATCTAGAAGAACATCATAGAATCCTTGAATCCCAAATAAATGTGAATTGATCATGGTGATAAATTAAAGAAGATCAATTAGTCATGCTATCACTTAGAGTTTTATTAGTGCTTTCCAAATATTAAAGGAACATGTGTGGATCACCACTAGAGGGGATCTACTTTGGGTCCTCATAAAGTAATGACTTTTAATTTATCAAGTTAGAACAATCAAAACTATCATCATAGAAATATCTCAAGTCTGATTTAATATTTATTCTTATACCTTAAATCAATTATAAATTAAAATTAAAAGATCATATCTTCTGGTTCCAGAAAAAAAAATCAATATTCTTCAAAAAAAAATATTGGCCATAGAGTTCACATCATGTACATTGTGTATGATTCATTGAATAAAATAAAATACAAGTTTCCTATATTTCTAATAGGAACTTTCACTAAATTTAGTACTATCAAGTGTTATAAAAGGGAGATTATATTCAATGTATGATTATTTATTTATTTTTGAACCTTTACGTATTTAAAAAATTATTTTGATTTCAAGAAATTAAATATTTTAATATGATTATTGAGATTTTTCTTATTATATTTATTTCTCTATCATATAACCAAGATATGGATAATAATTAATAAAGAACATTAAAAAAATTCATCAAGTGGTTTCATGGGTTTTATCCAGATAACAGAAGAGTACAAGCCATGTATCCTAAAGGTATACACCATGTACCCATGTTAAATGCACTAGGATAAATCTAGAATTAATTTGGAGCATTAACCATTAATTACACATGGTATGCATTAAATGAAAACTACATGTTTACTATGTTAGGCTGGCACACGGTTGGATGGAATACATGTTGTGTAACTCGATTTCACACCGTGTAGTCTATTTGCTTTCACATCAAAAACAGATGGTCCAATCCATGTCTTGCATTAATTATATAACACAGGGACCGACAAAAATGTAACAATGAGGCAACACGATATGTACTAGCTATACACAACATGTATCTCAGAAACGTATGCGCAAAAATACATTCCCTTTCTCAAGACATGTATCATGAACATATGGTGAGTATGATATCTGATGTGTAGTTGGATGTACATTTTGTGTACCCAACCTATTTGTGATATAGATTTAAAAAATAATTTATTACTCCTTTAAAACTCAATAGTTTTTGTTTTGCGTTTCATTTTTTTACTTGTATATGACATGTGGGAGGTTATATATATGTATTAAATGCTTAATTAATTTTTTTTGAAAAATTATGAGCTACATACCATGTATAATTGCAATATTTGGACTACTCCACGCACATTAAAATAATTACACATAGTGGTAATAAACACGAATTTGGTGTTTCATTTATTTACCCATACACACCATACAATTACATGAAAAAAAATATATTCAATATGCCGCATGAGTAGACTGTATATGATCTCGATACATAATGAGTATATTAAACAATTAATCATCGAGTTTCTTCCATGTAAAAGTTGTGTACATATATTATTTAATTTTAAATAATATTAATTGATTTTAATTTATTTATAATCACAATTAACAGGTATCTCTAGGATAGATTATATGGAGATTAATACAAAATGAATTAATTGATTAATAAGATTAATCTGGTCATGTTTTATCTTAATAAAATAATGAATTAAAATGAATTCTAGACATTTTGTTTAAATACATATTCATTTCACGAGTGGATGACCATGATCATAGACTAAATGATGTATGTGTATGGTTTCTTTTAAATTAATTATTTCATGGAGTAATGTAATTATTTAACTAGTTAAATCAATGACCTAAAAGTTACCCCCCCCCCCCTCTACACTATTATGTATGGGTCTCCGTAACAATAATTTCTTTTATGTAGACCCCCTTTCTAGTTACCTTCACCTATGAGAGAATTAAACTAATTGTAAGGATGGAGATCTCAGGTGCAAGGATTTGGTCAAGGATAGATCCAAGGTGAAACCAAACCAAGGAGATACACATAGAAATGGTGGAATACTACAACTCAATCCCAGACAAGATTAAGGAGTTTTTTTCCCCTATAGTCAATGGTATGTTTGCTTTCCACTCAATAAACAAAACATTATTCAGATATCATGATCATGACATGTTTTATTTATTTTATTTTTTTCTCATACGTGATTTAGTTAATGGATTGAAGATCATGATCACATAAATAAATGGATTAAAATACAAAAATGGAATTAAAATAAATGTATTATGCGTATATATTTTATCAAAAACATGGTTAATCACTAAAGTGAAATCCACTTAGCATTAAAAAGACATATAAATGGATAAAATATTATTTTCTATTCATAATAAATAAAATACATCATGTTAATATAAATTCATTATGCCTTCCATTATCTAAATTAAGATAACCCATAGTTAAAGTTTTAGTTCAGCCCATAGTTGGGGAAAATTTGAATTACCAAGGACTGTTAATTAGATAATGGCATGAATTTAATGAAAATGTACTAAACTTAACATTAATAGACTATTATATAAAAATTTGGAGGTAAGTGTTGAGGAAATTTAAGTTGGGATTTTAGGATTGGGGAGGCCACTCATTGAAATAGGGAACTGCAAGCCAGTACTTGGAAAGAATGCCTACCTAAAAACCTTTATATGGTTTTCATAGACACAATCTAGACCATAAAGAGATAAATATATATACTTTCCACTATAATGTCTAAAAGTGATGCGACTTTTAATTTTTAGTAGTGAGGGTCGTTGAGACTTGATAAAATAGTGGGAGACTTAATAAAATTAAACTTACTATGTCTCGCATAAGTTTTAATCAAGTAATGTAAAAATAGTATAATCTCTTATTATTATATAATAATTAAAATTTAGTCAAAAAAATTGAATATATGATAAATTCTTGAGATATACCATCTCTTAGCCAGTAATAACTTCCTAGAATGGTTCATATTCTTATGGGTTGTGTCTTTCCATGAACGGAAGTCGTACATGCTTGAACCCTTAATCCCTAATCTATCTACTAGAGGAAGGTGATGAGGAGTTATATATCTATGAAAAATACCTAAATGATACTCTAGATATTTAGTGTTTCATGTTTTCATCCATGTCTAGAAAAATCATGAAATTTCAAATGAACATGGATTCTTATAACATGGTCTAACATCTTTATGATATTTATCTATATAGATAGAAAATGGAATGAATTAACCTATCATATATTATATTCAATAGAAATATTGTATGAGGTTAAATAGATAGGCCTTATTTATTCAAAATCATTGGCTACATTGAGAGTTTAACAATTCTAGGGTTTAAGTTTTCTAAATAACTATGCACTAATCTCATTATTTCATCACTACCTCAAAGATTATTTACTATTATTATTAGTTTCAATATGAAAAATAAAGGGAAGTATCTTATAGATACTCTAACCTTAATATACCAATTTTAAAGGATATTAAACTCAAAAATCCTTCATCTGTTATGGTGACTAAGAGAAAAGGCCTGGAAAACTCCTCCAAGACTAACTCCAACTCTAAATCTTCTGCAAAACCTCCTTATAAGAAGATGAAGATCAAGGATAAATCAATGGAAAAAGATGTTATCTATTTATCATGTGACAAGAAGTACCACTAAAAAAATTACCCTCAGACAAAGAACAAATAGGAAGCTTCATGCACATTTTTTATCCAGTGTAATGTATTTTTTTCTATAAATCAGATATTATATACAACATTTGGGGATCACATATGTATTAAAATAAAAAACCATGTAGATTTTGGAATATTCTGAATAATGAGGTGAATATAAAAGATTCCAATGGATCTAGAATAATTGGTGTGGTAATAAAAGACTACCACCTCACATTATCAAATTTAATGATCTTAGTATAATAATATTGTTATTATGTGATGTCAGTCACAAAAAAATTATTTTCATGTCCAAAAATGATACATATGGATTTATTTTTAGATTTGGAAATGAGTATTTCTTCTTTAACAAAGAAATAATTTTTTATGATAAGGAATATTTAAATAATGGTCTTTTTTATTGGATCACATGAACCAAGTAATGACAATTCATGACAAAAATAGTTTACATGACTCATACCATACCCAACTATGGAGTTTCAAAATGAGTCATGTAAATGAATATTGTTTGAATAGATTACACCAAGATATATATTTGGGTAATTTGAACTAAAACCAGTTGGGGTATGTTTCACGTGTTTGTAAGGAAAAATGACCAAATCCATATTTAGTGGAAAAGGAGAAAGGGATGCAAATATTCTTGAGTTGGATCATATTAATTTAAGTGGACCATTTTCAATAGAATATAGGGGTGGGTACTCACACTTAAAAAAAAATTATTGATTATTTTAGTAGATATGAATATGTATACTTAATGAGGTATATGTCAAATTCGTTTGGAGGATTTAAGTAGTATAATAATGATGTTGAGAACTAGCTTGGAAAGAATATTATAAAAATTATTCCTAACATGTTACAGAATATCTTAATCAACACTTAAATGATTATTTATGGGATTATGGGATTTTATCACGACTCACTCCTACTTACACAACATAATGGAATGGTTTAAGTGAAATGAATAACCACACCATGTTAGACATAATAAGATCAATGATGTGTCATGTGATTATTCCATTATCATTTTTGGGATACACATTATAGACATAAAATACATAAAGAATTGATTTCCAAAAAATGTAGTAATCAATATTCCATATCATCTTTGGTATGGAAATAAACTTATGTTATCACATGTATAGGTGTTGGGTTGAAAAGTAATTTTTAATTATATTTCTTGAAATAAACATGCACCCTAAGGCATTAAGTGTATCTTTATAGGGTATCCTAAATAAAATAAAGTGTATTACATATAGGAACCTACTTATAAATTTTTCTTGGTTAATATACATCTAAACATTATTAAAGGGGATTATATCTCTAAAAGAGATAGTGGGTGTGAGATATATCAATATATAAATGAGTTGGAACATGAATATATTCCACAAAATCAATGTATTAATACATTATAGAGACATAAGTAATGAAAATGTATTGACCATGTATTTTCAAGGTGGGTTATGGTTTGAATGGTTAGCCTGGGTGTGTGTTTTTTGATTGTTTTTTGTTGTTGGGGTTATTAGGGAGCCTGGAATTGTATCCAAGAGGAAGAGAGAGTGAGCCTATAGTAGGAATTCTACTACAAGGGCCACAAACTAACTAATGATCTACCACCAGCCAGCTAGTGTACATACTAAAGGCCTAATGTTCTCGATGGGCTTACTAGCTAGTCGGTGAGGCCCAGTGGCTCACCGGTGGAGTACTAGGAAATTTTTTTAAAGAATTACTGGATGAAATTTTCCCATAAACCACCATTATTTAACTTCCCCTCTTGTCATCAGACCCCATACTAACTAGGTTCCTATGGGGGATATCTCCTTTGAGATTTTTGGTCTCTTCACTTCATTTCTTAGTAATTTAAATCACTATTGGTTAAGGTTGATTCCTATGGGTAACTCTAATGTCATCCATGCCTTAAATTAATGTTTCTTCTGAATTCCAATATATAATATCATAATACAACTAATTTAGGGACTGTTTTTGAAACTGGTGTGTCAGAATTGAATCAGATAGCGATTCTTGGTGGTTTAGCTCTATAGGTCTTGAGTTAGGAAGTCCATATCATGCCATGACACTGATATAAAATTTTATACATTTATTTTCATGTTGGTGTGTTCATATACATATTAGACCTCTTATTTTAGTGTTATAATGAGTGAGTGAGGTCCATATCAATGTGGGAAACTCTTTAGCAGGAGAGAGTGATGTGTAACCCTTAAAAATGATAGAAATAAGATGCATAATAGAAATATTTTTAGGGCTATCCACTTGTACTTTTGGTATTGGAATGGGATATTAAAGAATATTTGAGGATAGTATATATGAGTTAAATGATTTAGGGATTTGGGTAGTCAATCCCCTTGAGTTTACACCTTTGAAATGGTGAAAAATTTCTTTGTAATGGAAATAATTATATGGATCTTTACTTTGGAAAACAATATTAGAAAGTATTTTTTGGGGTTGGGAAGGGAAAGAATGAATTTTATTATCAAATTAGGGGATTTTGTGGTGGGTTCCCATGTTCACTTTGTATTTTTCTATGAGTTGATTTTTGGATTCAAGGATGGTATAGTTTTACATGGGGTTTTATATCTTAGCAAGATGTATGATAAGAGGAAAACCATGAGTGATATGGTATGGTCTGGTTATGAGGATGGTCATAATGATTTATTCACTAGGATGAGGTATGGTTAGAAAGATGGTGGCCATCATGAGTGAGATATTGGTTCAGATTATGATTGGGAAAGTTTTCCATGCTCGTGTGAAAATTTTATATGTTGATGCATGTGTGTGATTATATGTGGACTCCTTAGAACCTATGGGTATAGGACAGTGTAACTATATGTAGCCTCCCCATAGCCTATGGGGAGGGGTCTATTTTTTTTTTACTATGTTCTCCCCATAGTTTATGTGGATGGGATAATGTTATTAATGACTATTCCTTAATGAGGGTATTTGGTTGAAGTCCTTTCGAGATGTGTCTTGGGCCGAGGTTACTTAGTGGATCTCTCTAAGTGTATAGGGATGGATTGGGGTGCTTGAAGTAGTTGTGACCTGATTGATTGGTGTGGTACATGGGTGTATGTTCCGATGGTTTCCAACACACATCCTTCTAGTAATGAGTCAAAGCAGGTAGGTCTAGGGTTCGAGGTGGCCTGTTTAGTTCACAATCACCCACTAGACGTATGTTTGATTAGGTATTTACTTTTTATCATCACATACACTTTTATAAGGCCTAATTTATTTAAGATAAAGATAAATTAATGGTACCATACTAGGTTTATATTCACACACATCATGGGAATCTTGGTACATGTGTATCCTTTATTGTCTTGGGATTTGTATAAGGGTATGGTCCCTTCTTAGGGATGTTGTATAGGAGAAAAATGTTGGTTGTGGTGATGCTAAAATAGACTCTACGGTCATATGGTTGGTTGTGGTGATGTTGAAATAAACTTTTTTATTTTTATTGACATGTTTACTAAATAATGTATACCATATTTTATATCATGATATGTTATTATTGTGATTTATTCTATATTTTTATTATATTGTTTACTTTTATTATAACCTACACTATTGTGTACACTAATTTGATATATATTAGCAAGTTCATAGTATTCCTGCATCACTGCTTATGACCCCATCACTAGTCGGTAGCCTCTTTTGCATGAGGTGGTTCACATAAGTCCTATGGGTCATCCCTTTATCGTGGTCCAGGTGATCCAAGATAGGGTGTCACAAAATGGTATTAGAGCCCTTTTTCTTTTTTTTCTGACTATTTGGGACTTAGTAGACAGAGGATTGGGAATTGTAGAGAATTGGTATGAAACTCATTCAAAGTATTATCTAACCCACACATGAGTAAATTTCATGTTATCATGGGTGTTATTTATATTTGGGTTTGTGATTTTACAATTGAATGATTTCACCTTGAGTGATGCACATGATTTTGGATGTTTTGACTTATGGGATTTTATTACTTGGCCTGACTGGGGAGAGTGGTAGATTTCATGCATCATGTATAGACACATAGGTTCACATGTCTTGTTCTTAGTTTATTGTGATTAATAGAGGCTTAAATTAATTAAATTCTAGGAAAATTTTATTTAGTGTTTTTCCAAATACTTTAAGGGTGAAATTTAATTAATTTTTCCTCTAATTTTATTAATTTTGTTATGAATGATTTGAACTAATGTATAGGTATTTATGGAATGGACTTGATACATGATTAGGTAGGAATGTTTCATTTTTTTGTTCCTTACCTTGGTATGTCATTGGTTTCCTAATCTTTTAAAGTGTTCTAAAAAAGGAAAATTTACTTTGAATAAGGGAATTAAATGGTTTTATAGTGGATTTGGTTTCAAAATAGGTTTTTTGAATTCCAAGTGTTTGGAAAAAAATCAATGGTTTATTTGAAATGGAATTGGGAACATCAAAAGGCTATATGGCCATGTTTATTCAATGAACCAGGTGGAGTATTTGTTATTACAAATTCTTTTCAAGGGGGTAAAATTGTAATTTTCTTCAAAATTATTTTAAATTAATTTGTGATATGTATTTTAATGGTTTTAAAAATGGTTTTAAAGGGGTTAACTAAATTTTTTGGTTTAAATGTTGTTTGAAATGTGATTTTGAATGATGTCAATGGTTTGGCTTGATAATCTAGGATTTTTATGAGGCCCATTTGGCATATTTAAACTGGGTTTTTTAATGTGTGTGTGAGACCCTATGGGGGCTCTTATTTGTTGTGTTTGAAGTGGATTATGGAGTAAGGTAATGATTTATTTGGTTGGGATTCTTGTATAATATCTTCCTTAGGGGGGATGGGCTCAGATGTGGTTAGCTGATTTGGCTTGGATCCTTGGTTAGTAATGAAACATTGAAAGGGATGGGTTGGATTTTGATTTTTCATTATGATGATAGTGTGTCTCTATCTAGATTAAGTAGATTGTGGTTTTATATGGATGTTTTTGGTGTGATAAATAGTGAGATGAACCCATTGGTGGTTAGACTAGTAGAGTGTTATTTTGGGTAGAGGTTCATATGTTAGATGGGTTTATGTGTGGTGTTTCCCTTGACTATTGAGACATGAATATTGGTGTGGAAGCTAAGATATTAATATATTAGTATAAGGGTTATTCTTTTCGGTCATTATTTTTGTACTGGTTAGTTGGATGTTTGGTTTTTTCAAGCCTTATTGTGTATATGAATGGTTTTTTCTTCTTGATAAGGGTGGCAAAAGAGTAGGGAATTTTTTGTGTTAGATTCATGATAGGGAATGACCTAGGTTGTTAAACCATTAAGTGTCCATTATTTATCAGTATTGGATCAATAATTTAGATTGGTGGTTGATTTATTGGTACTAAATCGTATGATATCAATGATATTTTTGGGACCTTAGGAATAGATCAGAAGCATATTTTAGGAAATTAAACTAGCCATCAGTGAAGGAACTTCTATCTATGGTGGTTTATGATGTGAACTAATATTTCATTCCATTAATGGGATTTTGATAAGGTTATTAAGTAGGTTAGTTTGTTTAAGTTGGAATTTAGATTATGGTTTCAGTTTGGGAACCTAATAAGGGCCTTAGAGTGGGATGATATCACTAATTCTTCATTAGAGCAGAAGAGTCCATGTGAGACATAATTGTTCAAGATCATGATAGGAGGTGGAATGCTTGGATATGAGTGTTAAAATTTACTAAGGCCATAGATTCAAGGGTCTAGGAACCTTGGGTTTTTGGAAGGGTCATTAGAGATTGGCCTTTAGGAAAGTGGTTTTCTTTGGAATGAAATACTGGTGTGTAGTTCTTTTAGTGTTGTGAGTGTGATTGGACATGTCTCTGATAGAAATTTCCTTGGTGAACTAACATGGGTGTGGTTGTTTCATGGATCATTAGTATAGAAACCTTTATATTTCATTTATGAATTTATATATTCTTAAATGAATATTCATTGCATATCATTACAAAAAATGCCATAACCATGAAAGTTTACAATGTTTGGAAACTTGGATACATAATCAACTGGTGCCTAAAATATCTACATCATCTTCCAATAAGTTCTTCACAACTAGAACCCCTTTTGGAAAAAATCATAATTGAAATCATTCTTCATATCCTAGGGAAAATTAAACATAATAAAGGGAGATCTTAGAATCTCAAAAGGGTAAAAATAATGATATCAATAAATTATTTTAGGTAAACATATCATGAGAATAAGGGTATGGGAGCTTAAAATTTTAAATTCATACCTAATAATTTAGATATCATAATCATAATTCATATCATAAATCATGGTGGTTTATAAGACCTAAATAAAAAAGGAATCAGAGAACGTGATCAATTAGATAATAAAATTACAACAATACCCCATCATAAAAGAGTGGTACAATGTGGGGAATAATCATAATCATATAAATAGTATTCCAAGACTACCCTTAAATCCATTCATTAAATGTTAGTATTAGGATAATAACCCAATTATCTACTTCAGGCTTGGGATAACCTCTAATGTACCCTCTTTTAGGCATGGAATAACCTCTCATGTACCCTCTTTTGGGTAGAGGATAACATAATGTGTACTCTTTGAGCTCATAATACAATAATCTTTAACAAATTCATTGGAGGTTTATAATGGACCAACCCATAAAATAAGTATAATATATTTATATGTGTATCACAACATCATGAAAACATTTATCATTACATCAAATCTTAACCTGTGGAAAATAAAATGTGTTTCATCAATATTTCATCACCATAATCACAAACTATTTAGGGAATGAAAAAATATGGAAACATTGGATAATATCCCCATTAAATAATAAGATAAATCACGGTATTTTTTATATATTAAAATACCATTAGAATATCACTAAAACATTTCTTGAAGAAAATGCCCATTTTATTTTCAAATAACTTATTGAAAATATAAAATTTTCTAAAATAATGAGGAAAATTTTTTATTTGAAAATAACAATGTAAAATTTTAAATGAATCTTAAAATATATGATAATTCATGGTGGTGGGAAAATTATATCATGTGTTATATGTTAAAACACTGATTCCTTTCAAATTTTTATTAAAAAGTCAAAAATATCTTTTCTTGAAAATGAAAATAATATTACTTTTGAATTTTTTTATAAAAATTCTTGAATTGATAAAAATTAATTTATAAAATCATTAGGTAATGGTAAAAAACTATTAAAACAAATTTAAATAAAATATAGACATGGAATAAAAATATTCCCAAATGAAGATAGAAATAAAGTTGTTTTTCCTTAAAAACATCATTACAGTATCTTGAATACATAAATAGAGGAAAATGGAAGGAAACATGTAATATCTATAAATAATCCTATGATAATAAAATACATATGTTTTTTGAGACACATATCATATAATTTCATCATTATATAATTTAAGCATAAAAAATCCCAATAAAAATGATATTATAACATAAAACCCTTAATGCATTGGTTACCTTTCATTCATAAGTACCCTGAAATAAATAACTTCAAATGAGACTTTAAATACCATTAAAATAAATATATTCATGATACAACATATCAAAAAGTTAGTTAATATTGAATAAAATTTTAGTTTTAAATTTAAATACCATGAATTAATAAGTATACATGATATAAAATTTCAATCATGTTGTTTGTACATATTATAAACATAAATAGGTTCATAACACCAAACATGTCTCAATAAAACAATATTGAGATGAAAATCCCTTAACTTATGTCCAACTTGATTCCTATGTGACCTAGAATCCTATATAATAAATTTATATTTATTATATATATATAAAATAACCATTTACGCACTTATAATTTCATATATGATATAAACATAACATTTTAACATCTTTTTATTAATAATTCTTTATTTAAAATCAGATTTTTTGTTGATAAATGTTTTTATTTCATGTATATATCAATTCAGAACTTATGGTCCTCGTACTTTGATAATTGTTCCATAATATATAGATTTTTAATTATGTCATAAGTATCATATTTAATCATTATATAACCTTTTATAATTTTTAATATAAATTAGTGATAAAAAATTAATTACACCACTTTGTGGAGATGACAATCCATACGTACTCATTAGTGATGATTCCTATTTTCGATGGATGTAATGAAAGAACAAAAAATTATAATTAACCTTTAAATAACCATTATTATATCATAAATATCGCATATATTCATTAAATATATCCTTATTTCTAGAAAATTATAGTGGGAATGAAAAATGAATCACTTCATTTCATACAGGTGGTATTTCACACTTATGCACGAGCGGCGTTATTGTTTTTCAAATGATAGTATGGTAATATGTTATATAAGATCTTATAATTTCAGAAGAATAATTATTTTATAAATATAATATTTGAAAATTAAATCCATCATAATAACCAACCATAAAATATGGTGATCTAAAATGAATCATATCTCTATATAGAGGCGATAGTCCACGTATACGCACAAGCGGTACTTTTATTTCCCATTTGATGGAGAAGGGGTGGAAAATGGTTATTAAATAATCATAATAACATCTTAGTATATTTATGATAATTGATTCATCATGTTATAATGTATACAATAGTTTTATATGAGGCGTATGAAGAAGTAAAATTGAAAGATCCCGGTTAAGATTTATATCTCTTTTTAAAGAGACCGCCTTTGGCTTAAACTTTATGCCTCAAAAGATTGGTCTTAAGAGAATAAAAGATGTTATAGGATGAAAGGAGTAAATATAGTAAGGTTTTTAAATCTTTATTTTCTATGAAATAAATAAAAAAAATTAATAATGTAGGTGAAAAGGTACCCATTTATAAGTGAGGGGAGGGACACCCATGGAACTTCTTAAAAGATTTCAATAATATAAGGTCACTTTATTATAAAAGTGTCTTAAAATAGACATTAATTTAAATTTATGATTATATAAGGTTAAATTTCCATCAAAAAATAATAATTATACAATTTAATGTGACCTTACTATCCTTATCACCAAGTTTAACCCCCGAAAAACTTATTTTAACCTTAACTATGATAATAAAATTTTATTGTTTTTACTATTCATTATGAAAAAACTTAATTTTAAATTATTTAATTATATTAATTATTATTATTCATAATATGGAATAAATTTTTACAAATTCAATTTCTATATTTTTTATAATTTAATTTTAAAAAATCATGCAAAACGCAAAGAAACCCAATTTTAGATAAATGAATTTTTAAGCATAAAATTGATTTTACTTCCATTTATTTCCTAATATAAACCATAAAATAAATGTTAAAATAATTTATTTAATATATTACTAATAAATATAATTAAAAAAATTAATTAATATATATTAATTTAATTTACTATGATAAAAACACATTGTGTGCATAAAAATAGTTTTTAAAAAAATGTGTTTTAATCCTAAAAAAAACCTATACCAAAATAAACTATAATTATGATTACTATATAATTAATTAGATAATTTATAATTATTTTATAATTATTTTACATTAATATGAAATTATAAAAATAATTTTAATTTTAAATTACATGATTTAATGAAATAAAATGGTGGTTCTATAAAAATCTTTATTTTTCTTCTATTTGTTGAAAAATAAATCTTTTTGGGAAAAACCATTTCACTCTAAGATAATATAGAAATTATAATTTAATAAATTATATTCATTCCCTAAAATAAAATTTCTATAAATGGTAGAAATTAATTATAATTTCTACACAAAAAATGAAATAAAATCATTTTTTAAAGAAAGCATATTCTTAAAGCATAAAATAACTTTACTGAAAATTGAGTACTTATTTATTTTGAATTAATCAATAAAATATAATTATTTAAAAAAAATTGTAGATATTTTTCATAATGTGGTTATTACTATTTATACCACTAAATTAATAGCAATGTCATAATGGTTACATTTAAATAATAATATTTTTATAGTATATTGAAGTTCATTTAGATCTTGGTTTTTCATGTCAATAAAGCTATCAAGAAAATTATTCTAAATTTTTGGGGAATTAAATTGTCTCCCCTTAAATAAATTTTTTCCTTGTCATTTTTATCTTGATAATCAAGGGTTCAATATTTTAAAATACCTCTTTTGAAAACCCACATTGTACAAAGGGACTATAAAACTTCTATTGAAAAAGGTTAAGTGGGAAATATAAAGGATACCTAAAATAATAAAAAATCAAAATCCCAAATAAAGATAATATTAACAGGAAGTGAAAATGTAGATATGGGGTATAAAAATATCCCTAGTAATAATAGATAATTATATAGAATGTTATCATGAGAAATTTAATGAACACAAAACCATAAGTTAATGAGGGGTGAAAAGGACAATCAATACCTCGGAAATAATTGTAAAAAGGAAAAAATTTACATTATCAATATATTTTTTCTTATATTTGAGTAATTATTTTACAATGGAATATGATGAAACATACTTACTTCATTTCTTTCCATTAAATAATAATAATTCCATCTTTTTTTTCTTTAATAAATTTCCACTTTTATCCTATATCTTACTCTAAGAAATGAATATTCAAGATGAATTTTTAATTCTTGAAGCACAAAAATTAACTTTTAATAGATCATAAGATCCAAAAAATAATGAAAATTCATTCCTCTTTCCACTATATATTTATCAATATTAAAATGGTTGGCACAGGTTATCCAATATTGATAAATCATTAAATGATTAAATAATACACTAATCTCTAAAATTTGAAGAATAACACCTAAAATTAAACATAAACCATTCCATAAATATTTAACCTTAATTCTAATCCAAAATAGTTATAAGAAAATTCAAAACCCAAAAATTTATAAAAGGTCACTAAATTTCTAAAATAAACATAACTTTAATCACCAAACAACATAAATTATATCTAAATGTCACATACCAAACATGTGAATATAATGATCATATATATGAATCACAATAAAAATTTAATAAAAACATAAATGATTCAAAAAATTAACTCTATCCTTATTCCTTAAATAAAATCATAGACTATTTAATAAATTCCATAAATCTAATAATGTAATAAAATTCATCAAAGATAACATTAATCACATTTTCATCAAATCACTGACAAATTTTATGGTCACCAATACTATTCAGATTAATTTATCAATATAAATTATCACTTTATGCAAAATAAAAAACATTATCTCTACATGAAAAACATTTTAATGGTTATTTATCCTTAAATCATGTGTTTTCCAAAAATATCATCTTATCAATAAATCACTATTCTAGCTTATCAGTTTCAGTCAACACTTGGCTGAAAATAATTAAAGTAAAACTATTATAAAATAATCCTCAGTATTTTTATGATTCTTATAACCAAAATATAATTGATAATATACTTCTATAATATAATTATCTAATCCTGGTATATATAAAATCCAATCATTCCACTTCAATTATTTACATATCATAGGACCTTCCATGGTCTATGAGTTAGCCCTTGGATTAGGTTATTGACTCAAGTAATTCCCAAGTTCCCCACACATAATAATTAGAGTTATAAATAGAATCCAAAGATGTAATTTATTTTCCTCTATTGTACACTTCATATTTACCTGTAAATTACTTGTTTTATTCCCTTTTTTACAACACTCAAAACATCTTCTCATTCCTTTGATACATTTACCCAGATGTTTATTCCCCCATTCTCAACATATTGGAATCTAAATCTTATTTCCTCCATGGTCTTCATGAAAATATATTTTTCTCTTATTTTTTCCATTTGAAATATCCCCCATGTTCATGTTGTAAATCATATATCTAGATAGTGGGTTATGAATAATTAAAATCCTTCACATTTTATCTCCAATTTCATTTAGTTTCTTGTATGGACAATAATTTCATCATCTGTCACATTCATTGTTAACATAATTACTCCAGGTTCAAGGAATTATAAAAAAAATCATAGTTTTACTAATGATCATCATAATTATTAGTCATAAAATCAGGGAAAATCATTCATAGGATGTCTAAAACATGACACTTTCATTTAAATCTATTACACATTTAGTTTAACCTTGGTAATTCATTTTCATTGTCTATTATAATCCTTCATAATGTTTCATAAAGTAAATGTGAATTTATCCATTCATATTTACAGGGAGTTTCTAGCTAGGTGTGTAGTCTTAGGCCCACTCATTGTGCACCGGTTAAGATCGAGTTAACACACAATCCACCCCATTTAGATTTTTTACCCCAAGGTGAATCTGTGTCACAACTGTATCCACTTGTCAGTATCCAGAAATTTATATATTTTCTAGTAAAACCACACCCATCTAGTTTCCATCACTTAGGATGCCCTCCTATAATTAGACTTATATTAAGGGTTATCACTAAATGTTTCTCATGTAAGTTTCCAAAAATGAATAACACTTTATATGATGCTAACTATAGCTACCTAAATATTTCAAAAACAAAAATTACATATTATTAGTTGAATTTTTATTTCATATAGTTAGGCACTACACTATAACTATATAATTTTAGTGTATTTCAAAACATGGATACATAAACAACTGGTATATAAAATTTCTACATCATATCCCAGTATGGTCTTCACCGCTAGCACCCTTATTAGACATATCATACTTAAAACCATTATTCATATCTTAGGGAAAAGGAAATATAATAAAGAATGATATTTTATGCTTTGTGTGGATAAAAAAGGGATATACCAATCAATGATTTTATGTATTTATATCATGATTATAAGGGTATGATAATGAGTGCTCAACATTTTAAATTCATACCAAACAATTTATTGGTCATAATCATGATTCATGGAATAAATCTTGGTATTTAATATGACACAAATCATAAATGAATCAAATAAAATGATGAATGAGAGCATTACATTATCATAATATCCTTTTATAAAACATGGCATAAAGTGTGGCATAATTATAATCATAGAAATATTATGTAAATGATACCCACCAAGATAGTCATTGCATGTTATGATTGGGTTGACCACCCATGTACCTAATTTTGACTTGGTATAACCTCTCATAAACAATAATTTAGGCTTGGGATAAACTCATATGTACCCTATTTTGGTCTTGAGATAACCTCTTGTGTACCCTTTGAGCTAATAAAACATTAATTTTTACACAATGCATTAGAGGGATATAATAATTCCACCCATCAAATAATTATAATACATTTATATGAATTCCAAAATATCATGAAAAAATTTATCATTACATAATATATTAACCCATGGAAATGTAAATGGGTTTCATCTAAATTTCTTTATAACAATCATTATCCAACCAGAGAAAGAATAAAGATGGTAACATTGGATAATATCCCTAATAAATCATAATAAACATCAATGGATGTTGTTATAGTTGAAAATACCTTTAAAATATCACTATAAAAATCATTATAAAAATACCCTTTTCATTTTGAAATCACATATCTAAAATCTAAAAATTTCCAAAATATCAAGGAAAACATTTTCATTGAAAAAACCCTAAAACTTGGGAATAAATATTTTAAGAAAATAGAATTCATAATGCTAGGAAAACATATTCATGGTATGTATGTTAAAAATTAATAATGTGTAAAAATTACATTTTATAGTCATCAGGGAATTGTAAAAAAATCTTCAAAATATTTTAAATAAAATATATACAAGGAAGAAAATTATTCCTGATCGAAGAAATAAATAAAGCCAGTTTCCTTAAAAACAAGATTTTGGTATCTTGAATAATTAAATGGAGAAAATGGAAGGAAAATGTAATATATATAAATTAATATATTATAATAAAATAAATAATAATTTGGATAGAATTGTCATATAATTTCATCATCCGAAAATTTAATCATAAATAATCCTAGTAAAAATGATATTGTAACATAAAACTCTTACTAATTTAGTAACTATTGAGTCATAAGCCCCATGAAAAAAACAACATTATATATATATTCAAATACCATGAACATAAGTATATTCATGATAAAATATATCAAATGGGTATTAGATATACCTTATAAAATAATATAGGTGTATTGCATAACATATGTCCCAAAGAAGACAATTTCAGACGACAAACCCTTACCTATTTGGTAACATTAAAATAAAATATAATTAGATTAAATCGTTTTAATTTTAACATTAAATTACATTATTTAATAATTTTACATTCTATAACATGAAAACGGGGAAATATATACACCTCATAAACATGAATAAGTTCATAACATCAAACATAACTCAACGAAATTATATTGAGGGGATGAACACTTACATTATGTCTGAATTGATTTTAAAGTGATCTAACCTCATTTATAATAAATTTATATTTATTATATATATATATATAATGACCATTAACACACTTATAATATCATAAATTGTCTACTTATAATATTACAAATCTCGTTTACTAATAATTCTTTATAGAAAACCTCATTTTTGGATGATAAATATTTCATTTTTCAAATATATTTTGGATTGTTAGTTGTGGTATTTACTCATTAATAATTATTAAATAATCTAATTAATATTAACCATATCATAAGTATCATATTTAATCATTATATACACTTTTATTACCATTCATATAAAGTGTTTATGAAAAATAGATTTCATCACATCGTTGAGATGGTAATTCATAGTTACACCCGAATGATGTTTCCAATTTTCGATGGATTGAATAAAAGAATGTAAAATAATAATTCACAAATAAAAAAATAATTATTATATAATAATTATCATATATATTGATTAAATATATCCTTCTAACCATAAAATTTAGGTATAAATGAAAAATGAATCACATCATTTCGTGGAGGTGTTAGTCCACACATACGCATGAGGGACATTATAATTTTTCATTGGACTGGATGGTAAGAATGTAGATAATATATTATAATTCTAGAAGTAAAATTATGTCATAAATATCATATATAAACATTAAATCCACCATAATTACCAATCAGGAAATATAGTGACGGAAAATGAATCATATCTCTACGTGGAGACGGTAGTCCACACGAATGCACGAGTGCTACTTTTATTTCTCATTTGATGGGGAAAGGATGTAAAATGGTAGTTAAATCATAATAATGACATATAATTATATTTATTATATTTTATTAATAGTTTTAGGATAGATAAAACTAGTTTATTATAGGTGGAAGAATAAATAAAACTGAAAGAGCTCGGTTAAGATTTATACCTCTTCTTTGAGAGACCTCCTTTGGATTACACCTAAAGCCTTGAAATATTGGTCTTAGGGGAAGGAAAAAGATATAATATTAATTTAATGAATATGATATGGTTTTTTATTAGGTATTTTCTGATATATAAGGCTCAAATTGTGTGAATATGGTTGGATAATAGGTTCTCTTTCATAAGTAAGGGGAGGGACACACATGGAATTTCTTAAAAGGATTAAATAATATAAGGTCACTTTAATGTGAAAGATGCCAAAAATGGACATTAATTTTAATTTATGATAATATAAGGCTGAAATAAATTCAACCAATAATAATTTTATTTGTTTTTGTGGCATTCCTACCTGTATCTCTTAGTTTAACCCCCTAGTAACCCATTTTAACCTTAATTGTTGTAATAAAATTTGACAATTTTTACTATTTAGTAGCACCAAAAATTACGTTTAACCTATTAAATTATATTAATTATTTTGATTAAAAATATAGAATAAATTTTAACAATTTCAATGTTATATATTTTTATAATATAATTTTAAATAATCATACAAAAGGCAATGAAAACCTATTTTAGAAAAATACATTTTTAAGCATAAAATTAAATTTACATCCATTCATAGCATAGAAAATCAATAAAATGAATTTTAAAATATTTTAATTGAATATAAAATCTATATATTTAATTAAAACCACTAATAAATATATATAAATTTAATTAATAATATAAAAACACATGGCGCACATAAAAACAGTTTTAAAAAAAATATGTTTTATACAAAAAATGAACTTATATAAAAATAATTTATAATTATGAGTCCTATGTAATTAATTATATTATTTATAATTAAATTGGACTTATGTTACTTTATGATAAAATTCAAAACATAGTGCTCCTTTTTAATTACTTTATTTAATGAAATGAAATGACAGTTTTATAAAAATTGGTATTTTTCACTATTCTCTAAAAAATAAATATTTTAAAAATAATCTCAAAATTTACCTGAGTATAGTATTTATATTATGATTTATAAAATTATAATAATTAACTCCTATAACATTTCTTAAAATTTATTAAATTATTTATAATTTCGACACATAAAATTCAATAAAAAAATTTTTGAAGAAAACAAATTTTTAAAGCATAAAATGACTTTACTAAAAATTGAGTAATTATTTTTTATGAATTAATCAATAAATTTAAATTATTTAAATAATTTACACATATTTTTCATAATATATTTATTACTATTCATACCACTAATTTAACTTCTAGGTTATTGGTCACATTTAAATTATAATATTTTTCTTGTATAGCATAGTTCATTTAAAGATCAATATTACATGTTAAGAAATATATCAAACATAGTATTATAAATTTTTTAGTAATTAAACATGTCCTATTATTTATATTTTAACATATATTATAGTGGTGGTGTGATTTGAGGATGATTCGAACCAAAGGTGCTTCAGTGCTCATGAATGGAGTGTGATGGTAAAAAGGGTCTGTTGAGAATTTAACTATAGATTTAAACCAATAGTTAGGTTAAAACATAGATATGGGTGTTGAGTGTTTCTTATATTCTCTAAATTTTAAGCCGTCATGTTCATGAGGTGATAGAACATTGGAAGTAGATGCCATTCACTTTCAGGGGAATTCATCTAAAGAAGGGTTGGCTACTGATGTTTCGTAGAAATTAATGTGTTGAGGCAGAGACGACATTAATAACATAATTGAGGAAATTTTTTATGTGGTTTTGGGATTGAATTAGGGATTTTAGAGGAAACATGGTGTATCTAGGATTGATGATAGGTTTTGCAGTGTAAGCATGTTGGGTGTTAGCACTGAGTTGACAATTTAGGATCATCAAGATAAGTAAGTGTTGTTGTGATGTTAGAATTGTAAGACCTTGAATTAGTGCATAATTCTGAGCTTTCTAGGTTTGGTTGTTTTTATCAGAGTGGTGTAGAGAAAGTTTGGTTTCCATATAGAAATGTTTGGATATTGTAATTGAGATTTATGATTATGAGTTTTTCTATGAGGCAGGTTATTGACATTTGGTTTCAAAAAAATATTTCATGGCTGATGATTTGGTGGTTTAGGTGGAGACAACTAGTGAATATGGTGTAGTGGTTTTTTAAATCATTGAGGGGTGGTTAAATCATTGTGGTGGTTTGGGGATCTAAGGGCATATCCCTTTAGTTGAATCCATTGTGGTTTAGTGATATAAAACTACACGTGGAGTGTTAGAGATGATCATGTGTGTTGGTGCTTGGCTGATGTGAGGTGGGTTTTTCTAGTCAATCAATGATAATGAAAGTTCCTAGTTATATATTGGTAATGATGTGTACGTGACCCTAACCCATGGGTAGAAATAGTTTGTGAATGTAAATGTTCTTGAGTGTCTCAATTTCTTAAAGGAATGAGAGGTACCAAAGTGAGATTATTGATCAATGATTGATAAATGTGAGATAGTAATACTAACCAATAAAGCGAGGCTTAGTCCATCAATAAAAAATTCATTGGGAGTTATCATTGTTTGTGACATGTTTCATGGGGTGAAAACCTATTATTTCATGTGATTTAGGGGTGATTCCTGTGAAAAACATAGTGAAGTTTTTTTAGGGCATCAACATTTGAGGAATAATGAAAAGTGGGTATAATGGACCAACGGTGTGATAATGTCTCAGTTTTTAGTTCATTAGTGGAAAATTAATATCCAAAGGAATTTGGTTCTTTGAAGGAGAATTCAGTGTGTATTATGGAATGAGATGAGGGAGGGACTATGAGGGAAGGTAGAATCTCTTGTTTTGGTGAGTGATTACATGGATGTCTCTAGGGATTGGGTTGAAGTAGGAGTCAGATGTTTGGGCCTAGAGGCCAATTTATTTGGTAGATACCCTTATAGAAATTTCATGAGGATGATAAGTCATTATAGGGGGTTTTAACAAATCTATATTTTTGAGGTGCACTGTAGTTTGAATGGTTGGCCCATGAATGTGTTTTTTGGATAATTTTTTGTTTTTATAGGTTTTGGGGAGCTCAAGGGTGCATACATAAGGAATAGGTATCAATTATGTAGAAAAAATGATACTGCATATGCCACCAACTAGTTGGTTGGCTGACCAGAGACCCAGGGTCTGGGATAGGCTCTCTGGCCAGCTGGTGGAGTCTACACCAATTTTTATAATGAAGTTAAAGGGGGTAGTTCCCCTATAATCCCCCCTTATTTTCCATCCCCTCTTCTATACTGACCCCATATGAACCAATTTCTTATGGGAGATCCCTCCTTAGAGATTTTTGGTCCCTTCCCCTCATTTCTTGAGTGTTTTAAGAATCATTGGTTGCGGTTGATTCCTACAAGAAATTCTAACATGAAACACACCATAAATCCATGTTTCTTATTCATTATTATTTTTATACCCCTAATATGATTAATTTGGGGTTTATTTCGCAAAATAAGTTCATAGGATGCAAATGTTAGGGTGATTCTTGGTGGTTTAGCTTAGTTATTTAAAAACTTAGGCTTTGATTTTTGTGTGAGTGTGTACGGAGCCTTGTGAATTCTATGCTTTTTATGTAGTCATGGGTGGGTGATGTCTATATCAATTTTTAAAGATCCTTAAAGGGGGAGTGTGATGTGTGACACTAAAAAATTTTGCAAGGTAAATTCATATCAGGAATTTACTTAGGATTGTCTGTCTGTACTTTTGTTCTTAGAATGAGTCGTTCAGGATTGGTTGATGGTAGTATAGTTGGGGTAAATGAAGTGGAATTTTGGGTAATAAATCCCCTTGACTATGAACCATGGAAATTATGAATTAGATCCCTGTACAATCTATAATTCTAGGGACTTACTCTTAGGTAAAAATGATTAGAATGTGTCTCTTAGGATTGGGAAGGGATAAGATGACTTGGGTTTTCCATGTAGAGGATTGGGTGGTGTTCTCCCTTCCACTATTGAGGTTTTTACAAGAGTTGATGTTTGGATTATTGAGATTATATGGTTTGACCATGAGTGTTATTTCTTATATTAACATATAATGATAAGATGACCATGGTCGAGATGTATTAGTTTGGTTTTGAGGATGGACATCATGAGTAAGACATAAGGATTTTTTTTTTGTGATGATAGTGGCCATCATGGGTGAGACATTAGGTTGTGGTTGGGAGAGTTTCCCTTTCCTATGTGACCAGTGTGCATGATGATTCATGTGTGTTATTGTTTTTTTCCTCCCTATAATCTATGGGGATGGGATAGTTTGATTGTATATAGCCTCCCTAGATCCTGTGGGGATGGGCCTATGTGATTGATGATCATGCCTAGATAATGGTGTTAGGTTGAGGACCCTACCCGGCATGGTATGGGTCGGGTGACTTGGTGGACCTCCTCATGTATACAAGGATGGGTTAGGGTTATTGATGAGTTTGTGACATGATTTAAAGTCATTGGATTTGGGTGTATGTGATTATGGTATTTGACAAACATTTTTATAAAAATGAGCTGATGTAAGTAGAGTCAGGGTTTGTGGTGGCATGGTTAACACATGATCACATAGAAGATTGTATGTTTGAATATATATTTACTTTTTTAATGACACAAACATTTATATGAACTACTATATTTATGATAAGGGTTAATTTATGGTGTCCTACTAGATTTATAATTACATTCTGTATGGGAATCTCAATGTGTGTGTGACCTTCATTGGATAAGGATTTGGATGAGGTAATTGACCCTTTCTTAGAGCTATTGGGTAGGAGGAGAAATTTTATTAATGTGATCCATGATAGGCTCGAGGGTTATATGGTGTATATTCCACTTTATTTATTTATTTTTCTATTTTTTATTATAAATAGATTTACTGCATGTGGGGATCTCTATTGACTTTTGTACTAAATATTGTATTCCATCTATTATAGTATGAGATTTTATTTTTTTTTATTTTTTTTATTTTAGTTCTATTATTTACTCTGATCACTACTTCCATTATTGTGTACTCGGATTGGTTATCTTTTATAAATGGAATAGCCTCCCCACATCATAACTTAGGTCCTCACCGTTAGTCGGTAGCCTCTTGCATATAGGGAGGTATTAATGAGTCACATGTGGTGCCCCTCAGTCCAAGTAGGGTGGTTAGAGCTAGGTAATTATATCTTAGGAGTATAATACAGGTTAGAAAACCTAAAATATATGGTTTTATAGTCATTGAGGATGGTGATTCATTATTGTTTCATAATAATAATGATATAACCTATAAGAAAATAGTATGTAGGAAGAAATCTTACAAATAGAAAGAATAATTGATTTTTGAAAAGGGTTCCATGTAACAAAATGGTTCGTGACTCCAATGGATGATAACAATATATCCATGATATAAAGATCCATTTATGGAATAAATAATAAATCTAGGTAATGGAACATTTGATTTAATGAATCTATAACAGAATTTGTTTTCATAAAAAATGATTGTGATCCATGTGTCTATAAGTAGTTTAAAGGGATTGATATCATTTTCCTAATAGTTTATATTGATGACATACTAGTTATCAAAAATGAAATACCAGTCTTATAGTCTGTTAAATCCTGGTCAAAAACATGATTCTCTATGAAGGACTTAGGTGAAGTCGTATGATGAAGCTCGCATTTTCATATATTTTATACTGTAAAACATTGTTTATAATCCCACAAAAGTGTTATTGAATGGGTAATTATCATGTTTTTAGGTTTTAGTGTTATTTTGAACCCAAATGTGAAAAACGACTAATTCTGGATTTTTTACAGAACTTTACGTCAGGGGTATTTTAGTCATTTAAGGAAAGATAAAATTCCAAATTTTCTGATTAAAAATTTTTTAGAATCCTTATTTTATTTACTTCATTTTTGTCTTCTGGACCAGGAGCTGATTCGGTGATCTAAAGGGTCTAACAAATCATTGAAGATTGGAGTTTTTCCGGGCGGACAGAATGGACCCACCCAAAGTAACGGACATCAAACGCGGCATCAAAATATCCAAATGATGCATTTCCACCTGTGATATCTCTAGGACAGATATTTCCGTCTCTACAATAAATTTGGAGGATGTTGGAGATCATTAAGGAGGCTATTGAATGACATTATTTTGGAGGAACCTTCCTGGATGCTTCGTCCAGAAACAGCAACCGAGAATGAAAAATTAATAACTCCTACATACGGTTTCCAAATTAGCTGAAATTTGTAGAGGAGACGTCCAAGACATTTATGAACAACATTTATGAAGGGTGGAACGCGTGAATATGTCATTAAAGGGGTATACAATGCGTCGACATTTGAGAGACAAATTCTGCCTATAAAAGGAGGCCCTCACCTCCTCCTCAAAGCATCCCATTCTCCATCCATTCCTTCAAGGCACCAAGGAGGAGATCTCCACCGAGGGATGCCAGCCACTAATCTTCCACCATTCTTTTTATTTTATTTCTTTTCTTTATTTTTAGTTTTTAATTGTAATTTAGATTTCTAATAAATTCATGCATTGTTTTTATTTTTGTGTCCACCGATTCACCCTCTTTTCTTCCTCTCATCTTACCATCGTGAACTATAATACTCATGATCATGAGTAACTAATAAGAGGAATATCCCAAGAGAGTAATCAGGTTCTTGAACCCAAGACTATCTTCTTAATATTCTTTGAGTTAATTCTAAGGATAATTTATAGTGGGTGTAATCCTCATTGTGGTTGTCTAAAGGTTATCTTCTTAATCCACAACCATTTTCCCTCGATTGAGGAGGTGGATGGAGGGTGTGCTTGGCGATCACTAAGTAGGCTTTTCATTCACAACTGGGGTAGAATAAGGTGTGCACACATATGATGGAGTGTGTACACTAAGAATATTTGAATCTGGCCGATGAAGGTGCTCCCTGAATATTCTCTCGGGAGAACTTCCTTTCTTCCCTAATTACATTCTGTTTAGCATTGCATGGTAATTTATAATTAAATTTTAGTTTCTTCTGATTTATGAATTTCATTTATTTTATTAAATTAAATTTATTTCATAAAATATTAAACAACAAAAAAAGAATTAGATAAGGTGGAATAGAAGTAGTGATTTATTAACCACAAAAGCTCCTCAAGAGAACGACCTAGGTCAGCCCCTGTGCTGCACTTAGCTATAAATATTTTTGAGAGCGTGCACGACAACGCTTCGTCAAATTGGCGCCGTTGCCGGGGAGCCAAGTGGTTTTAATTCACTATTTTTTTATTCACATTGTGTAAATAATTTTCCTTTCTTTAAAAAAAACAACAAAAAATCATAAATTTCAAAAACTAAAAAAAAATCTTCTTTGTTCATGATGTCTTTCAATTCAAATTTTTATTCATGGACTGAACAATCTCATGTGCCAGAAAATGTTTGCAATGAACTTTATTCTCAATTTCATAGGATTAGTGATAAAGTGAAAAACTTGGAGGGCCAAATAGAATTGATTGCAGAATATGTACACGCATCCCAAGAACAACCCGAACCTGAACCGGAACCTGAACCAGAACGAGTGGTGGAAGAGATTTCACCCATAATTTTTTATGCTAAAGAACCTGAGGAGGGTGAGAAGGAGCTACTAAAAGAATTAATCACATCATCCCGCACTCAACCATTGCTCGAGGAGGTCCCAGAAGTAAACATTCCAACTGATGCACTGATGGGAGGTCAACATTTTTTGGAAGAATCTTGGAATAACTTTGTTGAAGATAACTTGAAACATGATCTTCCCATACTTAATAATGAAACATCAGACACTTTCTACCTCTCTCTTGCTTTGGAAGATAAGGAAGAAGACACACCTACTGAGATTGAGTTTCCAATGGTCATGCCTGAAGAGATCAATTACCATGCTGAATTACTTGAAAGGGAAGATTTCTTTATTAATTCTTAATGTTTTAATATTATTCAAGATCAATTGTTTTCTGACATCTCTTCCTTTGAAATTTCTGATACAGCACAAATGGAGCAGACCATTGATGATATGAAAGATACCACTAAATTAGTGGTGATCATGGAAGAAGATCTGGAGAAGGTTGCGGTGGTGCGACTACCTCCTCAACAAAAATTTTCATACCATATGGAGGAGGACACCACCGAAGTTAACAGGGAGCACCCTTATCTTTTATTCCCTCCCACTTCGAACCTCAAATTTATTCTTTATTCTTTCTCGGGTGTTGGGAACATTCAAATCTTATTTGGGGTTCTCTACTTTCAGTTTTTAATCATGCACATTGGAAAAACTCACATGTGGTGGTTCATCTCAAAGAAACCACATCCACCTTCTGATCGGGGATAATCCATTGAAACTGCCTGACTAGGGGCAGTAAAAACCTAGCACCCGCTTGGGGGTCTAAACCAAGCATTATCTATTTTCTTTTCCTTTTATCATTCTTTTTATTTATTTTTATTATTTATTTTTATTAATTTCTTGTAGTATTAAAGTGGCTGCTTCTAGGAGCTTAACTCAAGGCATCCACTTCTAAAATAATGTCAGGTTGTATCTTTCCTTCCCTTTGATTTTCTACCTTTATTTATATTTTGTTGAGTTGAAATAAGGGGTAGTTAAATTTAAGTGTGGGGGAGTGTCAACCTACTTAGTTCTTCTTGTGTGATTTTCATTTTTTTTTTTGGATTTTTGAGCTTTAATGAATATTCTTATCACTTTTCACACAACAATTTATTTTGAAAGAGTTGAAATGGTTTTTGAAATAATGTATTTTAAATGATTGTTGATGTGAAAACATTTTCTTGAATTGGATTGTCAATCATTTTTATGAGTTTGACTGATTTTTGAAATCCATGACCATGAAACACTGTCTCAAAATATTTTTTCCATTCCTGTGAGGTATTCTGAACCACTTTTACATATTCTTCCTAATACCCACACTTTCTTAAGGGAAACTTGAATTTTGTGTGAGAACCAGAATTTGTGAATATTCTCTTTAGAAGTTTTGGATTTCATGGAATGTATTTAAAATGATTGAGGCATCTCTTTGGCTAGCCACATTTTATCCTGAGACCCACCTTTACATTTATCCTTCGTAATCCCTTAGATGCCATGAATTGCCTTATAGGTTTAAGCCACATTACAAGCCAATTTTTCCTTACCTACCCGCACTTTTAGTATTTTTGCATGGATATTTCAAGTTTGAGTGTGGGGGAAGGGCCTTTCGTGTGCGCTCCTTGGGATTTGTATCATTTATGGGTAGTGCAAAGTGTGTGTCAATATTTTGGGCTGTGGATGACAAGAGAATTGGGCATGTGTCATCATTTCATTGTGCTTTATTTGGTTCATCCATTTCTCCTATAAAAAGAAGAAAAAAATGGACATGAGCTTGAATTACTCATTATAAATTCTTTTATGACTCATGTCCCTCCCAAATAAATCAAGGGCATGAATTGTCATTCATTCATTGTATTCAATTTTCAGCTCATCCTCCATAAAAAAAAGAAAAAAATTAAAGTTGTGCCTTTCTGGAGCTTTGAAAAAAAAGAGGAGAACTTAGATGATATCATCACTTATTGGCTCATGTACCATGTCATAAAGATGGGTGGGGTTGTTTTTCATATTTACAAGCAGTATTGAGTGAGGAATTTCATGTGTTTTCACTTGATTTAATCTTGCATTGTACTTAAAAGTTCAACCTCCTCTTTCTAGCTTGGAACATTTTTCAATCATTTTACCACCGACCCTAAGCCACGGAATCATTTGAACCATTAATTAAAGCCCTCATGATTAAATTTATTTTCATGTTTCACACTGTGGAGAAATGATAATTTTCACAAACCTATGGTGATACATGCGATTTTCAAGTATGAGCATAACTCCAGAATCAATTTCTCTTGAGTGAAGAGTGACATAAAATTCAATGTGAGGTAGGTTGTGATTGCGTTGTGGGTTGATTTATGAGGTTGAACAAATTTTAATGATTGAAATTAAAATGAGAGAATTATTATTCATAAAATGAGACATGATGGAATTCTATTTTGGACAAAATCATTGATATTTTCTCATTTTTGATTGTTGGGTGGATTTTGATTTGGATGTAAGATGATTGCCCAGGAGTGCAATGTTTAAGTGTGGGGGAGTGATGAAGCTCACATTTTCATATATTTTATACTGTAAAACATTGTTTATAATCCCACAAAAGTGTTATTGAATGGGTAATTATCATGTTTTTAGGTTTTAGTGTTATTTTGAACCCAAATGTGAAAAACGACTAATTCTGGATTTTTTACAGAACTTTACGTCCGGGGTATTTTAGTCATTTCAGGAAAGATAAAATTCCAAATTTTCTGATTAAAATTTTTTTAGAATCCTTATTTTATTTACTTCATTTTTGTCTTCTGGACCAGGAGCTGATTCGGTGATCTAAAGGGTCTAACAAATCATTGAAGATTGGAGTTTTTCCGGGCGGACAGAATGGACCCACCCAAAGTAACGGACATAAAACGCAGCATCAAAATATCCAAATGATGTATTTACACCTGTGATATCTCTAGGACAGATAGTTACGTCTCTACAATAAATTTGGAGGATGTTGGAGATCATTAAGGAGGCTATTGAATGACATTAGTTTGGAGGAACCTTCCTGGATGCTTCGTCCAGAAACAGCAACCGAGAATGAAAAATTAATAACTCCTACATACGGTTTCCAAATTAGCTGAAATTTGGAGAGGAGACGGCCAAGACATTTATGAACAACATTTCTGAAGGTTATAACGCGTGAATATGTCATTAAAGGGGTATAAAATGCGTCGACATTTTAGAGACAAATTCTGCCTATAAAAGGAGGCCCTCACCTCCTCCTCAAAGCATCCCATTCTCCATCCATTCCTTCAAGGCACCAAGGAGGAGATCTCCACCGAGGGAGGCCAGCCGCTAATCTTCCACCATTCTTTTTTATTTTATTTCTTTTCTTTATTTTTAGTTTTTAATTTTAATTTAGATTTCTAATAAATTCATGCATTGTTTTTATTTTTGTGTCCACCGATTCACCCTCTTTTCTTCCTCTCATCTTACCATCGTGAACTATAATACTCATGATCATGAGTAACTAATAAGAGGAATATCCCAAGAGAGTAATCAGGTTCTTGAACCCAAGACTATCTTCTTAATATTCTTTGAGTTAATTCTAAGGATAATTTATAGTGGGTGTAATCCTCACTGTGGTTGTCTAAAGGTTATCTTCTTAATCCACAACCATTTTCCCTCGATTGAGGAGGTGGATGGAGGGTGTTCTTGGCGATCGCTAAGTAGGCTTTTCATTCATAACTGGGGTAGAATAAGGTGTGCACACATATGATGGAGTTTGTACACTAAGAATCTTTGAATCTGGCCGATGAAGGTGCTCTCTGAATATTCTCTCGGGAGAACTTCCTTTCTTCCCTAATTACATTCTGTTTAGCATTGCATGGTAATTTATAATTAAATTTTAGTTTATTATGATTTATGAATTTCCTTTATTTTATTAAATTACATTTATTTCATAAAATATTAAACAACAAAAAAATAATTAGATAAGGTGGAATAGAAGTAGTGATTTATTAACCACAAAAGCTCCTCAAGAGAACGACCTAGGTCAGCCCCTGTGCTGCACTTAGCTATAAATATTTTTGAGAGCGTGCACGACAACGCTTCGTCATCGTATATATTCTAGGAATAAATATACATCATGATATATCCAATATAATACTTGTATTAAGTCAATATATGTACATTGACATAATACTAAAGAGATTCAGATAGGAAAATTCCAAGAGGTTATTGTTTCTAGTGTCACATGGAATTCATATTTCTAGGAAAATGTATCATTAGACACATGAAGGGATTTAAAGGATGGAAAGGACCCCATATGCATCAGTGATTGTGTCAGTCAATTATATTATTATATGTACTAGGATAGATATTATCTATGCCTTATGTATAGTAGGAAGATATAAAAATGACCCGGGTGACCACCATTGGATGGAATTCATGATTATCTTTAAGTATTTGAGGTGCACTAAGGATATGTTTTTGGTCTATCGAGGAGATTAGAATCTAGTTATCAAGGGATATAAAGATTTTAATTTTAAAATAGATCAAGAATTTATGAAATAACATTCTGGTTCTATTTTCACTCTTAATGGAGGTGTTATGTGCTATAAGAACTCAAATAATGTTTTGATCACCAATTATATAGTGTATTTTATGTATATTGTAGCTTTTGAGGAAGCTAAAGAAGTGGTGTAGATACACAACTTCATCCAAGATCTTGATTTCATGTTCAATATTAAAGACCATGTCACACTCTATTGTGACAATACTATAGTGGTGGATCATATAAAAGATCCAATTTCAAGTCAGTGGATGATGCACATACTTCATAAATATCATCTTTTGAGGCATTTTTCTCAGAGAGGTGTCATCATAGTGAGCAGAGATTCCATAGAATACAATGTGGCAGAACCCTTAACTAAAAACTTCCCTTAGAAGAAATATGCTCATTATGTGAGATATAGAGGACTAAAATTCATTAGCAGTTGGATCTAGTCTATTTGAGAGTATATTTGAGTTGGTATCCTAAAACCAACTATTTATATGTTATATTTCATATATATTCAAAGAATTTAATATTAATAAATTATCTTATTACATATTATTAACTGTTCTGGATGACTTTAATGTAATAATGTCCTAGAGTATCTATCATATTAAAAATGTCATAATTGTTCCCCACTATGAGATAACCTTGACATTCCATAATGAAATTATTAAATATTATTCTTTGATAAGATAACATTCAATGATGAGACTCATAGTATATTGAATTTCAACTGAGAGTACTTGTATATTGATGATACTTTATCTCATGAAGGTTGAAATTTTAAATATTTATGATGGGAGATCATTAGAATAGTCCTGGTTGTAGGAAATTCAAATTTTTATGTTTCATTGATATTCCATTCAATTAGCATGTGTAATGATCTCTATACTTTAATAATATTATTAATGTATTTCATGATTCACACAATTTGATGTATTTCAATAAACTATAATTCCATATGATCATAATAAAGTTGGGTATATTGGTTTCATCATTAATTACATGTTATTAATGAATAAGTCAAGGAAGTATTTTTCACTTCCATATTAATGGAATTTTATATATTAGCCCTTTGATTGAGATGAAACCATTACATTAAATTCCACAGCCATTATGTATAGAGGAGTTCATTTTAGATAGTCAAAGAAATATGTATCAAATGTTTTGGTTGATGACATGGGTGTGTAACCTTCTTGATGAGATATCAAGATTTGTATAATATCTTATAAAATGATCATTCATAAGCAGTTTTTATCATTATGATATATCTTCATACAATGTGGGTTCCTTGACCCATTACAAGATAGTAATCTTGAACTTTAGGAAACCCTGCATAATGCCACCAAGGAAATGGCCTAGAGGGTCACACACAAAGTGTTTCCTTTAGTCTCAATTTAATATTATTCATATTTAACAATTCAAATAAATATTATTATCTATAATAAGAAGTGATATTTATTTATATTTTATTAATTGATCACAAATAGTAAGTAAATATTTATTCTTAGGGTAATTATTTAATTCCATGAATATATAATAATTATTTATCTCTTATTATTCTCATAGTAATAAATATTTATTTATTAATTAATTAAATAATTTTTTTTACGTGAATATTAAATAAAAATTTATTTTCTAGACTGTGAATAGAATATTAATTCAATAACTCAATAAATATTGTGTAGGATGACCAGACTATATTTTTTCCAGAGATAAATATTTATTTAACAGGCTATAAAATAAATATTTATTATTTTCTAGATTTGCATAAATTACAAGTAAACTAATATTATTATTATTATTTATATGTAATAGGGTTTATTTGGGATTAATTCATAGCTTAAGGACATTAAGAAATTAATTGGAATTAAATCCTAACTTTATGTTTATTTATAGAAAACTATGTCAATCGAAGAAAGGTTAGTCATTGTACACAAAATTCCTCTCTATTTTATTCCTCCTCATCTCTTCCTCTCAATATCAAGACGAACAACTAAGATTCCTTTAACCCAAAAGGAATTTAAAGTGATTAAGGTAATCAACTCAAGATGATCAATCAGTTGTGCTAGCACCTAGTGTTTCATCAATGTTGTTTAGATATCAAAGGAACATGTGTGGATCACCTCTAGAGATGCTCTACTTTGGGTATTCATGATTCAATATCGATACATTAATTGGGTTCGAAAGATAAACACCATCAATATACAAGGATCTCAAGAGTAAGGTAATATTTCTTTTTATACATTAAATTAATTTTATATTAATGTGACAACATCCACTCATTTGGTTTAAAAAAAATAAATATTATTCAAAAACAATCATTGGTTATGGACATCGCCTCATGTAAATTGAAGATTATCCATTGAATTTGACAAAAAATGAGTTATCTATAGTCCCAATAGGTGCTTCTGCTACATCTAGAACAATCAATAGTAATTATGATTTATTTACCTAAATTGAAAGAACATATGTATTAGAATAGTAAAAGTAGTAATGAATATTTCATATGACGTTGAATTTTATAAGTAAATTAATAATAATTATTAAGAAGGGTGATTTTGGAGACCAAAAGTTATTGTAGAAGTATAAGAAATGTGTTGAAGACTAGAAGTAGAAGTGGAAGTGGAAGAATAATGGTCTAAATAACTTAGAAGTTTGAAATATTCATTGATACGAAAGAATAAATTTGGAAAATCCAATATTTTGGAAGATTAATATTGAGTTATCTAGGTAGTTATTTCAAAAGATAATATTCCAAATTCCAGAAGCATAAGTGGAAGTTGAGGGAGTTTGTAAGAAGCTCAATATTAAAATGCATTTCAAAGTACCAATGTACCATGTGTTGAGTCCTCAAAATACATTAAGTGAAGATCAAAATCTATGTTTCACTATGAGGATGTGTTGTATGAAATTGGTATGATACATTGTTTCCTGATATTCAATTATCTAGATTTTATATGATGGTGTAACGACCCAAAATTTCATTAATGGAAAATCCCTCTTGATCCAGTTAAATGTTTCTTTATGAAAAATGTTTTTATAAGATATCAACTTTTTTAGTTTTACTTTAAGATTTGTGACCGTTACTTTTATAGTCGTTGAACAGTGATCATCTGGGTAGTTTAAATATAAGGATTTAACGAACCAATTTTCTACTCAGACAAAGGAAGCGATGGCCTCATCCAGTAGAATTGCCCCTTACGAAGCCCATTTGTCGGAGCTCGGAAAAGAGGTGGCGTCTTTGGGCTTTGCCCTTGACCAAACCCAAGCTGATCTTCATCAAGTCAAGCTCGAACGTGATCGTCTACGGGAAAAATGGAAGTTGATAGAGATTACCACTCGAGCGATGTTATCCGAGCAACCCCAAGAGTCTGTCACCATCGCACACCTTACCCTTAGGTCTTATGCGGCTATTTTAAGGGGTTATGTAACAAATAAGTAGCACCATGTTCTTGTACATTATTTTATTTTTTTTGTATATAATAATGAATATAATTTCTAGTCATTTTTGATACATTGTAATTAGTTTTTAAAGTACAAATGGTGTTTTTAGTTATTAATTAATTAAGAATTATATTTTATTAAATTAAATGATTTTTGAATTAAATAATATTTTAATAAAATATTATTATTAATATTAAATTAATTTTTATTAAATATAAATGATCTTATAATTTTATGAATGCAATTAAATTTTTTATTAAGGTTTGAAAGCCATTTCTGTCAAAACCCGTGAATTTTTTATAAATGTCGGTTTTTATTTTAAAAGTGAAAATTCACATATTTAGAAAATTATTTAGATAAAATAAATATTATTTTTGGAATCAGGACGTCGAAATTATCCAATGGTGAATTTTTCATAATTTTCTGAGACAGTCAAATTTTTGGGTAAAAATTAAATACCATTTAAATATATAATGTGTTTTATGACATCATAATGACCCAATGGTGATGTAATAAAATACCATAATCCTTATGTTCTGCCAATATATGTTTTATCATTAAAATAATGAGTTTTTGGGTTTGTTTGACTCACTTTTCAAAGCATTAATGGAGCCCTCAAGACTTATTCAACACTTTGCCTTTTTAAATTAATTTCCATGGGAGTGTGACTCACCTCCACATAAGCAACCCTAATTTTTTAATAAGTTCGGACCTTGGACTTGTAAAATATTGTTTTCATCTTTCCTTTTCCAGAAACCATGGGAAAATACCATGGGATGGTTTGTGGTTTGGATTATTTTAATATAAGGGGTCCCAAACCTAAATAATAAAGAATTCTCTCACCTTTCCTATATAAACCCACCCAAGCTCCCACTTCCTCCTCACTCAAAGCCCTTGAAGTTCGTCCAACCTCTGCCCTACTCTCTCTATAATCCTCTCAAGGTGCCCCAAGCTCCCAAGAAGCCTCTCACAAGCCTCTCTCTAGCCTTTGTAAGCACACTTCCAAGTAAGGGGTTTTCTTCCTTTCTCATTTTTTTGTCAATTTTTTTTAAGTTGTATTTCCCTTTTTATTTCAATTATGAATGTTGGGGTATGGTTTCGCACCTCCCCCATACTGCCCTATTATTGTTTGAATGATGGGAGAACCCTTTATCTCTCATTAAATGCCTCTCATGTACACCCATTACTATGCCGAAATTCCGAAAGGAACTTCTCTCTCTTGTTTTACATTCAAGCAATACTTTTGTATCATGAATCTAAATTCCATTTCTATTGTTGGGACATGTATATATATGATCTCCTTACTGTCCATTACATGTAAATATGATGAGGAACCCCTTTCTCTCTCATCAACCTTTTTTATGAATTCTTATGTCACGCCGTTACGCTGCCGAAATCGCACCGATTTTCTAAGCCAATGTCTTTGTGTAGTGAATACCATGCCCATTTCTCCATCAAGGGTATTCACCTTTATGCACATATACATATTGATTGTAAAGTTTCATGTATGAATTCCACATTCCTTTATCGTGGAAGAAATGATTATGTTTTATGAATCCATGTTTTATGATCCATGTGGCACACTTATGCATGAAATGAAATGTTTAAGAAGGGTGCGACCTTTATAGCGCTCCAATGCATTGGGTAAAGTATAGTATCATGATACGTCACATGCAATGAGTGTTGACTCATGATAATTCAAGTGCAACGAGGGTTTACTCGTGCTTCAAGTGCAATGAGGGTTTACTCATGCTCCATGTGCAATGAGCCTTGGCTCATGCTAATTCAATGTTAAGTGTTGTTTCCACATTTCCATGTTATGATTATCATGCTTTATCATGCCTTTATGTTCATGTTTCTATTATGCTCTATTGATATGCCTATTGCCTAACATGTATTTCACTCCTCATGTTATTCATTGTTTACTCCCTTACTGGGCTTTATAGCTCACCCTTTTCTTATGCATGTCCTCAGGTTATCCCATGCAATGCTAAGTACGAAGGAATGTAGTGGTCATGTAAAGGAAGTTTTCAATAAAGATGTTGTATTTCAAGTTTAAAGTTTTTATGTAATGATCCTAATCCCCAAAGACACTAAACCTCTCGATCTTCTTTGTTGTATCAAGTGAAGTTTTATGTAATAAAGCATGCTTAAGTTGTAATAAAAAGCAGGGTTGTCATAGTTGGTATCAGAGGATAGGTTTAGTTATTTTTGGGATTAGGAAACCCTAATAAAGCCTTAGATACAAGACTAAGCATAATAAAAACATCCCTATGTTTTGGTAAATACTAAGTAATTGGTTTATCAAACAAATACATCCCTGTCTGGATACGAGCAGGTAGAGGCGGCTCTGGCACAGATGTATCCTAGGGGTAAAACCCGAAAACACCGCTTTGAGCTAGACTCGAACGGGAACTGGGGCACGACAACGGGCCTTGCTGCACTCTTGGTTACGACACTCCCGGGGGATATGTTTTGATGAATTCACAATCTTAGTATGAACCCTTATTAAAGGAAAAATTCCCCTAAGAATATATTTCAGAAGGAAGATCATGAAAAGCCTCGATTGAATCCTATAGACTCATGAGTTAAAGAGATTAAAGTTTATTTATAAGTCATCAACTTTTGTCTTTGGATTAACCTTTATGTGTTACCCCTAACTTTCTTTTATTCCAGCCAATGGCCGGTAATAGGAGAACACAGGCTAACAACCGTTGTGAAGATCAGTGTGATGATTGTACTTATGAGATTCCCAATCCAATGGGAGCAGGAATCGTGAACTTTGTCACGCTTCTCTCTCAGCTAACTCAAGTTTTGAATAGAAACACTGGTCAAGAGGAACGTTCAACCCACCCTAAGAAAGAACAAGTCTCTATTGAAACCTTCATGAGACAAAGGCCTCCTACTTTTAGTGGATCATCTGATCCCACGATCGCTGAACAATGGATCAACTCCATTGAGAAGATATTCTCCATCCTCCAATGCTCTGAAAAAGAGAAGGTTCTCCTGGCGGCTTATCGTATGGAGGGTGAAGCTGATCAATGGTGGACGTTGATCAAAAATACGAAGCCTGAGGAGGAGATCGAGGCTTTGGAATGGAAGGTATTCCAGAAAATGTTTTTCGATAAATATTTTCCACGCACCCTCCTTCTTAAGATGGAAAGGGACTTCCTTTCCCTCAAGCAGAAAGATGAGGAATCTGTGGGAGCGTACGAGGAAAACTTCACAAGGCTTGCACGATACGCTTCCGGCTTTTTCGTTACCCCCAAATGCAAGGTTGACCGCTTCTTTGGTGGGCTGAATCCTAGCTTGCAGAAAGCATTAGCGATCTGTGACTTCGACAGCTATGAGGAAATTGTCCGATGTGCCCTCAAGGTTGAAATGGAGATCGGAGAATCACAGGGGTATCATGGGGACAAGAAGCGGAAGGTGGACTTCAATGCTGGTGGTCCGATGGATAAATCCAACGGCGCTAAGAAATTCCAGCACTCCACTTTCCAAAAGTGTGGAAAGAAGCACCCTGGAAATTGCCTTAGGGGGACAAGAAAATGCTTCAAGTGTGGAAGAGAAGGGCACCTAGCTGTTAACTGTCAGCAAGAAGGACCCGCGGCTGCGACAGAGGAGAGGAATGCTCCATTCGAACCTCAACGCATTGTTCAATGCTTCAAATGCAAAGAACCGGGTCATTTTGCGAATCAGTGCCCTAATCCAAGGGTTATCGGAGGCAATCAACAACCTCCAAGACAGCAAGGAAGAGCTTTTGCCATCACTTCTGCTGAAGTGAACCCCGACAAAGAAGTGGTGGCAGGTACGCTAGTTATTCATTCAAGAATAGTGAACGTACTTTTTGATTCAGGTTCTACGCATTCTTTTATATCTCAAAAGTTTAGTAGAATAATCCCTACACCACCACAAATCATGGAAGTAAAGATGTCGGTGAGTACGGCAAATGGGGCAATCATTGCATCCCATGAGTATAAGTCCTCCCCTATTATAATCTGTGGATTGAATTTCCCGGAGAACCTAGTCATACTCCCTTTGGTGGAATTTGATGCAATTCTTGGCATGGATTGGCTTTCCTTATATAGAGCCAACATAAATTGTCGGGAGAGGGAAATCACACTCCATATGGAGAATCGACCCCCGATTCTTTACAAGTGTCAGGAGGAAGATGAATCTCCTTTAGCTCCATCATCTCAAGCATGGATATTACTGCCTTATGAGCACGCATATCTGGCTCAGATGATTAAGTCCAAGGAAGAAACCACCCTTGAAGAAATGCCTATTGTGAGGGAATTCGCTGAAGTATTTCCCGAGGAACTTCCTGGTCTTCCTCCAAGAAGAGATGTTGAGTTCTCAATTGAACTTATACCTGGGGCGCTACCAATATCCAAGACTCCATATAGAATGGTTGTGGTTGAGCTTGAATAACTGAAGAAACAACTACAGGAGAATCTGGATAAAGGGTTTATACGCCCAAGTGCATCACCATGGGGTGCACCAGTCCTCTTCGTCAAGAAGAAGGATGGGTCAATGCGGCTTTGCATCAATTATCGTGAACTTAAAAAAATCACGATAAAGAACAAGTATCCTCTCCCAAGAATCGATGACTTGTTTGATCAGCTGCGTGGAGAACAATACTTCTCCAAGGTCTACTTGCGGTCGGGATATTATCAAGTAAGGGTGAAGAAGGAAGATATCCCCAAGACTGCTTTTCGTACAAGGTACGGGCACTATGAATTCATAGTAATGCCTTTCGGACTCACCAATGCTCCAGAAATATTCATGGACTTGATGAATAGAGTCTTTAGAGATTACCTAGACAAATTTGTGGTAGTCTTTATAGATGATATTCTAATATACTCCAAAACCAAGGAGGACCATGAGGAGCATTTAAAAACTGTACTAGAGACTTCGCGCAAGGAGAAGCTCTATGCAAAGTACAGAAAGTGTGAGTTTTGGTTGAAGGAAGTCTCATTCTTGGGTCATATCATCACAAGCAATGGGATATCTATGGACCCCTCCAAAACAGATGCAATTGAGGGATGGCCGAGGCCAACATCGGTAACTGATATCCGTAGCTTCTTGGGGTTAGCTGGATATTATCGACGATTTGTGAGAAATTTCTCACGATTGTCCAACCCTCTTACCAAGCTAACTCGAAAGGGAGTAAAGTTTTCTTGAAGTGATGAATGTGAAGAAAGCTTCAAGGAGTTGAAAAGGAGGCTTATCACTACACCCGTGCTCACTTTACCCACAAGTGGGGAGCTTTTTGTGGTATTCAGTGATGCTTAGAAGAAGGGCTTAGGATGTGTGCTGATGTAGAATGATAAAGTGATATCCTATGCCTCAAGGAAGTTGAAAATCCATGAGAGAAACTATCCAACGCATGATCTGGAGTTGGCGGCGGTGATCTTTGCCTTGAAAATCTGGCGGCATTATCTCTATGGAGAGAAATGTGAGATATATACTGACCACAAGAGTCTTAAATATATATTCACACAGAAAGAGCTTAATATGCGCCAGAGAAGATGGATAGAGCTCATCAAGGATTATGACTGTTCAATACATTACCACCCTGGGAAGGCGAACAAGGTGGTGGATGCCCTAAGTAGAAAGGATCCAGCAATTCTATCAATGATGAGAATTGATAAGGATCCAATCTTCTTAGACTTGATGAAGATGGACGTGGGAATCATAAAGAAGGGAACATCATCAATCCTTTCACAAATGATTTCTCAACTATCTCTTTTGGAAAGGTTAAAGGATGCTCAAAAGGATGATGCAAGAATCCAAGAAAAAGTGGAAGCTATCAAAAAGGGAAAATCCTCAGAGTTTAATGTTAATGAAGAAGGAATTGTGCGGTTTGGGAAAAGACTATGTGTTCCATCAAGTTCGGAGCTGAAGAAGGAACTTTTGGATGATACACATAGTTCAAATTTCTCTATTCACCCAGGGAGCACAAAGATGTATCGAGATCTCCGAGAAAACTTTTGTTGGGATAATATGAAGAAGGAGATCGCTGAATATACATCAAAGTGCCTGGTGTGTCAGAAAGTAAAGGCAGAGAGGCAGAAGTCTAAGGGGATGATGCAACCATTTCCCATACCAAAATGGAAATGGGAGAACATCACCATGGACTTCGTCACTGGACTTACAAGGACATCTAAAGGCAACAATGCAATTTGGGTTGTTGTGGATCGTCTTACAAAGACTGCACACTTCATTGCTATTCGAGAGGATTTCTTTTTGGATCAACTGGCACGGATATATATCAGGGAAGTGGTACGGTTGCATGGAGTACCACTATCTATTGTGTCTAACCGAGATCCAAGATTTACCTCTAAGTTTTGGAAGAGTCTTCAACATGCTCTGAATACTGAACTGAACTTCAGTACGGCCAATCATCCTCAAACTGATGGCCAATCCGAGCGGACTATCCAAACACTTGAGGATATGTTGAGAGCGTGCTCAATGGACTTTAAAGGAGGATGGGATCAACATCTTCCTCTATTTGAGTTCTCTTATAATAATAGTTTCCACTCGAGCATCCAAATGGCACCATATGAAGCCCTGTATGGGAAAAGGTGTAGAACACCGGCATGTTGGGATGAGGTTGGTGAACGTAAGCTGCTTGGACCAGAAATGGTCGAAGAAATGGTGGAGAAGGTGAAAACCATTCAGCATCATATCAAGGCAGCCCAGAGTCGACAGAAGAGTTATGCAGATAATCGTCGACGAGACCTTGAGTTTAAAGTCGGAGACATGGTGTTTTTACGCATATCTCCGTGGAAGAAGGTCATGAGGTTTGGAAAGAAAGGGAAGTTAAGTCCAAGGTACATCGGCCCCTTCGAGATTCTTGATCGTGTTGGGGCTGTGGCCTATCGACTAGCACTTCCACCTACTATGTCCAAGGTGCATGATGTCTTCCATGTATCCCTCTTAAGGAAGTACATACCAGACCCTTCACATGTACTCTCTTCCGAGGTGGTACAATTAGAAGACAATCTTTCTTATGAGGAGAAACCAGTGAAGATCTTAGATCATAGAGAAAAAGTTCTACGAAATAAGACAATGCCCCTTGTCATGGTGTTGTGGAGAAACCACAAGTTTGAAGAAGCAACTTGGGAGTCGGAGGATATGATGAAGCTAAGTTACCCACATTTGTTTTAGTGTGGGAAAATGAAAATTTCGAGGGCGAAATTTCTTAAGGGGGGAATGTTGTAACGACCCAAAATTTCATTAATGGAAAATCCCTCTTGATCCAGTTAAATGTTTCTTTATGAAAAATGTTTTTATAAGATATCAACTTTTTTAGTTTTACTTTAAGATTTGTGACCGTTACTTTTATAGCCATTGAACAGTGATCATCTGGGTAGTTTAAATATAAGGCTTTAACGAACCAATTTTCTACTCAGACAAAGGAAGCGATGGCCTCATCCAGTAGAATTGCCCCTTACGAAGCCCATTTGTCGGAGCTCGGAAAAGAGGTGGCGTCTTTGGGATTTTCCCTTGACCAATCCCAAGCTGAGCTTCATCATGTCAAGCTCGAACGTGATCGTCTACGGGAAAAATGGAAGTTGATAGAGATTACCACTCGAGCGATGTTTTCCGAGCAACTCCAAGAGTCTGTCACCATCGCACACCTTACCCTTAGGTCTTATGCGTCTATTTTAAGGGGTTATGTAACAAATAAGCAGCACCATGTTCATGTACATTATTTTTTTTGTATATAATAATGAATATAATTTCTAGTCATTTTTGATACATTGTAATTAGTTTTTAAAGTACAATGGTGTTTTTAGTTATTATTTAATTAAGAATTATATTTTATTAAATTAAAGGATTTTTGAATTAAATAATATTTTAATAAAATATTACTATTAATATTAAATTAATTTTTATTAAATATAAATGATCTTATAATTTTATGAATGCAATTAAAATTTTTATTAAGGTTTGAAAGCCATTTCTGTCAAAACCCGTGAATTTTTTATAAATGTCGGTTCTTATTTTAAAAGTGAAAATTCACATATTTAGAAAATTATTTAGATAAAATAAATATTATTTTTGGAATCAGGATGTCGAAATTTTCCAACGGTGAATTTTTCATAATTTTCTGAGACAGTCAAATTTTTGGGTAAAAATTAAATACCATTTAAATATATAATGTGTTTTATGACATCATAATGACCCAATGGTGATGTAATAAAATACCATAATCCTTATGTTCGGCCAATATATGTTTTATCATTAAAATAATGAGGTTTTGGGTTTGTTTGACTCACTTTTAAAATCATTAATGGAGCCCTCAAGACTTATTCAACACTTTGCCGTTTTAAATTAATTTCCATGGGAGTGTGACTCACCTCCACATAAGCAACCCTAATTTTTTAATAAGTTCGGACCTTGTACTTGTAAAATATTTTTTTCCTCTTTCCTTTTCCAGAAACCATGGGCAAATACCATGGGATGGTTTGTGGTTTGGATTATTTTAATATAAGGGGTCCCAAACCTAAATAATAAAGAATTCTCTCACCTTTCCTATATAAACCCACCCAAGCTCCCACTTCCTCCTCACTCAAAGCCCTTGAAGTTCTTCCAACCTCTGCCCTACTCTCTCTATAATCCTCTCAAGGTGCCCCAAGCTCCCAAGAAGCCTCTCACAAGCCTCTCTCTAGCCTTCGGAAGCACACTTCCAAGTAAGGGGTTTTCTTCCTTTCTCATTTTTTGTCAATTTTCTTTAAGTTGTATTTCCCTTTTTATTTCAATTATGAATGTTGGGGTATGGTTTCTCACCTCCCCCATACTGCCCTCTTATTGTTTTAATGATGGGAGAACCCTTTATCTCTCATTAAATGCCTCCCATGTACACCCGTTACTATGCCGAAATTCCGAAAGGAACTTCTCTCTCTTCTTTTACATTCAAGCAATACTTTTGTATCATGAATCTAAATTCCATTTCTATTGTTGGTACATGTATATATATGATCTCCTTACTTTCCATTACATGTAAATATGATGAGGAACCCCTTTATCTCTCATCAACCTTTTTTATGAATTCTTATGTCACGCCGTTACGCTGCCGAAATCGCACCGATTTTCTAAGCCAATGTCTTTGTGTAGTGAATACCATGCCCATTTCTCCATCAAGGGTATTCAACTTTATGCACATATACATATTGATTGTAAAGTTTCATGTATTAATTCCACATTCCTTTATCGTGGAAGAAATGATTATGTTTTATGAATCCATGTTTTATGATCCATGTGGCACACTTATGCATGAAATGAAATGTTTAAGAAGGGTGCGCCCTTTAAAGCGCTCCAATGCATTGGGTAAAGTATAGTATCATGATACGTCATGTTCAATGAGTGTTGACTCATGCTAATTCAAGTGAAACGAGGGTTTACTCGTGCTTCAAGTGCAATGAGGGTTTACTCATGCTCCATGTGCAATGAGCCTTGGCTCATGCTAATTCAATGTTAAGTGTTGTTGCCACATTTCCATGTTATGATTATCATGCTTTATCATGCCTTTATGTTCATGTTTCTATTATGCTCTATTGATATGCCTATTTCCTAACATGTATTTCACTCCTCATGTTATTCATTGTTTACTCCCTTACTGGGCTTTATAGCTCACCCTTTTCTTATGCATGTCCTCAGGTTATCCCATGCAATGCTAAGTATGAAGGAATGTAGTGGTCATGTAAAGGAAGTTTTCAATAAAGATGTTGTATTTCAAGTTTAAAGTTTTTATGTAATTATCCTAATCCCCAAAGACACTAAACCTCTCGATATTTTTTGTTGTATCAAGTGAAGTTTTATGTAATAAAGCATGCTTAAGTTGTAATAAAAAGCAGGGTTGTCATAGATGGTTTAAAGCTATTTAAGAATAACATTAGAGTATTAGAAGATCAGATTGATTAAATATGAAATTTACTAATCCAATGAAATATTATCAATAATTTTCTAGAAGATTATTTTACTAGTATAACTTATTTTGACAACACATATCTATTCATTATGAAGTAAATATCAATATGATAAATTCATGATTCAAGGAAAGAAATCTATAAGTAATAAATAATATTGAATGAGTTTTAAATTAGAAGATTTAATAGTCAATTTTAATCTTAAAGAAGAAATAAATAAGGATTATTGAGCATTTAATGAGAAGAATTTACTCATTGTTAAAGCAAGAAATTCCGAAGATAAATTCATAGGGCTACAAACAAGATACGATGAGACTGGGAGAGACCAACCTTCATCTATCAAAAACTTATTGGGTCGAGGAAAAGGTGAGATTCTGAACTAAATGTTCTATAAGATTATTTGGTTAGTGAAAGAATTAATAAAATAAATTCATGTTTGGGAAGATCATTTGAGTATAAAAAGTTAGTGAGATAATCAACATATATTTTTTTTATCAGAAGTTTTGGAAGTAGAGTTGATTCATAAGAAGATTGATTCATAATTGGAATGATTTGAAGGTAGATTTAATTTGAAAGATTTATAAAATTTTAATAGAGAGAAACATATCTACATCTTATGAATATTCATATATTTGATAAAGAAGGAAACTTGGAGACACTTTCTGATTTTTGTGTTGATCAGTATAAATATTGAGAGAATAATGTTCGTGTTCATACTGCTAAAGTTTCTCATTCACCAAAATCTAATTTCCTTTTGTTGAGCAAAGAGTTCTATTATTTTAATACAGTTACATCCTATATATTCAAGAAGATCTTATTCAATAATGGGATTTTGGTAACACCATTATAAACTGAAGGGATCTAGTATAATCATAGTTTGGAAACTAATATCTGTAAATAGTTTCCAGGGATAAGAATGATAACTTACCTATGTATTTTAATCAGTGGTTAAGGATTATACCTTCTATATTTGTGTGTCAATAATGATTATTTATTTATCTATATTCACTTTATGAAATTAGTGAATTTCTTATTTCTTGGACTTGATCCAAATATGGTAAGGACATAGTCACCCACAATAGGGTGAATCATGTAAAAATATCATGTGATATACTCTTATTAATCCTTGTCTTTCATATAGTGTGTTTAGGTTGCATGATTCATATATGATACATTCATATTAATAGGTGAAGATATTATAATAATTAAATTGAATAGAATTCAGTAAAAAATAATTGACACTGACTCACCCCCCTTTCATTGTGACTGCATGATCCTATTGAACATTACAAGTGGTATTAGTGTGTAATGTTAAACCTCTAATTGGATCCTTCTCCCCCATTTTATTTTATCTATTATATTTGAAGCAAATATTTGAAGAAATTATTAAGTTCCCTATCAGAGTATAAATGGAGGTTACATATACCAATTCATTTAAGAAAAAGATGAAAAGATATTCTAAGAGGATAAGAAAACACTCATCTATTAAGAAACAGAAATAGAAAGAGGATACACTGGTAGTTGAAGGAAATAAAATTTGTAATAATTGTATCATATCAATTGATGATTATCTTCTTGAAAAATCAATTTGAGGTTTTAAATAGTATATACATGTTAAATACAATTCTAATTTTTTTACTTTAATGTTTATAATTACTTTAAAAATATTCCTTGTGATGTTTTTAATTTCAAATTTGAGTTTTTCAAGGGACTCAAGGATGAAAAAATATAGCTATAGTTAGATGTTGATACAATGGAAAAATCATTGGTAGGAAAGTTGAAAAAGTTCACCACTCTTATCAAACCTGTTGAAGCTAAAGAATAGACTTTATTTTTATATAAAGGAAAATTATACTTGGATTAAGTATAATTTAGAAGGATGAGTGATGATAAATCCAATAAAAGAAAAATTAGATAGCAGAATATCCATGCACTCAAAGATACTCCTAGATCTTTTATTTATTTCCATGGTTATTATTTGGAGATCAAGGATAAACAAGCTAAGGATAATTAAAATTCACTATAATAAATGAGTATGATATGTGACGAACACATTTAAAAGATAAAGGGATAATTTAAAGAAAGAGTTAAATTAGTTAAGGATGATAAAAATACCCTCAATAAAAAGTGTCTTGATCTAGAGGTCAAAGTGAGGAATTTGGAAGAAGCATTTGAAAATTTTAAATAAGATTCTAAAATAAGTGATACTACCATGAAAGTTTATAATAAGAGTCTCACATAAAAATTACATGTTCAAGTGTAAATGAGGGATTAAAATCATCTAAGTAAAAATCAACTCTAAGTATATAGAAAATCGTAACCCTTTCTCAATAGGATTTTTCTTACACTAATACTATTTCCATGAAAATTGCATGTTACCATTTAAATTTTAGATATATATGGGTAAAGAAAACTGTGATAAACCTAAAACATCATTAATTGTGGATTTTAGTAAAATTAGAAGAACTAGTTCCCCAAAGGTGTTCAAAATAAAATCATTTTCACTTTAAAGCAACAAGGTGTTCATGTTATCTATGATTGTGTTCAAAATAGAAAATCGCGATTTATTAGTTATTGTTAGTGCTATGAAATGTTTGGGAACAATGATATATATTATTGAAATAACATGACAATTATTGGAAGAAAAAAAAGGGCTATATTGCGGTGGAGAATAGATAGAGTCCATAGAAATCCGAAAAAGCTCAATAAATATACATAGAAGAAGGTAAAATAGTACACTAAAACTGATTTGAATATCATGCTAATATATATAGAAATTGCAACATAAGTTTTAATTGTGATTATAAGTGTTGGCTTATAACTGCCAATCGTAATCCATATACTCTTAAATAATTAATATCACAAAAATTGAGAAATAAAATAAATGGTGGTGATGAGTTTAATTTCGTTGTAAAAAAATGAAAAGTACTAAAAAAACACCCATGATAAATATTGAGAGAGATGATACACTAAGGAGAATGTGATTTTTCGGTGGAAAAAATTCCATATCATGGATCATCTTAATAATTCATTAAAAATTTATGATATAGTATTTAAAATAGAATAAGAAATAGGATAAATCTATAAAAGGAACAAAATATTGGTTTAGTTGAAGGTATCAATGAAGAAGAATTTGAATTTAATGGGAGGTTTCCAATAAAAGGTGACTCAAAAAATCATGTGAAAGATCCAACAATGATAACCATGTTCCTATAGAATGCATGACTATTTTTTCAGCCTAGTTATAATTCTAAAGGAATATGGAATAAGAATAAAAGAATTCGTGTTCTTTGATAGCTGATGTGAAAAATCCAATTCTACAGGAATAGAAAGCTAATGAAATAAATAAGGCCATTCCTCCCAAGGAAATTCTTATTTTCAAAATTAAAGGATGAGAAAGAATAATGTGTTCTCAAAAAGTTGGATTTTATTTGAAAAAAATTTATAGGTTGATAAGAAACACACATCCTTATCACTCTCACTAAAAAAAGAGAAATCGAAGTTAATACCATATATAATGCCTTTATTTTCCTTGTGTAGGGAATTAGAGGTGATGTTACTAAGGGGGGAGATGGAATGTTTGGAAGATAATGCAACTAGATGAGGTATCCATTATAGAGTTATTTAATTAGTATCAAATTGTCTCATTATAATTATGTATTTGATATCATGAGGATTTTGTTGGATTTTATTTTTAAAGAAGACCATCCAAAATGAATATTCTATAGAGTTCATCCCTTTTAATGGAATATAATCGAACAAATTCCAAATATTAATATCTCATATGAATATTTTTGTAAAGTTCTATAATTTTTCATTAATATTTCATATTATTTAAATTATTCTATCCTTGCATGGAAATATTAAATTCATATATTAAGGGTGAAAATTTGATTATTTAATGATAATATAAAATTAAAATGAAATGGGAACAATATTCATGGCTTTGAATGTATTTAATCTATTTTTTGAGATTAATAAATGATATTATTTGAAAATATTTTTAAACATACCCTCAAAAGAATATTTCTAAGTTGATATCATATGTTTTATTATTTATAGAAAAAATTATATAGGGAGAGAATATGAAATTTTTGTCATGATTAAAGCATGAGATAAATAGAAATATCCCTTACTCTTGAACCATTGTATTTTCTGTCAATAAGGGGGAGATAAAAGGATATATGGTGAGAGCATATTAACATTTATTTATATAAATTATTTAAGGTTATTGATAACAAATCCAAAGGGGGGATTAAAGATTTAAAGACCCTGACTCTAGTATCCTAGAATCAGTGTTTACTTTATTAAATTGTCATAATATACATGTGATCACATCCCAAAGGACCAAATAGTTTTGTAATCTTGGAAAAAATATATATACTTTAATATCACATTACATTTAAAAACATAAAATACAATATATTGAAATTAAATATTCTGAATCCTTGTAATAATTCAAAGATTCATTATACATAACCTAGAGAAGAGAAACAAAAAATCACTACTAGAAATTGAGCTATTTACGATAAGGTATTTGCAACGGCACCCCCTCGCAAAAAAGTTATTCGCAATGGGGTCCCATCGCGAATACCTCATTGCGAAAAATGACGTCGAAAATAGTATTTTTTCCAACAGTTAATCACAAATAGTTTCTCCAAGTTTTCTGAAAACCCTATTGCGATAGGTCCATCACAAATAACTTCAAAAAAAATAATTTTAATAAAAATGAATAAAATAATATTAATAATAATAATAAAATAATATTAAAAAATATTTATAATAATATTTATATCAATAATATTTTTAATAATATAAATAATATTATTAATAATAGAATAATAATAATAATAAATTTTAATAATAATATAATAATAATAGTAATAAAATTAATATTAATAAAATAACAATTTTATTATTAATAAAATTATAAAATTATAAAAAATTATAAAATGATAAAAACCTAAATATTCGCAAAAATATACAATAATAATAATAATAATAACAAATAAGTAATAATAATAATGATTTTAATAAAAAAAAAATAAATAAATAAAAAATAAAAAATTAAATAAATCATAATATCATAAAAAATAAAATATTCACAATAACATAAAAAACACAACATATGGAAATGTAAATATATAATATTACAAAAAAAATACATTTAATGTTTTATCATAAAAAGTAAATACATCACTAGGTCGTCCAAAGGAGGGGGGAAAGCTAGAGGAGGTGGTGGAGGGATCTCCATCCCTAAACCATGAGTCAGACGTCGCATGTACTTAATCATCTACTCATGTTGCTACTGCTTTCATTGATGTATCTCCTCATGCTCCTACTACTATTGTCGACGGAGCACTTCTTGCTCCTTATGCATACTCTCTATAAGCTCACCCTAAGCTCACATATGCTCCGGATACTATGAAACAAATGATGATGACTCTCAACGAGCTCCTCTTGAGTTGCACGCTAACATCGCAGTGGTACCATAATAACTCTTAGGTATCAATCGAGATATGATACCAACAACTTGGCCTTTCTGGAAGGCATACTGTGTTGCCTATATCCATGTTGTCTCATCAAATCTTACTGCACGGGTATGATCACTGGTCTCAGCATGACTCTCAGTCTCTGTCTGAAACATCACGGCCTCATATAACTCATTCAATTGCAATTTAAAATTAAAATAGTCAAAATATTATTTGTAGTTACTTTTAAAACTCAAAAATAAATTATACTAACCACAATCTGACACTAGCGATCACCTCTAATCTCTCTAGTGATAGGATCGTTGTACATTTTCTTATAAAATTAAAACTCCATATTATTGGTATGCTCGAATACCTATATGAATATAAAATAAATAGTTTATATTTAAAAATATATAAATTAATTAAAAAAGGTACTTACCATATGTTCCCCATGTAAACTGAATGTACGACTACCAGCTTGATGTGTCACCTCCTGTCTTCCCCGATTTTTTCAACCTACTAATGACATCCTCTAAAAATGACCACCTATCCAGGGTGAACATAATTCATCCCAAAACTGAGATGAAATGTAATCAAGTTAGTTGTGGCGGTAAGGCTGATCAAACTATATGACTCCTACTTTCCGCATTTATGTCCTCCTCAAATTGTACAAAAACCGACAGCAATGCCGATGCATACAGTCCTCCCATGCCTTCCAAATAGATTCAGTCATGATATCATCAATAAGATACCATAAACCAAATTATTAAATAATAATATTAATTTATTAATTAATTATTTTTTGAAATAAATTTTATTTGTTTACGTACTAGCCATTGATCAAACATGCGATGTTGAACATCTATGGGAATCTGATCCCATGTAACCCATGATCTAGAAAAATAATTTTTCAATATAGAACTCCCTTTTTCAACAACTATATATGAAAATCTATGAAAAAAATAAAAAATAATCAAATAATTTGAATATAAATAAATTAATGATAATTAAGGAAAACTAACTAAAACACACAAGTTAATATAACTCTGCATGTATAGATCGAAGATAAGATGTGGATGTCAATTAGGGATAGGGTTAGGAATCATCAATCTCGGAAGACCATGACCCCTCTGATTCCTCACTGCATCGCCAGCAGTATGAGGGTCAGATGACCCAATATTATGCTCATCATCAGGTAGATCAGCACCCTCAAACTCACAAAATAGATCTGAGTCCATCAGAAACATGAAATTAAAATTGTTTGAAAATATTGGAAAATAACTATTATATATAGATATATATTATATATGATTATAACCAACATTTAACTATGTCAATCTTGATGTCCATCCTCATATTTTTATATTATAGTGTCAATATCATTATATTAATCCCAAATATCATCAATTTGTATAGGTTTTTTAGTTTCATCATCTCTTATCATTTCAAATTCATTTGTTTCATCAATAACATCATCATCACCATCGACCCTTAACTGTGGGGCATTATCATCGATATTATCCACTCTTTTTAGAAAAGATGGGCTTTGAGTAGTATCTTAAAAAATTTCAATTCCGTACACTTTAGTGGAACCACATTCACTTTGAATAAATTGACATTCCTGAGATTTCATTTTTATTATGCTTCTCCAATCACCCAACTCCCTTGAATTAGCACAGTAATTTGCATAATTAATTTTATGTTATTAATGAGTTTATAAAAATGGTTCATTTACTACAATAAGTATTTTTAATTTACTATCAACAATTCCATGACTTGGATTAACACACAAACCTCTCTTAGTATCCAACCACTGACATTTAAACATCGTTATGTAATTCTGTCCCAGATAACACAGTTCAATAATTTCTTCCAATATTCCATAAAATTCAACTTCAATTTATCTATGATGAGATCCTCTCAAGAAAACATCACTATTCATTATTTTTTTGACTCCCCATACGCACATGTATGAAATTGAAAACCATTCACCACATATGCATTATAATATTTAACTATTTTGGATGGTGGGTGACTCAATACACACAATCGATTATCAATTTTATAATCATGTTGAGATACCTGAAAATTTGTAAAAAAATTATCAATATAACAAGTAATAAATTAATTTTATATGTTAATTCTTAAATAATTTATTTTACCATTTTTTGAAATTAGTAGGAAAAATTATTTTTCCGACGTCCTTCAAGAGAAGATGGTGTAATTTTTGGAAGATGTTTCTTGATATTATTATCATATAACCTATAAATAAAATAATATTAATTTACTGTAAAAAAATATTATTGAATAAGTGATATGATAACTCATAGTATAAATGGTTTTCTTTCTTCGCAATTGAGCAGAACATATGTATGAACTCTCAAATGTTCATCATCTAAAAGTCATCATTCGTGAACTCCACCAAATCCAAGTTCTGGCTGATTAAAAACTAATAATTGATTACTCATTTCATCATCAACATTTACTTCATTACAAACCATGCGGTTTTTTTAGGGATATCTAGATTGAAATAAATAAGAGTAGAAAAATAAATTTCCTCTTAAAAATAACCTTCTCCAATTGATATTTCAACCAATGCTTTATTATATACTTTTTTTCACCTTCTACATGTATCTCTCGAATGGATACATTCATCATAACTGTACTGGACCTCCACAGTTTTTTCATGTGGAAAATGTAATATCAAATGTTTCATTGAGTCAAAGAAATCTAGTGGGAAGATTTTTTCCAGTTTTCATAAAATTAAAACAATATCTTCTTACAGTATTATTAGTGAATCATATTTTGTTGTTTCTGCACAAATGTCTCATAAAAAATATGATAAGTCTGTTAGAACATCTCAAATCATAGAATTCAACAAACCTCTTAATCCAATTGACAGAATGCTTTCTATTATAACATGACAGTCATGACTTTTTAAACTGGTAATATGATAATTTCTAATACATCTTCCCAAATCAGAAACATAACCATATAGAAGTCTCAAATATTAAATCCACCGACAAAATAATAATCAATTTTCTATTGAAACTATATAAGATGCTTTTGGATTCATTAACTTATGTGATCTGACATTTTCAGATAGTTTAGGTTTTGATGACCTGGAAATTTGGGCAATATCTAATCATGCCTTTACATTATCTTTTGTATTACCTGGGGTATTGAAAACTATATAAAATATATTATCAAAATAGTTATTATTAATATTCATTACATCCCACATTTTATAGGCCAACAAATCAAAACAATATGGAATATCATAAAAAATGCTCTGTTTTATCCAATTTTATTCATTCCCAAAGCCATTAATTTTGTGTTGGATTGTAGTTGGTATAAATGTAATGGGAGGTAATGAAGATACAAATTATTTTAGCTTTATAACTGAGATCATTTTTTGAGGTTCATCTCTTTCAATTTTTCTTTTTCTAAAATGATATTTGTTCCTCCTCAAAGGAAGATCGGTTGGAAGGAATTTGTGCGGAGAGTCAAAAAAACAAGGGTTTCTTCCATTGAAGAGGACAAATTATTTTTTGTCTCTCATGCAATATTAACATGATTTTGGACCATTTTTACTCTGTCCATATAATATGACATATGCTAGGAAGTCACTAATTGTCCACATCAATACAGCTTTTAGTCAGAAATTTTATTTCACAGCAACATCATATGTACTGACATCATTACTCCATAATGACTTTAACTCCTCAATAAATGATTTGAAATAAAAATCAATAATCTTTTTCATATTTCCTAGAATTAATAAGGTCAAAACGATATATTTCTCCTTCATCAACATCTAAAGAGGTAAATTGTACAAAGTTACAAAGACAAACCAACATGAATACTGACTGTCCTAAGAATCAAATGGAGAAAACTGTTAGTAGAAAGACCCAATCGCATGTTTTAGGCTTCTGAATCAAAATACGGATGTACTTGATCAAAATATTTCCATGAATCACTATTAGAGGGTTGATTTAATCTTTTACCACTTGAAAAATTGGTTTTTTGTCATGACATCAATGTCGTTGTGTTCTGAGACATAAATAAACACTGCAATCTTGGTGTAAGTGGGAAATACCTCAACTGTTTTATAGGAATCAATCCATATTTCCCTAGTTGATTATTTTTATACCTTGATTTTCCACATGTGGGACAACTATCCAACAACTCATTTTAACCATAATATAATATGTAATTATTTGAACATGTATGAATCTTATGATAACCAAGACCCATATTACGAACCAGCCTCTTTATCTTATAGAAATTTATAGGAAACGCATTTCCTTTAGTTAATAGTGTTGTAACCATAGAAAATATCTGATCAAAATAGCTATTTGACATTCCATTATCCGATTTAATATCCATAAATTTTTCAACCGCTTCAAATTTTCTTATCTTGCGACCAGGATATAAGGCATCCTCAGTGGACCTCAACAACTCATAAAATTAAGATGATTCCAACTCATGAGTTATATCAATATCATCCTGAGTTTTAATTTGTTGAAAAAAGGGACCTGCCACATCATGTACTAAATTTTGAAACCATGATGGATATGAAACCAAATTATTAGTATCTTATCTAGAACTGTATTCACTATGTTGATATCAAAAAACATAATCTTTTGTAAAACCAAAATAAAATAGATGACCCCCAACATTTTTAAATGTGTGAAACATCCTCAGACTTCATTTTTTACATGGACACTTAATTTCCCCTTCTAAAAAAAATTCTGGTTTTGATGATACAAATAATAAGAAAGTTTTAACATCCACCATATATATAGGATTTATACCAGAACTATTTGGATTCCTGCATTGATTTAACCAAGCATAATCATCTAATAATGACTATTGTCAACTTCTTTGTTCCATATTTCTCTAAAAAGCATAAAATTGTTAGTTTTTTATAAATAATTTGATATAATAAAAACACGATTCAAAAAAAAAGAAAAAAATTGTTAATTATTCCTATAAATTCTTAATTACTGTTATTTATTACTAATTACCACTAATTACCCCTATTTATTACTATTTATTACTATTAATTACTCTTTATTACTAATTACTGCTAATTACTGTTAATAACTATTGATTACTACTAATTAGTTACTACTAATTAACTATTACTACTAATTAGTACTATTTATTACTATTTATTACTATTTATTACTAATTATTACTAATTATACCTATTTATTACTAATTATACCTATTTATTACTAATTATACCTATTTATTACTAATTATTACTAATTATACCTAATCATTACTAATTATTACAATTTATTACTATTTATTACTATTTATTACTATTTATTACTACTTATTGATATTTATACCTATTTATTACAATTTATGCTTATTTATTACTATTTATACCTATTTATTACTATTTATTACTAATTATACCTCGTTATTACTAATTATACCTATTTATTACTATTTATACTAATTTATTACTATTTATTACTAATTATTACTAATTCTACCTAATTATTACTAATTGTCACTAATTGTACCTAATTATTACTAATTATACCTATTTACTACAAATTATTACTACTTATTACTAATTATACCTATTTATAACTATTTATTACAAATTATTACTATTTATTACTATTTATACCTAATTATTACTAATTATACCTTTTTATTACTAATTACACCTAATTATTACTAATTATACATATTTATTACAAATTATTACTATTTATTACTAATTATGTGAAATATTTCCTCAAGGTGTCCTCTCGGTATGTTTTGGGTGTGATAGTGTTTGTTGACAAAGCCAAATAAACGCAAATAAGTATGGTTTGTGTTTTGCTGAAGCAAGTTTTTAAGTTGGTGTAGTTTCCCAGTGTTTGCCAAATTTTTGGGCCTCAAAATCAGGATTTTGATTTTGAGAAAGGAAGGATTTTTGTGTAGGAGGAATGGTCCCCAGAAGGGAAATGGTATGTGGAACGCGTAGAAGGAATGGTTTGTGAAGCGAAGAAGGTTTATGGGAAGTTATTCAATTCACAAAAGGAAAATGGTCTGCGGGATGGCGTGTCATTCGAGAAAATGAGATGGTGTTTTTTGCGGCCGTGAAGGAAAGGGCGGTACACTGACTACATAGGGAAGAACGGTTCACGGGAACATGGTACACAGTGAATATTTGGGTAAATCTCATATTAGAAGATTTTGTAGATCTTTTTTTCTATATAACGAGCACTAATCCCATCATTAATGGTAGTGTCATTTTCATATGAAAACAATTTTTCTTCGAGAATTTGGTGAAATCTGAAAGTTGTTCACGGAGGAAAATTCCATGAAGGGTGAAGAGGTTCACGAGAAGGATTCAGCAAAAGGAGAAGGAGTTGACGGGAATGGTTCACAAAGGGAGTTTGTGGGGATCTAAAGCTTGTAAAGGAAATAGGTCCACGAAGTAGAAAAGGGTTCGCAGAAGAAGAAGTGGTATGTGGGAAGAGGTAGTTTGCATAAGCGAAGGCGGTTCACAGAGGTGATACGAGGAGATGATTCGCAGAAGCGGTATGCAGAGGCGGTACACAACAGTGGAAGTGGAGGCAATACACGAGAGAGGCGATCTACGAAGCATACCTGCTGCTACACAGTTTACAGAAGAGTAAGGCAGTTCATGAAGGTCTTGAGAAACTATGGAAATGTTCTAAAACAGTTCGTGAAAGTAATTTCTACCAACTAATAGTACATGGAAAAGTGGATTTCATCTAAATGTGAAAAAGGGACTTCAACAAAGCATCTATCTATAGTTGAAGATGTGTTCTTTCATGAAAATGAAGGGACCTAAAAGTCCATAAACTGTGAGTGGATCCCTTCAAAGAGTAGTGAATGAAGAAAGAGGAAGACGATGATCCATTACACTAGTAGTGAATCATATAAAGAGATATGGAGTGACCATTTTAAATGTCATGAGGAGACCCTAAATCTTATAAAGGTAGTGAGCCTGGTCATAGAAGTGATCTAGCATAAATATTCTAATTTATAGTGAGCTTTAGTGGATTTGATACATTGGAATATCGTCATTGTATGCTCCTAGGACGTAGCCTAGTGATGTGAACCAAGAAAAATCATTCTGTCATGTTCATGATTTTATTTCTATTCATACATTACTACAGGGGTAAGAGAGAAGTGTGTTTTGTTTAACGATGAGACAAGATCTGAAGGGGTGGCAGTTTTAATCTACCATACCATAATTCACCCCACCCCCCTCAGGGTATTTGACCTAGTGAACCCAACACTAATTATACCTATTTATTACTAACTATTACTATTTATTACAAATTATTACTATTTATAACTATTTATTACTATTTATTAATAATTATACTTATTTTTTATTATTTATTACTAATTAATGCAAATTATTACTAATTATTACTAATTATACCTATTTATTACTAATTATACCTATTTATTACTAATTATACCTATTTATTTCTAATTATACCTATTTATTACTAATTCTTACTAATTATTAATATTTAAACCAACTTATTACTATTTAAACCTAACTATTACTAATTATACCTATTTATTACTAATTATATGCATTTATTTCTAATTATTACTCATTATTACTAATTATTACCAATTATTTCTAATTATTAGTAATTTTTAAAAATTATAACTATTTATTACAAATTATACCTATTTATTACTAATCATACCTAATTATAACAAAATATACATAATTATTACTAATTATTTCTAATTATTCCTAATTATAGCTAATTATTATTAATTATAGCTAATTATTACAAATTATACCTATTTATTTTTATTTATTACTATTTATTACTATTTATTACTATTATAACTATTTGTTACTATTTATTACTATTTATTACTATTTATTACTAATTATACCTATTTATTACTAATCATACCTAATTATTAATAATTATTACTATTTATACCTAATTGTTACTAATTATACATAATTATTATTAATTATTACAAATTATACATAATTATTACTAATTATACCTATTTATACTAATTATTACTATTTATTACTATTTATTACTAATTATACCTATTTACTACTATTTATTACTATTTATTACTATTTATTACTAATTAATGCTAATTATTACTAATTATTACTAATTATACATATTTGTTACTATTTATTTCGTATTATTACTAATTATTACAAATTATTACTAATTATTGCTAATTATACATATTTTTTACTAATTATACATATTTATTAAAAATTGTTACTATTTATACCTAATTATTGCTAATTATTACTAATTATACATGTTTATTACTATTTATTACTATTTATTACTATTTATTACTTTATTACTATTTATTACTATTTATTACTAGTTATTATTATTTATTACTAATTATACCTATTTATTACTAATTATTCTTATTTATTACTAATTATTACTAATTATTAAAAATTATTACTATTTATTACAAATTATTACTATTTATTACTAATTATACATATTTATTACTATTTATTATTATTTATTTCTATTTATTACTAATTATACCAATTTATTACTAATTATACCTATTTATTACTAGTTATTACTATTTATACCTAATTATTACTAATTATACCTATTAATTACTATTTACTACTATGCATTACTATTTATTACTATTTATTACTAATTATATATATCTATTACTATTTATTACTAATTATACCTATTTTTTTCTAATTATTACTAATTGTTGCTAATTATTTCTAATTATTACTAATTATACCAATTTATTACTAATTATTACTAATTATTACTAATTATACCAATTTATTACTAATTATTTCTAATTATTACTAGTTATTCCTAATTATTACTACTTATTCCTAATTAATACTATTTAATCGAAATTATACCAATTTATTCATATTTATTCCTATTTATTCATATTTATTCCTATTTATACCTATTTATTACTATTTATTACTATTTATTACTAATTATTCCTATTTATTACAAATTTATATTAATTATTTCTATTTATTACTATTTATACCTAAATACTATTTACTCCTAATTATTACTAATTATTACTATTTATTCCTATTTATTCCAATTTATTCATATTTATTCCTATTTATTAATAAAAATTCCTTTTGATTACAAATTATTATTAATTTTTCCTATCTATTACAGATTATTCCTAATTATTACTATTTCTTACTATTTATTACTATGTATTCCTATGTATTCCTATTTATTCCAAGTTATTACTAATTAATATCTAATTATTACTAATTATTACTGATTTTTCCTATTTATTCTTAATTATTCCTATTTATTAATAATTATTCCTATTAGAATTGTTTATTAATAATTACTACTAATTATTACAATTTATTAGTATTTATTACTAATGAAACAACATATTTGTAAAAAGAAATAATACGAAATAAAACTATCTAATTCTAATTTAATTTGATTGTCGTTAATTAACAATAATTATAACTAACATAAAATTAAATGAATTGACTAAAAACTAAAAGCAATAGATAAATACCTTAAAACAAAATATTTTGTACGCTAAAAGGCTTGAAAATCACTCCGATGTGAAATTTTAAACTTTAGAAAAAATTTAGAGAGAAATATGAGAGTTCAAAGATAGAGAGGAGTTAAGAGATATGTTAAATGAAATGAAATGGATGGGGGTATATATAGGTTAGATTATTTACGACGAGACTCATCCCAAATACTAACCCCTCTATTAATTAGGGGCAGCGGTTAAGAAGGTATTTGAGATGGGATCTATCGCAAATACCTACCTGTCGGCATCGCATTTGCGACGGGCGATAAATCTCATCGTAAATGCTAAACCCCTATTAATTAGAGGGAAGAAGTTAAAAAGAGGATTTGCGATGGGCCCCGTCACAAAATGCTAAAACCACCAAATGGTATTTGCAACGGGACCCATCACAAATTCCAAAACCCTCTGAAGGTTATTTGTGATGGGTGAAAACCACATCTTGCAAATAACCTTCCTGCGCTTCCATACAGTGTGCGCCAAACCATTTGCGATGGGATACCTATTTTCGTCACAAATTGTCCCTCCAGATGGACTATTTACGAAAAGACCCTTCCCCATCGCAAATAACCCGTCGTAAATGATGGGTTTTTTCTGTAGTGAATGGGTGAGCTCCAATGCTTAGTAAGGGAAAGTGAATGGTAGAATCTATCATTGAATAAACAAGAAATGATCAATACAAAAAAATGAATAATTAAAAATACATTCCATTTAATCAAAAACATAAGCACGAAGAATGATTTGGAAGGAATAAATGATGATCAGATATTGTCACATAAATAATCCCATTATTTTTAAACTTATCCATGGATATCATTACTATTAAAATAATCACATGGAAATAAATAACTGATTTCATAATGATGGAATGCATAATTCCAGACATCTTAAACTTACCATAGATGCCTTATATTAAGACATCATAAACAGATTTGTTGACCTCATCTATTTTGATAATCCCAATCATGCTTTAATATGTTTTGATAATCTTGAAGTGTACTTATAATTCTATATATATATATATATTGAATATCAAAATAATCATTGGAATATGTCAATCAATGTTATCTATGTTTAATCATACTTTGACATAATTCTAACTCAATATGGATATGTTTTGCAAAGAACAGATAAGTGTTAAGTCACTGATATGCTCAAAGCTACTAATACAGACCTATCGGTACTTAGTCTACTGATAGAAATAGTCACCATTATACAGAGCTACCGGTATGTATAAGTCCTCTGGTAAGCACATGTCACTGATAGATCTGGTCTACCGATACAGATGAGCTACTGGTATGAAGTCCACCAATACAACATCCACCGATACAGACAGCTACCGATAGAAGCAAAGATACTGATAGAACAAGTCGACCAGTGTGTATAAGTCCACCGGTATGCACTTAATCACTGGTACATAATGGAGCTACCGGTATTCACAGGCTACCAATACAAAAGCCTACTGATACGAGCTACTGTTACACTAGAGCTACCGTTAGAGTAAGTCTACCGGTATAAGCAAGTCTACTGCTACGAAGTTCACCGATATAAAGAAGCTCACCACTAGTCAAATCTACCGATATAAGTTCAATGATAAAATGATTCACTAACTGATACAAGGATGTTGTACCCCACTCTCTTGGATTTTAATGATCACAATCACTCTCATCGTGATCTAATATTGTTTCAAGTGTTCTTGTTAAATAGGCATGTTTTCAGGAGCAAGAAGTGGCAAAGGAGGAAAAGTGGACTGTTTTCAAGTCCACCGGCCAGCCGGTGTGAGACCACCGGCCAGCCGGTAAGGGCACCGGCCAGCCGGATCCAGCCCATCGGCCAGCCGGTGGACCAGGCAGAAGGCCCTGCCCTCTGCCAGGTGCCACCGGTCAGCCGGTGTCTGGCCACCGGCCGACCGGTGGGTCCAGACAGAATGGCATACATTCTGTCCAGACCACCGGCCAGCCGGTGGACTCCTAACCGGCCAGCCGGTGGAACTCCTTCAAATAGTGAGACCTACTGTCTCACCACCGGCCAACCGGTGGCCTTCTCACCGGCCAGCCGGTGGCTCCTGGGCAGAAGCACTCTGCACATTCCAAGGCATCGGCCAGCCGGTGGAGAAGCACCGGTCAGCCGGTAAGCAAAGTCAAACTAGCCGTTATAGCTTGACCAGACTTGCCCACTTGATCCCCAACGGCTCCAAAAGCCCTCCAATGGCTATTTTGAAGTATTTGGGAGTATTTATCCTATAAATAGACGTCCATGGATGCCGGGAACACCACCGATCATATACTGAAGCATACCAAAGCTATTTTGATCATTTGAGGCTCCTACGACAATTCTCAAAGGCTACTTGAGATCCAATTGCCATTCTTGAAGCTTGGGATGCCTCTACATCAACTACACTCACCTCTTGGCGCTCAAGGATTCCTCTAGTTTGTTCTAAATTATTTACTTCAATTGTTTAGTTCTTAATTGGGTTTGTATTAAAACAAACCACCCTTTTTCTTCCTTCTTTCAATTTGGGTTTCTTGCTACAACCATAATAAAAAAGCAAGCTGTACGAAGGTGATCTAGCCTACCTTAAAATGGCTAGTGGGTTTCTTGTTATAACCATTAAAAAGCAAGCGGTCGTATAAATCTCCCAACGGTTGAGTTGGGAGCGGAGACGTAGGCTTGAGTTTAAAGCCGAACTCCGTTATCAATTGTGTCTTGCCATTTTACTTTCCGCTGCATTTAAATTTGTTTTAAATTGTTAATTATTTTGAAAAAGGAAATTCACCCCCCCCCCTCTTGCCATCACCTCCGACCCAACATTTGGTATCAAAGGATGCGTTTGTGTAATACCTTAACCGGTTACAAACGAAAAATCCATAGTGATGGCTTCTTTCTCACAAGCACCCGAAGGGTATTCCATGACTCGGGCTCCATACTTCGATGGAACTGATTACACATATTGGAAAACACGAATGATTACTTTTCTTAGAAGTATTGGCTATCCTATATATATAATTGTTATGCAAGGCTACACTCTTTCTAGTAAGGATGAATCTAAATGGACCCCCGAAGACATTGCCAATTTTGATCTTGATGGAAAAGCCATGAATGCTCTTCATTGTGGGTTAGACCGTAATGAGTTTAATCGTATTTCTACTTGCACCACCTCACACGAAATTTGGAAACTTTTGGAAGTGACCCATGAGGGCACTAACAAAGTCAAAGACACTAGGTTAGATATGTATCGTCAAGACTTTGAGAGTTTCACAATGCACCCACACGAGTCAATCACCGAAATGTTTACTCGTTTTACTGATGTTTGCAATGGGAGAAAGTCCCTTGGTGATGATGTTTCAGCAGAAACAATGGTCAAGAAAATTCTTTGGGTCCTACCAAGCTCTTGGGCACCAAAGGTGACGGCAATCCAAGAAGCGAAAGATGTCAAGAAGATGCCGGTTGAAGAACTCATAGGTTCACTCATGACTTATGAGATTACCATGAAGAGGCAAGCCGATAAAGAAGGAAATATCTTCAAGGAGAAAAAGAACATAGCTTTCAAGGCAAAGGAAGAAAGCTCCTCCGATGATAGTGAATCCGAGATGGCTCAACTAGCAAGGAAAATGAGCAAGTTCATGAAGAAAAAGAAGAAATTTCAAAAGGCACGAAAGGAAGAGCCAAAGGCGGAGAAAGAAATCACTTGCTTTGAATGTGGAAAGAAAGGCCACATCAAACCGGAGTGCCCCATTTTCAAGAAAAGGATAAAAGAAAAGAAAAACAAGAAGGCCTTCAAAGCATCAACATGGAGTGCATGTGATGACTCCATGCCTTCAAGCAACTCAAGCGATGAAGGTGGAAAATGCCTAATGGCATTTGATGAGGTATCCTCTTCTCACTCTTCTTCTCACTCTTCTTCCTCATCTTCTTCTTTTGATAATAATATGTCTTATGAAGAACTCCAAAATGCAAGAGATCAATTAGAGGAAGGTTTTCACGAACTTACCTCTAAATTTTTTACCTTGAAAAAGAAAAACAAAACTCTTATTTCCGAAAAAGACAAACTTCTCAAAGAGAATGAGGAGCTTGCCCTTAAAGTCAAAAATATTCCAAATGTAGATTCTTTAAATTCTACCATTAAGGATTTGAAGGAATCTCTTGCCAAGTTCACCCAAGGTGAACAAAACTTAACTAAATTGCTAGGTTCTCAGCGTTCGGCTAGAACCACACATGGACTTGGATATAACAAGCAATCCACCTTTTCTAGGGCACCCACTACTTTTGTAAGGGGGAGCTCTCAATACAAATTTTGTAATTATTGTAAAAAGACCGGTCACATGATTTATGAATGTGATTGTAAAAATGCTAGGTATGGAAGACCCAAATCCATTACCTACTCGGATGAGTATCATAGAAGGAATCCCTCTAGAACATTATGGGTTCAAAAGTCTCTTTTTGCTAATCTTTCCGGACCCAAACTTATATGGGTACCAAAATCTCTTCTTTCTAGATTTTGTAGGATAAACGCCAAAAGAGTAGGACCTCTAAAGGGTCGTGGTATCTTGACAGCGGTTGCTCAAGGCACATGTGTGGCGATCCCTCCGAGTTCAACTCACTTGAAGAATTCGATGGAGGATATGTCACCTTTGGTGATAACTCAAAAAGCAAGATCGTCGGAATAGGTACCATTGGTTTTGGTAGATCCTCTTTTATTAAAGATGTTTTATTAGTTAAAGGTTTAAAGCATAATTTAATTATCATTAGTCAACTTTGTGATAGTGGTTTTTCAGTCAATTTTCAAAATGATTTATGCAATGTGTTAGATTTTCAAAACAAGTTGATATTTTCTGCTTCCCGCTTTCAAAATGTTTACATTATTGATTTAAAATCTCTAGCTAGCCAAAATGTTAAATGTTTAAGTGCTCTTGACAATGAGTCTTGGCTTTGGCATAGAATATTGGGGCATTGTAGCTCTCATTCACTTCTAAAGCTTAATAAGAACAAGCTCATTCGTGACCTTCCTAAACTTAAATTTAAGAAAGATTTGATTTGTGAGCCATGCCAACTTGGTAAGCAACACAAGTCTTCTTTCAAATCTAAGAAGGAAGTGTCCACCTCAAAATCTCTTGAACTCCTTCATCTTGATATTTTTGGTCCTACTCCCGTAGCAATCTTAGGTGGAAAATCCTATACCTTAGTTATTGTTGATGACTTTTCTCGTTTTACTTGGGTTTTCTTTTTAGCCCATAAGAATGATGCTTGTAAAACCTTTTTGAAATTCTCTAGGAAAGTAGAAAACGAAAAAGGATATAAAATCATATCTCTTCGTAGTGATCATGGTGGTGAATTCGAGAACAAAGAATTTGATGAATTGTGTTCCTCTCAAGGATACAATCACACCTTCTCTGCCCCTAGGACTCCTCAACAAAATGGAGTGGTTGAAAGGAGAAACCGAACTCTCCAAGAAATCGCTCGAACCCTCCTTAGTGAATTCGACCTCCCTCAATATTTTTGGGCCGAGGCGGTAAACACTGCTTGTTATACTATTAATAGAGTCCTTGTAAGACCCCTTCTTAAGAAAACCCCCTATGAACTTTGGAAAGGCAAATTGCCCAAAGTTGGTTATTTTAAAGTGTTTGGGTGTAAATGCTTTATCCTTAACACAAAAGATAACCTAGGGAAATTTGATGCCAAATCCGATGAAGGTATTTTTCTTGGGTACTCCAACTCAAGCAAAGCCTATCGTGTCTTCAATAAACGTTCAAAAACCATCGAAGAATCATCTCATGTCAAATTTGATGAAACTCTTCCAAAACCTCACCCGGTCATTGAGGATGTTGAAGATAAGCTTGATAAGCTTCATTTGAATGATTCCTCTTCTCCTCCCAAGGAGGATGACCATCTAGAACCCTCTTCACCTTCTTCGCCTTCCACCTTGCCTAAGGTTTGGAAACCTTCTAGAGACCATCCTTTAGAAAATGTCATAGGTGACCTTCAAGCCGGTACTCGAACTAGAAGATCTATCCTCAATGAAGTTGAACATCAAGCCTTCATTTCTCACCTAGAACCTCAAACCGTTAATGACGCTATTAATGATGAGAATTGGGTTCTTGCAATGCAAGAGGAACTAAATCAATTCTCTAGAAATGATGTTTGGACTCTTGTTGAAAGACCCAATGATCATCCAATTATTGGCACTAAATGGGTTTTTAGGAACAAACTTGATGATCAAGGAAACATAACCCGGAACAAGGCTCGCCTAGTAGCTAAGGGCTATAATCAAGAAGAAGGAATCGATTATGGTGAAACCTTTGCCCCCGTTTCTAGGTTAGAATCCATTAGGATCTTGTTGGCATTCGCCGCCCACTTAAATTTTAAGCTTTTTCAAATGGATGTTAAAAGTGCTTTTTTAAATGGTTTTATTTCTGAAAAAATCTTTGTTGAACAACCTCCCGGTTTTGAAGATCCAAAATTTCCAAATCATGTTTTTAAGTTAACCAAGGCTCTTTATGGCTTAAAGAAAGCTCCTCGGGCTTGGTATGAGCGGTTAACAAAATTTCTTTTAGAAAATGATTTTAAAATGGGTCAAGCCGATTGTACCCTCTTTTTAAAACACACTTCAAAAGATCTTTTAATAGTCCAAATTTATGTTGATGATGTTATCTTTGGTTCTACCAAAGAATCTCTTTGTACTGGTTTTTCAGATTTAATGAGCAAAGAATTTGAAATGAGTTTTATGGGAGAATTGAAATTTTTTCTTGGTTTTCAAATCTTTCAAAATTCAAAAGGTATTTCTCTAAGCCAAAGCAAATACACAAACGAGCTTCTAAGTCGTTTTGGTATGGATCAAGTAAAGGAAATTAGTACACCCATGAGTACTTCATGTAAGCTTACGTTAGACGAAGCCGGGAAACCGGTGGATAACAAGCTTTATAGGAGTATGATCGGGAGTCTACTTTACCTAACTGTGACCCGTCCTGACATCATGTTTAGTGTTTGCCTTTGTGCTCGTTTTCAAGCCAATCCTAAAGAATCCCATCTTAAATCGGTCAAAAGAATTTTGAAGTATTTAAAAGGATCCAAAAATCTTGGTTTATTTTATCCCTCAAATACTTCTTTTGAACTATCTTCTTATTCGGATGCTGATTTTGGCGGATGTCAATTAGATCGTAAGAGTACTAGTGGAACCTGTCATCTGCTAGGCAAGTCCCTTGTTTCGTGGAGTAGCAAGAAGCAAAATTGTGTTGCTCTTTCTACTGCCGAGGCCGAGTATGTAGCCGCTGGCAATTGTTGTGCCCAAATTATTTGGATGCAACACACTCTCTTGGATTATGGTCTTTCCTATGATCATGTCCCTATTTGGTGTGACAACACTAGTGCCATTAGTATCTCTAAGAATCCAATACAACATTCTAGGACAAAGCACATAGACTTAAGGCATCATTTCCTTCGTGACCATTTTCAAAAAGGAGATATCACTTTGGACTTCATTCCTACTGATTTCCAATTAGCTGATATTTTTACCAAACCGCTCCCGGTTGACCGTTTTGATTTTATTAAAGGGGAGTTAGGAATGATTCGTCAATGAGAACTATTAAATATTTGACTTTCTTGGCTTGCTTATATTTTATTAGAATTTTTTAAACACTTTTTTTAATTCTGTTTTTTATATTTTTTATGACTTTTAGTACCACCGGTCAACCGGTGGTACATCACCGGTTAACCGGTGGTGTCGGGTTTCTGTTTTTTGGGCCGACCCGAGGAAGGGTTAAAATTAATTTTAAAACCCTTCCTCCCTCATTTCTCTCTTCTCTCTCGGGCGGCTCCTCCTAAAACCGCAGCTCCTCCAAACCCTAGCCTCCCTTCTTGGTTTTTGCCCTCTCAAAACTCCTTTGTTCTCTCAATCTCTCTCTTTTTAGCTCCTTTTGCCATCATGGGACCTCGATCTACTCGCAAAGGCAAGGGAATCGCTCAAGAAGCTCCTCCTCCTCCTTCCATCCCTCAAATCCCGGACATTTGGCATGACAAAGTCATTTTGCCGGGTAGAGTAATTGATTATTCTTGGCTGTCTACTGCTCGTCTTGAGCTTTTTTCAATTATTGAGTATCAACATTGGCATTCATTTTTTGATCCACCCGAAAAGGATGTCATTTATCCTCTTCTTGTCAAAGAGTTCTATGCTCATTTGACGTGGTCCGTTTCTGATGACATTGATACCATCTCCTCCACTGCTCTTGGGAAACCCATCACTATCACTTCTTTGGAGATTTCCCGGATGCTCGGGGTTCCTCATGTCGGGCCTCATGCATTTGCTCAGGGGGAGTTTCCTCGGGACCGTGAGTTTGATATAGCCGTAGCCCTTGAGCATCTCACAGGGCAGCCCACAAATCCCATTGTCAAGCTCTCCCAGCTCTCTCCTAACCATCGTATTATTGAGCGCCTCATCCAAACTTCCCTTGCGCCCCGTATCGGGGATCATGATAATGTCAAATTCATTGATATTTATCTTCTCTCTTTTATCACCAGAGGCATTCACTTCAATTTGGTCCGGTTTCTGTTCCGGGCCATGACTTATGTGGCTGAGCACCCGCGCCGGTCCAAAACTCTACCCTACGGACGCCTCTTGACTAAAATCTTTTCCTTTCTTGATGTGCCTCTTCATGCTACTTCCTTCGAGCAGCCAACGAAGGATAGCATAGTGAATTTTATGATGGTGCAACGAATGAACATCCGTTGGCACCCTTGGCGTCAGGAATGGATTGTCGACAAGGACGGTCTTCTCAAGGCCTACTCTCCTCAGACTCATTCCCATCCTCCTGCCCATGTCATGCCTCCTGCTATTGCCGCTGCCTATCCTCTTTCAGACAGTGAGGATAGCGATGATGATGAAGAGGAAGGAAATGGTGACAGCGAAGGTGAGGCTGATGCGGCTGCTGATGAGGAGGCTGGAGAGGGTGATGATGCACCTGAGCCTGCTGAGGCTGTGCCCCCTCCTGCTGATGCTGGTGGCTTGCCGGTGACGGCTGATCAGTTCCTACGCTTCCAGGATCAGATTGAGACCCGGCTGGACTTGCAGTTTTCTTACATCAGCTCTCAGTTTGATCAGCTCCACTCTCGGATTGATTCTCTAGATCGTCGCTTTGAGGCGGTCCAGTCTCCTCCAGCTCCGCCGACCTTCAGGCGTCGCCGTCATTCTCGGCCATCTAGGAGTGAATAGAGCCGTCCCTGTTTATGACTTGTCTTTGTATTTGTTTTTTGAACTTCCTTTGTAATGTTTCATCTCTTATAAAATTCAAGTTGTCTTTTCTATCCATCCTTTTTTGTCATTGCTTACCTCTTTTTTATTGCTTTTCTAACTTTCTTTCATACTTTTCCTCCTATTTTGATAATCCCAAAGGGGGAGAAAATATCTCTATTACTTTTCTTAGTTACTTTTCATTTAATTAAGTGCTATTTTTAAAAGTTCAATTTTAATTTAGTACTTTCATCAAGATCTTTTTTTTAAATGGTTAAGTTTTTTATTTCAGTTGTTTCTTTTAAATGACCTATGGTTACAATTTCAAAATGAACCATTCTCTTTATTTCAATCCTTTCAAGATTAATATATTTCAACACATGGTACATCTATGAAATTCTTGTATTAAAATGATCTCTAAAGTTTTCCCTGTCCAAGTTTCTTTTTCTTTTTTACTTGGCATACCCTTTTTAAAAGATTTCTTATTTGTGATTGTGATCATAAAAATAGGGGGAGATTGTTGTACCCCACTCTCTTGTATTTTAATGATCACAATCACTCTAATCGTGATCTAATATTGTTTCAAGTGTTCTTGTTAAATAGGCATGTTTTCAGGAGCAAGAAGTGGCAAAGGAGGAAAAGTGGACTGTTTTCAAGTCCACCGGCCAGCCGGTGTGAGACCACCGGCCAGCCGGTAAGGGCACCGGCCAGCCGGATCCAGCCCATCGGCCAGCCGGTGGACCAGGCAGACGGCCCTGCCCTCTGCCAGGTGCCACCGGTCAGCCGGTGTCTGGCCACCGGCCGACCGGTGGGTCCAGACAGAATGGCATACATTCTGTCCAGACCACCGGCCAGCCGGTGGACTCCTCACCGGCCAGCCGGTGGAACTCCTTCAAATAGTGAGACCTACTGTCTCACCACCGGCCAACCGGTGGCCTTCTCACCGGCCAGCCGGTGGCTCCTGGGCAGAAGCACTCTGCACATTCCAAGGCACCGGCCAGCCGGTGGAGAAGCACCGGTCAGCCGGTAAGCAAAGTCAAACTAGCCGTTAGAGCTTGACCAGACTTGCCCACTTGATCCCCAACGGCTCCAAAAGCCCTCCAACGGCTATTTTGAAGTATTTGGGAGTATTTCTCCTATAAATAGACGTCCATGGATGTCGGGAACACCACCGATCATATACCGAAGCATACCAAAGCTATTTTGATCATTTGAGGCTCCTACGACAATTCTCAAAGGCTACTTGAGATCCAATTGCCATTCTTGAAGCTTGGGCTGCCTCTACATCAACTACACTCACCTCTTGGCGCTCAAGGCTTCCTCTAGTTTGTTCTAAATTATTTACTTCAATTGTTTAGTTCTTAATTGGGTTTGTATTAAAACAAACCACCCTTTTTCTTCCTTCTTTCAATTTGGGTTTCTTGCTACAACCATAATAAAAAAGCAAGCTGTACGAAGGTGATCTAGCCTACCTTAAAACGGCTAGTGGGTTTCTTGCTATAACCATTAAAAAGCAAGCGGTCGTATAAATCTCCCAACGGTTGAGTTGGGAGCGGAGACGTAGGCTTGAGTTTAAAGCCGAACTCCATTATCAATTGTGTCTTGCCATTTTACTTTCCGCTGCATTTAAATTTGTTTTAAATTGTTAATTATTTTGAAAAAGGCAATTCACCCCCCCCCCCTCTTGCCATCACCTCCGACCCAACAAAGGAGATACCGTTAAAAGGAGTGACAACTACTAATACAGAGGAGCCACCGATACAAGCTCACTATTATAAGGAGCTACTGATTGAAAACCAGCCATTGTTTGGCTAAACTATATTTCTATTTGTTTATTTAGCAACGGTCATATTTGTTGATTTTAATGAAATTAATGTTATATAATTATAGTTGTTGGCATGTCAGGGAACCGTACCTCGTACCTGTAAAAAGGTAATCATTCTCATTGACCGAAGCTGAATGCTATAAAAGGAAGGACAAAGGTCGGGCATAAGTGTGCGAAAATAAGGGCTGAAGAGTGTTGAAAAGTGGTTCATACACACAAAAAAGAAAGGCTACATCCATACTATAATAACATTGGACATATACGAATCCATTCATTCAAGAAGAGAACACAAGCTAAACTTTAGTCAAGAAGTGAAGAACTACAACGAGCTCTTCTTGCACTCAAGCTGATCAAACTGAACTTGAAGAAAACAACCCTCTGTTTTTCAGAAAAAAACTAGAGAAGGACTCAGAAGCGTTCCTGATTAATCAAAGGAGTCCAGAGCTGCATTTCAAATCACTAGAGCATTCTAAAACTCATATATACTCTCTCAGTGATTCTTTTATTTACATTTTGAGAAGTGTGTATACTCTGTATATTTTATACACACACTGTCTCATGTGCTAAACTAGAGGATTTCTAAATCTTTACAAAAACCTTCTTAAATTCTCTTCTATCCCACTGTGTATAGTGGTAGAGGTCAAGTAGGACCTGGACAGCCAGTGTGCTGATGTTTTTGTTTTCCCACGAAGAACTGTGGTAGAGGTCTTAGTACCTAGACAGTCTTTGTACTATTGTTTACCCCAATCCAGGGTGTGGATCAAATTTATATAAATTGTTTGAGAGGAATAAGTCTCATCTTGAGACTGAACCTATTGGTTATATTTTATGTGCATCTTAGATTAAGTCTAAAGTATATTATATATTTTATATTTCACCCCTAATTACTTTGAAATTAAAACTATTTTAAAGTTACTTAGATAGTTAATCTAGAAAGTGTTTGTAACTAATGTAAATCACTAGGTTAGTTTCAAAAGCTAATTTAATCTTTTGATTAAATTACCTGAGACCTAATCAAGATTTTGAGGACCTGACCGAACCCTTACAGTTTTACAAATTCACTATAGTTTAACTTAGTTTTTAACTGGGGTATTTTAAAAGAAATATTTTTAACAAAAATTTTAATTGGAACTCAATTCACCCCCCTCTTGAGTATGCACTCCGACCAATATTTGGTATCAGATGTTTTTTTATTATTAAAGGTTTTTGAAACACTCTGTTTCTCAACTGTGATTTTAGTTGTATCTTAAAGATCTTAAATTTCTATTAGTTATAAATTTTATCTCTTTAAATATATTTTCTAAAATCGAATTATGGATAATAGACTAGAAGGTGATGCTACCAATAGGCCACCATTCTTTAATGGTGTTAATTATGCTTAGTTGAATCTTAAAATGAAAATTCATTTAGAAAGTATGGGATTTGATATCTGGACTGCTATAGAGACTGAGTATAAGATTCCAGAAACTGAAATAACTACTTGGGATGAACCTACTAAAACTGTATACAATAATAATTGTAAAGCAATGAATGCTTTTTATTGTGCTTTAGGAGATGAGTAATTTAATCGCATATCTTCTTGTAAAACTGCTTATGAAATCTGGGACACTTTGGCTATTTCCCATGAGGGAACAACCAATGTTACAGAAATCAGACTAAATACCTATACTATTAAGTATGATAATTTTAAAATGAAGCCTGATGAACCTATTTCTGACATGTATCTCATGTTCAATGAGATTTTCACCACTATGAGCTCACTTGGAAAAGTCATTCCTGCAAAAGAGAAGATTATGAGAATACTATGATGTATGCCAGAAAGATGGAGAGGCACATCTGTCTCCATTAGAGAATCGTGCGACATCAGCAAACTACCTATTAAATAATTCATTGGTAAGCTTATGATGTATGAAGAAGAACTTAAAGTAAATAAGGAAGAAGATGATGAACCAAGGAAAACGTTAGTGGCCTTCAAGACATCTGCTTCAAAGAGAAAAGATAAAAAAAGTTCACATACGTACTGAAAGCTCAACAAGTGAAAGTTCAGATTCTGACAGTGATGCTGAGATGGCTCAAATAGCCAGGATATTTAATAATTTCTACATGTATAATAAATTCTTCATAAAATCAAACTACAAAGGTAAATATGACAACAAAGGTCACTGGAAGAAAGATTGGAGAAAGTCTAATAAGAGTGATGAGATTGTCTGTTATGAGTGAAAAAGGAAAGGACATGTAAAAGCAGACTGTCCAAAATTGACGTTCAAGAAGAAATATGACTACAAGGATAATAAGTATAAGAAAGATATGAAAGCAACTTGTAGTTCTTCAGAAGATAGTTCAAATGATTCTGATTCTACTCGGGATTAAAATCTCAAAAAGCTAATATATGTTTCATGACAAACACATTTGAGGTAACATTGGATACTCCTACTTTAAATTCTTATTATTCTGGAGTTGATCTTGATTCTGAATCTGAAAATATGTCTATTGAATAATTATTTGAATACTTTAATATGCTAGAAGAAACCTGTAATGAATTGAAGGACAAGTATAAAGCCTTAAAGAAACAGCATGCTTTGACCATTTCTGTTAAATCTGCACTTGATATAGAGAAAGAAAAGAATTCTCAACTACTTAAGGAAAATACTGAACTGAAATTGTCTAATGAGAAATTAAGGAAGTACTTAGAAAATTTCACAAATAGAAAGAATACTCTAACTCAAATGCTAGGAAAACAAGTGGCACCAAAATATACCACTGGAATAGGCTATCATCCTGGAAAGAGACAGATTACTAAAACTAGATTTATTCCTAAATCTAGATAGAATTCTCCTAGTTATAGTTCTGGAAATTCATTTGCTTCAACTAGTTATTCATATGGCTATCACTGACTGATGCGAGTGAATCTCGGATCATGATTGTATCGGTTTCTGTTTTCCCAATGTTTCTTTCTAAATTTTGAATTTCAAATAGGTCTTTTGTCATATGGTTATAGATCAAATAAAGTTTATCTTTAAAAATCTATCGACTCTTTAAATTATTTGAGACCCATAAGAAAAATATGGGTACCTGAAGCTTTGGTTGCTAACCTGTCTAGACCCAAGAAAATATGGGTACCAAAATAATTTTCTGTTTAAACCTGTTTTGTAGGAAAATTGCTTGAAAAGTTCTCATAAGAAGGTATGGTACTTGGAAAGTGGATGTTCAAGGAACACGACTGGAGATTACTCATGCCTCAATAGTTTAATCAAAGTTTATGGAGGCCATGTCACCTATGGTGATAACTCTAAAGGAAAAATCATCGGTCTAGGCCAGATTGGTAACACTGATTCTGTTTTGATTTCTGAAGTTTTATTTGTTGATGGACTTAAATATAATCTGTTAAGTATTTATCAAGTGTGTGATGATGGTTTCAATGTTAAATTTGAAAATGATTCTTGTAATTTTTTTAATTCTAAAAATATTTTAGTATTTTCTGCTTTGAGAAATGAAAATGTTTATGCTGTTGATTTGAATTCCTTAGCTAAACAAAACATTACTTGCTTAGATTCTTTTCATAAAGAGTATTGGATATGGCACAAAATATTAGGACATTACAACATACATTCACTTAGAAAACTGACTAGGAAAAACCTAGTCAGAGACCCACCTAAACTTGAATTCCCAACAAAGTTTGTAATCCCTGTCAAAAGGGAAAGCAACATAAAGTTTCTTTTAAATCAAATAAATAATTTTCAACTTCTCAACCTCTCGAGTTGGTTCGCATGGACTTGTTTGGACCTTCTATATTTTCTAGTTTAAATGGGAAGCACTATGTCTATGTCTTAGTAGATGACTTTTCTAAATACACTTGGGTATACTTCTTAGCTCACAAGAGTGAAGCTTGTTCGTACTTTATTAAATACTCCAAGTCTGTAGAGAACCTTAGTGGACTTAAGATTAAGACCCTCAGAAGTGATCATGGTAGTGAGTTTGAAAATCATGAGTTTGAATCTTATTTCTCACACAATGGCTATAGTCACAATTTCTCTTCCCCTAGAACACCTCAGCAGAATGGTGTAGTATAAAGAATAAATAGAACCCTTCAAGAAATTGCAATAACTATGCTTAATGAGTATGACCTGCCAATTTACTTTTGGGATGAAGCTATAAATACAGATTGTTATATTATTAATATAGTCTTGATTAGACATGTTCTCAAAAAGACCCCTTATGAGTTGTGGAACCATAGGAATCCTAAGGTTAATTACTTCAGAGTTTTTGGATGCAAAGTTTTTATTCTCAATACAAAGGATAATCTTGACTAGTTTTCTTCTAAAAGTGATGAAGGAATTTTTCTTGGTTATTCTTTACCTAGCAAAGCTTGTAGAGTCTTTAATAAATGAATCAAATGTGTGGAAGAATCTAGTCACATCACATTTGATGAAACTGATCCACATGAACCCAAATCTTCCATTAAAAATCTTGAAGAAGACTTTTCTGTTCTAAACCTTAATGATAAAATCAATGAACCTGTTGTAAAGACATCCAGTACTGGAAACATTCCAGAAACTGCTTCTGTTGAACCCGAACCTACAGATGAACCTGAAATTTCTAGTCCTACCCTTAGTAGATCAACTAGGATTCTAAATAATCATCTTTTAGATGTTGTTGTTGGTAATCCTGATAGAGGAACACAAACTAGAGCTTCTCTAAGAAATCAGGTTGAACATCAATCCTTTCTTTCACATTTAGAACCTAAAAATTTCAATGATGAAATCAATGATGAATTTTGGGTAATGGCTATGCAAGAAGAATTAAATCAATTTGAAAGAAACAAAGTTTGGGAATTAGTTGATATACCTAAAGACACTTTGACCATAGCCACTAAATGGGGTTTTTAGAAACAAATTTGATGATTCTAGAAATATAGTTAGAAAAAAAGCTAGGTTAGTTGCACAAGGGTATAGTCAAGAGGAAGGAATAGACTATGAGGAAACCTTTTCCCCTGTAGCAAGATTAGAAGCTATAAGGATCCTACTTGCCTATGCTGCTCATCTAAATTTCAATTATATCAAATGGATGTTAAAAGTGATTTTCTAAATTGTTTTATAATTGAAGATGTTTTTATTGAACAACCACCTAGATTTACTAATCCTCATTTTCCAAATCATGTTTTTAAGCTATATAAAGCTTTATATGGTTTAAAACAAGATCCACGAGCTTGATATGACAGAATTACCAATTTTCTTATTTCAAAAGGTTTTGATAAAGGGATTGCTGACCCAACTCCTTTTATTAAAAGAATTTCTAAAGATGTTTTGATAGTATAAATCTATGTTAATGATATTATTTTTGGATCTTCTAAACATTCTTTATGTACTGATTTTTCAAAGAGTATGAAAAATGAATTTGAAATGAGTTTAATGGGAGAACTCAAATATTTTCTTGGATTTCAAGTTTTTCAAAATGAAAATGGTATTATTTTGAATCAAAGTAAATATATAAAGGATCTTTTAAAACGTTTTGGTTTGGATAGTGTTAAGGAATGTGATACACCTATGAGTACTATTTGTAAGTTGGATGCTGATGAAACTGGAAAACCAGTGGATCAAACCAACTACAGAGGTATGATTGGAAGATTACATTACCTTACATCTAGTCGACCAGATATTATGTTTACTGTGTGTATGTGTGAAATATTTCAAGCTAATCCTAAAGAATCTCATTTTTTTGTTGTTAAAATAATTTTCAAATATCTTAAACATGCTGCAAATTTTGGTTTTTTTATCCAAAAGGACAATATTTTGAATTAATAAGTTATTCAGATGCTGACTTTTCTAGTTGAAAGTTGGATAGAAAAAGCACATCTCGAACATGTCATTTATTGGGAAAATACTTAGTATCATGGTGTAGTAAGAAGCAGAATTTTGTTGTATTGTTTACTGCTGAAGAAGATTATATAGCTGCTAGTAGTTGTTGTGCACAAATTCTGTGGATAAAACACACTCTTTTGGACTATGGATATCAATTTAGACATGTGTCTATTAACTGCGATAACACTAGTGCAATTAATATTTCAAAGAACCCTGTATCTCACTCTAGGACCAAACACATTGATGTAAGGAACCACTTTTTAAGAGATCATTACCAAAAAGGTGATATTACTCTTGAATTTATAGGTACTAAACATCAATTAGCTGGCATTTTCACTAAACCTTTAAGTTTGGATAGGATAAGTTACATTAGACATGAGTTAGGAATGATAGATCACCATTAGAAACCTCACCGTTAGAAACCTCACCATTAGAAACCTCACTGTTATACCTCACCGGTATGGACCTCACATTTATAACTCACCAGTATGGACCTCACTGTTAAACCTCACCAGTATGGACCACACTGTTATACCTCACTGGTATGGACCTCACTATTATACCTCACCGGTATGGACCTCACTGTTAGTGGACCTCACAAATAGATAAACCTCACTGTTAGGAAATCTCGCCGGTACGTATTACCGATCGGTCACACTGTTTTCAAGGTTTTTAATCTTTAGCCGCTAGAATATGTATCGTTTATACTTAACTTATTATATTTTAATTATCTACTTTACAATTCCTAAATGATAAAACACAAGTCTTAACCTCTCTCGATCCACCTCGAGCCCCTTACCTTTAAACCTCTCTCAAACATTCGAACCCTAAGCCTCACGATTCAATGGAAAGAGTAAATAGACCTTCAATCAGTGGAAAGGAAGATAAATCGAGTGCTAAGAGACTCAAAGGTGAGTCTAGCAGTGGAATTGAAGTGAAGAAACCCACAAATATGCATCTTGTTCAAAGGGAGATAGTAGTTGAAAGGGAGCTATGTGAGGAATGGCTAAAGTCAAGTGAATTGTTAGTTCTAGAAGTTCTGGAAGATCATAAATGGATAGAATGCTTCTCGAACAACAATGGCCCCTACTATCCAAATCTGGTAAAATATTTCTATGAGTATGTTCAGTTTGAGAAATCAGAAGTCGAGAATAAGATGGTATCTATTGTGAATGGAAAGGAGATATATTTTTCTTCTATTGAGGGGGATGAATGCAAAAAGGTTCCACATGAAGGTGTTTTTGGATATTTCTCAAAATCAGTACCTCCTACCAGTAATATCTTTAAGTATGAAATAGCTTTGGAAGAGATAACAAGAGATAGCACTCCTAGAAAAGTAGTGGCTGCAAAAATGAATGGAGAGAACCAGCTGCTTTTTAAGTTCATTCAGCATGTTTTAATTCCAAGGACAGGGGATTTTGAAAATCTCAAATACCATGATATTTACTTGATGCATCTGTTGAGACATGGTGTTAAGATAAATTTGTACAGGCTGTTAATGGTTCAAATTGAGGATATGATCAGGCCAAAGTCAAAAACCAATGCTCTATTCTTTACTAAGTTTATTTTGGTTATGATTAAAGTAAAGGGAGTAGCTGAGTCTTAGGATGAAATAGTGGAAGTAAAGAACAACTTCTATATCACAAGAATAGTATATAAGTACATGAAGATCAATTGGAATCCATGGAAGAGAGAATGGGTTAGTGATGAAGAGAAGTTGTATGATAAGTTTAATCTAGTGGATCATCCTTCTAGGCCTAAGGATGTGAGGGATCCATGTATAGGACCTGATGAGGAGGAGCCACAATATAGTGATGATTCAGAAGAGGAGGATTCATCTACAGCAGATGGAGGAGATCCGGACTTGCCTCCTAGCCTAACTCCTAAAATTGTGTCAAAAGAAAAGGACGTTCAGCAGAGATCATATCATGAAGAGGCTTCTCGAGAGAATGAAGAAGAAGTTAATGAAAGTGAATCATCTGTTTCTGTCATCCTAAGCCTTAGTCCACTGATTGAACACTCCTTAATTCCTGCTGAGGAATTCAATGAAGTTGATAGACCTATACCTATTTCTGAGGAGCCTCCTGCTATTGCAGAATTGGAGATGGTTGTAGAGGATTCTTATGAGGAAGACCAAGCAGTTGAGGGTCCTATCATTGTATTCACCAATTGAGGGGGAGCATCAAACTAGGCTTGGCACTCTTTCAGTGGCAAATGATATTGAAGACTGGGTAGAAGACCTAGGTTTTGTGGTTTGTGGATTAGATTACCCTAATTCAGATAATGAGGCATCCCTTTAGAGACCAAAAGTCAATTATGATATTCAGTCTAAATTATTACCTAAAGATGTGGTAATAAAACATGATCAAGATAAATTAAAGTCTGATCTTAAAGCCATTTTTTTAGAAGAAGTAAGGAGAATGGAAGCTTCACTTGTGTCATCTATTAAGACTATTATGAATGACTCTATAACCATTATAGTATCTGAAAGATCTGATGTTGTTGTGCCTACTAATATAATCACTATGGATGATTTAGAATCTTTGAAGGCTGAAATGAAAGAGTTTTTAAATGCTTCTGTTGTTGAGATAAATAATTGTTTTGTTGAGGAGCTGAGCATCTTGGAAAGATCTTCTGAACTCTCTCTTGGGTGTTGTGTGTCAACCTATATGGCTGATATAGTGGATGAAATCACAGCTTGCCAGAATCAGATGTCTAGCTTGGGAGAGGATGTTTAATTTATTAAGAAACCAGTTTTCTGTTTGGAATCCTGTATGAGTTCTAAATCTCAAGCAGATAAGGATTTTACCTATGTAAAAAGTGTTCTCAGCCATATGATTTCAGTTTTTTAGGGCTTTAAGAAGTCAGCGGAGAATCATGTCAGTACTCAAGATTCTCTTATAAAGAATCTTATCAATGTCCTAACTAAGAGTTTCAAGGAAACTGTGGCATTTTCTATTGGTTCTCTTGCTTCCAAACCTTCAATAGATTTGGATCAGATTAGAGATTTGATGAAGGAGGTGCCTGGTTCAGCTTCAACCAGTGGCTCTGTGGACACATCTTCCCTAAGTCAAGTGGTGTCTACCACTAGGGATATTGGAAAAATTGTTCAGAGTTTTATGAAGGAGGCTACTTCCTCTCAAAAGGAAGTCAAGGACAAAGTCAATTATTATTTACAAAGGGTTTACACCAAGAATCTACTCAATAATCATTTCAAGATTATGTTAGAAAACATGAAGCTACCACCAGTCAATCAAGCCTTCAGGGAACAAGTAAGAAAACTCAGGGAGCTAACTCCATCCTTGGATAAGTTTTTGGAAAACAAATATGACTTTTTGTTTGCTATGGAGAGGGGAGGAGGAATCATTATAGATTTCAGAAATCTCTTGTTGCCTTTCTGGCATGTTGATGCTCGGCCAGTGATTATACCTCCAGATTTAACTGCATCTGCCTCTACTACTTCTCCTGCTCAGATGACTCCATCCCAAGCCATCTGCAGCCTTACTCCTATGATCACTCAGCAAGCTACATAGTACAGGCCAGGAACAGTTTCAGTAGCTCGGCCTCCACTGATCATTTATGGTGTTCCTAAACCTCCACCTGACTCCACTCAGTCTGAGTCTACCTCATATCCGAAAGGAAAATCCCACGTGGACATTAAGGAGGTGGATTGATTGTTGGATAGGACCTTTGATAGGAATCATTTGTATTTCTTTTGTATTTCCTTTGTATCACTTTTGTATTTCACTTTTACTTTTTTCCCCACGACATATATCTATGGTCTTGTTTTCTTTTCTCTCTTTCTCATTTCCTCTGATACATTCTTTTCACCCTTCCTTTTTGATAACCACAAATGGGGAGAATATGTATATACAAGGGGGAGAATATGTATATAAAAGGGAGAATATAAAAGGGAAAAATATGAACATATAAACTTCATGCTATAAATTTACCTCTGATATATAAGGGTACATCTATTTTACACAAAGGGAGAAATATGAGCTTAATATGTTCCATTGCTATCTTACCTTTGATACATTTATTTTATATTTTCCTTTGATACATTTATATTTTATATTTACCTTTGATACGATTGTGTTAATTACTATATCCTCTGATACATTATTGATTTTTTTGGTTTATAATACCATGAGTTGTGATTATCAAAAAGGGGGATATTGTTGACCTCACCTGTTTTGATAATCCCAATCATGCTTTAATATGTTTTGATAATCTTGATGTGTAATTATAATTCTATATATATATATATATATTCTGAATATCAAAATAATCATTGGAATATGTCAATCAGTGTTTATCTATGTTTAATCATACTTTGACATAATTCTAACTCAATATGGATCTGTTTTTCATAGAACAGATAAGTGTTTAGTCACTGATATGCTCAAAGCTACTGATACAGACCTACTGGTACTTAGTCTACCGATAGACATAGTCACCGTTATATAGAGCTACCGGTCTATATAAGTCCACCGATAAGCACATGTCACTGATAGATCTGGTCTACCGATACAGATGAGCTACTGATATAAATTCCACCAATACAACATCCACCGATACAGACAGCAACCGATAGAAGCAGAGCTACCAATAGAACAAGTCGACTGGTGTGAATAAGTCCACCAGTATGCACTTAATCACTAGAACAGAACGGAGCTACCAGTATGCATAGGCTACCGATACAAAAAATCTACCGATACAAGCTACCGTTACACCAGAGCTACCGTTAGAGTAAGTCTACCGGTATAAGCAAGTCTACCGCTACGAAGTTCACCGATATAAAGAAGATCACCGCTATTCAAGTATACCGATAGAAGTTCACTGATAAAATGAGCCATTTACTGATACAAAAAGCTACCATTACAATAAGTGACAGCTACTGATATAGAGGATCCACCGATACAAGCTCACTATTATAAGGAGCTGCCGATTGAAAACCAGTCACTGTTTTCCTAAACTATATTTCTATTGTTTATTTAGAAATGGTCATATTTGATGATTTTTATGAAATTAATGTTATTTAATGATAGTTGTTCGCATGTCAGGGAACCGTACCTCGAACCTATGAAAAGGTAATCATTCCCATTGACCGGAGATGAATGCTATAAAAGGAAGGACAAAGGTCAGGCATAAGTGTGGGAAAATAAGGGCTGAAGAGTGTTGAAAATTGGTGCATGCACACAGAAAAGAAAGGATATATCCATACTGGAAGAACACTAGACATACACGAAGCCATTCATTTAAGAAGAGAACACAAGCTGAACTTTATTCAAGGATTTAAGAACTACAACGAACTCTTCATGAACACAAGCTGATCAAACTAAACTTGAAGAAAACGACCCTCTGTTTTTCAGACAAAACCCAGAGAAGGACTCAGAAGAATTCTTGATTAATCAAAGGAGTCCAGATCTGCACTTCAAATAACTAGAGCATTCTAAAACTCATATCTACTCTCTTAGTGATTCTTTTATTTACATTTTGAGCAGTGTGCATACTCTGTATATTTTATACACACACTGTCTCCTATGCTAAACTGGAGGATTTATAAATCCTCACACAAACCTTCTTAAATTCTCTTGTATCCCACTGTTGATAGTGGTAGAGGTCAGGTAAGACCTGGACAGCCAGTGTGCTGATGTTTTTGTTTTCCCATGAATAACTGTGGTAGAGGTCTTAGTACTTGGACAGTCTCTGTACTATTGTTTACCCCAATCTTGGGTGTGGATCAAATTTACATAAATTGTTTGAGAGGACTAAGTCTCGGCTTGAGACTGAACCTCTTGGTTATATCTGTTGTGCATCTTAGATTAAGTCTAAAGTATATTATATATTTTATATTCCTCTGATAATTACTTTGAAATTAAAACTATTTTAAAGTTACTTTGATAGTTAATCTAGCAAGTGTTAGTACCTATTGTAAATCAGTAGGTTAGTTTCAAAAGCTAATTTAATCTTCTAATTAAATTACTTGAGACCTAATCAATCTTTTGAGGACCTAACCGAACCCTTACAATTTTAAAAATTCACTACAGTTTAAATTAGTTTTTAACTGGAGGATTTTAATAGAAATTTTTTTAACATAAACTTTAATTGGAACTCAATTCACCTCCCTCTTGAGTATCCACTCCGACTAATAATATTGTCAAGGACTTATGCCAAAACATCCTAAATAAATGGGTAAGGAATATTCCAAATACCTAAACTAGTTCATATCATGAGATCTACCAATGCATTAAGAGGTTATAATGGTCCCCTCCCATTAGAAACTAAGTCCAATGAATTTATCATATTAATAAACAATACAACTTATTCAACATGACTTAATAATCAATAACCTTCCATATTAGAAGAAATTTCCCATGGAATTTCAATAATTTACTAAATAAAATTGATCATAAACCATATAGAGAAATAATAAGGATGGTATCATTAAAACATACCTTAGTGGAGCATAATTAAAAATAAATGGTTTTTTTTATTTATGAATAGAAATACCCTAAAAATAATTAAAATGTTATTAAAGAAAATACCCTTTTCACTTTCAAAATTAATTTTAAAAACATAAAATTTCTATAATATTAGGGAAAACATTTTCTTTGAAAAGTACCATGGAAACTTGTAAAGGAAACCATTGATCATTCATAAAGCTGGGAAATTTAATTCATGCCATGTACAATTAAATAATGATTCCTTTCACATTTTTGGAAAATATACAAAAGTAACTTGTTCAGAAAATGATAGGAATATTAATTTTAAAACATTTTGTAAAAATTTTAAGATGTTTAAAAATTTATCTAATAAATTATGGGATAATATAAAAACATTTTTTAAATTGTTTTAAACAAAATATAGACATGGGAAAAAATTATATGACTAAGTATAAAAATAAAGTCGGTATTCCTTAAAAAATTAATTTCAATATGTTGATTACATAAAGATATAAAAAAGAAAGGAAAAAATTACAATTTACATAAATAATATGTGTATAATAAAATATATTATTTTCAAGATATAAAGATCAAATAATTCCCCCAGTGGATTCTTAAACATTTACAATCCCAAATAATGATGAGATTGGGAAATAAACCATTTCCACTTTGGTAGCTTTTGAATCATAACCCCCATGAAATAAATAACTTCAAATAAAATATTAAATATAATAAATTTTAATTTAATCATGATTTATTACCTAAAATGGGTAGTATATATACCACATGAAAGAAACAAGTGGTGAATATGACGTATGTCTCACAAAAACAAACGTGAGATGAGAAACACTTACCTCATGCCCGACTTCCTTCATATGTGTATGAACCTCCTGTATAATAAATATTTATTTATTATAAATATATTCTATAATAATAGTCATATATGTCAAATATTTTTTACATATAACCTTTTATCACCCATTTAATAACAATTCTTTATTAAAATCACTATTTGAGGTGATAACTGCTTCATTTTTCACATGTGTTTTAATTTGGTAGTTTCAGTCCTTTTACTTTGATCACAATTCCTTTATATCTAGAATATTAATCATGATATAAATATAAAATATATTAATTATATACATATTTATAATCTTCCATAAAAGGTATATATATATAAATTAATTATGTTGTACCTAAAGACGGTAAACTATATGTATGCATGAACGTTGTTTTTACTTTTCGACGGATTGAATAAAAGAAAGGTAAAAAATAATTCAACTTTACCGAATCATTATTATATAAAATTTATCATAAATATTCATTAAATCTATCCTTATTTCCATCCATGTAAATATGAAATTACAAAATGTACTGCATCGCTTGATGGAGGTGGTAGTCCACACGTACACATGAGAGACATTTCTGTTTTCTAATAAATTGGTAGGTAAGAAAGTATATATGATTTTAAAATTACCTAATAAAAAAATGTTATAAATATTATATATATTCAATAGTTATATCTTTATAACCATCCAAGTAATGTGGTTATGAAAGGATAATTACACCACTATGTGTAGATGGTAATCCATACGTACGCACGAGCGATGTTTTCTCTTTTTATAGGATGAAAAAGATATGTAAAATGATTGTACCATAATCATAATGAAATATAATTATATTAATTATACTTTATTTATTATTTTTTGATATTTATAATAATTTTAAAGGAATTATAAGAATAAAAAAATTTGAAAGAGTCAGTAAAGATGATTACCTCTTATTTCGTACATTTCCTTTAAAATCCTTCTAAAGGACCCTTGTAATTGTATTTTAAGAATCCAATATCCTATAATTAGAATATAGGGATGTTTAGAAGATAAATATTTAGGGTTTTTTTGAGATATATGGATCAAATTTTTGTTAATAATTGAGAGAAATGGGTGTCCTTTTATAAGGGAGGGAAAGGACACAAAATTTCTAAAAAGATTAAAACATAATTAAATCATTCAAAAGCAAAATGCATCAAAATTGACTTATATTCAAATATAAAGAGTTTAAGGTTAAAATATCCACATAAAATTAAATTTATATCGGTTTTAGTTCCATTTTAAACCTTAACTTTTAGTTTAACCCCTTGGATAACCAATTTTAATCTTAACTACAGAAATGAATTTTGCAATATTTAAGGGTTATAATATTAATTATAGGGTAATAATTGGATCATAAATGACCAAGTAATTATATTTTCCATAATTTATCATCCTATTTGTCCTCTTTAAATATATTTTTATGTTTTTCTAAAAAATTTAATGACATATTTTTATCATAAAATACTCTTAATGTCATTTTAAGAACTATTCAAATAATTTAACTTTGAAAACAACATGATAGAAATTGAATTGAAATATAAACCTTTCACACATATTTAATAATTTATTTTAATCTAAAAAATTAATGGAACATAATGATTCACCCAAATTGTATTACTTATAATATTTTTATAGTCATTTATTTTATTTTTCTATTAATTTAATAAAAATTATATCGGTGTTGTGTAAACATTTATGGTAATTATTTAATCACTAAAAATTATAATTAAATTATCATAATAAAAATAATTAATTTATATTTAAAAAACAATTATAACCGAACTTATATTATTTTTATCCTTATGTCAAAATTGTAGATATATTAAATTCAATAGGGTGAGATTGGGTATTTATTCTTTAAATTAATTAATATAAAGGTCATATTTAAATAAATATGGAACCAGGTGGCCAAATTTATGAGAAATAGATGAAAATATCTTAAATACACCCATATAGTAGTATTAATGAAACTTTTTGGTTGATTTTGAGACCTTATCTCATGGTTATAACCCTATTTCACCCATTTTACCTTATAAATGTGATAAATATTTATCGTGGTTATTATTCATAATGAAAAAATATAAATGGGTAATATTTACCAAATTTAAAACTGAAAATTAAAAATATGGTATAAATTTATTAATATTCAGTATCTATAAGTTAAAAGTATCAATTTTAATATAAATGCATAAAACATAATGAAAAACACTTTTTAGATAAATGTGTTTTCACACATTCAAATTAACTTATATCAAAATATCGAATATTACTGATTAAAATAAATTAATTAGATTATTATAAATAAAATGTACCATGTTTCACTTCAAGATAAAATTCAAAATTCATTTTAACTTTTAAATTATTTAATGCAATCATAGTATTTGGAAAATATAAATTTTCACTATTCACTAAAAATCAAACATTTTAGAAAAACCACAAATTTTTACCCTAAGTTAATTTTGTTATGATGGATATGAAAATTAAGTTTATTTTTTAAAATAAATTTTATATAATTGAAACAAATTAGTTATATTATTTTCTCAAAAAAAATAAATAAAACTCATTTTTTGAATAAAAGCTATTTTGAATAATAAAATGCATAATAAAAATGTTTGATATTTCCTAAGAATTAATCAGTACATTTGTATTGAGTGGGTCCTATATCTATAAGTATTTCATAATTTTGTTAATTCTATTAATAACCATTAATTTAATGGCTAGGTTATAACAGTAATATTTAAATAAGAATATTTCATATTTTGTTTACGCTTGGAGTTGCGTGTTGTATAAGATATTAAACATGGTGTTCTTTTAAAATAACAGGGTTTCACATTATCACCCATACCCTTTAATAAATATTTCCATTTTAATTTTAACTTGTTCTCAATAATAAAGGATTGTATATTTCAAAATACCATTTTTGAAAATACACATTATAAAAAAGGTTAATCAAACTTCCTCTTAAAAAGGAAAAGGAAAATGTGAAGGACATCTAGAATAACACATAACTAGGTTTCAAAATATGAGATAATTAGTGAAAAGTGGATATATAGACTTAGAGAAAAATAAAATGTTCTAATAATTATGGAGAGTTACAGAGAACATTGATCACAAGAAATTCAATGATCATGATAAATTTAATGACCAAAAAACCATAAATCAATATAGTGTCAAAAATACCATCAATTCATTGGGAATGAATGTAATATGATAAATATTTTGTTTCCGGATCTTTGTCCAATAGTTTAGGAATTATTTTACCATCTAGACTGAAAATATAAGGAAATTTACTTGATAAGTATAATTTCATCATTTAATCAATTTCCCCTACAGTCACATTTTTTCTCCAAATGATGAGTTTTCAAGATGAATTTTTCATGCATATAACGATAAAATAAACTTCTAATGGATCTAATATTTCACACAAGGATAAAAATATATTCCTCTAGTCTTTAAATATTATACAAGACTAAAATGGTTAATATAAGTTAATATAATATCCAAAATGTATAAACCTTCATATGAAGAAATGATACATTTTACATCAGAATTTTCACAATAACACCAAAGGTTCATCTTCAATTATTCCACAAATAAATAAACCTACATCATAATTAACCTCAATAGCCTCAATATTGAATAATGTATTAACCTCAATGGTTATCCCATACATTTAAACTTACATCCCTAAAAAATTAATTTCATTCTTCCCAATTAATATTTTATATTAAACCATATGATAAACATAAAAGTTACATATACATCAATTCAAAGAAGCATCCCCAAAAATATCATAAATCACTATATAATCTTATAATTTAGGGAAATTTACACCAAAACATCATGAATCAAATTTATATACTAACCAAAAAAGTAATTCACATATTTAATAGTAATTCCTCTTAAAATATCACCTTACCAATGAATCACTTTTTAAACATCAATATTATTTATATCCTATTATCCAATAGACCCTAATTAACATAAAAAATTATATAATAACCCAAAGGGTTATTTAATCCTTAATATATTATTCTTCCTAAAATCCAATAAAATTTTCAATTCACCTAAAAATCACATCACATAAAACCTCAAAAGGTGTAATGTACCTTGATCCTAAACTCTCTCATGTGGACAAATTAGGTTGGTTATGGGACCATAAGAACACATCCCCATATTCAAAAAGGCTTCCAACTAATATTAGGGTTGTATAGAATATAGTGGGGAGACTACACCCCTAGTATAGCATTACAATATAGTGGAAATAACCAAACATCAAAGTAACGATAACAACAAAAATAGTACATCGTACAATTGAATGATAAAGGATGAACCAACTAAACCAAATAATAATGAACCACGTAATTTTAGCATTAAATATAACTAAATATCATATTGAAATTCATATAGATAAAATAAAATCCTAACACAAATAAACTCAAAAGACCCCAGTCTTAAATCCCTATCAGTCTCATCTCCATGATCCAACCCATCCAATAAGAAATAATCATCAACAAGTTCCCTTTCCCTTTTCCAAACCTGTATCCATGTAATAAACTCAGTTAACAAACGGTGGCCTAAATAGGTTGTGAGTAAAACTAAATAGGTCAACACTTCCATGTCGAAATAAAACCAGTTTGATAATAAGTTCATGAAATAAAGTGATTAATAGGTTTATTAATTAATCAATTAATACAATACAATATTCAACCTACTTCAGAACCATAATATAGTATCTCTGAGCATGTAGTACAACCATGCCAACTATAACCACAAGTCCATGGTATAATCACACAACTAGTTCAGGCCCTATAATCATTATAGTATAAACAAGGGAAACCCTTTTCATAATCATTTCAACACATCTAAGAAAAGACCTTTGTATAATAACTTTAGCATCACCAGTAAAATCACTTTATATATACATTTCATCATAACTAGGTAAATACCTTTATATAATCATTTCAGTTTAATCGGGAAAATCACTTTATATAATCATTTCAGCATCATTGGGAAAATCCCTTTATATAAGCATTTTAGCATCAATTGGGACACAATTCATAATGGAAAGAATACCACACCAAAACATCATAATCCACAATGGTCGATTTATTTAACTACCATTTTTCTTTCAACTACCCACTCATTTAATAATCAAGTAAACCATTTTCTAAGGTGAATCTATCATAAGTAATCACCTTAGGTCTCATTTAATGCCTAAACATATTTTTAATCCATTTTCCAATTCATTGTTTTTCCAGGGTTGGCTCACCCTATAGGTAGCCGCAAGATAGGTTTCAACACTGTTGAATCTAGATGGGATAAAGATAATTCCAAACAAATAATTATCATTACATACTATCCACCTATTTAATGTGCACATTATGTCAGTGCAATCACATAATATTTCACATACTTGATCAAATAGAAACAGACCAAATGGGTTTATAGTAGACCACCTACCTTTATTTGGAAATCATAAAAATGATTCCCACAGGGAATGCCAATAAATAATGAAGAAAATGATAATCAAAAGGAAAACCTAGATCACACAAACATCCAGATACAACAACGGTCAAGAGATTACACTACCATATTGTAAAACAAGTGGAAGAGAGTGGAAATCCCAGAAAGGTAACTCATCGGGGATCAAAAACTAAAACGCGATATCCAAAATGGAATAAATTTATTTAAAATCACCTAGAGTTTCCTTAGGGTTTGATAGAGTAAAATTCATGGAAAATGAAGAATAAATCAAATGTGTGGTGTATTTTGAAACCACTAATCCCAAGAGATTCACAAAGTGAAAAAATTTCATGATGTGAATCTATCAATTCCTGAGATACGTCGATTTTTTTCCTCAAGTTAAAATAACCTTGATCAACCATTTCAGGATGTGAACCACTTTCATGGCATGTTACCATTTCATGTTCTTAACCAGTTCACATATTTTTCTAAGAACAAATTCACATCGTGTAAAATATTCCCAACATAAAATTTCCTAGAATATATATCTTAACCTATATTTTGTTAGAAAATCCCGAACAACCTCTGAAGCCTTCTAAACCAAGGAAAGTCCTCATAATCCCTTGACAAATATATACCGACAATCCATTAACTCAAACAAACATACATCCCCAAAAATTAGTTCATTTTCTCTTATAATTTCTTTTCATCCTTAAAAAGGGACTCAACCACCAAGGTTTAAAGAAGAATAAAACCCCAAATAGAAGAGGTTAAACCAAAACTTAAAGAGGGACATACATGGAAAATATGAGATATTACAATCTCTCAACCATATAATAGATCATCCCTAAGCTACTCCAAGAATCACTATGGGGTTTTAGCGAAAAATTATGGCCACTATTCTCACATATCATATTCCCTTTCCCAAGTCTCCTCTTGAACATGACCATGCTATCACTGGAATCAAAGTAGAGGTATATTCTTTCCCTAGATATAATTCTCCCTACGATCTACAATCCATATCGGATAATCCTTAAAGGACACATATACATCAAGATTGATGTAATAAATATATACCATATTAGAAGGTTTAGGGTGATATATTCAAAACTTCAACACATGATACACATCGTGCATGTAATTTTAGTGTGGTGGAAGGGTTAATGAAAATTCCATTAGACTAACCCTTTACACTTTCTCAAATGACTTGAAAAACCTAGGTGCTAGATTTCCTTGTTTTCACATACAGTGCTACCCCAAACTAGGTAATACTAAAAGGAAAATACGATGACCAACCTCAAACTCTAGAGGTTTTCTATAATGGTCAGAAAAAGATTTATACCTACTCTACATGGTAACCGACCACCTTCTAATCAACTGAACCTACTCAGACATCTCCTATAAGATACTAGGTACAACAAGTGCATACTAACCTATCTCCAGAAAACAAAGAGGAAAATGACACAACCAACAATACAAAGCCTCAAAAGGTTCCATTTGGATTGATTATTGGAAAATTATATTATAGGAGAACTCCAAGAGTATTAAATAATACTCCCATGAACAGCTGAACTATAAAACATAGGCTCATAACATATCTTATAGAATATGAATAGTCTATTCAGATTAGTTGTCGGTCTGAGAATGATAGTTTGTGCTCAAAATCAACTTTGATCCCAAATTATTTTGAAACCCCTACCAAAAATGAGTCATGAAATGGGTATCTCTATCATAAATAATACTCCTCATAACATCATACAACTGAACTATCTCTCGCGCATAGAGACTACCCTGATCATCAACAGTAAGTCTCTTCTTAATGGGAAAAAAGTGTTCTACCTTCAACATTTGATCTATGATCACCCATACAAAATATTTCTTGTGAGGTGTTCTATGTAATCCTATCACAAAATCTATAGTAACATCATGCTATTTCCACTCCAGAATGGGTAGAGGATGCAATATCCCAACATGCCTATAGTGCTCAACTTTAACCTAATGGATAGTGATACATATTACCACAAATATTTCTAACTTATTCTTCATTCCTAGATACCAATATTGTATATAGATATCATAACACATCTTTATCATACTTAGGTGTACTACCCATCTAGATGCATGAAACTCTCTCATCAGTTCCTCGCACAAGCCTATAGGAACCAATACTCATCCATAGAAAAGAAGGGTATGACCGCTTCCAATAGACCATCTTGATTATGGATACACACCATATAATTTTTCCATCAGATCTAATCCATCCAGATCAGATAATTTATCTATCTTGATCCAGTCAAGAATCATGGGTATAACATATGTCAAAGTTAGATCCACTCATCCCTGAGACTCCTTAACATCTAGAAGCATGTCATCAAAGAGTTCCATCGCCCACTACTCATCAAAAGACTCCTTATCTACCTCTGTATGTGTCTTCTAGATAAATTAATTTTGTTTAAAATTTCCCTTGCCTAGTTTATAGGTCAGCATAAATTCGAAAGATTGCAGATACTTGACCCACCTCCTCTATCAAAGGTTCAAGTCATGTTTAGAAAAGAAGTACCCAAGGCTCTTATTGTCCATTTACACCATAAACCTCTCACCCAAAATATATTTTCTTTTGTATCTCAAGGAATGTACCACTATAGATAACTTCAGATCATGAGTAGGATAATTCCTCTCATGCGGTCTTAGCTATCTGAATACATAAGCAGCCACTCGGTCGTTCTGCATCAAAGCTTCTCTTAATCCAACTTTGAATGTGTCACCGTACAAAGTATATACCTTACCCATAACATGAAAAGTGAGGATAGGTGCTGATTTTATCCTTCCCTTTATCTCCTAAAAATATATCTTGTAAGGATCCAACCAAACACACTTCTCCACTTTCATATTCAACCTATACATTGGTGTCGCCATGTGGGAGAAGTCTTGGATAAAAAGATGATAATAACCTATTAAACTAAAAAAATAGAAATATTGAATAAATTATTGGGTAAATCCCAAGATATCATGGATTAAACATTCTCTAAGTCCACTGAAACTCCAGCCTATGGGATGAAATGGCCCAATAAGTGCACTTTATCAATACAAAGTTGTATTTGGCTAACTTGGTGTAAACCCGATGCTCTCTCAATGTACTAAATAATATTTCAAGATGATGGGAATGATTGTATAATTACTAGGAGTAAATTAATATTTTTTCAATGAAAACCACCACAATCTAGTTTAGAAAATGATGATAGATCTGATTCATCAATGCCATGAATACCACCCGAGTGTTCGTTAGACCGAATGACATCACCACAAACTCATAAAAACCGTACTTGGTTCAAAAAGTAGTATAAGGTGTATATGATATTCTCACTTTCAATTAATGATACCCTGATCTCAATTCAATCTTAGATAAAATCTGGTCACCTCTTAGGTGATCAAATAGATCATCTATGTGTGTAAGGGGAAACCGGTTCTTGACCATCATTTGGTAAAATCTTCGATAGTCAACACATAAGTGAAAATTCCCATCATCCTTCTCACTGAAAAGAATTATAAAAACCCATGGTGATGTACTAGGTCATATGAAAATCTCAGATTCCATATCTTCCAACTAAACTTTGAACTCCTAAATCCTTGATGGTTCCGTCATATAAGGAAAAAAAGAAATTGTCTCTACTCCTGGAACCAATACAATTGTGAACTCAATCTCCCTCTTGGGAAGTAAGCCATAGAACTCATCAGGAAAGAAATACTAAAAATGGTATACCAATAGTGGAAAATTATCCTACTATATTCCGCCATAATCTAGAGAAATACCTGTTATCTTAGTCTTGAGAAAATATAATCCACAATAAATTAGTCTTGCATGAATATCTTGAAGATCCTACTCACCCTAGTGAAAATAGATGCCTCCTTCTAAAGATAGAAAGGAAACAATCTTATAGTAATAGTAAATTTGATCCTGGTATAGAAAAATTCTATCCATAAAAAAATCAAATCCTTCATTTCAATAATAAACACTTCCGAAAATAAATAGTAACCATTAATTTCTAGAGAACATGCCTTGCAAAATTTGATATCCTCTGACTGCACTACCAACAGTGTATCAATGGTAAAAACACCACAAAAAATCTCCAAATCAAATCCCAAACTATTTGAAAAAAATAATATAGAAAGTAATATGATACTCCTGTATAAAATAAAACATAATAAAGGATATATTATATAAGAATCGCACCTCTGGAGGTAGAAGTTCCTACTTCCAAACTAGCCAAAGTAGACATCATAATTTTTAGTGGTCTTTCATATCTTCATTGTTCTCTAGTCTAACTCCCCAGAGCTATTCCCTCTACCTCGTACTACATATCTTATACTAGGGCACCACATCCCCTACCTCAACTTAAACATATAGTATAACTCCAACTACCAGTCTGTTGAGGAATATTTGTGTATTCTCTAGAATATAATACCTATCATAATCCCTTTCCACTACTCTGCTACTATATGCCCCTAAAAACCCCTATAGGTCGTCAATACTACCACAAGAATGACATTATAAAGATGGTAATAGACACTAAGTCTACTTGTGACCAAACATTTCACACTGATAACACTACAATGGAACATAGTCTTGAGATGGCTTCCCACTACCCCAGCTGCTCTACCCACTATTTCCTTGGATATGAATATAATAGTGGTGCTTATTTCCACTAGAAGAAGAAATACCAATTCTCTCTATTGAAACATCTTGGCCACTTCTTAGGGACTCTCTCTAATTTCCTTCCATGATGAGATCCTGATTCATCACATCCTAAAATATAATCAAATATAAAATGTTCACCTATGATTTGATCTCATAGCGAAGCCCGTCCTAGAAATGTCTCTCCCTAGAGATTTCATAAGCAGCTAAAGATGGATAAAATCACTACCAGTTGGTGAAACATATAGTGCATTTCATTGCTGTCATGGAATCAAAATTCAAGCACATGAACTCATGAGACTTCTCATCCCTCAATGTCTCTGGATAGAAGTGGCTCAGAAACTTCACCACAAAGTCCTTCTAGGATAAATCCTCTTTTTTACCCATCTTGTTTGATAGTGTCCTACCAATGCTTGGATGGTCGATGAAGCATGTATATATAAATCCTCACCCTCCTATCAGTGGGTTCCTTTAGGTTCTTTATGATCATCTATATTGACTCGATCTATAACATGGATTCCATGGGTCATCCCTCTATAGTGAATATAGGTGGATGCTGTAGCAGAAACTCTCTTTTCAGCTTGGTCATCGAAGTCATGGTGTGAACGGTCTCCCTTTCTATAGATCGTATGACCTTCATAAAGCTATCACAAAGATGAACATCCATTTAATCTTCATGAGTTACCAAAATCACCAGTTTAACTATTTTTTTGAGCATGCTTATTTCCTCTTTCCTGATACTCAATTTGAAGACGGTGACGTGCCATTTTCTCTACATGACAAACATGCTCCTCATAACACTGGATATCAACAAGCTAAACCTCAACATATGATAACAATAGAGAACCACTAGAACATGGTCGATCTAAACATGTCTTAATAATTGAATTATCATGACATAATAATTCTTTCATTTTCATTTATTATATATAATAGGTATCTCATTCCATAATTCATACAAGAAAATATATCACATTCAATAAATATGTATCTATCATGAACAATTCATGTCAAGATATATATATATTGTCTTATCATGATTAATGCATACTCATATCATGTCATACTATTCCATGAGTATAAATCTCAATAAATAATAACATCACACAACATGTGAATCATCCAAGGTGAAATAACATCAAACGAAACAAGTGAACATCATGAACCAAAATCCTGACCTCAAACACTCATATTTTCCCCCATAAATGGGTTAGTTACTCCCATGAACAAGTTCATTACCCATTCACGAAACATCCTATTCACCTTTCTACCTTTTCTGAATAATAAATAAATATAAAATAAAAACATCGTCCTATGATACAACTTTGTAACATCCCCCAATCCATCACTCAATAATGTGGAAAAATTGTGTTGGTTACTATACCTCAAGAGTGCATTCCCATATACTAGAGGCTTCTAACTAGCATCGAGGGTGTAGGGAACATAATGGGGAGACTATACCCCTTGGTAAAGAGTTGAAATATAATGGAAATAACCAAACATCATAGTAACAGAAATAGATAAAAAAGTACATCATACAATTAAAAGATAATGGATGAACCAAGAAAACCAAATAATAATGAACCACGTAATTTTTGGATAAAATGAAACTAAATGAAATATTAGAATTAATATAGATAAAAGAAAATGATGATACAAATAAACTCAAAAGACCCTATTCTTGAATCACTGTTGGTCCTATCTTCAACATCTAAACCATCTTTCAAGAAACTATCATAAAAAAGGTCTATTTCCATTTTACAAACCTGAATTCATTTAATCTTCTCAGGTACCAAATGGTATCCCAAATAGGATGTGAGTAAAACTTAGAAGGTTAATACCACTATATCTAAACAAAATCGGCCTTATTATAAGTGCATGAAATAAATTGGTTAATTGGTATATTAATTAATCAATTAATATAATATAATAGTCAACCTGTTTCAGTACCATGCCAAAATATCTCTAAGAATGTAGGAAAACCATTCCAACTATAACCATAAGTAAATGAAATAATCACAGAACAGGTTCAAGCCCTATAAGAATTATATCATAACCAGGCCAAGACCTTTATATAATAATTTCATAATAACTATGAAAATATATTTATGTAATCATTTCAACATCATTGGGAAAAGACCTTTATATAAACATTTTAGTATCACTGTGAAAATTACTTTATATAATTTTTTCAACATCACCAAGAAAATCCATTTAGATAATAATTTAAACATACCTGGGAAAATCCCTTCATTTATGCATTTCTGTATCAATCTGAACACAAGTCACAATAGAAAGAAAACCACAATAGAACATGATAAGTCACAATGCTTAATTTAGCCAATTTCCATTAATATTTCAATTACCCATTCATTTAATAATCATTTAAGATATTTTCCAAGGTGAATCTGTTATAAAAAATCACCTAAGATCTCATGTCATGTCTAAACATAATTTTAATCCATTATCTAGTTAATTCTTGTTCCAGGGTAGGCTCACCCTATGGGTAACCACAATATATGTTTCAACACTTTTGGATCCATAGGAACCAAAATAGAGGTATAAATAGATAATTATCATCACTCATTATTCAGTTATTTAATTAACATGTTGTGTTAGTGTAATCACATAATACTTTACATACTTGATCAAATAGAAATTGACCAAAGGGGTTTATTATAGATCACCTACCTTTATTTGGTGATCAAAACAATGATTCCAACAAGGAATGAAAACAAATAATGAAGTCGATGATGATCATAAGGAAAAACTAGATCACAGAAACATCTGGATTCAATAGTGGACAAGAGATCACACCATGATAATGGAGAACAAGCGGAAGAGAGGGGAAATAAAAGAAAGGGAACTCATTGTGGATCAAATACTAAACTAATACATATATAAGGGAATAAATCACTTCAAAATCATCTAGATTTTCCTTGGGGTATAAGAGAGTAAGGTGCATGGAAGATGAAGAATAAATCCAACACTCAATGTGGTTTAAAACCACTAATCCCAGGAGATTCATGACATGAAACCCTTTCATGATGTGAATTTATTGATTCATGAGATATGTCAAAAAATGAATCACCTTGAGATAAAATAACCCTAATTGACAATTTCACGATGTGAACTAATTTCACAGTATGTACACATTTCACACTCTAATCTAGTTTATAGATTATGCCCAACAACAAATTCATGTTGTGTAAAATAATCATTATGTGAAAGTTACCAGTATATATATCTCATCCTAGCTTATAAATTAAAATCCTAAACCACCTATGAATCCTTCCAAACCATTGAAAAAACACATAACCTAGTGACACATTTATACTTAAACTTTGTTAATTAAAAAACATACATCCCCAAACATTATATCAATTTACCCAAAAAATTATCTCCATCCCCAAAAAGGGACTTAACCAACAAGGTTTAAATAATAATGAAAACCCAAATAGAAGTGGTTTAACCAAAAATCAAAGAGGAAAGTACCTAGAAAAGTTGGGATCTTAAAAAAGGGGTATTTATTCCTTTGAAATTATGAAAACATTAAACATATAAACTCATTATGGTATCCACAAATATTAATTTAATCCAAAATGAAAAAAAATATTCATTCCAAAAATTAACACAATTTTTATTCCTAAAATAATATCACAGACCCTTTCCATGAATCAAAAACTATAATAAAATCCATTAAATATGACCTAAATCACCTTATCTTCAAATAACTAACCAATTTTCAAAGCCACTAATATTATCCCATTTACATCATTAGTGTCAATCATCTCTTTATCCCAACTAAAAATTATCACATTATCACTTTTCCTAACTATTGGTACCATTCAACATATTTTTTTGAATCCTTAAAGAAATTAAACCATGGAACAATACATTAAATGTTTCATGATTAATATATCTATAAAATCATTGATATAACCCTTTTATGACATGATTCTTGAATCCCAATACATAAACACATCAATCCATACACTTTAATGATTGGTATGGAATAGGTACTTCCTTAGCCTAGTAGTTAACCATTGTATTAGTGAATTGTCTTGGATAATTTCAATGTTCTCTACACATATGGAATTGAAATAAAAATTATACATTGGGATGAACTTCATATACCTACATTTAACTCTTCATTTATCATTGAAAATTCCTTGATCTATTCCCTTATTTTCTACACAAAAAGAATTTTCTCATTAATTTGAGACATTATATGTGGTGTCTCTTCCCACATATCTAACATGAAGGAAATTGATATTTTTTCCTCCATGGTCTCCAACACCAGGTCACTCAAAAAAATTATTCTTCTCTTCTTTTGTGATTTTGAGAGTTGGTTAAAGTGTAGGTTATTGATCAAATTTCATGATAACTGATTAAGAATAATCACAATATCTTTCACTCCAGTCATTATCCAATTTTATTCCTCCTGGCTCTAGCCATTGGATAAAAAAAGAATAGTATGGGAAAAATAATCATAGTGGGAAACCATATAATCAAGAAAATCATTTATAGGATGTCTAAATCATGAAAAATTATTTTCAATATAATACCCCTTAGGTTTAACTTAGGTAATTCATGGTCATTTTCTATTTAAATACTTAAAAATGGTTTATAAAAAAATATGAATTATCTAAAGATTTCCCCTAGGATTTTTAAGTTAGGTGAACAACAAGGTAACACTCACCATGCACTAGAATGATGGTTGAGATATACTCAACCAACTCTTTTTAGGGTTATTACCCATAGATGTATATATTCCAGAACCATGTCAACTTGTAGTCTCCAGACACGGATGTATTGCAAGGAAAACCACATATTCTTTACCTTACCAAAACATTAATATTATTATTTACTTAGAATAATCCTCAAAGGAAGTAATATGGTTATGTTCCCTAATATATGTTTTACTAAATATAGTTCCCAAGGTTTCTACTAAACTTCCTATGATACCAACTATAAAGACCCCAACTCCAATAGCCCAGAATCGGTGGCTACTTTATTACATTAGAATAAGATACAAGTGATCATATCCCAAAGGACTGAATAGTTTAGTAGTCTTGGTAATCTAGGTACATACTTGAATCTCAAATTACATTTGAAAACTTAAAATAAAACATAGTTAAAGTAAATATTTTTCATTCTTGAAATTTTTCAAATATTCCTTCTTCATATCCTTGGGAAAGGAAAAAAATAAAGGGTGATCTCATATTCTTAGTAAGAGAATGAAAAAAGTGGAAGATATCATAGATTAAATAAGGCATAATCAATATAGAAAAGTGAATAACTAGAAACACATTCCATTTAATCAATAACTTGAGTAAGATTAATAATATCATAGGAATAATTGATGATCAAATAATTCAATATAAACAATCACATGATCTTGAAACATAATCATGGATATCATAACTATTTAAATAATCATATGGAAATCAATAAATGATTTCATAATGATGGAATGCATAATTTTAGACAAATTAAACTAACTATTGAGGCCTTGTTTCAAGGAATCATATACATACCATAAATTCCTTGCTCCAAGACATCATAAAGAAATGGGTAAGGTGTATACCAAATACACAAACTAGTTTATCTCAAGATACCTGCTGATGAATCTATGGGAAATAATGGGTCCCACTCATCACATATTATGTAAAATTCATTTTTCACATGAATAAGAAATAAAACTTAATCAAATAACTTAATAATCAATAACTATCTATATTTTAAGAACTAGAATATGTATTTTCAATGATTTCCCAAGTCAAACTGATTAAAAAATATACAGAGAAATAATAAGAATGGTATCATTATAACACAACCACAATGAATCATAATTAAAATAAATGGTTTCTTTTTATGAATAGAAATATTATAAAATATCATTAAAACATTCTTGAGGAAAATACCCTTTCCACTTTGAAAATTACTTTTAAAAACTAAAAATTATAGAATTTTAAGAAAAAATATTTAAAAAGAACCATGGGAACTTTTAAAGTAATATTCAAAGTATTGATTGGTCATGATGGTATGAAATTTCATTAATTTCAAGTATTCTAAAACAAATATACCTTCCATGTTTTTTATAAAAGTTTAAAATCACCTCATTCGGAAAAATAAAAAAAAAGATTCATTTTTACCTATTTTTTTAAAATTAAAAAATGGGAAAAATTTCTTTATTAAATCATTAGAAGATATTTAAATTATTATTTAAAATATTTTAAGTAAAATATGGACATGAAATAAAAATATTCCATGACCGAGTATAAAAAAATTGATCTTCCTTAAAAATCTAAGGTCAGTCTCTTCATTACTTAAAGAGAGTAAAATAAATGGAAAAAATGAAATTTTATAAAATAAATATATTATAAGAAAATTTGTTTCGATTAATATATAAATGTCAAATAATTTCCCCATTTTAGACTTAAACATAAATAATTTCAAATAATGATAAGATTGTGAATTAAAATATTACCACTTTGGTAACTATTGAATCATAACCCCCGGAAAAGAAATAAATTAAAATGAAACTTTAAATAACATAAATTTAAATTTAATCTTGTTATATCATATCAAATGGGTAGAATATACATCACATGAAATAAATAGGTGGTGAATATGGTATATGTCTCATAGAAAAAAACTGAGATGAGAAACCCTTACCTAAGGCTTGACTTCTTTTATATGAATTTGAAAATAATGTATAATAAATATAGGATTATTATAAATATATTAAATAACTATACTCATATATATCATACATGATTTAATTATATTATTTTATCTCCTTTTTATTAACAATTCTTTATTAAAATCAATATTTTGGGTGATAACTGCTTTATTTTTCATATATATTTTGGCTCAATAATTTTGTTACTTGTTCTTTTATCATGGTTATATCATCTTAATAATGTTAATATTGATATAAATATAATATATGTACATTATAAATAAATTTATAATCATCCATAAAATATATATATAGAAAAATAAATTACATCATTCATGGAGACAGTTGGTCGTAGGTATGCATGAATGTTGTTATCACTTTTCAATGAATATAACAAAAATTGGTAAATAATAGTTAAAATTCAGAGAATAATAATCATATATAAAATATATATTAATTAAATATATCCTAATTACCATCCTAGTAAAGTAGAAATGAAAAAATTAATCACATCGCTTTGTGGAGGTGGTAGTCTACACATATGCAGGAGCAGTGTTATCATTTTCCAATGGATTGGAAGGTAAGAATGTAGATATGAAATTTTAATTAAATAATAATAATTATTAAATAAATATCATAAATATACATTATTCATATATTTATAACAATCCATGTAAAGTGGTGATGAAAGATAAATTACACTAATATATGGAGAAGGTAAGTCGTAGATATGCACAAGCAATGTTTTCGCTTTTTGTAAGATGGAAAAGTGCTGGAAAATAGTTATAACATAATAATAATAAAATATATATTTATAAAACTATATTTTTTATTTTAGTATGGTTAGAAAAAAATTAGATGGACTAAAAGAAGAAAGGAATTTGAAAGATTCAGAAAAATGATTACCTCTTATTTGGTAGATTTTATTTAGATTCCCTCTTAAGGACCCTTGGAGTGGTCTTTTAAGAAGAAAAGAACCTATAATTAGTTTATAGGTACGTTTATATTATATATTGATGGTTTTTAGTTAATCTATATGTATTATAGTGTTTTGAATAATTGGGAGAAAGTTGTGTGCTTTTATAAGGAGGAAAGGACACACTTGGAATTTCTAAAAAGATTACAATTTAATTAAGTAATTATCTTGAAAAATAAATCAAAATGGGCATATATTTAAATAAAAATAGCCTCATATGAAAATATCTTAATAAATTTAAATTTATATAGGTATTTGTGTAATTTTAAGCCTCATCTTTTAGTTTAACCCCTCAGTTAACCAATTTTAATCTTAATTATGGTAACAAATTTTTCAATCTTAAAGGGTTATAATTTTATTTATAAGGTAAAAATAGGCTCATAAATGTATAATGTATGATATTTTAAAATAATTATAATACTGATTTTCCTTTTTAAATATTTTTTTAGGGTTTTAAAATAATTTAATAAAATATTTTTATCATAAAAAACTATTATTATATTTTTAAGAACTATTCAAATTATTTGAATTTGAAAATAACATGAAATAAATAGAATTCAAATATAAAACATTCAAAAAACTCTAATATGTTATTTTTTTTTAAATATTGTAAAAAAATAATTAACCCAAATTGTTTTACTTTTATTTTTTTTAAATCATTTGTTTTATTTTTTCTTTAATTGAATAATTATTATATCGACATTATGTAAGCATTTAGGATAATTATTTAATCAATAAAATTTAAAAATAAATTAAATTGATAAAAAAAAATTATTTATATTTAAATTAAATATTTATAAGTTAAGTTTTCCTTTTTTTATCCTTATGTAAAAAATTAGAGATATTAAATTCAAGAGAGTGACATTTTGTATTTATTCTTTCTATAAATTAATATAATGGTCATAATCAAATAAATATGGAAAAAGTGGGAATATTTTTTAGAATTGGATGGAAATATAAGATATCCATCCATATAGTAGGATAAAGTCAATTGTTTGGTTGATTTTGAGAACCTATCTCATAGTTTTAACCCCATTTTACCCATTTTACACTTACCAAGGTGAAAAATATTTACCAGCGTTACTATTCATAACGATAAAAAATAATAGGGTATTATTTACCAAATTTGATCCTAATGGATCAAAATAAAGTATAAATTTCTCAACATTCAATCCCTATAAGTTTAAGAGGTCAGTTTTAATATAAATACATAAAATTGAAAAACAATTTTTTGAAAAATGTTTTTTAAGCATAAAAATTAATATATATATTAAAATCATGAATTTTAATAATTAAAATGGAATTAATTACATTATTATAAATAAATAGGATTATATGTAACTTAAATATAAAATCCAAGATATAATTTAACTTTTTAAATTACTTGAATTAATGACAGTATTTGGAAACATTGAATTTTTCACTATTTACTGAAAAATCAAAAATCTTAAAAAATCACAAAATTTCACCCTAAGTTAATTTTTATTTTATGATTTCAAAAATTAAGTTTATTTTTTCAAATATATTTTCTAGAATTGGAAAAAATTAGTTATATTATTTTCTCAAAAAAAAATATATAACATTTTTGAAGAAAACATATTTTGAATAATAAAACGTCTTTACTAAAAAATTGAGTGGTTATTTCCTAAGAATTAATAAATAAATTTTAATTTATTAATTACTATATATATATATATATCATGATATTTTTAATCTTATTCACACCCACCAATTCAACAATTTTTTTATAACGATCATATTTAAATAATAATATTTCATGGTTCGTTTAAGTTTGGTGTTGTGTGTTTTATACGCTATTGAACATAGTATTGTTTTAAAATATAAAGGTGTAAAAATAGATTCCAATGGATTGTGATGATGATGATTATATTTTTTATCAATAGTTAATACTATCAATATTTTTTGGTGTTGATTAAGAACCTAATAAATGAAGAGATTGAAGAACCCTATGATTAATGAAATATTTCATGGAAATGGGGAGATTAAAGAGCTCCTATATATGTGATGATTTTTGAGCTAAAATTATCTTTAATCAATAATAAGTGATGATGGTTGATTATATCACAATCAGATATACATCTTTATAAAGTCAATAAGGTGGATTTTAGAGGTTTTCTATGAAGCTAGTTGTGACTTTGTGAGAATATTTCCTTGTATACGGACTACTGCAACATATGATAACATTTATATGAGGAAAAAAGTGTTTACTTATTTAAAAAAATGAAATAAATGGTTTTAAATTATGGAATATGAATCATGAAGAATACACATATAGAAGATAAGTCACTAATGTAGGCATATATGTATCTATATTTGTATCTAGAATCACTATTTTTGGAAGAGGAATATTTGATTCAAAATATGCATGTTTCAAAAGAATAAGATATATTGAAATTGAGATGTATAATAACTTTTAAGTTTCAAATGGAATGCTTCTATATGTAGAATTGTGAGGATATTGATTTTGATTTTTTTATATAAAAGGGTAAATAAAACCTTGGATAAGTAGAAGAATTTAAAAAGAATCATGTAGGAATAACCCATGATTTCCTTTTCTATGTAATATTAAATAGGATATACATTAGAATAAGTTTTAGAATCCATGAATTTTCAAAACAATAGAAAATATTGGAACAAAATTAAATGAAGAGGAAAAAATCATGCTCTGGAAGGTAGGTCTATAGGTATAATAAATAGATGTTGAGGATTCTCTTGAATAATAATTCTCTATAAGGTTAATCTTGAAGTGAAATAAACATAGAAAGGAAGAATTATAAGGAAGTGGTTATAAATTAAGATCATTTTAGCTGATGTAAATGTTTGGATGTATTATAATATTAAAAAAATTAATGACTATTTTGGATGATGTTGAAGTATAGAATCCAATTTAAAAGAAGTATTGAGAAGAATGATACTGAGTATTGGAAGTAGAAATAGAAGTACAAGGATTATGTTGAAGACCAAAAGTGAAAGAAGTGGAATCAGCATGATACATATTACGAAGAACTCTGGAATATTCACCAATATTAAAGACTAACTTTGGATGATCTGGAGTTAGCCCGAAATGTGTTTTAGAAAATTATATTTCAAAGTCTAGAATTATAAGAAGAAATTAAGTGTGGAATAAGATTGAGACTATATTTCGTATCAACGTATCAATGTATCACGTTCTAAGTCCTCACAATACATTAGATAGGGGTTAAAAGTTGTGTTGCACTATGAGGATTCATTTTGTGAACATTAGAAGAAATTTTATTTCCTAGTATGTGGTTAGCTAGAATTTAGATGATGTGTTGATAATATGAATGAATAACTTCATAAGAATATAAGTTATTCCTAATTAAGTCCAGAATTTAATAAAGCTATAAAATATTATACAAACTTTTCCAGTAGGTTTTTTTAAGTTAAAGAAATAATAGTGAAAATGCTGAGTTTTTATTCATAAATTAAATATCATGATGAATAATTCATTATTCAAGCCTAAATTTGAGGAAGTGATAAATAATATTGATCAATAATTTAATGATATGTTTTTTTATCCATGAATAATATGTAGTAAGGGATAAATAATGAAAAATGATTATTGATTAAGAATAATTTACTAATTATGAATGTTAAAAAATAAAAATAGAAATTACATGATTCCACATTTCCATATTTCATAAAAGATTAATAATCACATAAAGTAAAAAAATGAGTAGAGTTTAGTTGAATATGTGATATATGAGACTAAGATATACCTACCTACATCTATGAAAACTTAACTTAATCAAATAACAAGTGAGAGTTTTATAAGCATGTTCTATAAGATCATTTGAGTTAAAAATGTATTGAGATAATCAACATGCATTGTCAGTTTATCAAAAGATATGAAAGTATATCTGATTCAAAATAAGGTTGATTAAAAATCAGAGTGATTTAGAAGTAGTTTTTATTATTAATATTATAAAGATTTGAATAGATATAAAAATTACAACATATTATGAATATTCATAGAGTTTAGGAAGATGATAAATCAGTGATACTTTTTTATTCTTTTGTTGATTATTCTAAAGATTGAGAGAAAATTTTTGATGTACATACAATTTAAGTCCCTCATTCACTAGTAGTTTATGATATGTAGTTAATAAATAAGATATAATATTATGATGTAGTGAAATCTTGTAGACAAAAAAAATATCTTATTTAATAAGGGGAAGTTAATAACACCATTGTAAATTATAGGGTCTAGTATAATCATAGTTTGGATAATACCATCATGAATGAATTTTTAGGGTTAAGAATGAGACCTTGCCTATTTTTATTCTTCAGGGGTTAAGGATGATTCTTTCCTTATTTTTATTCACATTATGACATTAGTGAAACACATGTGTCTCAGACTCAAACCGAACATTATATAGATGCAGTCACCCACATCAGGGGTTAACCATGTAATAAATCACTTTTATTTTCTCTTTAAATTATATATTGCATACATTTTTTTCTTTAATGATTCATACAAGATACATTCACCCTAACAGGATAAGGGGTTCAAATAATCAAAATAAAAAGAATTATTTAATACATAGTTTTCACCAATTCACCCCCCCCCACCCCTTAGTGTGAATGAATGACCTTACTAGGAATTTCATATCTCACTTTGATGATTTTATGTTAAGATCAATGGAGGTTTAGGTAGTGTTATTTCCAATAGTTTTGGAGTATTTTCCTAATTTTTTTCCCAAATAGGTTCTAATATCCCCCCTCAATGTGATATCCAGTTTATGATAGAGTTAAAACCTGACATTTCACTAATCTCTATACTCCATTATTGGATGATTACTTCTATGATGCATGAGATAAAAGTTTAAATCAATGATATATTATAGAATGGATTCATCCAGCCTAACATGACATTATGGGGTGCCATCAAAGGTGGATCTTGCTGAGTATTTTCAATGTTATTAAAGACGTACTTTTTTTGAATTATCTCTATGGGAATATATCAAAGTGTATGTTTTTAATATGAGATATTCATTTTTATTAATGTTATATCCTATAATGGTGTGATAGTAGATGATTCCAATATTGAGGTGGTTTTATCATGGGTGGTTCCCAATAATGTTTTATAGGTTCCATGTTTCCTTGGTCTTATAGTCTATCATATGAGTTTTATGCCAAATTACTATTAGATTTTATCTTCTTTAATAGCTTGAACATGAAGGACCTTGCTATATTTTGATCATATCAATGTTATGTTGTATTTGAACATATGAAGAAGAGTTTTGTTAGTGATCATATTCTTTTTCTTTTATAAAATGATTTTATACTAGAGTTTTTTTAAGATATGTCATGTCTTAGTATAGGATGTGTTCTGATGTAGTGGGTGGTTGTGATCTCTTATTAGTTAAAACTATTATGAACTCGTGAATGTAACTAATCTACACATGATATTTAACTAGAGAAATTTGTGTTTTTATTGAATCTATGGTGGAAATATATTATCAAATAGAGTTTCATGGTCATCAAAAATAAATAGATCATATGATATATTTTCTATCAAAATAATTTGAATATGTGTATATGGTTATGGATAGAGTTATTATGGGATTTTTATTTTGAGATCTCTTGTACACTAGGGAAAGGGAATTTAGTAACTAATTTGTTTAATGAGAACTCCCATATATATGTTTCATGAGTGTTTTGACATGTATGGTGGATGTGGGAGGAGATTTTATCATTTTCATATTTATGTGGAGGAATTTAGTGGTATATGATACCTATATCATATGGAAATTTTTTCATTATTTGTATAACAAGTGGAAGTGTCATGGTTGGGGGATCCTAGGGATGAGGTTTGGAGAGATAATTCCATTTCTGGAGTTGATCTTGAGGGATGGTTTTAGGATGATGTTAAATTTTTATAGTATCCTATATAGATTTAGGATTTAAATGAGATAGTGTTTCATGGGTGTTTTATTCCCATGGTTAGTGTATTATAGAGACCTGGTTGTTTGGAAGACTATATATGGGAGTGTGACTCACAGATTCTTGATCAGAATCCTTAGTTGTTTTAATGAATTGGTTCTTATTGATATGATTAGTTTGATATTTGGATAAGATTTTAAGGTGTTGTTATTTTATTATATTGGTTGTGTTGTGAGGTAAATTATAGTTACCCAAAAATAAAGATATAAATATTATATCATATTAGTTTAACATTCATTATATATAATTATGATCCGCACTAAAACCCTAAAGGTTTAGTGTCTTTTGAAAATTTGATACATAGAAAATTGGTGCATAAAATATTCACATAATATACCACTTAGTTCTTTATAATTATCACCCTTCTTAGAAATATAATACAAAAAACCTTTCTTCATATCCTAAGAAAAAGGAAACATAAGAAAGGGTGAGACTAGATTATTAGTAAGGGTAAACAAGTGAGATATAAATCAATGATAATATGTAAGAATTTCATAATAATAAGGGTATGAGAATATGATATTAAAATTTAAAATTAATACTCAGTAATTCATATAATCATGATTCATGGAATAAATCATGGAAGTTCATAAGACATGAATCATAAATGATTCAAACAACATGATCCATGAGAACATAACATTTTCATAATATCATTTCATAAAAGAGTGGAATAAAGTTTGTAATAATAAAAAATTTATAATTATTATGTAAAGGGTTCCCACCTAGACATTTATCAAATGTTAGGATTGGGATAACCACTATTGCACCTTCTTCATGCTTAATATATCCTCCTATGTACCCCTTTTTGGGAATGGGATAACCTCTGGTTTACCCTCTTTTTGGATTGGGATAACCTATTATGTACTCTCTTTTGGGATTGGGATAACCTCATATTTACCCTCTTTTGGTATTGGGATAATCTCCCTTATCCCCTATTTTATATCATAAAACATTAATATTTACCCATTGCATTAGAGGGATATAACGATCCCACCCATCAGATAATTATAATCAATTTATATGTATTCCTCAAGGTCATAAAAACATTTATCATTTCATCATATCTTAACCCATGGAAAAGAAAATGATTTTCACCAATATTTCATTATCATAATCATAAACCATCTATATAAAGAAAAATATGGTAACATTGGATCAAATACCTGGTAAATCATAATAAAGATCAAAGTATGTTTTTATATATGAAAATATATTTAAATGATCTTTAAGACATTTGTTGAGGAAAATTATCCTTTCGCATTGAAATAAATTATTTAAAATATAAAAATTTACAAAATATTAAGGGAAATTTTTTCTATTAAAAGAACCATGGAAAAATTTAATGTAAGCTTCAAATAAAATATTAGTCATAATTGTGTGAAAATATGTTCATCTGGTGTATGTAAAAACAAGTATTCCTTTCACATTTTCGGTAAAAATTTATATGTATCTCATTTAAAAAATAAAAATAATGTTAATTTAAAAAAATTATAGATAGTAAAAGTGGGTAATAATGAATTTAATAAATATTTTTATAATAGTAAAAATATTATTGAAAACATTTTATTGAAAATACGGACAAGGAAGAAAAGATTCTTGACTAAAGAGATAAATAAAGTCAAGTTTCCTTAAAAACATTCTTTCAGTCCCTTGAGTACCTAAAGAGAGGGAAATTAGATTAAGAAATGTAATATCCAAAAATAAATATAGTATAATAAAATACATAATATTTTGGATATATAGATCATATAATTTAATCATCCTTAATTTAATTATAAACAATCCCAATAAGAAAATGAGATTGTAAAATAAAACTCTCACCTCAAGTCTTTCATGATTTGTGAGAGATATAACCTCCTTTATAATAAATTTAAGTTTATTATACATATATAAAAAACTATATTCATTCCTATAATACCAAAAATATTTTACTTATAACATCTTATCATCCCTTCGTTGACAATCTTTCATTATCATCATCATTTTGGTTGTTAACTACTTTGTTTTTCATGTATGTTTGAGTTCGGTAATTATGGTCATTATAATTTGATCATGGTACCTTTATATCTATTATTTTATTAATTATAAACATATATATAACCATTCATATAAATAGGAGGTAAAAATTTGATTATATCACTACATGGAGATGGTAGTATGTAAATATGCACGAGTGGTGTTTCCATTTTTTGATGGATGGAATGAAAGAAAGGTAAATAATAACTCAACTTTAAACAATAATTATTATATAATAAAAATAATATATATATATATATATATACATATACATTAAATATATAAAAATAACCAACCATGAATGATGGTGATGGAAAATGAATCATATCGCTACATGGAGGTGATGGACCACATGTACGCTCGTACGATACTAACATCTCCCATTTAATGGAGAAGAGGTGGTAAATGGTTGTTCCATAATCATAATAGCATATAAGTATATTTATGACACTATATTAATCATGTTATGATGTATACAATAGGTTTTTATGAATTATAATAAGAAATAAAATTGAAAGATCTTGGTTAAGATTTATACCTCTATTTTGAGAGACCTCATTTGGCTTACACCTAAATCCTTGAAATATTGGTATTAGTAGAATACCAAAAGCTCTAGGATGAAGATAATGTATATAGGAATATTTTTTATCTAGTATTGGATGATAAATAAGGGTCAAATTTTATGAATAAATTAGGATAATAGGTACACTTTTATAAGTGAGGGGAGGGAAATACATGGAATTTCCTAAAGGATTTCAATAATATAAGGTCACTTTATTGTGAAAGTGGATCCAAATGGAAATGAATTAGAATTTATTATTATATAAGGATTAAATATATTCAACCAAAAATAATTATAAAAGTTTAAACCACTTCCCTACCCCTATATCTTTGTCTCCCCCCCCCCCACCTCGGTAAACCTATTTTATCCCTAAACGTGGTAACAAAATTTTACTATTTTTTCTATTTATTGTGACCAAAAACTAAGTTGAACATAATAAATTATATTAATTATGATGATTAAAAATATTTAATATATTTTAATTGATTCAATTTCTATAATTGGCATAATTTAATTTTAAATGAGTATGCAAAATGCAATAAAACCTGTTTTTAGACAAATGTATTTTGTTTTACTTCATTACTTGCCTTGTAAAAACAATAAAATAAATGCTAAAATATAATATTGATAATATAATATATATAAATTTAATTTTAAAAAAACTAATCAATAGATATCAATTTAATTTATTTGGATAAACACACATTATGTATATAAAAACAGTTTATAGGAAAATGTGTTTTTAAGCCCAAAAATGAACTTATACCAAAATAAAGTGTAATTATTTTCATCAAATAAAATTTATAAAAGTGTAGAAATTAATTATAATTTCTATTCAAAAAAAATGAATAAAAACCATTTTAAGGAAAACATATTTTTTAAGCATAAAATTAATTTACTGAAAATTGAGTGCTTATTTATTATAAATTAATCAATAAATTTTTATTATTTGAAACATTTATACATATTTTTAATAATGTGGTTATTACTATTCTTACCAGAAAATTTAATAACTAGGTTATAAATTATTACTATATTGAAGTTTATTTAGACTTGAGTTTGTGTATAAAGAATGATATAAAATACCTCAGGTTTATTTCAAAGGAAATACATATAAAAAATATTAGGGTGTTACATAGAGATTAATATTTGAGATGTATCACATGGGGTACCATATTTGGTGGTTGGTTTATTTATTTTATAGGTTTGGTTCTAATTATTAATGATGTAAACCCATTGATCGGTATCTAATGTAGAGGCCCAAATTTTCACACAGTCCTATACCTTATGTTTTGGGAGACTTTGGGGAGTTGAGGAGGAGTTTGAAAGATGTTCGGAGATAGGATACTGAGTTTAACTTAATGAACTCCAAAACTATAATGGTGAAATATTATATGATAAGTTTTATCTAAGGTTTGAGTTAGGGAAAAAGGTCACTTCAGAGTGGTCATCACCCTTTTTTTAGGATTTAGAATAGACTATACCATAGTGGAATGACCCCTACACTTATCTACCAAGAAGTGTTTGAAAAAAGTAACTCACACAACCCCTGATCCATTTGGAATGACCCCTATGTAACTTTATAGTTATGATGGATAGGATAAATAGATTTTGGGGGTATAAGTTCAAAAAAATAACATCCCATGAAAAGGAACCGACACTCAAATTTTATTATATATTTTGACCCCATCCATATTTTATTTAGTTCTCTACTTTGTATATCCAACCCTAACTCAATAGAGGATCATCTTTAGTGATCTTTTATACTTTTTTTAAAGAGGGGTTTTATGAGTAGGTAGGGGGGAATTAAGGTTCCACATTTTTATTTTAATTAAATGGATCTTTTCCCCATGTTCTCCAGAACTTATTGAAAATGTATAAAGGAATAATGCAATTAGAAAACACACAAAATAACAAAAAAAGAGAAAAAAATTACTTTTTTCACCACTAAGGGAAAGTCCAAGGAAAATATATCAATGGTGTATCAGTCATACTAGAATAAACTAAGATTCACAAGTTTTGGTGGATTAAAAATGTTCGACTATGGTCACTACATGACTAGATCACTACCTTTGTAATGACTTTAGGAATAGCATGCTTCCACCCTCAAATAAATTTTGTCGAATCCTCTTTGATCACAGCTCTAGATTAAGTCTTCCTCAGTTTAATAATATGAGGTTCACCTTCAATGTGTGTCAATTTTTATGAAAAAATCCATCATTATAGTCTATATTTTATTCTCTAAAGAATCCCTCAATTTCATTTTTGGTATTTCACACATGTCTCTAGCTTTTACCATGCCACATTTACCCAAGTCCTTAGCCTTACCCAAGTATTCTTTTCCCAAATCCAGGCATCACCCAAGTATACTTCACCCAAGATCCAATATTATCCCAAGATAGACCCTACTCATTCCACTACTTCACAAAGGTATGGTTTCACCCAACTATACTTCTCTCATGTCCTTGGATTCTTCCGTGTACACTTTGTGTAACTCCCTTCTCTAAGGTATGTTTTCCCAAGTTAATTCATCCTACTTACTTTTTCTATAACATGTTCATGAAATTATGTTCTCACCTCTCCTATGATCTACCTATTTGTACTTTTTACATCACTCCACTACCTATCCCATTTTCTTAACTCCGATCTAGATCACAGAAGTGTGACTTAAGTGATGGGAGATCCTCTAATCCTTCTCATAATTTTTATTAACCCCAAATTTGGGGATTAAGTGGGTATTTATAGGAAAATATAGTGAACCACATTCATCCATTTGATCCAAGAAATGCAGTGTATCATTCACCCAGCTCCACTAGTGTGACTCCATTCCTTTACATGGTCATCCTTCCTTCATATGGTCTCCTAGAAAAAGCAAGAAATAGACTCACATGATACCCTAGTGTAATTCCAACCTACACAGTCATGAGACACTAGTTCTCATCCCTAGTCTACGACTTTAGTGCAGAAAACTAGCATGAGACACTAGAGGGAGGTTCCTAGCTCCACTAGGGTAAAAATTATTCCTTTTCATGGGTATGAATTTTAGACCATCCATTACAAAACACCCAAAATTCCTCCAAATGTTGGAACTAAAAATTTGGAAAACATTGGTAAAATAGGCCACTTTAAGTCATATTCCTTGGTTCTAAAACACCTTTAAAAATATTATACATCGATTGGAAAAAATTTATCATCCATAACTACCATGAATCACCATGGTTCCAATATTCTTCCACTTTTTTCTATTAATCCAAAGGAAAATTCAATATAGAAAAAACTTCAAGCCTCCCATGAATAACAATGAAATAAACCGCCCATCACTCTTAGCCTACATATGAAAATTTTGTAGTAGAGAACAAGAGATCAAGAGATTATTTCATGCCTTATAGAATTCCTCATTCCAGTGCTCACATTCCAAAATTCCATTCCTCGTGGATCATATATCCCCATTAATTTCACATAATATAACCCCCATGAATTTGATATTTTGTCTATGATACCAAATATTGATCATATAAAATCTAGGTCATCTCCTTTGGATTTCACCATAATTTCTTCCACTTTGAAAATAAACTCAAAGTGACATACCAAACATAAAACACACCCAATAAAATGTTAAATACCAATGGGGAGTGGGGAACTCTCGAACGTCCCAAATTTGAGGTAGGTGGATGAAAGTAGAGGTTCAACATATGTTTTTCAAATATTGGTGTATCCAAACTACTTATTTATGATTTCTACTACTTGGTCATTAGTTGGAACATTATCCATTTTTATCACTCATTATTCCATATATTCTTTAAAGAATTGATTTATAATCTCAATATGTTTGGTATGAGAGTGATTACCTAAATTTTTTGTGAGATTTATTAGAAACCTGTTGTAAAATAATGTCATTATATACTATTTAACCTCTTCACCAATATCTTCTAGCTATTACTTCATCCCCAAAAGCTGAGTGAATGCCTCAATCATAGAGATATATTCAGCTTCTTCTATACTTAGAAAAGTGATTTCATATTTATTTATCAACTAGACCACATGTTTATTTATTATGAATAAATCACCAAAACTTGTGTATTTTCAGTTAACCACATCACCATCCCAATCAGAATTAGAGAAAGATGACACTACAGGATCCTTTCCCACATCAAAGAGAAATCCAAAATTTAGAGTATCTTGGATATATATTCTGATTAATTTAACAAATGTAAGATAATCTTTATTATGATTACTCTAGAAACAACCTATTAAAAATGTATAAAATACAATATATAATCATGTTATAGTCAAATTTATAAATATTATAATTATCAACCTTTACAAGGCTGGATCCATAGGTTTCCCATCTTCATGATTACTATGTTTTTTCCAACTATAATCAGATTCAACATTAGTTTAGAATCATGTATTCTTAACTTCTTTAATATCCATATCGCATAATTTTCCAAAGAGATAAAGTTTATTCCTTCTTTTATATCATATTTATCCCTAAAAATTATGTGTTTTCCCTAATCTTAGACATTTTAAATTTTAATTTCATGTGATTAGAAAAATATTCCACAAATTCCTACTTATGTCCAACAAATATGATATCATCCATATAAACAAGCACCATAAATTGGTCTTCATTGGAAATATTCCCAAAGATATTATTGTCAAAACTACTTCCAAATACACAAAAAATGTATCAATGAATTCTTCCTTATGTACCACATTTGATATGGGGTCATCAATTCCCCTAGGCTTATTAATTCCTTATCCTAAGTGTACATTGCAAGTTGAACATCCTTTTTTCCATTAGTGGTGAGGAATGAAACCTTAAAAGTGTAATGTTTTGGCCATATTGTTCACCATATGATTTATTCATTCAAGAAATCTATTTTTGTGGAGCTTAAATAGATGAAACTTCATGATTTATTCTATGTTTCTCAATATATTTTTCAAAATCAATATAGGTATACTCTATTATAACTCTAAATAAAAATGTTTTAATTATGTTCTTGGTCACATTTTTTACTATTATTAAATACCTCCTCATGTACCCCATGACATATATCTTTATTTTCATAAATATGGAACATTTTATTATAAGACAGTAATTAATGAAAATAATGAAATATATTTTTCCATATGTTCCATATATATTCATCAGACCACATATGTCAGTTTGAACCACATCAAGTATATTATAGTCCCTCTCTCTCTTTGACTGATATAGGTTTTAGAAAAAAATTATTTGTATGAAAGAGTCATATCTCTTTTTACAATCTATATTTAGATATGGTATGTCCACTATGGATTTTATCCTAGATATTTTTTTCATGATTATTTAATGTATGTTACCTAACCTCCAATGCTATAAGTTTTTTTCTTCATCAGCAATACGAATACATTTATTTTCATGATTTCCCACCTAGTAAAGAGTATCGTCTATTCTAGTTCCTTTCATATGTGAATTTCCATCTCAAACATTTATGAGTCACCCTTTTTTGTTAAACAAAACCTTAAGACCAGAGTTATAAACATATCTTACACTAAGAAAATTATGTTGTAACCCATCCATAAGGAGAACTATGGTATCATTTAGCTCATCGCATACCAAATAGGTATTAACACCCCCTTGATATTTAAATCTCCATCATTGAAAAAAAATAAAGTTTTTTTAAAAATTCACCTTTAACATTTTCATGATATTCATATTTTCTTTTATATGAAATTAATACCCATTATCGAGAATCTTGGTGTTATTATTCTTCATTTCTTTGAGAGAAATTTCTACTAGAATAGCCTTTTCAATATTATTATTTTCCTTATATGAGATACCTGGTTGATTATAGTTATATTATGTCCTCTCCAATTTCTCCTTAGGATGAATGGTGAAATCATACTCATCTATTTATTCTAAAAGAGAGCACCTATTTGTTTGAAATAATATTCTTGGTTGACCTATATTCATTTTTTATGGGTTCTGGAGTCACTATGTAAGATCCTGACATTAACCAAGGTATGGAACATTTAATTTGAAGTATAATTCCTTAAAGTGACCCAGGGAACATTCCCATATAGCCTATTACAGGTCCCGATAAACAGGCAATTTTTCATAGTTACGCGAGATTATGCAAAATAACACACGGTGCCCTAGCGCAGTGTTTCATGTTTAAAAGAAATTAAAAGGATTAAAATAAATAAAAATAATCCCAAAAAAATAAAATGAAATGAAAAATTTATAAAAATAAATGATAAAATAAAAATGGGTTAGGAGAAAAGTGAAAAATAATTAAATGGTCTAAACCCATTTTTCTTATTTTTTTATTTTATTTTCTCCTTCCCTTCATTTTATTTTTATTTTATTTTATTTTATTTTCCTTGTTTCCTATTTTTTTCTTTATTTTTATTTCCTTGTTATTTTTTCCCTTTTTCCCTCCTTTCCTCTCCTCTAGTGTGCCTCCCCCTTCTCCCTCTAGGCGTGGTGCGCCTCTCCCTCCTCCTCCTTTAGATCATTGTTGCACCTCAATTTCTCATTTATTTTCAATGTCGTAAGAAGCACAATGAAGCTCACGATAAGGAATTTTATCTACAAAAATTAATTTTGGGTTTCATTCTCTCTCTGTTGCACAATCTTCTACGGGATGTTTTTACCCAAATTTTGGGGTTTTTATTAATTCCTCTGATTTCTTCCATTTTAGGGAAAATAAAAAGTTTTTGTAGGTTCTAAGGTATACTAAAACTTCAAGGTAGGGTGTCTATGTTATTTCTAATAGTTTTATTTCTTCCTTTACATCAAAATTTTGTGCCACTTGTTGGTTCCTACTGATGAAACCTAAATAATGAATTTTAATTTAATTAATTTTTTTGTCGTGATCTTTGTGACCCTTATTTGAGGTGAACCCTTTCCTAGGTTGTTTCTATATTGTTGGAAACCCAATTGGGTGTTCCACCATAATTGTCATATTTACCTTTGGCATTGAATTTTTAATTTATCATTTACGTGTGCATGTGCGATAATTTTGGTTGAAATTTTAAATTGAACAAATTATTTACGATGAATTATAAACCATGAATTTGGGTTTTCCTTTGGATTTTATTTTTCCAAAATAATTGTTTGTTATAAGTCTTATCATGAATTTCTATTATTAAATTTAATTTCCTCTGCTTATGCTGATAAATTTATAGGTTTTTTTAACATTCTGTTATTATTATTAGTTGTGACTATTGGGCTTGAATAATTAGTAAGAATGTGGCATTAAATTGTTAATTAAATCCCTGAAATCAGGAATGCTTGTTCTGTGATATATATTCCTCTTTTTTTATTTTAATTAAATTTGGTTCAGGAAGAGAACGTGATCCCCATATTAAGAACCCACAAATGTAATCTTAATACTTGATAGTCTATAAAACGATGTGTCAGGGAAGTGGTGTTTTAGTATTTTTTTGAAAGGGATCCCCGACCTTTTTATTATACTATTAGGTGATATTGGTTCCCTAAGGAAAACCCAAGGACAAAACTATTGGAAAGTTGTGTATTCTAAGGCTCATGTGATAATCGGTCCCGGATGTGTGATACCCAAGATGGACTCATGGTTACCATACGATGAGCGATACTTGGACTTTTTAAAGGATCACATTAGATGGGCTCAGTGGCATTAGATATTTTGAATGGATGTACCATAGCGATACCTCAGGGATGGGATCAAACTCCACCTTTGGTATTCATGGTTTTAATATAAATCCTTGAGATACTTTTGTTGATACTGCATATAGTTTCCTTATGCTTTGTGATACCTCTTTTGTGCCTTCTAGAGCGCCATGTTTTGATAAATGAATTAGACCCCAAGCCAAAGTACAAGATTGGGGGTATGCCCTTTTTGTCCTGTCATGTTACTTAAGAATTGCTATATATATTCGCCTTTACCAAGTATTTCATTCAGACTCCTGGATCAGGCTGGAGTAGGTGGTATGGGAGCAGTGATCATTTGGGAACTCAGACCAAGTTTCATTTCTTTTATTTAATTATTTTCTTTTTTTAATATTTACATTGGCACACTATTTTTTTACCACATAAAATTGAAATTTTTAGACACCATGGGTGTTGGCCTACTGGGATTATATATCACACCCTTACTCGAGAACTGATTGGTACCTGATTAGACTTCATGTTCATAGGTATGGATAAATGGAATTGTGCCTCTTTCAATGCTTGACATACTGGAAGCTTAGGTTGGAGATTGGGGGCAGAGGACTGAGCCTTGCTCAAGATGATCCTTTAACCATTTGTATCATTTTTCTTTTTTGGTTTTGATATCACATTGTGAATTCTTTTATCCATTATTACCTATACTCATACATTCATACAGACATCATAGCATGAAATCCTTTATGCATTTGGTTTTATTAATCAGCTTCTACAGTATTCATTTATTCTTTTTGGTTATTTATTTATTTTTATACAGTGTGATTATATTATGATTCTTCTACTTTTTACATACTATTTACCACTATTTTATTCTTATAACTATGTGGTAATATCTTCCCCACAGGAACACCAAATACCCTCACTGCTAGTCGGTAGCCTTCAATGTTTAGGAAGATGTGCTTGAGGTCATGTGGTCCACCGTCTTGGTGCCTAGTTCAGTGGCACTTGGGGTAGGTTGTTGGGGTATACTAATACTATGAGGTAGGGTGTCTAATTTATTTCCCATCATTTTGGTGTTTTGTTTACATGGAACTATTGTGCCACTCATCGATGTATACCAGTGAAACCTAAATAATGTATTTTAATTTAATTAAATTGTTTTTCCTTGATCGTTGTGACCCTTGTTTGAGGCGAACCCTTTTTGAGGTTTTTACCATGCCATTGGGAACCCTATTGGCTGTGCTGATATAATTGTTCTATTTATCTTGGGACTTGAATTTTTAATTTATCATTTACGTGTGCATGTGTGATAATTTGGGTTAAAGTTTTAAATTGAATAAATTATTTAGGATGAATCATAAAACATGAATTTGGGTTTCCCTTTGGATTTGATTTTTCATGAATAATTTTTTTTTATAATTCTTCTCATTCCTTTCTATTATTAAATGTCATTTCCTCTTCTTACAATGATAAAGTTCTAGTTTTTTTAACATTGGGTTATTGTTATTAGCTATGATTGTTGGGATTGAATAATTAGTAAGCACGTGACATAATGGTTAATTAAATGGCTATAATAATGAATGATTTTTATGTTATATATATGCCTCTCTTATTTTTTTAATTGAATTAGGGATGGAGAGAGAATGTGGGGCCCATATTAAAAACCCGCAAATAGAATATCCATACTCAATAGGCTATAGCATGATTCACTAGGGAAGTGGTGTTTTAGATTTTCCCTGAAAGGTCTCTCACGAGATTTTTATTATACTAGTGGGTGATACTGGTTCCCTAAGTGGAAACCGAGGATGAACCCATTGGTAAGATGGTTATGCCAAGCCTCAGATGATACTTGGTCCCTTATGTGTGATACTCAGGACAGAATCATGGTTACCATAACACGAACGATACTTGGACTTTTGAAAGGATCACCTTGGATGGGTTTAGTGGCATTGGATATTTTGAATGGATGTACCGTAGAGATACCTCAGTGATGGGCTTAGACAACACCTTTAAAATTGACAGTTTTAATATAAATGCTTCAGATACTTTTATTGATACTACATAGAGTTTCCTTATGTTTTTTATGCATATCTTGTGCCTTCTAGCAGGCCTAGTTTTGATAAATGAATTAGACCCCAAGCCAAAGCACAATCTAGGGTGTATGACCATTTTTTTCATGTGACCTAGGCCTTTCTATATATATTATTATTTACCAGATATTTCATTCAGACTCCTAGATCAGGGAGAAGTAGGTGGTATGGGATGGTTATCCATTTGGGAACCCAAACCAAGTTGTAGTTCTTTTATTTAATTATTTAATTTCATTAATTTATACATTGGCACATTGTTATTGTTTACCGCATAAAATTGAATGGTTTAGACACCAAGGGTGTTAGACTACTCGTATTATATCACACACTCCTACTTGGGTGTTGATTGGTACCCGAGTATACTTTAAGTTTGCAGGTATAGATAAAGGGAACTATTCCACTCTTGATGCTTGATTTACTTGCCGCTTAGTTTAGAGATTGGGGGAAGAGGACCGAGCCTTTCTCAAGATGTTGTTTTAGATGTTTGTATCATTTTTATTTTGTGGTTTTGATAGCACATTGTGTATGCTTGTATCCATTTTTCCTTTACTCATAATTTCATACAGACACCATAGCTTGACACCATTTATGAATTTGGTTTTATTAATCGGTTTCTTTAGTTATCATTTATTTCATTTAGTTATTTATTGCTTCTATTGTAGTGTGTTTATATTATAATTCCACTATTGTTACATACTATTTAATGTTATGTTATGATTATAGATATGAGTCCATGGTCTCGCTAGGGACACACCTAAGGCCCTTTCTACTATTCATCAGACTCCATTGTTCGAGGAGTTGTGCTTTAGGTCATGTGGTCCACCGTCACTGGCCTGGTTCAGTGGCACTCAGGGCAGGATGCTATAAAGTGGTATCAGAGGCGATTTATTTTCCTTTTGTATTACTATTCGGGTTAGATAGGATACTAGGTCATAGGAATTTGAAATTTACCCAGTGCTTGGATATAGCTAACCCATGTATAGGGGAAACCCAAATTTCATAGGTTAGGGATTTCAGCTATTGATTATACTACTTATTGTTGATACAACTTCACCATTGGGTTACACACTTATTTTATGTTATTACTAGCATTGGTATTATTGAGATGATGATTTTGACTATTGAAGCTCAATGAAATGAGGGAATTACATTTACATGAATCACATTAGGCAATATAGGGATTAAAAAATGACATGAATATTGCTATGCCATATCTACTCTCAGTGTGCATTTTCTAGTTTTCATCTGAGTGTTTTTGTGTTTAGTTTTAATATCTTGTAGTACCTGTTAGTTATAAATATAAATTGAGTACCACTTGTTAAGATGAAATGGCCACCTTAAGTAGAAATGTTAGTCTCTGACTTGACTTTACCTAGGAAATGGGTGGTAGGTTGTGTCGTAGTATACTTATAAGACATTTTTTCATTCTATCTAGACCTAAATCTTAGAGTGGGTTGTTTGTTGTGAAAAAATAAGTGGAAAGACATGTATCTAACCTCTATATTTATATTCCTTACCTACTATTCCATCTTCATAGAGTCCTTGAACCAGCCCTTTTCTTACCGATCCTTTAATTTTTTTCATCATCTACTATAGAATATTATCAAAGGTTTATGATTGGAAATTGTAGAGAAATTATATTGTGACGTCTTTGTGTTGTTCACTACGTGAGTATTGATGATCACACTTCGAATATAGTGGTTCTAGAACCACTTGTAGTGCCTCCTATGGAACCTCCTTGTGATCTTCCATTGGGAACAGATGCTCGGTTCAGGGATAGTCTTATTAGGTTTATGCAGTCATTTCATAGTGTTCCCAGGCCTACCCTGACTGTGGAAGAGCTTATGCGGGAATTTCTTTTGTAGCATCCTCCCACATTATTAGGGATGGAATTCCTCATGCTAAAGAGTCATGGAAAAAATCTATGAAATCTATCTTTTACTATCTTTATATGATTTCAGAATATAGGATCAAACTTGTTGTCCATATGCTTCGTGACTCCGCCAAGCATTGCTGGGATGTCATTTCTCAGGCAGAGAAACCCCAATACATGGTTTGGTAATAATTTTAGATGGATTTATATGATCAATTATTAAAATAGACTCTGATATAAGATAATTCTAGTGAGTTATTACATATTTAATAGGGCTCTATAATAGTGTTATAGCATTCTACTTGCTTCACTGAGCTCAGGTATTTTTCTCTATCTCTGACTGGTGATGCATATATGACTGCGAGGTGCTTTGAGGATGGACTTGGATATGATATCCTCTTTTTAGGTGAATTTATTCTGTTTGAAAATCAGTACAAATATCATGAATCAAGCCCTAATTATGGAACAAAATCTCAGAGAAGTTGATCTTGTAATCCAAGGTGGTTCAGTTCCGAGGTAGGGTGATGGTTCTTCAGGTAGTAATAAATTACATTATAAGGGTGTGGGGGGGGGGGAAATAATATCCAAATGACATGTAATAATATAAATATCATATGTCATCAGTGTGATAGGATCAACCATAAGAATCCCCAATGAACAACGAACCTGATGGAGTGCCGATCTTATGGAAAGATGGGTCACCTTCCGCATTTTTGCCATTCTTTTACATCAGCATCCAATGGTAGAGGATCTATACCAGAACCTCAATCAGGTATGGGATCTATGGATCCACATTAGTATGGGAGTTTATTTTCCACCTGTTGATCAGGCAGAGGTAACAGTGGAGGTCGTGGTTGTTGATGTCAAGTTCCAAAACACCAGCATCAGTAAGGTGGAATTGCTCTAGCTAGTCAGGTGGCATCTCATGGATGAGGATCAGGCCATATGTATATAGTGCATCAAATTCTAGTGGACCAGAGTCCAGGTCCATCTATGGTTAGAGGTACTATCCTTGTATCCTCTACTTTAGTTTCTACCCTTTTTAACATAGGTGCATCGCACTCTTTTATATCTACTGTGACTGTTGAGAGTTTAGGTCTTTCCATTTATTAATTATGTAGTGTTATGTATCTCAACACTCATTTGGGGTCAAAATAGAGTGAATACACCAATTCCAGGAGTGCCCCATTGAGATAAGGGGGTACCAATTTTTTTTGGAATTTTTTTGCCCTCAGTATGACTAGCTTTGATGTCATTCTTAGTATATATTGGATCATCATTTATCACACACAAGTGGATTGATATCACCATTGAGTGTCCTTTACAACACCCAAGGGTAGAAAATATATACAAAAGGGAGAATGGGATATCCATGAAAATCGATTTAGAACTGAGCGTTCTAGGATGGGTAGAGTGACAGATCATTTAGCAAGTCTCTTTATGAGTGATAAGGGACTGCAGGCAGTGGAGTTCCCTCATGTTGTGGACTTCTTCATGGATGTCTTCCATGATGATTTTTTTATCTTACCTCTAGTAACAGAGTTTGAATTCACCATATATCTAGTTCCACGTGCAAAATCAGTGTCCATTCCTCCTTATAGGATATCACCTACAGAGCTCGAGGAACTCAAGAAGTAACTTCAAGATCATGAAGCAAAGGGTTTTATCAGACCCAGAACATTGAGATGGGGATCACCGGTCCTCTTTCTCAAGAAGGCGGATGGTTCCCTTAGATTGTGCATGGATTACCACTAACTAAACCAAGTTACAGTAAAGAATCGGTATTTATTGCCTTGTATAAAGGACCTATTCAAATAGATCTACGAAGAAACTGTTTTCTCCAAGATTGATATGAGGTCATGCTATCATCATGTGCATGTTTAAACATTGGATATACCATGTACAACATTATTGAGAAGGTAAGGATTGTATGATTTTTTTGGTTATGTCATTTGGTCTAACTAACGCACCAGCAGTTTTCATAGCTCTGATGAATCGGGTTTTCCACTTATACCTTGATTACTTTGTGTTAATATTCATAGAATACATCTTAGTGTAATATTTCTCTATAAAAGACCATGAAAATCATCTTGAGATCATGATGAGTACACTGACAGAGAACCATCTATACTTGAATATCATTAAATTCCACTTTTGGATCAATAAGCTTCACTTCTTCGGTCATATTATATCAGAAGCAGGTGTATCGGTCTACCTAGATAAGGTGAGTGCAGTGGTTTCCCAGGAGAATCCAAAGAATTTATTTGACATACGCAAATTCTTAGGGATTTATGGCTATAAAATTAGTTTCATCTAGAACTTATCCAACTTAGTAGTGCCTCTTGTGGCCATGACTAAAAAGGGTGAGCAGTTTATCTCGTCTGAAGTTTGTGAGAAATATTTTCAAGAGTTAAAGGGACGGCTCACATCAACTCTGATCCTGATTCTTCATGATCCAGGTAGAAGATATATTGTTTATTGTGATGATTCATGAGTTGGATTGGGTTAAATTCTGATGTAGGGTGATCGAGTCTTGGCTTATGGATCCCGCTATTTGAGGCCCCATGAGCGGAACTATCCTATGCATGACCTCAAATTAGAAGTTGTAGTTTATGCTCTGTGATTTTGGAAACACTAGTTTTTAGATGAGAGGTTTTTTTACATAGATCATAAATGCTTGAAATATATCTCCACATAGTGAGACTTAAATTTGAGGTAGTGAAGGTGGTTCGAATACCTACATTCATTCAACTTTTATATTTCTTATACCCCTTGTAAGGGTAATTTCTTTGCTAACACTTTGAGCTACAAAAATTCGACACAAACCACCTAGGCGTCCATTAGTGAGTGGAAGATGGTGGCTTTGTTTTCTAAGATGTATATGGAGGTTAAGGATTGACATGGATAAGTGACGTCCTCTCGTCTAGATAGATTCTATATGCGGCAGTTATCTGATCTAGATGGAATCGTTTTGAGGGAGAGCTTCATAGGAGAGAACCCACCTCCTAGTTGTGTTAATTATAACAATGAAACTATGCACTATTGTCACCATGTATGGGTGCCTCCCAATATTTTGGAAGAGCTGATGAGGGAATCTCATGCCTCTATTTGGGCAGTTCATACTAGACTTACCAAGATTTATAGAGCTATGCATTGTTAGTACTTGTGGCCAGGTATGAAGAATCAAAGAGTAGGTTCCATTACTCGGTTCTCCTGTTATCAACAGGTGAATGCAGAGAACCAGTGACATGATGGACTCCTAAAACATATATCCATTCCTGATTGGATATTGAATGAAGTCACCATGTATTTAGTTATAAGCTTGTTGATATTTTCTCGAGACAGTGATGTAGTATGAGTGATCGTCGATAAGTTGTCCAAAGTTGTACACTTCCAACCTATTTGGGATACCTTTTCTATTGACGAGTTAGGGATGCTATATATTTGGGAGATAGTTCGACTTTATGGAGTTACCCATTATATCATGTCAGACCAAGATTCCCATTTCACATCATGATTCTGGAAAGGTTTTTAGAAGGAACTGGGTTTACAAGTGCTTTTGAGTACTACATATCACCCCCACACAGATGAGCTGTCTGAGCAGACCATACGGGTGTTAGAGAATATGTTGTAGACCTATATCCTTGATTTTTTTTTTATTAGGAGCAAAATATTTTCCTCTAGTTTAATTTTAATATAATAAGAAATTCTAGGAAACAATTCAAATGGCTCCATATGAGGCCCCGTATGGTAGACTATTTTGTTCACCTCTATGCTAGCTCAAAGCAGGTGAGGTAGCTCTTCTGGTTCGTCATCTTGTTCTGGAGACTTCTGAGAAAATTCATATGGTTTAGAAGCATATGGATATAGCTCAATCCATATAGAAGTCTTATACTGATCATCATCATATACCCCTATATTTTCAGGTGGGACATCGGGTCTTTCTGCATGTTTCACCGAGGTTGGGACCTAGACGAATCAGCAGATAGGGGAAGTTATCGCTGAGATATTTTGGGTCTTTTGAGATAGTGGAGGGAGTTGAGCTGATAGCCTATTAGTTTCTATTACCTCAGAGGTACCATTCCATTCATGATTTCTTCCATGTATCTCAGATTTGATAGTATCATCCAGACATGTCTCATTCATTTAATCTTGACGGCATCAAGCTTGAGGTGGATACATCCTTTGAGGAGTGTTTGATTCATATCATTGATTGTAGAATGAATGTTCTCCAAGGAAGGTATGTTCCTCTGGTCCAGGTGCTATGGAAGCATGGACATGTTTAGGATGAGTCCTGGGAGCGAGAGATGGATCTGTGTGTATAGAGTATGAAAATTTTCTCAGACAACGTTCCACTACCCTTGGAGGGGAAAATCGGGGATGAGTTGTCTTGAAGAGGGGAAGTTGTAACGTCTCAACTTTAACCAAGGTATGTACCATTTAATTATTAGTCTAATTCCTTAAATTATCCCAAGAAGCATGCCCATGTGTCCTATTGTAGGTCCCAAGGAGCAAACAATTTTTCATGGTTTTGAAGGATTGTGCAAAATAACACACCGTGCCCTAGCACAATGTTTCATGATTAAAAGAAATTAAAAGGATTAAAATAAATAAAAATAAAGTTATAGAAATAAAAAAAATTAAAAAGTAATAAAAATAAATGATAAAATAAAAATTCCTTAGGAAAAAAGTGAAAATAATTAAAATGGGCTAAACCCATTTTTCTTTTTTTTTATTTTTTTTTCTCCTTCCCTTACTTTTATTATCTTTTATTTTATTTTATTTTACTTAATTCTTCTTTTGTTTTTATTTATTTTTCTTTCCTTTTTCTTATTTTATTTTTTTCATCTTTTCCTCTCCTCCATCATGCCTCCCCTTTCTCCAGCGCGCCTCCCTCTTCTCCCTCCAAGCATAGTGTGACTCTCCCTCTGCCTCCATTGGATCATCGCTGCACCTCCATTTCTTCTCTATTTTCAACGTCATCAGAAGTAAAGTAAAGTTTACTATAAACCATTTCATCTACACCAATTAATTTTGGGTGTCATTACCTATCCATCACATAATCTGTCATGGAAGATTTTAACCCAAATTTTGGGGTTTTTGTTAAATCCTATAATTTATTCCTTTTCATATCAAATAAAATCTTGTAATGGGATGTGGGGTATACTATGACTATGAGGTAGGGTGTCTATGTTCTTTCCCATAATTTTGTTGCTTCTTTTACATCACACTGTTTTTCCACTCGTCTGTGCCTATCGGAGAAACATAAATAATACATTTTAATTTAATTTAATTATTTTTCCTTTATCATTGTGACCCTTGTTTGAGGAGAACCCTTTCCTAGATTGTTTCTATACCGTTGGACACCCCATTGGGTGTGCCGACATAATTTTCCTATTTACCTTTGGACTTGAATTTTTAATTTATCATTACTTGTGCATGTGTGCTGATTTGGGTTGAAGTTTTAAATTGAATAAATTATTTAGGATGAATCATAAACCATGAATTTGGGTTTTCATTTGGGTTTGATTTTTCCTAAATAATTGTTTGTTATATGTCTTGTCATTCCTTGCTATTGTTAAGTGTTTTTTCCTTTTCTTACACTAATAAAGTTATAGTTTTTTTATAATTTTGTTATTATTATTATCTATGACTGTTGGGCTTGAATAATTAGTAAGCACATGGAATTAAATGGTTAATTAAATGGATAAAATAATTAATGCTTTTTCTTTGATATATATGACTCTATTTTTGTTTTAATTGAATTTGGTCTAGGGAGAGAATGTGGGTCCCATATTAAGAACCCACAAATGGACTCTCCATACTCGATAGGCTACAACATGATGTTTCAGGGAAGCAGTGTTTTAGGATTTATAGGAAAGGGCCCCCTTATGATTTTTATTATACTATTGGGTGATACAGGTTCCCTAAGGGGAAACTGAGGAAAGACATTTTGGCAAGATGGAAATGCAAATCCTCGAGTGACACTTTGTCCCTTATGTGTGATACCCAAGAGGGACTCATGGTTGCCATCCATGAGCGATACATGAACTTTCCAAAGGGTCTCCTTGGATGAGCTCAGTGGCATTAGATATTTTGAATGGATATACCATAGTGATATCTCAGGGATGGTCTTGGACTCCACCTATGAAATGGAAGGTTTAAATATAAATTATTGAGATACATTTATTAATACTACATAGAGTTTCCTTATGCTTTGTGATATCTATCTTGTGCATTCTAGCATGACTAGTTTTGAAAATTGAATTAAACCCCAATCCAAAGAACAATATTGGGGGTATTCCATTTTTGGTTTGTCATGTTAATTAGGAATTTCTATATATATTCTTCTTTACCAGGTATTTAATTTAGACTCACGACTGAGGATGAAGCAGGTAGTATGGGATGGGTGTATGTTTGGGATCCCAAACCAAGTTGGAGTTCTTTTATTTAATTATTTTCTTGCTTTAATTTATAAATTGGTACACTATTTTTGTTTACTGTATGAAATGGAAAGGTTTAGACACTATAAGTACCTTCCTACTGAGATTATATCTCACACCCCTAATCGGGCGCGAATTTTTACCTGAGTAGACTTCATGTTCACAGGTATGGATAAATGGAGCCATCGAACTCTCGATGCTTGATTTATTTACCGCTTAGGTTGGAGATTGGTGGAAGAGGACTGAGCCTTTCTTGAGATGTTGTTTTTACAGTTTTTTCATTTTTCTTTTGTGGTTTTGATAGCACATTTTGCATGCTTGTATCCCTTTTCCCTCATACTCATGATTTCATACAGACATCGTATCATGACATCATTTATTTATTTTGTTTTATTAATTGGGTTATATAGTTATCATTTATTCCATTGGGTTAATTATTTCTTCTACTGCAGTGTGTTTATATTATGATTCTGCTACTTGTTACATACTGTTTACCATTGTGTTATGTTTATACCTATTAATTAATTATCTCCCCATGGACGCATAGAAAATGCCCTCGCTACTAGTCAGAAGCCTCCAATATTCAAGGATATGCGCTTGAGGTCATGTGGTCCATCGTCTTAGGGCCTGGTTTAGTGGAAATTGGGGATGGATGCTACATAATTTTTCCACTTCCTATTTTCTCACAACCAATAGATTTATTCCTAAAGTTAAAATAATAAAAATAATATCCATATAAATTATTTATTTTATTTGATGATGGATATAGACTCATTTTTTTCTGACTTTTCATAGCTTCCCTATCCAAATAGATACTTTCCTCTTCATAGTGTAACATAGTGTGGATAAGTTAGCAATAAAATTAACACTTCATAAGAGAAAAAATATTTTATCCTTAACTCCTTCATATGTACCTAGCCTTCATATATCACTATGGTTGATGAAAATAATTTGAGGATCAAGTATTATTTTTGTCCTTATGATTTTCTTTGTCTGGTGTGATCATTTTTTAGACTTTTGGTGACTTAGGTTTTATTCAGAAATCAAAAAATTCTATTTTCCCTTGTTTATATCTTTCACAGTTGTTAATTTTAATGTCTCTATATAATAGTTGATACCACTTTTACCTAAAAAATGGAGTCTCTATTAATTCATAATTTTATTAACTCCTTTAGATCCTATCTTATATTTTCTATCAATTCTCTATATGTCAACCTCCCAAAGTGAATCATCTTCTATGAATCATAAGATTTCACTATTTATTCAAGTTCTGTTCTTAATGAAACAAACTCTTCTATAAGGGACTCAACCTTCTTATATCTTTCCTCTAGGATTTCATAATGTTCATCGATCACATTAGTTTGTTCTTCAATTTTATGTTTCAGACTCTCTATTTCTTCTGATTCCACATGACTGATAGATTTATCCTACAATTATTTTTATATATAGTCAAACTTGGCTTCAATGTTATCAACATATTTCAAGGATTCATTTATAAATCCATTTATCTTTATATTATTATTTATTTTAAAATCAAGTTCTTCAAGGGATCCTCCATGTTATAATATGAGATCAAAAAAACTTATGGTTCTTTCTATTTTTCCATTTTGGAATATTACTTTTCAATTATATCCATTAAGTTATATTTTATGTCTAATTTTAATTCAAAATCAACTTCCACAAAATAGCCTTAAATATCATTTTATTCATTTCTCACAAATAATTTCCTCTAAATTTTATTTGAAGATGAACTCCTCATTTTTTGAGTCTCTTATAGAAGGAAAGATACTTCTTGGATTTTATATAACCTTTGCATCACTTTCTTAAAAATAATTTTTTTTACGAACCTTTCTACAATATTTCCAACTTTACTACACTAGAAATAATCCAACATTATCTTGACTTAGAATCTACCTTTTCCTCTCTTGAATTTTCTAGCCGTAAGACAAACAAGTTCATCATCCACATCATATTAACCATTTATTCCTTTATAAATTTAAATATTCTCTATGTATTTGAATATCATCTCCTTACTTTCATAACTTGATGTCCCTTATTTATTAACTTTTATTTTGAAAGCCAACAAAATTCTAATAGATCTTCTAGATATATATTGTACAAATCCATTTCTTCTAGATTTGAAACTTTTATTTTGTACATAGGTGGAAATTGTTTCAAAATATTCTTAAAAATATCAATATCCTTTATCTCTTCCCCAAGTCCTCAAATCTAATGAAAATGTTCAATGATTTAGTTAAAGAAACTACCAACATTCTCATCTAGAAAAAGTTTCAAATAATCAAATCAATTATAGAGGACATAGATTTTCCTCATTAATTTAACTATCACATTTAAATATGTTGGAAAATTTCCCCCACTAGAACATGTAATTTATACAAATCATCACTTTCATATATATTTAATCTGATTGAGTTCCTAATAATGAATTGCAATCTTTGGCATTAAAATCTAGCCATTTATTTCCAACTTCAGTCATGGGAATTCCATGTCACATCATTATCTTCAATCCCATGATATGTAACAAAAATTGCATCCAATATAAGATATCTTGAATGTGATATCTTTATGTTCATCCAAATATGGTAGATTCATACATTAAAAAAAACTTTATAATCTTACGATTTCTCCATCTCATGAAATTTCTGATGAAAAATTTATTGCTTGGAACAATGATCTGATACCACTTATTATACCCTAGGACACCCTAAGAGGGGATGGATGAATTAGGGTACCACCTTGTTCTTTTTATTTAATAGATCTTATCCCTACATTTGTAGGTACTTGTTAAACCTTTCTACATGAATTGTGCAATCACTAAACACAAAAAAATTGAAAATAAATTGATTATAATAAATTTACTTGGTTTAACACTAAGGCATATTCCAAGGAGTATATTTTAGTGATGTATCTGTAATACTAGAATCCAATAAGATTCAATTGTTTTAGTGGATTAAAAATGTACATATATGGTCACTTTGTGCCAGTATCACTTCCTTTAGAATGTATTTAGGGAAAACACACTTCCACCCTAAGATCACATCCATATACTCCACCATACCGAATACATTAGATGGAGTGTTTCTCTATTTAATTATATAAAGTTATCTTCAAAGTGTATCAAAGTTTATTGATAAATGCATCATTAATTTCTAAGTTTAATTCTCTAAATAATTCCTCAATTTTTGCCTAGGTAGTTCTCTCATTTTCCCGGCTTCACCTAGGTCACCTTTTCCCAAGTCCTTGGCATGAACCAAATATGATTCACCCAAGACCCTTGATGCACCTAAGAATTATCCACCTAATTTCTTGGATTTTACCAAGTGATATTCTCCTAGGTATAATACTATTCATATTTATGGCTTTGACTAGGTCCCCTACTTTTCCTAAGACTACTTTTCTTAAGTCCTTTACTTCACCCTTGTCCTCTTTGTATAACTCTTTTTCTATAGTAAGTATTCCCAAGTAGATTCTATATAATACCTTTTCTATACCCTTTTTCTAAAACTAAATTTGTGCAAGTCCTTCACTCTTCCTATTAAAACTTTTGAATTCATGATAATCGATGACCCAATTACTTCACTTAGGTCCATATCACGTTGGTGTTCATTACACGATGTGAGAGCCTCTAATCCTTCTCATAATTTTCATTAACCCAAAATTATGGGATTAGTCGGGAATTTATATGAAAAAACACCAACCTTAATACATCCTTCCACTATGAGAAAAGTGGTGTGACATTTACCAAGATCCACTCACATGGTGTCCTTCCTTCTCCTGGTTATCCTTCATTCACATGGTCTCGTAGACAAGAATGCAGTAGACTCATGCAGGACCCCAACATGTCTACCAACTACACAATTGTACGCCACTAACGAAAGTCACTAGCATGTGGAAACCATCTAAAATATGGTGAAAAGGAATAATTTGATCTTTTATTACTTTTTAATCTTCATCAACAAACTCCTGAAATTCCTCTCAAAATTTTATCCCACAAATTTAGAAAACACTAGAAAAATGATCCACTTTAAGATATCTCAATTATATGTAAGATACATTTAATAAACTTGTACATATATTTAAAATAAACACAATATCCATCTCCACCTTGAATATCCTTGGTTCAAATAATACCGGTGGTTTTTATTAAGCTTATATCTTTTCATTGGAGATCTGTTATTGATCTAAGGTTCTCTTTCTTCCCTTATCCTCTATTATTTCCCATTTCCCTTTATTTTTATTCTATTATAAATTTTTATAAAACTATAGAGTGTCTATTTGTTTTGATCTTTATGGTTATTAGTCAATGTTTTGATAGTGTATCTTTGTGTGTAGTTAAGGAATCCTTGTATATTGGGTGTTGTTTGATCATTGGTTCTTCCATGATCTTATGTGGTGGTTGTTTTGGCTTCGTTTATAGTATGGGATTAAAATTTTAAGTTCTCATTATTATATATTAAATATGGGATTACAATTATTTTTTTACTTTGTTAAAATGTTTTAATTAACCTAATAAATATAATAACTATATTAATGAATTGAAATGGGAGGTATAATTCACTTGATATTTAAAATTTTTCCATGATATGGATTATAAGATGTCTCTTAGGTTAATTAATTAGAATATTTATTTGAATTAATATTATTGATCTTGGAATGCTTAATCATAGTCATAATTTATTTATATTATAAATATGGTAAAGGAATTATATCTGGAAACTTGGAATCAATATTTTTATGGATTATTCATGAACTATTTAATGATAATTGAAGAATATATAGAAGAATTTAAGTGATGTTTATTGATTTTATGGTTGTTATTATTTCTATAGTTCAAATAGTCTTACCATGGTTGGTTATTAAAGTTTAGAGTGGGTGATCCCATGTTTTATTATAGTGGTGGTTTGACATTGTTGATGTGGTTAATGAGGGATGTAGTGGTTGATGTTGTTAATGTTGTGGAATTAATGTTTAGGAAGTAGGCATAATGTTTTGTGGTTATTATTATTTTGATATGGTGTTGATGTTAATGTGGTGGTTGGTTTGGCTATTAATGTGGTGGTGTTTAGAGGGTGATGTATTGATCTTCATCATTATGGGTTCTAAAATTTAGTGGAAATTTGAATTTTTGTTTAGAGCAGGGTCATGGGGAACCTACTACAAATATTTTTGCTACAGAAGGCTTGTCATGAAGTGATGGGTGGGGATCACACCATGATGAGGGGTTAACAGGGATTCACATCATAGCTAAGAGGGGAACCACAATATGATGAAAAAAATGTTACATTATGACCAGTCGGTGTAAAGTAATTTTGTGGGTTTTGTGTTGGGTTTTCACTATGGAAAAGACCCTTATGTATTGGGTCATTCAATGGTGGGAGAATCACATCTTAGTGATGAACCTCATGTAATGACTTCTGGAAAAGGCAATTACTATTATATAGGTTAACACTATGAATAGAGTGAACCATGATATGATGGTGAATCTTACATATTGTTTTTGGGAAACCTTATGTGTCACCCAAGACTTTTATGTACACCTTTGAGAAATTACATGAGACAGGTTGGCAATGTTGTGATGAGAGGAGACCATGTAATGAAAGATTAGGCCTTGGATTTTGGTTTTTTCTAGAGGAATATAACTACCCCATTACATGAGGGGTCACTTTGTGATGGTGACCTAATAGGGGTTGATATCTTTTCCTAGGTGAAGTCTCACCATAACCCATAGGTTCCATTCCATGATGTGTACTAGCATTAGTTCACCATTATGTGACTATGAGAGTCATGTCATGAACTACTACAAGACTATTTTTTAAAGGGTAATAATGATCCTTTTGGGACATATAAATTGGAAACCCAACCTTAATAATATCCTCATGTTTGGAATTTCAATCATGGGTTCCAAGATACTCTTCTCCATTCTTTCCCCATTCTCCCATTCATTTGGTTGTTTGGGAGAGTTTCTTCATGTAGATTCAGGGTAAGATCTCTTTCTTTATCCTCAATGTTCTTCCACTTTTATTCCCTCTAATTTTGGTTTTCCCAACTAGCATTTCAGGGAGATTATTCCACCAGATCATGCTGGAAAAATCCTAATTCATGGGGCTTTAGTATAGGATTTATAAAGGGGTTCCTAGTAGGAAGAACACACTAGGTTATGTGTGGTTTTGGTGATACGACATTACTATGTGAATTTATAAGAGATTTTTAATTATTATATTATTGTATAATTAATTTTAAATTGTTTTCAATTAATTTTTGGACATTATGGTGCATTGAGATAGAGGTTTGAGTGCTGGAGATCTTGGAAAAGGAATAGATAATATTTCCTAAGTATGAGAAAAGCATGGAATGTGTGTAACTATAACAACCATGTTCTTTATTTCACACATAAACATGATTTATTACATAAAATTTCACTTAATACAACCCATAAGATTGATATATATAGTTTATTTGGGTCTTAGGAACATTACATAACAACTTATAACACAAAAAAACATCTTTATTGAAAACTTCTTTTACATGACCACAACATTCCTTCATACTTATCATTGCATGGGATAACCTGAGGACTTTCATAAGAAAAAGTTGAGATATAAAGACCATTAAGGGAGTAAACAAGGCATAACATGAAGAATATAGAACATGTTAGTCAATAGGAATATCAATGGATCATAATAGGAGCATGAACATAAAGGCATGATATAGCATGATTATCATAATATGGAAATGTGGCAACAACACTTAACATGGTATTAGAATGATCCAAGGTTCAATGAAAATAGATCATGAGTAAACCATAATTTCACTTGAATTATCATGAGTAAATCATCATTTTACTTGAAGTATCATGATACCAATCTTTACCCAATGCATTGGAGTGATGTCATGGCACACCCTTCTTAGTCATTTCATTTCATGCATAAGTGTGCCACATGGATCATATAACATGGATTCATTAAACATAATAGTTTATTACAAGATAAAGTAATTTGGAATTTACTCATGAAACTATATAATCAATAAGTAAATGTGCATAAATTTTAATACCCTTGATAGAGAAATGGGCATGGTATTCACTACACAATGACTTTGGCTTGGAAAATTGTGGTGCAATTTCAGCAGCATAATGATGTGACATAAGAATTCATAAAAATGGTTGATGAGAGATAAAGGTGTGTCTCATTAAATTTACAATAAATTAACATTAAGGGGGTAATATAGATACATGTCCCAACATATGTAATGGAATTTAGATTCATAATACAAAAGAATTACTTGAATGTAAATGAGAAGAGAGAAATCTCTTATGGAATTTTGACATAGCAACGGGTGTACATGGGAGGCATTAATGAGAGAGAAAGAGGTATCTCATCATTCAAAAATAAGTATGGAAGTATGAGGGAGGTTCTAAATCAAACCCCAATATTTTTAATTGAAAAAAATGGTATAACAATATAAATAAATTCGGACAAAATGAGAAAGGAATAAATTCCTTACTTGGAAGTGTGTTCCCAAAGGCATGGGAGAGGCTTGAGAGAGGATTATTGGGAGATGGGGCGCCTTGGGAGGATTCTAGAGAGATGAGGGAAGAGGTTGGTCGAGCTCCTAAGGCTTTTAGTGAAGAGGAATTGGGATATTTGGTGGGTTTATATAGGAAAAGATAGGAAATTCTTTATTATTTAGGTTTTGGACACCACACATTAAACTAATCAAAACCACAAACCAACCAATGATTTTTGCCCATGGTTTTTTTCAAAATGGAGTGGAAAACATTATTTTATAAGGACAAAGGCCTAACTTCTTAAAATATTAGGCTTGCTTATGTGGATGTGAGTCACACTCTCAAGGAAATCTATTTAAAAAGTTAAAATGTTTTATAAGTCTTGGAGGGTCCACTAAGGCACAATAAAATTAATAAAAAAAATATAAAATCACATTATTTTAATGTTAAAATATATATCGGCTGAACATACCATTTATAGTATTTTATTATATAACTATTGGGTCATTATGATGTCATAAAACACATTATATAATTAAACAATATTTAATTTTTACCCAAAATTCGACTGTCTTAGAAAATTATGAAAAAATCACCGTTGGATAATTTCTATGTCCTCATTACAAAAAAAATATTTATTTTATCTAAATAAGTTTCTAAATATGCGAATTTTTAATTTTAAAATAAAAACCGACATTTATAAAAAAAATCATGGGTTTTGAAAAAAACAGCTTTTAAACCTTAATAAAAATCATGATTTTATTCATAAAAAGTATATGATCATTTATATTTAATAAAAATAAATATATTAATAATATTTTATTAAAATATTATTTTACTCAAAAATCCATTAATTCATCAAAATAGATTTCTTAATTGAATATTAACTAAAAATACTATTTGTGCTTTAAAGTAACAATAATAAAATTAATGTATATTCTTTATTATATAAAAAAATAATGCACATAATCATAGTGATATAGTCTTGTTACATAAACCCTTATAACACCTACATAAGATCGAAGACTAAGGTGTGTGTTGGTGACAGACTCTTGGGGAGGCTCAGATAACATCGCTCGGGTGGTAATCTCTATTAACTTCCATTTATCCTGTAGGTGGTTCCAGTAAAGCTTAACGTGTTGAATCTCGGATTGGGATTGGTCAAGAGAAAATCCCAATGACTCCACCTCCTTTTCGAGCTCTGAAAAATGGGCTTCGTATGGAGTAATTCTACTGGATGAGTCTATCGCTTCCTTTTTCTGAGTAAATTGGATTTGTTAAAGCCCTATATTTATACAAATCATGTGATCACTGTTCAACGACTATAATAGAAATGGTCACAATTATTAATGGTATTTTACAATCCAAAAACATAAAACCAAGTAATTTCATATGTTATATAACCATTTTACATAATAAGACATTTAATTAAATCAGGAGTAATTTTCATTAATAAAATTTTGGGTCATTATAATATTCTCCCCTTAATAAATTTTGCCCTCAAATTTTCCTTTTCCCACATATGTAGGTAACTCTGCTTCATCACTTACTCTAATTCCCATGTTTCTTCTTCAAACTTTTGGTTTCTCCACAACACTTTGATGTGGGGCATTGTATTATTTCATAAAACTTTTTCCCTGTGATCTAAGATCATCATTGGTTTCTCTTCATAGGAGAGGTCATTCTCCAATGGTACCACCTCTGGATTGAGTACATGCTATGGGTTAGGTATGTACTTCCTTAAGAGTGATACATAGAATACATCATGTACTTAAGATAGGTTTGGTGGGAGTGATAGTCGATAGGCCAGTGCTCCAATGTGATCAAGGATCTGAAAAGTTCCAATGTACCTTCGACTAATCTTTCCCTTTTCCCCAAATCTCATAACTCTATTCCATGGTGATATGCAGACGAATACCATGTCTCCAATATCAAACTCTAGGTATCATAGAAGATTATCAACATAGATATTTTTTCAACTCTAGGAAACTTTAATGTGTTGTTGAATGGTCTTAAACTTATCCACCATTTTTTCAACCATTTCTGGACCTAGGAGTTTTCTCTCCCCAACTTTATCTGAACATTCTGGTGTTCTGCACCTCTTCCCATAAAGGGATTCATAAGGATCCATTCGGATTATTGAGTGGAAACTGTTGTTATAAGAGAACTCAAATAAAGTAAGATGTTGATCCCATCCTCCTTTGAAATCCATTGATCATGCCCTCAACGTGTCCTCGAGTGTTTGGATAGTCCAGTCATATTGTCCATCAGTTTGAGGATGATAAGTCATACTGAAGTTCACCTCAGTATTTAAAGCATGTTGATGACTCTTCTAAAACATAAAGGTGAATCTTGGATCTCGATCAGATACAATAGATAGTGGTACTCCATGAAGCCTTACCACATCTGTGATGTATATCCATGCTTGTTGATCCAATGAGAAATCCTTCCGAATTGAAATTAAGTGTGCAGTCTTTGTAAGACGATCCACAAAAACCCAGATAGAATTGTTTCCTTTGGATTTATTCGGAATTCCGGTGATGAAGTCCATGGTGATGTTCTATCATTTCCATGCTGGTATGGGTAAAGGTTTCATCATCTCCTTAGACTTATACCTCTCAACCTTCACTTTTTGAAATACCAGGAACTTTGATGTATACTCAGTGATCTCCTTCTTCTTGTTATCCAACCAATAATGATCTTGAAGATCTCGATATATATTTGTGTTTCCTGGGTGAACGGAGAAATTCAAACTAAGTGTATCACCCAAAAGTTATTTCTTTAACTCTGGATTTGATGGAACACATAGTCTTGACCCAAATATCATAGTTCCTTCTTCATTAACATTAATCTCTGATGATTTCCCTTTTCTGATAGTTTCCACTTTCTTCTGGATTCCCACATCATCCTATTGAGAATTCTTTAATCTTTCTAAAAGAGATGGTTGAGAAATCATTTGTGAAAGTATTGATGATGTTCCCTTATTTATGATTCCCATGTCTATCTTCATCAAATATAAGAATATTGGATCCTTTTCAATTATCATCAATGATAGAATTTCTGGGTCCTTTATACTTAGAGCATCTGCCACCTTGTTTGTTTTCCTAGGGTGGTAATGGATTGAACAGTCTTAGTCTTTGATCATCTCTAACCATCTTCATTGGTGCATATTCAACTCTTTCAGTGTGAATATATACTTGATTATTTGTGATCATTTTATATTTCACACTTCTCCCCAAAGAGGTAATGTCTCCAAATCATTAAAGAGGAGATTACTGCAGCCAACACCATATCATGTGTTGGATAGTTTTGGTCATGAACTTTCAATTACTTTGAAGCATAGGCAATGACTTTTTCATTTTGCATCAACACACAACCCAAGCCCTTCTTCGAAGCATCACTAAATACCACAAAAATTTCTCCACTTGTAGGTAATGTTAGCACGGGCTTAGTGATAAGCTTCCTTTTTAACTCATTGAAGCTATCTTCGTATTTATCACTCTAAGAAAACTTTACACCCTTCTGAGTTAGCTTGGTAAGAGGGTTGGATAATCTTGGTAAATTTCTCACAAATAGGCGATAATATCCACCTAACCCCAAGAATCTAAGATTATTAGTTACCAATGTTGGCCTTGGCCATCCCTCAATTGTATATATCTTGGAGGGATCCATAGATATCCCATTGATTGTGATGATATTACCCAATAATGAGACCTCCTTCAAATAGAACACACACTTGTTTTACTTTGAATAAAGCTTCTCCTTTTTCAAGCTCTCTAGTAAAATTCTTAGATTCTCTTCATTATCCTCCTTAGTTTTGGAGTATATTAGAATATGATCTATAAATACCACCAAAAAAAATTTGAGGTAATATCTAGACTTTTTTCATCAATTCCATGAAGATTGTTGGATTATTAGTGAGTCCGAAAGGAATTAATATGAATTCATAGTTCTTGTATCTTGTATGAAAAGCAGTCTGGGGATATCCTCCTTCTTCACCCTTACTTGATAATATCCTGACCGCAGATCCACCTTGGATAAGTATTGTGCTCCACGTAGATGATCGAACAAGTCATCAATTCGTGGCAGAGTATACTTTTTCTTTATCGTGATTTTATTGAGCTCATGATAATAAATACAAAGGCGCATTGACTCATCCTTATTCTTGATAAAGAGGACTAGTGTACCCCATAGTGAAGCACTTGGTCATACAAAACCTTTATCCAAATTATCCTGTAGTTGTTTTTTAAAATTCTCAAGATACAAAACAACCATTCTATATAGAGTCTTGGATATTAGAAATTACCCAGGTATAAGATCAATTGAGAATTCAACATTTCTTCTAGGATTAAGACCAGACAATTCCTCAGGAAACACTTCAGCAAATTCCCTCACAATAGGCACGTCATCAAGGATGGTTGTTTCCTTATACTCAATCATCTGAGCCAGATACGCATGCTCATAGGGTAGTAATATTAACACTTTAAATGATGGTGATAAATAAGATTCATCATCCTCCAAGTACTTATGCAGAATCGGGGTTCGATTCTCCATATGGAGAGTAATTTCCCTCTCACATCAATTTATGTTGTTTCTATATAAGGAAAGTCAATCCATGCCAATAATTGCATCAAATATCACCAAAGGGAGAATGAAGTGGTTAATCGGGAAGTTCAATCCACAAACTATGATAGGGGGAGTTATATTAATGGGATGAAATGATTTCCCCATTTTTTATTCTCACCAAAATCTTTACTTCCATGATTTTTGGTGGCGTTGGGATTATTCTACTAAACTTTTGGGATATAAAAGAATTCATAGAACCATGTATGACAACCCTAACTTTCACTTTTTTATTCTGGTTATACTTTATCTGATATATACTTAGGGATGATTAATTCTAAACCTTTGGTCACATAAAGGGGAATCCAATGACAAAAAGGGATAACTTATAAATGACATTTATTTTCTTAACTTATGAATTTATAGGCTTCATTCTAAGTTATCCATGATCTAATCCACAACATATATTCTTATGGGAATTTTTTTATTCCCTTAATAATGTTTCATACTGAGATTATCCAAATCATATCCCCTGGGAATTTCATAAACAAGAGTGTAGCAAGACCTATTGTTAAGCACCAGTTCCCTTTTGTGTCTATCTCAAAGTGGTGTGTTGGGTTTTACCCCTAGGATACATATGTGATAGATCCACCTATACCTGCTCGTATCTTGATAGGGATGTATTTTCATGATAAACCACTTAATAAATACTCACCAAAATTTAGGGATGTTTTTATTATTCTTAGTCTTGTCCCTAAGGATTTTACTACGGTTTTCTAATCATAATCCCCAAAATAACTAAACCTATCCTTTGATACCAACTATAACAACTTTGCTCTTTATTTCACACTTAAACATGATTTATTACATAAAAATAAACTTAATACAACCTAGAATATTGATAGTTCTATTGTCTTTGGAACTTAGGAAAATTACATAATAACTTAGAACATAAAACACAATATCTTTATTGAAAGATTCTTTTACATTACCATAACATTCCTTCGTATTTAGCATTTCATGGGATAACCTGAGGACATGCATAAGAAAACGGTGATACATAAAGCCCAGTAAGGGAGTAAAAAGGGAATAAAATGAATAATATAATATACGTTATGCAATTGGAATATCAATGGAGCATAATAGAAACATGAACATAAATGCATGATATAGCATGATTATCATAACATGGAAATTTGGCAACAACACTTAACATGGTATTAGCATGATACAAGGATCATTGCACATAGAGCAAGAGTAAACCCTCATTTCACTTGAATTAGAATGAGTAAAATCTCATTAAACTTGACGTATCAAGATACTAATCTTTACCCAATGCATTGGAGCTCTATTTGGGTGCACCCTTCTTAATCATTTCATTTCATGCATAAGTGTGCCACATGGATCATATAACATGGATTCATTAAACATCATCATTTATTTCATGATAAAGGAATGCAGAATTCATACATGAAACTCTATAATCAATAAGTAAATGTACATAAAGGTGAATACCCTTGATAGAGAAATGTTCATGGTATTCACTATACAATGTCTTTGTCTTGGAAAATCATGGTGCAATTTTGTCAACATAATGGCGTGACATAAGAATTCATAAAAATGATTGATGAGGGATAAAGGCATGTATCATAATATTTACATGAAATGGACAGTAATTGGATCATATATATATATTTCCCAACATATGTAATGGAATTTATATTTATAATACAAAATAATTGCTTGAATGTAAATGAGAAGAGAGAAATCCCTTATGGAATTTTGTCATAGTAACAAGTGTACATGGGAGGAATTAATGACAGGGAAATAGGTCTATAATCATTATAATATAATGAGGGTAGTATGGGGGAGGTTATAAATCATAACCTAACATTTTTAGTTGAAAACAAAAGTATATAAAAATATAATTAAATTTGGGAAAAAAATGAGAAAGGAAGAAATCTCTTACTTGGAAGTGTGTTCCCAAAGGCTTGGGAGAGGATTGAGAGAGGCTTATTGGAATTTGGGGAACCTTGGGAGGATTATAGAGAGAGGGTATCATAGGTTGTTCTATCTCAAAAGTATTTTAGTGGAGAGGAAGTGGGATCTTGGGTGGGTTTATATAGGAAAAGAGAGGGAATTCTTTATTATTTAGGTTTTGACCACTACACATTAAACTAATAAAAACCACAATCCAACCCATGGTTTTTTCCCATGGTTTTTGTCAAATATGAGTGAAAAATATTATTTTATAATTCTAATGGCCTAAATTCTTAAAATATTAGGATTTCTTATGTAGAGGTGAGTAACACTCTCAGGGAAATCTATTTAAAAAGTTAAAATATTTTATAAGTGTTGGAGGGTCCACTAAGGCACCATAAAATTAATAAAAAAATATAAAATCACATTATTTTAATGATAAAATATATATTGGATGAAAAAATCATTTATAATATTTTATTACATCACTATTGGGATATTATGATGTTATAAAACACATTATATAATTAAACGGTATTTAATTTTTACCCAAAATTCAACAATCTTAGAAAATTATGAAAAATTCACCATTGGATAATTTATATGTCTTGACTACTAAAATAATATTCATTTTATATAAACAATTTTCTAAATATGTGAATTTTTACTTTTAAAATAAAAACCGACATTTATCGAAAATTCATGGGTTTTGACAAAAACAGCTTTCAAACCTTAATAAAAATCATGATTTTATTCATAAAAATTATACAATAATTTATATTTAAGAAAAAAAATTATTAATAATATTTTATTAAAATATTAATTTATTAAAAAATCCATTAATTCATAAAAATATATTTCTTAATTTAATATTAACTAAAAATACTATTTGTGATTTAAAGTAACAATAATAAAATGAATGTATATTCTTTATTATATAAAAAATTAATGCACATAATCTTATTGATAATTTATTGTTACATAACCCCTTATAACACCCACATAATACTGAAGGGTAAGGTGTTTGATGGTGACAGACTCTTGGGGAGGCTTAGATAACATCGCTCTAGTGGTAATATCTATTAACTTCCACTTCTCCTGTAGGTGATTTCGCTCAAGATTAACGTGTTGAAGCTTGGATTGGGATTGGTCAAGGGAGAAGCCCAATGATTCCACCTTCTTTACGAGCTCTGACAAATGGGCTTTGTATGGAGCAATTCTATGGGATAAGGCCATCTCTTCCTTTTTCTGAGTAAATTGGATTTGTTAAAGCCCTATATTTATACTAATCATGGGATCACTGTTCAATGACTATATTAGCAACGGTCACAATTCATTACTATATTTTAGAATCCAAAAACATAAAACCAAAGAATTTCATATGTTATATAACCATTTTAAATAATAAGACATTTAATTAGATCAAGAGTAATTTTCATTAATAAAAGTTTGGGTCGTTGTAGTAACTCTATGAATAAGGTAGATGACCATTATATTCTTTATTCTCTTGACCAGTTGATAATTTTATGTCTTTATACTATAAATATGACTAATTTTAGAATATTTTATGACTTGTGTGATCTTTCCCCATAGATTAAGATTATATTGCATCATCCTAATGGTTAATGCGTATTTCATATCTTAAAAAATGGTTATTTGGTGAAACCATAGTCAAATGAGTATTTGTGGCCCTATTATGGATTTTTTAGTGTTGTGAGTTGGTATTTTAAAAAAATTATCTATTATTTTTAAATGGTTATTTAAAATGGTGTTTTCAAGAAATATAGATTTCTAAATTTAATGATTTCAAGTGATGGTCTTGAATGGTATTCTAAAATAAATATGGGGCTTTCCAAGTAATGATCTCAAGGGAATTTTTTCCAAGGGCCTAATGTGAGTAAAGATGTCACAAAATTCCATTTTAAATAGGTTTATCAATAGAATTTGGATATAGTTTTTAAGATATATCTAGGAGGGATTGGATTGAATTTTTTTTGGTATATTTGACCTCATGTGATAAATTCCCTATTTTATAAATAATGGTTGTTTTTGTATGTTTATTATAATTATTATTTAATTTTTTGACTTCTCTATTGCACTGTGATGCGTTAATTCATGAGTGGGTTTGATGGTGTGATTCTCTTGGAATCCAAGTACCTAGGTTAGTTTGAATTGATATAAATATCCCTTAGAGGGTCAATATGGGTAATTGGTTTAGGGTCAATGAAACCATGTTTGGTTCTCTAAAGTGAATAAGGGTTATTACCTTAGGTAAATTCATCTTAGAGTTTGGTATTGGAGATCATTAAAGGATTGGGTGACCCAGTGGCTAAGAAGAATGGGTCAAGTGATGAGTTCCTTCAATTATAGAGGTGTTGGGTGAATGAATATGGTTAATGTGGAATCTCTTGAGATGTTGGTAAGGGATAATCCATGGGATTTACTGATTATTTGTATATATATATATATATTTGGGGTTACCTATTAGGTTAGTGGTTAAATTTTGATATAATTGATTGTGATATATGATTTTTTCCTATTTATTATATGTGTGATGTAGTGTGATGTGGTTGATGGATGATAAGCCACACCTTGAGTGAGAAATTTCTTATAGGACCTTTTATTGAGTGATAAGGTAGTGGTTAGTGTGATTTTATTGACGATGTGATGTAATCGATAGCCTCACATTGAGTGATAAGGTGTTGAGAGGACCCTACATTGAGTTAGAAGGTATTGTCCAGTGTGATGTGATTAATGACAAGATGTGATCATGGGCCTCACCTTGAGTGAGAAAGTGCTGGAAAGGAACTATATTTAGTGATAAGGTAGTGATCAGTGTGATATGGTTGATGATGTGGTGCAATGGTTGGCCTCACCTTGAGTGAGAAGGCTCTAGAAGGACCACGTTAAGTGAGAAGGTACTAGTCTATGATGTTTTGAAACATGGAATAGTGAGTGACTCGCTCTGGTCAAGAGGATAATAGTCGATGTGATGTAGCACGAGACTTTATATGTATCATCACCTTGAGTTTTAAGGTGAAAATAGACTACCATGAGTGAGAGGGTACTGGTCTAAGTATGGTTGATATATAAGATCCTACCATGGGAGATAGGATAGTGGTTGAGACTCAATAAGACACCCTACACTACATTATCAGGTTTGCGATGAGGTATGGTAAGACACTATACCATACATATTTTGGTATGGGTTGAGATACAATATGATACCCTACCCTGAGTCTTTGGGTGCGAATTGGGATCGATCACATGATATGAATCTTCTACCGAAATTGACTAAAGCAGGTGTGTTCAGGTGTCATGGTGGCCTAATTCCACATGATAACTTGACGTGTATATTTTTATATTCATTTTGTGTTATTTTTTTCAGTGGTTATATTTCATTAGAATGAAATTCACTCTTATATATCTTTCTCAAGCACATCCATTTCATCACAATGGAATTTAGTATGTTAAGGAACTGTGGATTCCTAACTGGTCATTTGACTCTCCCCTACCCACGTACATGACATGGGTTTCGATATACATGGATAAAACATATTATTAATTCAAGGTAATAATTACTTCTTGGATCTAAGAACATGGTTTGATCTATTAATCAATGGATTTTGGAGATTCAACATGTTTATTTATGTGAGATAGGACAAGGGACACTTTATTTTTCTATTTTTGTTATTTTTATATACCTGATATTATGACATCATGTTATATATATATGATTCTTGTTATTATTTTTATATGTTTATACTACTCTTTTATGTTTTAATGCATCATATATACTATTTAATTACTTTCTATTTTAGACTTAATTGGCCCTATTGGCTCCCTTTTTATTGTCTATAGGTTTTTGGGATGTCTGTTATGTGAACGGGTGATGCCAATTTTTTTGTAGAATCGAGACTGGCCTGAGGCTATATTATTGAGGGAGTAGTCTCCCCATGATTGTTTTAGGTCATCTCCACAAGTTAGAAGATGTTGGAATATGGGGAGGCATGCTTGGGTCCATGATATATCCCCACTTGGGTGTTGGTTGGGAAACCTCAACTTGGGCATTCCAAAATGGAAAAAAGAGCATAGTTTGGATTTGAAAGTGTTTGATAGAGGTGGAGTTAGGTTCTCAGGACTCAGGATGTAAACTTGTATCATAACTAGCTGTAATGGATTTAGTTAAAACCAAAGTTTCTAAGGGATGTCTATTTTTGTGATTTGTACTCTAAGATGAGTGAGATATTTGACTGAGTATACCACATTGGTATGGATGTGACTCAGGATGAGTCATAGGTATTGTCTAATAGGCAATGATTTTTTCATGCATCATGATAGTGGTTTTATCAGGGTATGATACATACACCAATGGGTGGTGTTTCTTGACTTGTTTCCTTATCTAGATCTATTATTAATTTAAGAAACATATAATATATTTGATTACTTCTCAAATAAATTATAAGGGGTTGTTAGATTAAAATAAATTTGAGGGTTTTGTTTGATTTATTGTGATTGTTATTTTTTGGTCTCCATAGGAAAATGATTTTTGATACAAGTAGTTTTTGAGGAAAAATATTGTTTTAAAGGGAAAACTCATGTGGTGTAATGAGGTGTCTGAAAAAATGGGTTGTGAAGTTTATTTCACTTTAAATGGATCATAAATTCAATGATTTCTAAATAGTTTGTGATTTCCTAATGTGAGAAAATATGAGGGAAAATCTGTTTTGAAATTTGATTTCAAAATGAATTCTGAGAATGGGATAATTTTTTTGGGAGAGGAACGAATTGGTTAGGATGGGGTTTTTTAGATTTTAATTTTTAGGAAAAAACTTTAGACACAAAGGGTTGTTTTGAAAACTCATGTGATATTTGGATTTTGGTAAAACAAATGAGCTAGTTTGAATAAGAAACCAGTACCTATGTAAATCATATTCCTCTAGTTTTAGAGTTTGTCTAGAGGTGATATGAATGCTTGAATTGTGTGTTGGGATAGTGTTCCATGTTGTTTTTTAATAATCCAAGTGATGTTTGTGGGTGTGTACTAATTTATTTTGATGATGGGAAAAAGTATTTGGCTCATGTTTAGAATGGGTTGAGTTTATTTTTAGTGGTATATTGGGTATGAAACGTGTGTTTGAATTGTGAATTTAGAATGTATGTCAGGGTTTTTTTAATAGAGATGCATGTTTATCTCATGGGATAGAAGTTTTATACTAAGATCAAGTTTCCTAATGATATTTTTATGGGTCTTTGGTTTAAGCTAGTTGATATGTGGTTCTATATAAGTGTACTATGGTGGGGAGAACCAATTTTCAAAATCAGACTTTATGAGTGGAGTCTTATGGAATGGATAACCATAATCCTAAAGATGAATATAACTTTATAACATTAGTGTTTTGATATTGAATATTTTATTTTAGCAACATCTTAGTGCTTAGTGATTAGTGTTTCATGATAGTACTCAGGTATGAGCTGGTTAGTCAAGGCCATCCACTATGTTTTTTAATGGATAGGATATTAGCTATGAATATTCGGTGTTTTGGTTTAGAAAAGATATGATAAGAATATTATTTTTATGGGGAGAATAAAATTAGTCATTAATGTTTGATCCTTATGTTAGAAGATTCATGGATGTAGTGAATAGTATATTTTAGAGTTTAGAGTTTCTTAGGGTTAGAGTGGTGGAATTTGAGAGAAAGTAGGATCAGGGATGTGTCGGTACTCATGATTGGATTATGATGATGGATTTAGTTGGTTGAGGACCCAATTTTATAATTATATATTGTTTCATAATTATAATTTTGTGTGGGTGTTTGGATGATTCTATTATACCTCCAAGAATAATGGTCAAGAGATAAATAATTGCATCGATAGGTGAGGATAAGTGTTTTCGGGAAAAGATTTATAGATAAAGGCCAGTTGGTGTTGTTATGTTGATTTAGATGTGGTTAGGAATAAAAATAATTGAAATAATTTTCTAAGATATGCCTGATGTATTTTAGGGATAAATTATTTTTTTCAAGAAAAAAGGCCTATATATCCATGTTTGGTTCATGGGTAGTTTATCCATAACTATTCTAGATTGGAATTTAGATTAAGGAGCAACGTTAGATTCATATCGATGGATTGGAAGTTGAGAGACATTATTAGGTGCTTCTTGGTGACAAGAAACCTTTTGATGGGGATTTTTTTAATCAATAACATTGTTACTAGTTATTAAATTCAAAGGAAATTTTAATTTTTGGTTTGGATAAAGGTTAGGGTGACCTTATTGCTGAAATTTTTTGTATAAAAGTATCATCACACCATGATGAGTGAGGATTAAACCATGGAGAGGGGTTAATGAGGAGTCATTATGTATCTAGTAGGGGAACCATGGAATGAAGGAATTAGGTCATACCATGACCAATGGGTGTCATGGTGTAGTGGTTGATTTTTTTGGGGTGTTTTTTCTAAGGAAAAAACCCTTACGTATTAGGCCACATTGTGGTGTGGGAATAACTCCATGTTGAAAACCCTTATATATTGAATTCTTGAAAATGAAATGACCCTTATGTTTAGTTACATTGTGGTGGGAGATAACTATGACTTAAAGATAAATCTTACATATGGTATTTGGGAACCCTTATGTGTTAGTTGAGGATATTTACAAATGCCTTTTCAAAATTTTGCAAGAAAGGTTTGTTTTCCATGAAGAGAGGAGGCCACACTATGAAGGATTGGGTTATAGATTTTAGTTATTCCTAGAGGTTCGGAACCACATTATGACCAAAGGGTTCATTCCACAATGGTTTCTTCTAGGGGTTCAGACCCTCTGCTTGGGGGTAGTCTCATCATAACCTAGATGGGCCACATTATGACATGGCCAGGTGTGGGTGCACCACGAAATAACCATGAGGGTCACATTATGACCTATTGTTGAACTTTTTTTAATGGTCATAATAGTCCTTTTTAGGATTCTAAATTTGAAACCACCTCCAATATTTCCTCATTTCATAACATGTGAGTAGGGGAAGGTTGATCTCATATGTCGCATTGTTTATCTTGTTTTCACCCTTCAATATGTATTATTTAGGAGGTTTCTTTCGTATGTATTCATGGTAAACTTTATTTCCTTATCCTACTTGTTCTTTTTTTTCTTCCCTATGATTTTTATTTACTTAAATATTTTTTTTTGGAAGATTATTTCACCAAATAATGGTGAGATTTTTCTACTTCATGGGGATTTGGTGTGCAGTTTATGGAGGGCATCTCGAGAGGATTAATTCCATAGGTTATGTGAGGATTTGGTGATTTGTAATTTTATAGTGATTTTATAAGATATTATACCTCATTGGATAATTGAAGGATTAATTATAAATTAATGTATTTAATTTTTAGTATTTTTTGTGGTTTGAGATAGAGTTTGAGAATTATTTATCTTGGATGAGGCATGAATGGGCATTCCCAAGGGCGAGTGAAGAATTTAAAGGGGGTAACTCCATGAATAAGGTAGGTGTCCTTGAAATTATTGAGCCCCTTTCCCATTTTGAACTTTTATACTTTTATGTTACCACTATGGTTATTTATTTTATATTTTATGACTTATGAGATCTTATCCCATATATTTAGAATGTCTATCATTGTCTTAATAGTCAACATGGATAACATAGCTTTTTAAATAGTTCATTACTGATGCCTTGGTCAAATGAGTACTTATGAACCTCTTGATGTATTTTTTTTGTCAGTTATTATTTCAAGGATAATTAGGTTTTTTAAATGGGGATTTAAAAATGGGGTTTTTAGGAAAAATATATTTCCAAATGTATTGATTTCAAGTGATGCTTTTCAAATGGTATTCCAAAAAAAATGTGGGGTTTTACAAAGAATGATATCATGGTAATTTTGGCCAGGGTATTAGTGTAAGTAAATATGGAATGTTATGAATTTTATAAATTATTTATATAGAGGATTTTATTTTTATTTTTAATATATAAATTATAGAGAATAACTTGTGATTTGTTTTAGTATTTTTGACCTTGTATACGAAATGTCATATTTTCTAAATCATGATTACTTTTGTTTGTGCTTCCTAATTTTTATTTCCTTGTATGTTATCTCTATTTTATGATGATGTATGATTACATGATTGGGAATAATGGTGTGATACTCTTGGTATAAAAGCATGGAGGTTGGTTTGAAATGTTTTAAATTACCCATATAGGGTCAAATGGGTAAATGGGTTAGGCTTGATGGAACTGTGTGAGGTTCCTTGAAGTGGGGAGGGTATATTCCCTCGGTTGAAGTTTTCATAGAGCTAGTTGTTTGTGCTTGTTCAAGGATTAGGTGACCTAGTAATAAGGGAGAGGGAGTTGGGTCAAAATTTCCTTCACTTGTGAGGGCATTGGGTGAACGAATATGTTTAATGTGACTAACCTTAAGAGGTTGGTAATAGAGAATCCAACGGTTATCCCAGTGATATATATGTGGGTGTTTGTTTGTTTGGGATTCTCTGTTGGGTTATTAGTTTTACATTGATATTCTTGATTATGTGATTTTCTTGATTCCTATTTCTTATATGTTTGAAACAATTTGATATGGTCGATGGATGTTAAGCCTCACTTTAAGTGAGAAGGTGATGGAAACACCCTACCTTGAGTGAGAAGGTAGTGGTCATTATAATGTAATTGATGACACAATGTAATGGATAGAATCCCCATAACTGAGAAGCTTCTAGAAGTACCCTTCTTTAAGAGAGAAGGTAGTGGTCAATGTGACATGGTTGGTGATGTTACAGGATGTTTAGCCTCACCTTGAGTGAGAAGGTGCTGTAAAGAGCACCATGATTAAGAAATGACTAGTCTGGGATATGTTGAGATTCACCTTAGTGAGTGACCCACCATGGGAGAGAGGAGAGTTTTCAATGTGATATAATTAGAGACTTGATATATAGCCTCACCTTCAGTAAGAATGTGCCAGTGAACCACCCTGATTTATATTGTTTTTATCTAGGTGTGTTTGAGATATATGACCCAACCCAATTGAAAAGGTAGTGGTTGAGTCTTAGTAAGTCACCCTACCATTTTTCCTTGGGTTCTGGTTGTGGTATAATAAGACACCCTACCCTGCATATTTAGTTTTGGGTCAAGATATGATATAAAACCCTACCCTAGTCTTAAGGTTTAGGTCGAGATCTATATCTTGAGATGAAACTTCTAACAGCATTGGTCAAAGAAAGTATGTTCAGGTGTCATGGTGGCCTGGTTATCACACAATAACCTAACATGTATTATTGTATATACATTGTGTGTTATGTTTCATGGTGGGTGTTTTACATGGGCATGACTTACACTATTATATATATATATATACATATATATATATTTCATACACACTCATTTGATCAGATAATTATTCATTATGTTCAGGAATTAGGGATTTCTATTAAGTCATTAGACTCACCCCTTATCCATGTACACAACATGGATTTCTATATACATGGGTAGACCTTTATATTTTCTTCCATAAATAATGTAGTGGGGATAGATGGACATATAGTTTTATCTATATGGTATTGGAGGTTGAGGATTTGGTAGGTTGGATTATGTGAGTTGGGGAAAAAAGCTAGTTTATTTCTTAGTTATTGTTCTATTTATATATCTACCAGTGTGCCATAATGTTATATATATTTGATTTTTTTATTCCTTTTAATTTGATACTACTTCTCTATTATGTTTTGATACATCATATAGACTATTTTAATTCTTTATATTCTAGACTACAGGAGCCCTCTTGGATCCTAATTTATTATCCACAAGTTTTTTGGATGTATGTTATATAGAAGGGTCATGATGAATTTTTAGTTGAATTAATAATGACTCATTGGATTTATTATTGAGGTAATAGTATCTCCATGACTATTTTAGTACCACACTTCAAGTCAATCACCTCTAGTATACATGGAGGCATGAATTAGGTCATGCAGCATCCCCGCTTGGGTGTTGTTTATGAAACCCAGGTTGAGGTGTTACTGTTGAGGTGATCTTGTCTGAATTTATCTGTAAGTTCTAATGGTAATTAATAAATGAAACGATTTATCAGTAAAGGCTTTGGATAAAAAAATCATGTTAACATTAATAGAGAATAATTAATGGAAGGAACCATTTTAATGTAGAATGGTGTACTGGAGTTAATTAATAGAATGGATCACTAATGAATCATGGTAAATTAAATCATAATAAATGATTGAATATAATTGTATTAAATATTAGAAGTGGTTATACAAAATTATGGTGTGAGAAATTGATGTAGTGTATTTTATTTGTTTTGTATAATGAAGATTATTATGTTTAATAAATTAATTTTTATTAATTAATATGTGGTAAATGAATGATACATGATAATTGAATATAATGTGGATAATAAATTAATAATATGAAATTGATTATGATATATAAAGGGGGATGGAGATACTTTAATAAACATTGTGTGGGTGTTGTGTGTATGTTGTGTGGTGATCATGAAGTCGATTATGCGTGCTGCTTATAGGTGGAATTGATGTAGATATGTTGTAGTGGCGGTTATGGTAATATATTTATAGTGTTAAGTAGTATACCCTTAATATGGCTATATGTGATATTATATTCATTATAGTTTTTTTTATTTCTTATGATCCACCACTTGAGTCGGGTTATGTGACTGATGCATGTGTGAAGTTTTAGGTTCTGGGTGTTTTCCCCAATATATAGAATGTAAATGATTGTATGAATAACTACTATAATTTCCCTATCTATCTCCTATATAGAGTATGGTTTAGAATTTACTATTGTTATATGGTTATCTAGATATAAGGGTTATGTGATCTAGAAATTTCAATATTTTTCTCTATTATTCATTAAAAATATCTCTACTTTTAATTCAAAAATAGGGTGAAACATTAGCTTTTGTGAAATTTAATAATCTATACTATAATTGATAAATGGAATAATTTATGATTTTTATTAATATATTCATTTCTTGGAATTAATTTTTCAATATATAAATTGATTTTAGATTTTAAAATTTAAAACAAAATTGTTGGAATTAAATTCTGGAATTAATTTCGTAAATAGATTAAGTTTTTATTATAAATTATATAAATAAATTTAAATAAAATCCAAACATAAATTTTAAAATTTAAATTGAAATTATGATGGATTTTTTATAATTCATAATTTTTATATGAAAAAATGATTGGAATTGATTTGAATTTGAAGTGAGTTAAACTTGTGAAATTAATTATTCATTTATTTAATTAATTTATTTTTCATTTTAAATTTATTAGGGTAAAATATTAATTTAAATGAAATTTTTTTTCTAGAATGAAGGTTGAAAAAAAGTGTTCAAAGGCCTTGCATGGTCAGTGCACTGACCATGGCACAGTCACTACACTGATTGCATGCAGCTGACCGCATGCATTGAATTATAACTAACTTGACCAACACCCTACTTACCGTAAAAAAATCTTCATGGTTAGCTTACTAACCATGGAAAGCCTACTACAACCCACTCTCATGGTTAGTATACTGAATGTGAGCCACCACCACCCCTCTTCCTGCATCTACTTCTCACAGTCCCCATAATGATCATGTACAACACACCATCACCATACCACAAAACTCCTCCATGATCAGCATAGTGATTGTGGATTTCACCTTCCTCTCACACATATAGAATAAACCAAGATTTCTAGACACCTAGAAATCGAATCCCCACTGAATCCACTCACTACAACAATTTTCCCTTGTCAAAGAAGGAGCACCATCCACAACCACTATTGTGAGGCATGAGTGTCACCGCCTATCAATGAAGCCACACCATATCTCTACCACATCAACCATATTTGACCACCTAATAAATCTCACACGCCTCTACCCTATTAAATTGATGCAAGGATCTATATCACTTATTACACCCATGAAAACCATCAGGTCATCAATGAGGAAAATGAATCCCTACAAGATGTCACACCGACTGAAGATCTAGAGGAAACCTAAGCAGCATCTCCCCTAAAACCCCATGCCCCACCACTCATGAGGATGGATAAGACTAGAATTAAATCTCACATTGAATACTGAATCCTTCCCACTATTGAATATGACTCACCACTATTTAAAGAAGAAACTCATACTTACAGATCTAGAAGAGGTGCTCCGTCACGTGTAGCCTTTGAAGCTCTACTAGAGTTGCGCCTGCCATGGTTCAACCAAGAAGGAAGAAATTATCCTTTGTGGGATGATTTAAGATGAAAATAATACATATATATATATATATAATTCCTTGAAATAAATAGTTATTTTTTATATTCAATGATCCATGCTCAATCCCACTAATAAGACCCAATTCAACAGGCCCAATTGCTAGCGTGTACAATTACAACCATGAAGAACAAGAAAAAATTTATAATCAAATTGTTCTTGAAATTATGAATTCAAAATCATGGGAGAATAATGATCAGGAGAATTAATATTGATGGTCTGATATGACATGTGGAATCCATCAGGATAAAGTAAAATCTCACCTTGACACTGACTGTAAGGAGGAGGAAGTTGTTTCCTCACATGGTGTATAAATATCTTCCAATATCTACCACTAGAAGAGATTCGGAATTGGACATACCTAATTTTAAATTTCTTTCCACATCTTTTCTTTATTCTTTTTTAATTTAATTTTTCATTATATTCTCTATTGAATCAAATTTTTTTGTTATTACCCCCTAAATTTCTGTGTGTTTCTCACCTTTGTGATTTCCTAGAAATCTCAATATCCATGATCATTGAGAGATAACCCATTATGAGTGATCTAATAGGGAATCACAATGATGATCTTGAATTTATGTGTTTAATTCTCAGTCTTCACCTCTCTAGTGAAAGTGAAATAATGTAAGTGGAATGTGGAGGAGGTTATTGTCACTCTATAATTCATTTGACATTATTGAACTTTTAATACTATTTCATAACAAAGTACCCCACTATTTTGGGCCAAACTTCATATGATTGGAGCAATGTGGTTTGATTGGAAGAATGGTATGTGATGGATACCAGGTGTGTGAATAGTCTATTTTAAGGATCTCTTAATCATGTTTGTGGTTTCATATCAAATAAAGTAGTAGAGGGTGAATAGGTGAATGATATTGAACCTACTCATTTAATTAAATGATTTAGAAAAAAAATGTTAAATTATGATAGATATCACTGGAATTCATCCTTAGGTCCATTTTCATATCTATAATTCATTCTATATTCATTTTTATTTCCATTATCTACCCTATTTCTATTCAATCAAAAACCAAACAAAAACTATATATATATTTTAGAAATTAAGAAAACAAAATAAATAGATATAATTAATAGAATTGTGAGACTCCCAACCCTTTCTCCTTGAGAGAATACCATATTCAGTGACTAGGTTGTATTATGAGTAGAATAGAAATTATTTTTGACCATGGACCTTGAAAACCATGTGATGAAATTGGCACCATTTCTGGGGAGAAAATTAGAGCTCTCATTGTCTTAACACAACTGTAATTAAGTGTTTTCTTATTTTCTTTCCTCTCATTATTTTTAATTTTTTTATAATTTTCTGTTTTCTTAAACTAGGATAAGTATTACAGTAATACCATTATTTATTAGATTCTTACCCATATGTCTAGTACACATTACCATAATAATCCTAGTATATGAACTTTGAAATTCAATAAAAACAACCTTCAAAATACGCCAACGGGTGGGAGGATGTAAGAGAGGAAAAAATGAATCCAACAAACATCAAAAATATGTACCCTCACAAAATAAAACTGAATAAGAACTTACACTAGAGGAAATTAAGAGCTACTCATCTGTAATTAAGTATTTTAAAGTGAACCAACAAATAGAGTAATGTTTAGAATGATTAATGAATTAAAAGGTATATAAGCTGCAATAACCATTGCCCTTCAAGAACTCATTGAGAAAATGAAGCAATGCGAAGCTAAAAATTTAGATCCCCTGTTATTTTCTAAAGGAGATATCCAGGAAGAAGAGGGTGATTTTTTAGAATTAGAAGATCTTCCCTTATTCACCCTTAAAAACATATACCCAAAGCTGGTGTATCAATCCAAGAAGCTACAAGTTGAAATAGTTGAGGCATAATTTCTTTCAAACTTTACTTTTTCTAATTTTATTAACATCTAATTGTCTTTTAATCACCATCCTATTGTTAGTGAAATCTCATAACCATAAAAATTGTTTTAGTCCCTAGAGGGTACTAAAAATGTTGAAGTGGATGAAATCCATTTTGAAGTAAATATAGAATTCCCGATATTACCACCATCCACACAATAAAATTTTAAAGAGGAATTATAAATTTATAATGATCTACATGATGAAACTAATAAAGGAGTTACCACTGAACTTAACTCATTTATTTATAATTTTGTGCAAACTGAATTCTCTATTAATATACCTTGTTATAATTTTCTAGATTCATCCCAATTTATGCATATCCTAGATGATGAAGATAAATAGCATTTGTTATCTCCCTTTAAATAAAAATTATAACTAAAAATAGTAGAGGAGAAACTGGAGCTACTGCAAATTCAATATGAAACTACCCATGATGATGAATAGGAGGAGCTTGATGAAAATCATTCTGAAGGATGTCTTGAATCTTATGATTTAAAGAATAATCTTTAAGGGAATTGGTTACTCAAGATATAGATGCTTCAATACCTATGGATAATATATTACTCCCTCAACCTCAATATGAACTCCAACTGGAGGGAGGAACAATAGTAGAAGAATTATTCCCAGTGGACTCTCATGAATATACATTGGAAGTAGTTGTATATGAAGGGAGAAATTTTTATTTGAACTTACCTTTCATGATCCTTTTAAATTTGAATTACTGATTGATCCTCCCCTGTTTGAATACTATGAAGTGTCACAAGTGAAGGATCCAGTAGATAAAGAAGTCACAAAATCTATGGGAGATATTGGGGAGGCCCTACACCTAATCTTTATCTCCCCTCTTTTTAAGTTATTTTTCACTAACAAGGGGTTGGATTTCAAGAACTATGTCCAAGGGGACCTCCTGGAATAAGTATATATGATTGGTGGAATAAGAATCATGCAGTGGTTAGAATCAAAGAAACCTCATACCCCTATAGAGTGGAGATGACCAACAGAATTTCTAACTTTGGACAATCTAACTAAATCACCTCTTAGGGGGGTTTTCTCAAGACTCATTACCCTTTTCATTTTCATGTTTCATACTTTTAATTATAATAATTTTTTTCTAATTTTTATGTTTGTTTTATTCAGTTATTCTCTAAGTGAACAGAACACAAGAGGATAGCTCCACTATCCATAGTAAGCTCCTAGGGGAGAGCTCAACTCAAACCTGTTATACAATAATAAACATTAGGTTGTATCTATCTTTTTTTTTAAATTTAATCACTGTATTTTTTTTTTTTGAAATTATACTAGAACTTAAATGAGAAGTGTGATGAAAAGGTGTGTGGTGGGATATTCAAACCAATTTAGACTAGTATTTAATTTTTTTATTTAATATCTTAACATATATATATATATATATAAAGTCTATTCACTATTTTATGCATGTTTTTTGAAAGTAAATAACTAAAAAAAGGAAAAAATGTCAAAAAGAAAATTTATAAAAAAAAATTTACCTATTTTTAAATGTTTTAAATTCCCTTTTTTATTTTAAATATAGTTTTTTTGATTAATAAAAAAACTGTATACAAAATAAACAATTAGAAACATGTACATAATTTCTCTAGGTCTCTGTTTTTCTGTATTTAAAAAATGTGTTATGTAAATACAGTATTTTATATAAATTTTTATAGTTTTGTATTTTGTTTTAAAACATTTATTGAACTTAATTAATGCCCTACCAAGTTTAAAATACCATTCTAGAGTTGAGTAATTCATTGGTTCTAAGAACTGTGAAACTTTAAGTGATTATTGAGTGAAATTTTCACCGGTTTTATAGAATTGTTTTCTTCGAACTAGGAGATAGAGTGTGAGTGAAAAGATTTGTTTGGAATTAGTTTTATAAAATTTAAGTCACTAGAATTTTAAACTTGATCTAAGGTAATCTGAACTATGTGAGATAGAATTACTTATAGATCCAACTTAAATGAAAATGATATATTTCCTTTGAACATAGAATAAAAATGGGAAATTGGGAACCCCTAATGGATCTATGAGAAAAAGGAATTGGGTGTGTTTTAATAATTAAATAAATCCATTTCAATAAGTTCTATGAATAGTTCTTTGAACAAGATTATGGATGGGAAAAATAAAAAGTTACTTGTCAAAAATGAATCCATTTAGTTGAGGGAATATTGAACCCATGGAATAGGGGAAATTATTTTGAAAATTTGAGGGAAAAGACCCCTTAATTGAATTAAAAAGATAGAGCCTCTTTTCTATTTGGGAAAGAGGGAACCCATTACAAGAAGGGAAAAGTTACTTAAAGACAAAAGCCACAAAAAAATTCTGATAAATACAAAAGAAGAAAATGACCAAATAGGTATGGGAAATACTCATCACCCCCTCATGATACATTTCCATAGTGAGATCATTCAAGAAAATGCGTCACCCCCTCTACCGAGAGTTGCACTGTGCGGGCAGTACAACAAGGCAAAGCACCTATCCAACCAAAAAAGAATGTGGAGGAGAGCCGAATGATGGATGTCAGCACACCCTTCTCTCTTTCGATCCACCCACCCGACAAATCATGAAAGTAACTTCCAACAATGTCAACCTAATGCAATGTAGAAAAAAGACAGAAACCACTGATCAAATGTCATGGTGAGGCACCCATCCATCCACAAATGTGATGAGGCATGGCTGGATGATGGGTGTCAACACACCCATCCCTCTTTTGAGGCCGCCCACCCAGCGGTTCCAATGAGTTCTGCACCAAATGCAAAAAGAAAATCCAGTATCCATAAATAGGTCTGCTCCTTAAGAACTCACAGACCCAGCAGCACTTGCAAATGCAGCACCGCTTCCAAATGCGATAAGGAAGACCAAAGATCACAAAGAAATATACTCCCCATGTGCAAGTAGAAATAAGAAGACCAGTAATATGGGAAATTGACTTATACCAAATTCATTTATGTTGTATCAATAAAAGGGAGAATCAAACTTTGTCTTGAGGAGACTTAAGAAAGAGGTAAAATGGAGGTACTTTTTGTTAAAATTTTTGTTCCACTTAAATCTAATTTTATCCACTCTTGAAATAAAAAAAATATTTAATTCAATTAGGGAATTGGTTTGATTCACATATAAGGCATGATATTTCTAAACTTGTAAGAATCTATTTTTTATTTCAAATCTAGTTATTAACTTTAAATCCAACCAGGATAACCTTACTTTCTTTTTCTATTCAAATAATTTTAATCTAATGATAAATTTTCTATGATTGAAATAGTTTAAGTGTAGTGGAGTGATGTGATATGGAAATTTAAATATTTTTCTCTATTATGCATTAAAAATACCCCTAATTTTAATTCAAATACTAGGTAAAATGGTAGTTTCTATAAACTTTAATAATCTGGATTATAATTGATAAATGACCTAATTACTGATTTTTATTAATATATTCATTCCTTTGAATTAATTTTTCAAGAAATAAATTGAAATTAGTTTTTAAACATTGAAACAAAACAATGAGAATTCAATTTTGGAATTAATTTCTTAAATAGACTAAATTTGTATTATCAATTATATCAATCAATTTAAATAAAACCCATAAATCAATTTAAAATTTAAATTTTAAATTTAGATTGTTTTTTGAAAATTCATAATTTTTATATGAAAAAAATGATTGAAATTGATTTGAATTTTAATTGATTTAAACTTTTAAAAATAATTGTTTCGGTAATGTTTGTAATTGATTTTTTATTTTAAATTTTTTGGAGTAAAATATTACATTGAATGAAATTGTTTTTAAAGAATTTATGTTGTAAAAAAAGTATGCAAAGGCCTTGCACGGTCAGTACACTGACTGTGGCATAGTCACTACACTGACCACACACAAATGACCACACACATTGAATTATAACTAACTCTTCCAACCCCTTGCCTACTGAAAAAATCTCCATGTTTAGTATAATAACCAAGGGGAGACTGTTGAAACCCACTCTCATAGTTAGTATACTGACTATGAGCTGCCTCCACCCCCTCTGTCTATATATCCTTCTCAAAGTCACCATAGTGACCATACACAAAACATTATCACCCTACCACAAACCTCCTCCATGGTCACCATATTGATGATGGTTTTTTCCTTATTCTCCAATATCCAGCATCAACTGAGTTTACCAGCCACCTATAATGTAAAGCTCTGTCAGAGCCACTCACCATTGTGAGTCACCCTTTCTAAATAAGGAACTCCATCCATGACCACTTACACGAGGCATGATCTCATCCACCTATTGAAGAAGCCATACCGCATCTCCGCCACATCAACCAGATCTTACCTCCTGATGATTCTCGCTCATCTCTATCCTATTTCATCAATGGAAGGCCAAAGATAGCCTCTTACTCCCCTGAAAACCATCAGGCCTCTCAGGAGGAATACTAATCCCTACGAGATGTCACACTGATCGAATATTCGGACGAAACCTAAGCATCATCTCCCCTGAAATCCCATGCCCCACAAATCACAAGGATGGAGAATACCAGAATTAAAGCTCATTTAAATGACTAAATCCTTCCCAATATCAAAGATGAGGCACCATTTATGAATGAATAATCACATTCCACCATATCTAAATGTGTATCTCAGTTGTGCACCACCTTTGAAGCTCCATTGGAGCTATGCCTTCCATGGTTACATTGAGAAGGACGAAACACCCCCTACAGGCTGATTTAAAATTAAATTAATATAAATATATATAATAAATATATATATATATATATAATAATTTATTAAAATGAATTTTTTTTTGAATGTTTGATGATCTAGGCTCGATCCCACTTCCAAGGTCTAATTCAATGGGCCCAATTTCTAGAATATACAACTATAGTCATGAAGCACAGAAAAAATTTATGATCCATTTTTTATCAAAACTATGAATTCTTAATCGTGGAGATAAGAAGTATCAGTGGAATTAATCCTGATGGTTTGCTACGATACATGGAACCCATTGAGATAAAGTCAAATCTAGCCTCAACACTAACTATGAGGAGGATAAATCTTCTACCTCAAATTCTATCTAAAAATATCTTCCACCCTCTCTGACTAGTCGAGGTTTAGCTTCATCTGACCCTAGTTTAAAATTTCTTTCCGTGTATTATCTTTTTTCATTTTTAATTAAATGTTTCATTTTGTTCCCCATTTAATCATACTATGTTTTTCTTTTCCCCCTTAATTTATTTGTGTTTCTCACCTATATGATGTCCCAGTGATCTCGATCTCTATGACCATGGAGATAAATCCCATTAAGGGTGATCCAAAGGGGATTCACAATGAAGATATTGAATTTATGTGTTTAATTATCAATTTATCTCCTCTATGGTTCTAATGTAATAGTAAAAGTAGAATTTGGAGTTGTAAATTTTCACCATACAATGAATTTAACACTATATCATTCTTCTAACTATTGAACAAAAAAGTAACCCTCCATTTTGGGCAACACTTAATATGATTGTAGTTATGTGGTTTAATTTGAATAATGGTATGCGATGGTTACCAGGTGTGTGAGTGAGTTCATTCACCTAATCTAGGGTTGTTCTTACCCATTAACCTAGGAGAATACATGGAATGACTGGTAAGTTTAAGGATCACTTGAGAAGAACAATACTTTCATACTAAATAAAATAGTGCAGGGTGAAAAGGTGAATGATATTGAACCTAATCATTGAATTAGATGATTTAGAACAAAATTAAATTATGATATATCTCACTGGAATCCATACTTAGGTCAATTTTCATTTATAGAATTCATTCTCTGTGATTTTTCATTTCCATTCAATTGAAAACCCCAAAAAAGTATCTAAATGTTTTAAATATTAATAAAATAAAAGAAAAATACATAAATTCTAGGATAATGAGACTCCAAACCCTTTCTCCTTTAGAGATAGCCCTGGTTAGCCACTAGGATTCATGAGGAGTAAAATAGAAATTTTATTTGACCATGGCCTATGACAACCACATGATCAAAGGTCTTGTGGTGATAGTTTTATGATATGGGTGCATGATGGGATGTACATAAAAGCAGGAGGGCACAAGGTTGATGTCCTTCATGATTACGTACACTACTATAATGAGATATATGGATGAGGTGGTGATGTAGTTGTGATATACAGTATATAGATATGGATATTTTTTTGTGGTTGTGATGTTGATATATTGTTATGTGGTATGTGGTGATATTGTACATAAATGGGATGATATCAGCCGCATGTAAGATGTTGGGGTGTGAGGGATACTAGTTTTATAGGGATTTGGATGTGTTGTAACATCATGTAACAGTCCATAATTTATCAATATAATTTCCCTTTGGATTATATAATCATGTCATATTTAGTAATTTATTACTATACAAAGCATATTAACTACATGATAGAATCAACAAAATTTTATTATATTGACAGAATAAATATGGAAATAAGAATCAAAAATATTATAATGGGATACAAAAATAAAACAATATAGTTATAATATGAAAAATTGGTTCTACTCGATCCATAAGAATAAATACACTCACAAAAAAACATTATATAAATGAAACAAAATATTAGTAATGCAATATTAATTTTTGAAAATAAAAATATATTTAACCTTGAGAGAAAATATAAGTGAATAGAGAATTAATGAAATATGAGGTATTTATAGAATGTAGGGAACATATATGACCCTTATAAAAATAATCATTAGATTATTAATATGACCATTGGAATAATAATTTAACCGTTATGAAGAGTAACTTGACCATTAGAATAGTATTCTCACCTATGGAAGTGTAAAATAATATTTTTGTTTCTTATAAAATGAAAATATGACATATTTATATCATGATTCATGTAAATAAATGATCTAAAAATGATAATATAAATGTTTGTATTTTGGTAAAACATATATGTTTTATTTTAATTTTTTTTTAAATATAATATTTTGAAATAATTTTTTTCCATTAGGTTTTTTATGCAATAATACTAAGTTGTGTTATAATAATAATTTAATTTTATGAGATAACAAAGAATTTTTCAAACAGTCATAAAATTGATCATAATATTAAAATTAGTATTTTCAAAAATAAGTATTTTATTTTAAATTTAAATTTATCATATTTAGAAGAAAAAAATTAAAAACAAATATTTAATTTTTGGAATGTACACATCAAAAAATGGTTAGGGTCATTTTTTGTATTTTTCTATTATATTTTATTTTTTTGAATAGTTAGATACTGAAAAATACGACATTTAGCATTAAAAATTAAATAAATAAATTATTTAATATGGGATGATGTAAGAACCCATTACTTCAAGCACAAATGTATTAATTACTATATATAGTCACAAGAATCAATAATATTTGGTAGTTTTGAGCCAAAGTAATTAACTAATGAATATAATATTCAAAAAATACCCATCTCTTCCCCTTATAAATACCACACATTCTCCTCAAACCTTATAAGCCTTGGTTTTTCCAAATTTATATCCAATTATCTTCCTAACCCTCTAACCCACATCCTCGTAGTTCTGGTATCACCACAAGGAAAAACTAAATCACCTTAAAGTGTATTTTAAGAGATGGAATTTAAGTTGTAATACTCTCAATCTATCGATTTTAAATTAATTTCTTTCTTCCTCCTCCTCGCATCCCCCATAAAACATGTAATAATGACTCAATTATTATAAAAATAATTTAATTTTATTGTGTTAATGGTATATCCATTATCCAACCTCATATCTTATAAAAACAAAAAATGTTGTTCAAATTATGGTGGGTTCACTACCTCTATAAACAATATAATTATTTTTTCTCCACCACCATCAAGGTTGGTTATAGGAATATTATTATAGTTAAATACGATTATAATAAGTATAATATATCCTATTTAAAGTTATTTAATTTGAAAAAAATATTGAATTAAATAAATAAAAATCATGTTCGTGATGGTCGATAAAACCACCTAAATGAACTTGTCATATAATGATAACTTTTATACTAAATGAATAATCCAAACATCAGAACACATATTGATATTTGAGACCATTTAAATTTAATGAAGGGGATTAATATTATTTTTTCACTTATTTAGTTGTTTTCTCATTTAAAAATAACTTAAATAGTTATCCACAAGTGACCTTACTTTGGAACCATGAAACGTACACCCTATAAGTAAAAAAATTAAATTTATATGTCATTTAAATGGTTATAAATAAATATAATATAATTATATAAAATAAAATATATATGGAAAATGTTATTAAATAATAAATTAATGAATATAAATTGATTATTCTGGATGTTAAGTGAATGTTTAGAATGAATCGGGACACAAGGTAAGGGAACTTCCAAACCACCCTCCTTTATTTTGGTTCATGGATTTCCCATTTATAACTCACCTCATCACACTATTATTCATGTATTTCATTAATATTATGTATATATTTTCCACTAACATATATATCTAGTTATCATGAACTTTATATTTTGGGGATATACATGCTTGTAAAGGTTCCCTTCTCAATTACTTTAAATAAGAAAATCTGATTAAAAGGAACTTTATGATTTATTTCCCCTTTTAAAGATCCACTGCATAAAAATTTTTAAACCAACCATGGTTTTTAAAATTTCACATTATATTTTGAAAAAAAATTTTTAGTTAATTTATGGTTTTATTTTTATTATTATACCCATGTACACTTTAATGATTCTCTACCCCTTTTCCTAAAATCCCACTTAAAATGAATATTCCCAAAATTATTTCTTCACTCCTTTTTATGTATTCAATTTACTTGGATTTATTTTCATGTCTAATGATTCTTTATTTAACAATAAACATCCAAGGATGGTTTAATACATTATTTCATGGTATTCATAATGATATTCCATTTAGTTTTGTTATAATACATGATTATATAACCCATTTCTTTTCCATTGGTTTTTATATGCTTATTCCATATGTATGATTTTTGTTCACGGCACACATATGCATGAGAGTGTTTTGATGGGTGCACCAATATAGTTCTATAATTACTTGGGTAATTTTTATGCCTCATTATATTATATTTATGGGATTAGGTAGTAAACCTAATCCATGATGGGACTCTTTACACCATGGGATGTTGTCTTGGAATTTATCCATGACTTATACTTATGTCATGTTTTATATTTTTCTACATTCCTATGTTTCAATGATATTATTATTACATATTATTTATGTCATGATTCCATATAACCAACTATATATACTAAACCTAGGTGACTTCTTCATATATGTCACCCAACTGCGCTTCCATGTCACCAAAATAAAAAATCCTCACTCCAAAATCGCGACCCTGATCGCGCACCCATGTAGCCACCCATATTCCCCCTAATCTAGGGTTTCACTCTCTGCTTCTCATACCAAAATCCTTTGACCCATATTACCTGCATAGGGTTCTTGGTGTGTCTTTATCCTCCTGCATTCCTCTGACTGATCTTCCTTACCTACGGTTCCTACAGTCTTCTACTCCTCCCGCAAAGCCCCCCCCCCCGATCTTCCTCTCTTAGGGTTCCTGCATTCTACTTATCCTCCCACAAACAACTAACTGGTCTTCCTCACTATTTGATTCCTCATTTTCAGTGGGAGATCCTTTCAATTCGACTAATATCTTTATGAGGATCTTGTATTTGAAGACCGGCGTCGAGCTCTGACTGTCTACTTTAAACAATTCACCTCAACAACCAACGATTTCACACAATATTAATTGATTCCTTAGAGACAGATGCATCTCTTTAATTACATAGCCAAAATAGGAGGTAACTGTCAACTTCCTAAAATCCCAACCCTACCTCCTCAACTTCTCATAAGCCCGTTTAGAATCTCTCATAGAATCATGTCCTCTTGATCTAATTTTTTTTCAAAAATATAAGGTAAGGTGGGTATTTTTTCCTTATAGATTCTATAATTTTCCTTAGGTATGGATTTTAATTTTCCTATAAGTTATTTTATTAGTCATTTATTTTTATTCTATTTTCATTATCTCACTTAGATTATTCATTGAACTCTTGCAGCAGTCCAGTTATATTATAGGTAAATTGATTACATAAGTACTTCATCTCATTGGCTATGGTTCTCTTTCCTTCAAAGGATTTTGTTCTTCCTAATTCCATATGCAGGTTTGTTTTAGTTTTTCTATTTTATTTTGTTGTTAAATTTGTTCCTACTTTAACAATAGTATTATAATCAATCCTTTATCATGTGGAATTTTTCAGTGTATTATATTCTCTGATGTCTATATAATTTATTTTAACCTGGATATTCATATATCTAATATCTCATCTTTAATTGAATAGGATTATTATTATTAACATGAATGAAATTTTTTTATATGTTGTTTATATAAGGTAATGATAACATTTATTGGAAATGTATTCCTTTATATTTCTTTTTAAAATATCCTATTATTATTTTACAATTGTAGGATTCTAGCACTCTTTTTTTAATATGACATATCAAACATGAGTTTTTCATTGATGCTCTTAATTTTTTCTACATATTTATGGTTATAAACTGGCGATTCCTCTCTGATTTCAGGTGTACACTTACTATACATTCCTTCCTAACAAAAATCTTTCCCATGTTTACCAATTTTGTCCAGGGGTTGACCTCCTCAACATCACCTCTCAGTTGTTGAGATATTGTTGCTAGTTTTTGAATTGTTTGACTAAAAATCAGTAAATATTATTATTCCAGAAAACTCTTTATTCTATTCATGTAGTATCATCATACCTTTCTTTATCACTTGTCTTATATTAATAATTAATCCCATAAATTTTTTATTTTTTATTATTTTTCTATCACTAAATAGACATTATTTCATCATACAGGTGATGAGAATACTAAGGTCATTTTTATCTTCATTTCCTACATTTTTATTTTTCATAATTGAACTATGTTTCATATGTGTTTTTAGTGATGAAAAGATTAGATATTTCAAAAACTGCTACTATTAATGATATTGTTAATGGTTCTTTCATTCTCTTCTTTGATTCATTCAATTCATCTGCATATTATTCCCTAAATTATATTTTCTCAATTGGAATTAATTTCTTTTCCAGGGCATTCATTTTTAATTTTGTGTTTTCTACTTTCTATTATCTACTCACTTGGTTTGAATAATTTATTACTTATTACATTAGAAAGATTTAGGTGAATATTTTCGTTGCATACACTAATATTATAGTTGTGTTACCTTTAATATTATTTTCCATTGTATAAGTGTTTTTTCAAATAAATAATTCACGTACAGGTAGTTCAGTGATAAATTTTTTTGGCCCTTGTATTTAAAAAAAGGAAACTATTTTTATTTGGTTTCAGGTATGAAAAAATAGATTCCCTTATTAATTTTATTTCTAATTTTCATTGATGTTTTTATTATTTATGTCATTATATACATTTTTTAACTTATTTAATGATGATTCTATAATTTCTTTGTTTACTATTACAAAATTTATATTCATTCCTTTTTATTAATATAATTTGAAATCGTAGGAGATGGTACTTTTCATTGGGAAATTCCTTAGTATAAATTTATTTTTTATTATCATTTAATATTTTATCCATTTTTTACATTTCATGTTTTTCAAATTTATATTGATAGGTCAATGTTTTATGTCATTTCTTCTCATATTATAGATCCATTACTTTGAGTTTTCAAAGAAATTTTGATGTTGTTTTCATTGATGATTAGTTATTTTCTTTCTATATAAAGGTCCACAGTTGATTCTTTTTTTATTTGCAATTTATTTTACTAAAACTTCATTCTATATTAACTATGAATATACCATTAACTATTTATTATACATTTATTTTTTAAAAATATATGTAATCTCATTTATAAAATATGAAATAAATATCATGAACTATTTCTCGATGTGATGGGAAATATTAAATTACATTTATATGATGTAATCATGTATTTATATCTTAATTCACTTTCAATTATCCAAATTCATTTCATGCAATATATATATAATCCTATAAATTCGAATCATGTATTTATATTATAATTCATTTTAAACAATCCATATTATTTTCATGCAATATATAGATAATACTATAAATTCCAATCATAAATATGCATTTTTTGTGGTCATTTACATATTTTCTTTGTTTAAAACATATAGTTCATTTATTATTTTCAATTGGATACTATTAACATTATAATTTATGATTCTATGATTTTATTTATCACTAATATTTGTTATTTATTATTATATAACTCAATTATATTTTTAGAAACACATGTTGTGTTATTTTTATGGTGAAGATGTGGCACAACATGATAGTGTAATGTTTGGAGACTCTACAGCTACAACAAGCCATGATAATGAACTGCAACCCTCTACGAAGGGAACATGAAAAAATAATACTGAAAAAGATGATTGAAATTTTGTGATTTTAGAACTAGGTAATATTTAATTATTATTTCTTACATTATCTTTGATTCCATCTGAGAATTTTCGTTTTTGGCAATCACAATATGATATATTCCTATTTACATAGGTTTTATTTCAACAGTTATTTTTCATAATTTTTTAGTTTCGCAAAAAAAATTCATATACACTGCACAAATTGATATTTCATGATGTATGTGAAGAAAATTTAAATGCATATATTGAAATTGATAGAGATTATTCATTGTATATTCGATAGAAATTTCATTTTTTCATTAAATACATTCTTCATTATATTAATAGATCTCTCTTCTGTATACAAATTGTTATACTAAAACTCCATTTCATATTAAATTTTTATATACTTTAAACTATCTATTATACATGAATTATTTTCATACATATACTATGTCTAAAATATATAGTTTATTTGTTCTTTTCAATTGGATATTGTTAGCATTTTGATTTCTAGTTCTCTGACTAAAATTTTCTTTTTATTCTTCAAACTCCATTCTCTTTCGAGAAAACCTTATTGCATGATTTTAATGGTTGTTTTAAGGACCCATAATTTTATCAATGTAATTTCTCCCTTACTATATTAATTTTATAATCAATCACATTAGGAAACACAATGCCACATCATTCTTAAATGAACTACTATGTGACCTTTAACATAAATTTTTCACCTCTATGGTTTGAATTTTAAAAATCTAACATACACAGTTGTGATCAGTAAGATGTTTGGAGTTTTATAGGACAAATTTATTTTTGTGAATAGTAACCTACCCTTCTAAATACTAACCTACACTTATGAATAGTAATATGACCCTTATGAATATTAAATCATCCAAAATAATAGTAACCTCACCCATGAATTATTAGATAAAATTTAGGTATCTTATAAGTCATAATATGACCATAGTAAAAGTATTGGTATTTTTGTAAGTCATCAATAATTAATTATAATTAATTAAATAAATTTAAAAAATATATATTTTCGTAAAATGTTTCTTTAAATTAAAATTTCTATGTCTTCTAGTTTTAAGATAATTTTATAAGAACTTGTGTAATTTTTTAAAACATTATAAAATCAGTTTTAATTTTAAAATCTATATTTTTCAAGTAAATTATGAATTTAATTAAAAATTAAATTGATCATATTTAGAAAATTATTTTTGAAAAATGGAGTTCATTTTTAGATTCTACGCATTGAAAAATGGTTAGGGTGAATTATTGGTATTTTTTGTAATACTTGAATTTTTATGAATAGTGAAATACTATAATTTAAAAAAATATGTTAAATACATTAATTATAGAGTCATGTATTATTTTATGATAATATAATACCAATTGGTTTGAAATAAAATTCACTTATTACTATTCTTGGTGATAAAATCATCACTATTACTTATCTTGTGGAGAAATAATAAATTAATGAATATAATATTGAGAAAACCCCTCTCCCCTCTACTGTAAATACCACCCTTCACACCCTCATTTACTCACACCTCTAAAGCACCAAGACTTGTCTAAAATCTACCCAAAAATCTTCCCTAGACCCTCACCCATGTCTAATTTCTTATGGTCTCATCAAAATACCAATCCTAGCTTCCTTAAGGAGGATCTCAAGAGCATGATTCAAGAGGTAATTCCCCTCTCTCTTTTCCTTTAATTTCCTTTCAATTTCAAGTTCTTTTCTTAATATCACCCCACCTATCCTCATCCACATGGTTTGGTAACTCCAGTATCATACATATAATGTAATTTTATGATACTAATGGGATATTATATCATCCAACCCTCTTCTCCACTTCTTTTTATTTTAGAAAGTAAAACGTTGTTCGTGAGGAGTTAATTTATCACCTTCAAGAACGACATGTTTTAATTTTCCTTTACCACCTTCTGATATGGTAATGAAACAATTTTTATGGTTGAACCAGATTATTTTATATTTATTATATCCTATTTAATTTTCTTTAACTAACTTATTTATATATTACTAAATGATTAAACAAAACAAGTTCACTGTGGTCGAAAAATAGCCCGAATTAATCGAAATGATCATCATTAAATTCTTGTCTAATGATTCATTCTCATGGTATATAAAAAAATTATTTATAAGATAATTTCAGGTTCTTTAACATCATTAATACATGAAATATTAGTTCTATATGTTTATACATGTTCTACATGAACTTCCATTTATACCGTTCATGAAAACTAAGAAAAAGAACACTCTTGAACAATGAATTTAAACACTATAACTTAGCCAAATGACCATAAAAGAACTTAATGAAACCATAATGAAACATATTAATGTATAAAAGGCTCTATAATTTCTAATTAATGAATATAATTTAATTATACAGGACATTAATGTGAAGAAAGCGTTCAGATATAGGGTAAGAAGAAATTACCGAAACCAACTCTCTTTATTTGGGTTTTCCCTCTTCAACCCATTTTCAGTATGGATATGCCTTAAAAATCATGTATTCATAATTATAATACCTTTTCTAGGATATAAATGTTCTCTAATTTATTTTATGAAAAACCCAATGTTCTTCCAAATGAACACATCTTACAAATAAACACCCTCTTTTTACTTCTCAAATATTGTTTCTACTTCACTCATCTTTGATTGTTCTATGTCAAGATTGTTACCCCCTATTTTGTTTGGGAGAAAAATGTTTATGAATGTATTATTTATGATGTGAAAATCATTCCTTTCTAGGTGTTATTTTATTTTTTTATTCTATGTGTCATGCATGATAATTTAAATGTTATGATGTGATAGGTGCACCCAGAATTATATAGTGCCATTATGAATGTTATGATGTTACGGGTGTGCCTAGAATTATATAGCACAATATGAATGTTATGATTTGACGGGTGTGCCCAGAATTATACAATGCTATAATTTATTAGGTGAAGTGATAAATCTCATGAGTTAAATGGAAATTATGTGTGAACATGATGTTATCATTGTTCACAACTATGTGTGGTAGTTAACCACTGAGATATGATGTTTTAATTTTTTATTTATTTCTACATTACATGCCTTTATCTAGTGATTCATCTCATGATTTTTGATGATTATGTTATGATTATGCTCACTTCATACTATATTTTTCTTATATATCCTCTTACTGGGATTTTAGATCACTCCTTTTTGATGTATATCCTTAGGTGATAATGTGTAATAAGGAGTTTTCAAGGGACAATAAGAAGCTGGAGAAGAATTAATTAGATAAATGTTTATGTTTGATGTTGTAAATGTTATGTTTGGTCCTATTTTTTCTAAGACACTAAACCTCTAGATCCTCGTGGAGTAATACTTTTATGTTTTTTATCTTCATAATGATGTAATAGTAATGTAAAAAAAGTTTGGGTCTCTATAGTTGGTATCAGAGGCAAGGTTTAGTTAATTTAGGAATTAGGATTAGAGAACCCTAGAGAAAACCTCTAATATGAGACTAAGTACAAATATTAACACAATAATATTTGTTAAACATAGGGATCTCATAATATGTTCTTTTAGTTTAAAATGAACAAATAAATAAGTTATTCCTGACTCTTTGTCTTATGTTTTGTTCTAACCTTTTCTATTTTAGAAAATGGTTGTAACTAGGAGAAACCAGGCCAAAAACCTATGTGAGGGCCAATGAAATGATTACACAAATGATATCCCCAATGATTTGGGAGGTGGAGTTAAAAACATCATGGTGATGCTTCTCCCAACTATCTTAGGTTATGAATAATAACCTGAATAATAGGGAACGTCCTACTTCACCTAATAGGGAGCAACTGGATGTTGAGTGTTTTATGCGAAAACAACCACCAATGTTTACTGTGTCTTCTGATCTAATATTTGTGGACTAGTGGGTCAACTCCATGGAGAAGATCTTTTCTATGCTTTATTGTTCTGAGATGGAGAAGGTGACTCTTTCTGTTTATTGTCTATATGGATAGGTCGACCAATGGTGGGATTTGGTTAAGAACACCAAACCAACTGACTAAATTGAAGAGATAATATGGGAAGACATTAACATAATGTTTCTTAACAATTATTTCTCAAAAACTCTTCATAAAAATATGGAGAGAGAATTCATAGAGATCAATAAAAAGGAATTAGAATCTTTCACAACCTATGAATTGAGTTTCACAAGGATTTCAATGTAAACTTTGGGTTTTGTTATCAATAATGATAGAAAAATTGATATATTCTTTAGTTTATTAAAAAAACACCTTCTAGAGGCTCTTGAAATTCAAGACTTTGGGAGTTATGAAGAAGTTTTTTGGTGTTCCCTCAAAGTTGAGATGGAGTTTGGAGAATGGTCTCATGGATATGGTGAAAAGAAATGAATTATGGAGTTTCATGATGGGGGATATAATGATAAAGGTGGGAAGAAAACTCAACCACCCACATGCCAAAAATGTGGGAAGATGCATCGTGGGAACTGCCTCAAAGGGATGGGGAAATGCTTCAAGTGTAGGAAAGAAGGCTACCAAGCTCATGAATGTATAAAAGACATGAGGTGGTAGGAGAATGTGGTGGAAGAAAGGAGAGAATCACCCATGGTTTGTTGCTATAACTATAGGGAGAAAGGGCACTATGAAAGACAGTGCACTAAACCTCAAGTCCCTAAGGGTAATTAGTGTTAGTATCCACCAAATCCAAAGTAACAAGGGAAGGATTATTCCATCACTACTATAGAAGTTGATCATGGAAACTATGACGTACAAGGTACACTTCCAATTCACTAAATAATGGAAAAGGTCTTATTTGATTCTGGTTCTACGCATTCCATTATATCTTGAAAGTTTTCTAGAACTATAGAATCGAATCCATGGAACCTTTAAGTAGATATATCTATAAAACACCAAGTGGTGCAATCATTGCAACCCAAATGTTTGACTCTTATCCATTTGGAGAATGTGGGAGGATTCTTCCAGTGAATCTCGTAATACTTCCCTTGGTGGAATTATACACAATAGTGGGAATGGATTGGCTCTCGTTATATAGAGAACTTATAAAATATCATGAAAAGTAAATATATTTTCATATTCCAAACCATCCCATGCTCCTCTATAAATGAAAGGAATATCATGAATCTCCTTTGAAAAATCCTTCAACAGTATGGGTGTTGATACACTATGAAGAAGAATACCTCACCCAAATGGTTGAGCCAAAGGAAAGTGAAAACCTTGGGGAAATTCCCATAATGAGGGAATACATTGATGTATTTCCCAAAGAATTACTTAGACTTCCCTCAGATCGTGAGGTAGATTTCTCAATAGAACTCATAACTGGAGCTACTCTTATCTCAAAGTGTCCCTATATGATGGATCCTATATAACTAGTGCATCACCTTGGGGTGTGCCGATGCTCATTGTGAAGAATAAGGATGGATCAATGCGGCTATGTATAGATTATCTGGAACTCAAAGATATCACCATAAAGAACATGTATCCCATTCCAAGGATAGATGACTTATTCAATCAGATAAAAGGATCTCAATACTTCTCAAGGGTGGATCTTCATTCTGGATATCATCAGCTGAAGGTTAAGAATGAAGATATTTAGAAGACAACCTTCCATACAATGTATGGGAACTATGAATTTCTAGTGATGCCCTTCGAACTTACTAATGCCCCTACAATCTTCATGGATTTGATGAATATAGTCTTTATACATTACATTGATAAATTTGTGGTAGTGTTTATCGATGATATTCTCATCTACTCCAAGAGTAAGGAGGAATATGAATAATATCTAAGAATTGTGTTGGTGACATTGAGAAAGGAGAAGTTGTATTCCAATTTTAGCAAGTGTGACTTTTGGATGAAGCAAGTCACATTCTTGGGACATGTGATCACAAGTGATGTAATTTATGTGGACCCTACAAAAACAAAGGTGATTGAGGAATGGACCAGACCCTCTAGTTTCATATAAATTCTTTGTTTTCTTGTATTATCTAGGTACTACCAATGTTTTGTGAGAAATTTATCACGATTTTCAAGAATGTTAACTAAGTTAACAAGGAAAGGGGTAAAGTATGTATGGATAGAAGAATGTGAGGGAAGCTTCAAGGAGCTAAATAGAAATCTGATCACTGCACCTGTACTCACATTACCAAAGAGTGGAAAACGTTTTGTGATATACAGTGATGCTTCAAAGAAAGGATTGGGTTGTGTACTCATGTAAAATGATAATGTGATAGCCTATGCCTAATGGTAGTTGAAGATCCATGTGCTGAACTACCCGACGCATGATCTAGAGCTGGTATCCATGATTTTTTGTTGAAAATCTGGTGGCACTACCTTTATGGTGAGAAGTGTGACATATACACTGACCACAAGATCCTAAAGTATATATTCACACAAAATGAGCTCAACATGCGTCAAAGGAGATGGTTAGAGTTAATCAAGGACTGTGATTGCTCTATTCACTATTATCTTAGAAAGGCGAACAAGGTAGATGATGGTCTAATTAGAAAAGAACCTGATAATCTATCCATGTTATTGATTAATAAATATCATATCTTTATAGATATTAAAATTATGGATTTGGAAATCATAAGGGTAGGGGATACATCCTACCTTTCCCCAATGATTTCATAACCATCTATCCAAGAGAAGATTAATGAGGCACAAAGGGATGATCTGGAGTTACCAAATAAGGTGAATGAAGTAAAGGAGGTAGGATGAAAGAGTTCCATATTGACGATGATGGTGTGATTCAGTTTGCAACACAACTTTGTGTGCCTTCATCACTCTGGATAAAGAAGGAGCTATTGGAAAATGCACATATCTCAACATTCTCTATCCATACTGGTAGCTAAGATGTACTGAGATCTCTAAGAACACTTCTGGTGGGATAACATGAAGAAGGAGATTTCAGAATATATCTCAAGGTTCTTTTTATGTCAGCAAGTTAAAGCAGAGTGACAAAAGTCCAAAGGGATGATGCAACCATTTCCAATACCCATGTGTAAATGGGAGAATGTCACTATGGACATTTTCACAGGTCTCTCAATTACATCCAAGGGAAATAATATGATATGGGTTGTGGTTGAACGACTCACCAATACTGCCAATTTTATCTCTATTCTGGAAGATCTCTCGCTTAAATAACTTGAAAAGATATATATAAAGTAAGTGGTGATACTTCATGGGGTTCCCCTCTCAATTGTCTCTGATCATGATCCAAGGTTCAAATCTAAATTCTAGAGGAGTATTCAACATGCTTGGAGTACTGAATTAAATTTCAGCATGACCTATCACCCCCAAACTGATGGAAAATCTGAAAGGACTATTCAGATTCTTGAAGATATGCTAATATCCTACCCTTTTGAATTCAAAGGTGGATGGGATCAGTATCTCGCATTGGTTGAGTTCTCATACAACAATATCTTCCACTTGAGTATTCAGTTGGATCCATTTAAATCTTTTTATGGAAAGTGATGTAGAACTCAAACTTTTTTGGGATGAAGTTGGATACAGAAATCTACTTGGACCGAATCTTGTGTAAGAGATGACAGAGAAGGTTCAAGTCGTCAAGAAATATATCAAATCTGCTCAGAGTCAGCAAAAGAGCTATGCTGAAAACTGTTGAAGGGACTAGGATTTCAACATTGGAGATAAATTCTTCCTTCAAATATCACCGTGGAAGAGATTCATGCAGTTAGGAAGGAAAGAGAAGTTAAGCCCGAGGTACATTGGCCCCTTTGAGATCCTTTACCGCATAGGATCTGTGGCCTATCAGCTTGAACATCCACTGAATATGTATCAAGTTCATGATGTGTTTCACATATCACTCTTGATGAAGTATATACCAAATCCCTCACATGTACTGAACTCAGAGGTGGTACAGTTGAAAGATGATCTCTCTTATGAGGAGCATCCATTAAAGATTCTGGATAGGAGAGATAAGTCCTACGCAAAAAGAAAACCCATCTTGTCAAAGTGTTGTGGAGGAACCATAAGTATGAAGAAGTAACTTGGGAACTAAAGGATGCGATTAAGGATAAGTACCCTCACATGTTTATGTAAAATGAAATTTCAAGGTCGAAATTTTAAAAGGGGGGAAGAATGTAAAGACCCAAACTTTTATCAATGCAATTTCCCTCTTCTTGCATTAATTTCATAATCAATCATAATATGAAACACAATTCCACATCATTCTTAAATGAACTACTATGTTACCTTTAAATATAAATTTTTCACCTCTGTGTTTTGAATTTCGAAAATATGACATACACTATTGCGATCAGTAAGATGATTGGAGTCTAATAGGACAAACTTAATTTTGGGTGAATAGTAACCTACCCTTAAGAATAGTAACCTAATCTTATGAATAGTAATATGAACCTTAAGAATATTAAATCATCCAAAATAATATTTACTTCACCCATGAAGGATTAGATAAAATTTAGGCATCTTATAAGTGATAATATGACCATAGTAAAAGTATTGGTATTTTTATAAGTCATAAATAATTAATTATAATTAATTAATTAATTTAAAAGAAAATGTATTTTCCTAAAAAAAATTCATAAATTAAAAATTCTATGTCTTTTGGTTTTAATATAATTTTATAAGAACTTATGTCATTTTTGAAAGCATTATAAAATGAGTTTTAATTTTAAAAACTGTAGTTTTTCAAGTAAATTATGATTTTAATTAAATATTAAATTCATCATATTTAGAAAATTATTTTTGAAAAATGGAGTTCATTTTTGGATTCTATATATCAAAAAATGGTTAGGGTGATTTTTTTTTATTTTTTTGAAATACTTGAATTTTTATGAATAGTGAAATACTGTAATTTACAAAATATGCTAAATACATTAATTATAGAGTCATGTATTATGTTCTACTGATGTAAGACCAATTAATTAAAACAAACCTGAAATTATTACAATTCTTGGTCCTGAAATCATCACTATTACTTTTCTTGTGGAGAAATAATAAATTAATGAATATAATATTGAGAAAACCCCTCTCTCTTCCACTATAAATATCACCATTCACACCCTCATTTCCTCACACCTCTCAAGATTCAATTATTGTATAAACTCATTCCAAAAATCTTCCCTAGACCCTCCCCCAGTTCTAAGAGCTTCCGATATCATCAAAATACAAAGCCTTGGTTCCATAAAGAGGATCTCAAGTGGAGGATTCAAGAGGAAATTCATCTCTCTCTTTTCCTTTAATTTCCTTTCAATTTAAAGTTATTTTATTAATATCTACCCACCTATCCTAATACACATGGTATGGTAACTCTATTATCATATATATAACATAATTTTATGATACTAATGGGATATTATATCATCCAACCCCCTTCTCCTCTTCTTTTTATTTTAGAAAGGAAAACATTGTTTGTGAGGTGTTAATCTATCACCTTCAAGAACGACATGTTTTTATTCTCCTTTACCACCTTCATATCTAGTCATGAAACCATTTTAATGGTTGAATTATATTATTTTATATGTATTATATCCTATTTAATGTTATGTAACTAACTTATGTACATATTACTAAATTATTAAATAAAACAAGTTCGTTGTGGTCAAGAAACCGCCCGAATTAACTAAAACGATCATCATTAAATTTTTATTTAATGATTCATTCTCATGTTATATAAAAAAATTATTTATAATATCATTTCAAGTTCCTTAATATCATTAATAACATGTAATATCAGTTTTGGATGTTTATCTTTGTTCTACATGAACTTCCATTCACACCGTTCATGAAAACTAAGAAAAAGAACACTCCCGAACAATGAATTTTAACTCTATAACTCACCCAAAGGCCCATAAAAGAACTTAATGAAACCATAATGAACCATATTAACATATAAAAGGTTCTGTAGTTTCTAATTAATTAATATAATGTCATTATATAGGACATTAAAGTTAAAAAATCATTCAGATACAAGGTAAGAGGGAAATTCTCGAACCCAACTCTCTTTCTTTGGGTTTTCCCTCTTTAACCCATTTCCAGTATGTATATGACTTAAAAATAATTTATTCATCATTATATTACCTTTTATGGGATATATATATTTTATAATTTATTTTATGAAAAACCCAATTTTTTTCAAAATGAACTCTTCTTTAAAATAAACACCCTCTTTTTACTTCTCAAATATTGTTTCTACTTCACTCATCGTTGATTTTATTATGTCAAGATTGTTATACCATCCTTATTTTGGGAGCTAAATTTTTATGAATGTATTATTTATTATGTGAAACCCATTCCTTAATAGGGTTTATTTTATGTTTAAGTTCTATCTGGAATGCATGATAATGTAAATGTTATGATGTGATGGGTGGGCTTGTAATTATATAGGGCAATTATGAATGTTATGATGTGACGTGTGTGCCTGGAATTACATAGCACAATATGGATGTTATGATGTAATGGGTGTTCCTAAAATTATACAGTTCTCCAATACATTGGTTAATGTTATGAATCTCATGAGTTAAAGGGAAATTATTTGTGAACATGTTACTAGAATTGTTCACAACTATGTGTGGTAGTTAACCACTGAGGCATGATGTTTTCATTTTTTATGCATTTCCACGTTCCATGTCTTTATCTAACAATTCCTCTAATGATTTTTGATTATTATGTTATGATTATGCTCACCCCATGCTAAATTTTTCTTATCTATCCTCTTACTGGTTTTTTAGCTCACCCCTTTTAGATGTATATCCTTAAGTGATTATGTGTACTGAGGAGTTTTCAAGGGACAACAAGAAGCTGGAGAAGAATGAATTAAATAAATGTTTATGGTTGATGTTTTCAATGTTATTTTTTGTCCTAGTTTTCCTAAGACACTAAACCTATGGATCCTCATGGTTTAATACTATTATGTTTTTTATCTTCATAATGATTTAATAGTAATGTAAGTAAAGGTCGGGTCACTATAGTTGGTATCAGATGTAGGGTTTAGTTAATTTGGGAATTAGGATTAGTGAACCCTAGAGAAAACCTCTAGTATGAGACTAAGTACAAATATGCACAAAAGAATATTTTCTAAACATAAGGATCCCATAAGATATTATTTTAGTGTAAATTTCACAAATGAATAAGTTATTTAGGACTCGTTGACTTATTTTTTGTTCTAACCTTTTATATTTTAGAAAATGGTGGGAACAAGGAGAAACCAGGCCAATAAACCATGAGAGGTCCAATGCAACAATTTCCCTAATGACATCCCCAATTATTTGGGAGGTGGAGTTCAAAATATTATGGAAATTCTTACCCAAATATCTCTGGTTATGAATAATTACCTGAATAATGGGTAACATCCTCTTTCACCTAAGACGTAGAAACTGGTTGTCGAGTGTTTTATACGGAAATGACCACCGATGTTTAGTGGGTCTTCTGATCCTCTAGTTGTGGAACAGTGGGTCAACTCCATGGAGAGGATATTTTTTGTGCTTCACTATTCTGAGACAAAGAAGGTAACTCTAACCATTTATCGTCTATATGGAGAGGTTGAACAATGTAGGACTTTTATTAAGAACACAAATCTGGTTGACAAAATTGAAGAGATGATATGGGAAGACATTAAAATAATGTTTCATAACAAGTATTCCCCATGAAATCTTCATATGAAAATGAAGATAGAATTCATAGAGCTCAATAAAAAGGATGGATAATCTATCACAACCTACTAGGTGAGTTTCACAAGGCTTTCAAGGTACGCTTTGGGTTTTTTTATCAATAATGATAGAGAAATTGATAGATTCTTTAGTGGATTAAAACAACACCTTCGAAAGGCTCTTTCAATTCAAGACTTTGGTAGTTATGAAGAAGTTGTTCGGTGTTCCCTCAAAGTGGAGATGGAGTTTGGATAATGTTCCCATGTCTATGGTGATAAGAAATGAAAGATGGAGTTTCAAGCTAGGGGGTCTAATGATAAAGGTGGGAAGAAAACTCAAACACCCACATGCCAAAAATGTGGGAAGATACATCGTGGGAACTGCCTCAAAGGGACAAGAAAATAATTCAAGTGTGGGAAAGAAGGCCACCAAGCTAATTAATGTCAAAAATACAAGAGGCGACATGAGAATGTGGTGGAAGAAAGGAGTGAACCATCCATGGTCTGATGCTACAACTGTAGGGAGAAAGGGCACTATGTAAGCCAATGCACTAAACCTTGAGTCCTAGAGGGTAATCAGTATCAGCAGCCACCAAATCCAAAGGAACAAGGGAAGGATTGTTCCATCACTACTATAGAATTTGAAAATGAATATGAAATCATACAAGGTACACTTCACATTAACTCAAGAATGGAAAAGGTCTTATTTGATTCTGTTTCTACACATTCCTTTATATCTTGAAAGTTTTCTAGAACTATAGAATCAAAGCCCTGAAACCTTGAAGTAGAGATATCTGTAAAAACACCAAGTGATGCAATCATTGAAACCCAAATGTTTGACTCTTCTCCAGTTGGAATATGTGGGAAGATTCTTCCAGTGAATCTCATAATACTTACTTGATGGAATTATATGATATAATGGGAATGGATTGACTCTCGTTATATAGAGCACATATAAACTATGGGGAAAATGAAGTATCTTTTCATATTCTGAACCATATCATCATCCACTACAAATGCAAGGTACATTGTGAATCTCCTTTGAAAAAACCTTCAACGATGTGGGTGTTGATACCCTATAAAGAAGCATACCTCACCCAAATTCTTGAGTTAAAGGAAAGTTCCAACCTTGTAGAAATTCCCATAAAGAGGGAATAAAATGTTGTATTTCCTAAAGAGTTATTTTTACTTCCCCAGATCATGAGTTATATTTCTCAATAGAACTCATACTCAGAGTTACTACTATCTTAAAGTGTCCCTATAGGATGGCTCCTATCGAACTGGGGGAGTTAAAGAAGTTGCTACAAGAGCATTTGGATAAAGGGTTCGTACACCCTAGTGCATCACCTTGGGGTGTGCTAGTTCTCTTTGTGAAGAAGAAGGATGGATCAATGCATCCTTTTATCAATCATTAAGAACTCAACAAGATCACCATAAAGAACAAGTATCCCCTTCCAAGGATAGATGACTTGTTTGATCAGATAAAAGGAGCTCCATACTTTTTAATGGTGGATCTTCATTCTAGATATCATTAGCTGAAGGTAAAGCAGGAAGATATTCTGAAGACTTTCTTCCGTACAAGGTATGGGCACTATGATTTTTTGGTGATTCCCTTAGGACTTAATAATTCCCCTACAATATTCATGGATTTGATGAATAGAGTCTTTATACATTACCTTTAAAATTTTGTGGAAGTGGTTATCAATGATATTCTCATCTACTCCAAGATTATGTAGGAACATGAAAAATATCTAAGACTTGTGTGGGCGGCATTGTAAAATGAGAAGTCGTACACCAAGTTCATAAAGTGTGACTTTTTGATGAAGCAAGTCACATTCTTTGTACATGTGATCATAAGTGATGGAATTTTTGTGGACCCTTCAAAAACAATGGTGATTGAGGAATGACCCAGATCCTCTAGTGTCATAGAAATCCATAGTTTTCTTAGATTAGTTGGGTACTACTAATGTTTTTTGAGACATTTCTCATTATTTTAAAGCCCGCTAACTAAGTTAACAAGGAAAGGGGTAAAGTATGTCTAGACATAAGAATGTGAGGGAAGCTTAAAGGAGATAAAGAGAAGGCTGATCACTGCAATTATACTCACATTAATGAAGAGTGGAGAATGTTTTGTGATATATAGTGAAGATTTAAAGAAAGTATTGGGTTGTGTACTCATTCAAAATGAAAATGTGATAGCCTTTGCCTCACAACAACTGAAGATCCATGAGCAAAACTACCCGATGCATGATCTAAAGCTAGTGGTCATGATTTTTTCCTTGGAAATATGACGACACTACCTTTATGGTGAGAAGTGTGACATATACACTGACCAAAAGAACCTAAAGTATATATTCACACAAAAGGAGTGCAACATGCATCAAAGAAGATAGGTAGAGATAATCAAGGACTACGATTTCTCTATTCACTATCATCCTTGAATGGCGAATAAGGTAGCTGTTGCTGTTGCTGTAAGCAGAAAAGAACATGTTACTCTATCTATGTTACAGATTGAGAAAAAACCTATCTTCTTGGATATTAAAATGATGGATTTGTAAATCATAAGGGCAGGGGATACATCCTACCTTTCCCAAATAATTTTGCAACCATATATCCAAGATAAGATTAAGGAGGCACAAAGGGATGATCTAGAGTTACTAAATAAGGTGAATGAAGTAAAGGATGGGATGTTATAAGAGTTCTATATGGAATGTGATGGTGTGATTTGGTTTGGAACACGACTTTGTGTGCCTTCATATCCTAGGATAAAGAGTAGATATTGTAAAATGCACATATCTCAACATTCTCTATCCATCCTGGTAGCACTAAGATGTATCGAGATCTCCAAGAACACTTCTGGTGGGATAAGATGAAGAAGGAGATTGTGGAATATATCTTAAGGTGCTTGGTATGTTAGCAAGTAAAAGCAGAGTGAAAAAGGTCCAAAGGGATGATGAAACCATTTTCTACACCCATTTGAAAATGGGAGAATGTCACTATGGACTTTGTCATGGGTCTCCTGAGGACATCCAAGGGAAATAATGTGATATGGGTTTTGGTTGAACAGATCACCAAGACTGCTCATTTTATCGATATTCGGGAAGATCTATCACTTGAAAAACTTGCAAATATATTTATAAAGGAATTAGTGATACTGAAAGGGGTTAACCTCTTTATTATATTTGATCATGATCCAAGGTTCACACATAAATTCTAGAGAAGTCTTCAATATGATTTGAGCACTGAATTAAATTTCATCATGGCCTATCACCCCCAAATAGATGGACAATCTACAAGTACTATTCAGATGCTTGAAGATATGCTAAGAGCATACTCTTTAGAATTCAAAGGGGTGTGGGATCAACATCTCCCATTGGTTTAGTTCTCATACAACAATAGCTTCCACTCGAGTATTCATATGGATCCATATGAAGCTTTGTCTGGAAAGTGATGTAGAACTCCAACTTTTTGGGATGAAGTTGGAGAAAAAAAACTACTTGGACCTAATCTTGTGCAAGAGATGACAGATAAGGTTCAAGTCATCTAGAAACATATCAAATATGCTTAGAGTCAGAAAAAGAGCTATGTTTACAACCATTGAAGTGACTTGGAGTTCGATGTTGGATATAAAGTCTTCCTTCAAATATCACCATGGAATAGAGTCATGCAGTTTGGAAGGAAAGTGAAGCTAAGCCCAAGGTACATTGGTCCCTTTGAGATCCTTGACCGCATAGGATTTGGGGCCTATCAGATTGAACTTCCACCGAATATGGCTCAATTTCATGATGTTTTTCATTTATCACTCCTGTGAAAGTACATATCAGATCCCTCACTTGTACTAAACTCAGAGGTGGTACAGCAGGAAGATGATCTCTCTTGGGAGGAGAAGCTAGTAATGATTCTGGACAGGAGAGATAAGGTCCTACATAACAAGTAAACCTATCTTGTAAAAGTATTATGGAGGAACCATAAGTATAAAGAATCATCTTGGGAACCATAGGATGTGATGAAGTAGAAGTACCCTCACATGTTTATGTAAAACAAAATTTTGAGGGTGAAATTTCAAAAGGGGGGAAGAATGTAACGACCCAAAATTTTATCAATGCAATTTCTCCCTTCTTATATTAATGTCATAATCAATCACATTAGGAAACACAATACCACATCATTCTTAAATGAACTACTATGTGACCTTTAAACATAAAATTTTCACCTCTGTGTTTTGAATTTCAAAAATATGACATACACAGTTGTGATCAGTAAGATGTTTGAATTCCGATAGGACAAACCTAATTTTTGGTAAATAGTAACCTACCCTTATGAATAGTAACCAACCCTTATGAATTGTAATATGACCCATATGAATATTAAATCATCCAAAATAATAGTAACCTCACCCATGAATGATTACAAAAAATTTAGGCATCTTATAAGTGATAATATGACCATAGTAATAGTATTGGTATTTTTTAAAGTCATAAATAATTAATTATAACTAATGGGGGTTCAAAACCCATTGGGTGTTGGTATTATAGCAGTACTGTAGCGAGTATTGTAGTATGTGGGTTACTATTCACAGAATGGGCATTGGGCCAAATATTTGGGTCTGCGGGCTATGTAATTGGCTACATGACCACTGGGCTTTCGGGCTATGTAATGGGTCTCCCTCTACCCAGTTAAAAAGAGGTCTTTACTTTGATTTAATAATAAAATGAGGCTTCGACCCCAACCTTTAAAAAAATTATAACTAATTAATTAATTTAAAAGAAAATTTATTTTCCTAAAATATTTTTGTAAATTAACCACTCTATGTATTCAGGTTTTAAGATAATTTTATAAGAACTTATGTAATTTTTTAAAGCATTATAAATTCAGTTTTAATTTTAAAATCTGTATTTTTCAAATAAATTATGATTTTAATTAAAAATTAAATTAATCATATTTAGAAATTTATTTTTAAAAAATGGAATTCATTTTTTTATTCTATATATATAAATTTTTAGGGTTAATTTTTGGTATTTTTCTGAAATACTTTAATTTTTATGAATAGTGAAATGTTATAATTTACAAAATATACTAAATACATTAATTATAGAGTCATGTATGATGTTCTGCTGATATAATTCCAATTGGTTCGAACTCACATTAACTTATTACTATTAATTTCCATGGAATCATCACTATTACTTGTCTTGTGGAGAAATAACAAATTAATGAATATAATATTGAGAAAACCCCTCTCCCCTCCACTATAAATACCACCCTTCACAACCTCATTTCCTCACACCTCTCAAGCTTCAAGACTTGTCTAAACTATTCCCAAAAATCTTCCCTATCCCCTACCCCACGTTTAAGAGCTTCTATTCTCATCAAAATACCAAGCCTATCTTCCTTAAGGAGGATCTCAAGAGGAGGATTCAAGAGGTCATTCCTCTCTGTCTTTTCCTTTAATTTCCTTTCAATTTCAAGTTCTTTTCTTAATCTTTCCCCACCTATCCTCATCCACATGGTATGTTAAATCCATAATAATAAATATAATTTAATTTTATAATACTAAGGGGATATTATATCATCCATCCCCCTTCTCCTCTTCTTTTTATTTTAGAAAGGAAAACGTTGTTCGTGAGGTGTTAATTTATCACCTTTAGGAATGACATGTTTTCATTTTCTGTTACCGAATTAAGATCTGGTCATGAAACAATTTTTATGTTTGAACTAGACTATTTTATATGTATTATATCCTATTTAATGTTCTGTAACTAACTTATGTACATATTACTAAATGATTAAACAAAACAATTTTGTTGTGGTCGAAAAACCGCCCGAATTAACTGAAATGATCATCATTAAATTCTTATCTAATGATTCATTCTCATGGTATATATAAAAAATATTTATAAGATCATTTAAAGTTCTGTAACATCATTAATAACATTTAATATAAGTTCTGGATTTTTATCCATGTTCTACACAAACATTCATTCACATCGTTCATGAAAACTAAGAAAAAGAACACTCTCGAACAATGAATTTAAACTCTATAACTCGCCCAATGGATCATAAAAGAACTTAATGAAACCATAATGAACCATATTCATGTATAAAAGGTTTTTTAATTGATAATTAATGTATATAATGTCATTATATAGTAAATTAAAGTGAATAAAGCATTTGGATACCATGTAAGGGGAAATTCTCGAACCCAACTCTCTTTCTTTGGGTTTTCCCTCTTCAAACCATTTCCAATATTGATATTCCTTAAAAATAATTTATTCATAATTATATTAAATTTAATGGGATATATATGTTCTCTAATTTATTTTATTAAAAACCTAATGTTCTTACAAATAAACACCCTCTTTTTACTTCTCAAAGATTGTTTCTACTTCACGGATCATTGATTGTTCTATGTCAATATTGTTATCCCCTATTTATTTTGGGAGACAAATGTTTATGAATTTATTATTTATTATGTGAAAACCATTCCTTTCTAAAGGTTATTTTATGTTAATTTTCTATGTTTCATGCATGATAATCTAAATTTTATGATGTGACGGGTGCGCCCAAAATTATAAAGAGCAATATGAATGTTATGATGTGACGGGTGTGACAAGAATTATATAGTGAAATATGAATTTTAAGATGTCAAAAGTGCACCCAGAATTATACAGTGCTCCAATTCATTGGGTAAAGTGATAAATCTAATGAGTTTAAGGTAAATGATGTGTGAACATGATGCTATCATTGTTCACAACTATGTGTGGTAGTTAACCAGTAATACATAATGTTTTCATTTTTTATGAATTTCCACATTCGATGCCTTTATCTAATAATTCCTCTCGTGATTTTTAATGATGATGTTATGATTATGCTCAACCCATGATATATTATTCATATCTATCCTCTTACTAGGCTTTTATCTCACCCCTTTTTAATGTATATCCTCAAGTGATTATGTGTACTAAGGATTTTTCAACAGAAAATAAGAAGCTAGAGAAGAATGAATTAGATAAATGTTTGTGTTTGATGTTGTAAATGTTATGTTTGGTCCTAATTTCTTCAAGAAACAAAACATCTGGATCCTCATGGTGTAATACTATTATGTTGTTTATCTTCATAATGATGTAATAGTAATATAAGAAAATTTTTGGTTGCTATAGTTGGTATGTGGTGAAATGTGATATTGTAATGTGTAAAGACTCCATGGCTAGAAAAAACCATAATAATGAACCACAACCCCCTACAATGGTAAATTTAAAAAATAAGTGTGAAATATCAATGAAATTTCATGATTTCACAACAAGGTAATATTTAACTATGATTTTTTATTTTATCTTTGATTCCATCTTTGAATTTTTATTTGTAGTAACCACAGAATTATACATTTTAGTTTACAAAGCTTTTAGTTCAACATTTCTTTAGCATACATTTCAATTTACATAGTTTTCATTTCAATTTATATTAAATATTACAACAGATTAGTGATGAATAGTAATATATTAAGGTTTTTGAAGTAGTATAAGAGGAGGAAAAATAAATTTAGCCTCTTTAATTTTCTAGATACCATGATATTAGAATTAGGGAATTTAAGGAGGCCACTATATTGATAAATGACATGAAATTGAAGATATTTTTTTCATATATGAGTAATTTAATTGAGATGGTTTCTCTTTTCCTTTTTTTCAGTTGGTATGTTTTACTATTTGTTGGAGCGATCCATCATGAAATTGTTTCTATCTTGATATTCCTCATGTGACATTATTAATCTTTTGTATTAAAGGTTCTCTATAAGTCATCTTTAATCCTCAAGGTATCCATATTCATTCATTTTATTTATTCATTTCCATAATTTTAATTATCCATTTCAATCATTTTTGTACTTTTTTGTTTAATGGTTTTTAAGAATATGAAACTGAACATATTGGATTTCCCATTTTACTAGTGGGTTTTATTTTATGATTACACATAATTTCTGAATTAATAAGAAATAGGTAAACCGTCACCCCATTTTTTCAAACTCAATTTGAGAATGAGTAGCCTAAATATGCATGTTATCATTATCATATGTGTGTTATATATGGAGTTATGATGCAATACTATCAGTTGGATCTTAATTTATGTTTTCTCTAATTTTTTTACTTTGTATTTATAGGTTCAAATTTTTCATTTTCAAGGGATAGTTGTGCATCATGCGGAGTGAGAATCAGGTTCACATTTCATAATTAGTTCTATATATTTTGTCCATTTGTATTCCAATATTAAGTAACACTATTCTGTTATTTAGAAATATTGAATAATAATGTTTTTTAATTGAGTAGTGGATCATTTTTTATATCATTAGTTGATATCACCATGAAAATGAACAAGCGTGTACTAGTTATTAATAATACTTTTCTTTTATGATATCATATTATGTCTTTTGATTCATATGTTATGCTTTGTTATCATTATTATTCCCTTACTAGATTTTTTAGCTCACCCATATTGTTTATGTATTACACAGGTTATCCAATACAGTTTTAGAATCTCAAAGTAATTTAGGATATCATTTTGGATATTAAAATAAATATGGTTTATTTTAGTTTCATGTTGATGTTTTATGAATATAGTCTTCCAAATACATTGGGCCTCTCGATACTTTAGTTTTATTTGTTGGGAATTTCTATTAAAAGTCATGTAATAATATGTGTAAAAGTCATAGATTTATATAGTTAGTATCAGGGTAAGGTCTAGTTATTTTTTCATATTAGGACTACACTAATTTAGTAAAAATATATGGAAAAGTCTAACTATAGAAAAATATCCTGAAATTTTTTTGAAGTATAGAATGAGTGATTTCGAATAAATTGCATCTGTGTCTAGATACTACAAGTGGATGTGGATATTATATATATTTACCTAGAGGTAATAAACTCAAAAGGGGTAATTGGGTATTAAATTGACCTATAGCTAGTATATGAAAAACTAGTCTTTCTACACACCTAGTTTGACACTGTCAGGGGGATATGATTTGGTAAATTCACAATCTTTTTAAAAACCATTATGAGGGACTTGAATATATTGTTAGGTTATAAATCCTAATAGGAAAATTACCCTAGATAAATTGAATTAAAATATACAGAATCATAAGTTAGAATATATGTTTCATTTATAAATTATTCCTTCTAAGTTCATAATTTCCCTTTTATATGACTTTTTATTTTAGTATTATCATCCCAATTTTTCTTTAATTTTAGTTAATGGATCGAAATGAGAAGAATCATGCCAATGAAAAATGTGATAGGAAATGTGATGATTTCCATAATGAGATGTATAACCTGATGGGAGTGTGAGATAATAAATTCATGGAATTACTATCTCAAATAACTCAATTCATGAATAATAACATTAATCATGTAAAACACCCTCCTTATCTTAAGATAAATCATTTTGTGGTTGAATCCTTTTATGTGAAAAAGGCCTCCTAACTAGAGTGTATCTTATAATTCCCTCATCATGGAAAATGGATTAACTACCTTGAGAATATATTCTCTATCCTCTAATTATAGAAACAAGATAAATTCATTCTAGTTGTTTATCACCTTGGGGGATAAGTTGATCGGTGGTGGAAACTAATCAAGAAAAAAAATCCCATTTATGAAATCGATTCTAAGTAATGGGTAGTATTCAAGAAAATATTTTTCAATAAATATTTTCCCTAAACTATCCTTCTTAAAATGGAGAGGGGTTTCCTTGGACTAAAGTAAAAGAAATATGACTCAATCAGGGCATATGAGGAAAACTTCACAAGGCTTTCACGATATGCCTCCAACTTTTTCATTGATAACAAAAGTGAATTAGACCACTTATTTAGTGGATTAAGGTTGAGTATATGAAAATATTTCTCTATTTGAGACTTTGATACATATGAATATATTTTTTATTATTACCTTAAAGTTAATATAGTGATTGGTGGATTTTAGTGGTCATGTGGGGATAGAGATAAAAAATGGAAATAGAGTTTTATTCAAGTGGATCAATATATAATTCCCATTTTGGAAAGAAAAACCAATTATCCATGTGTCAAAAATGTTGGATGAAGTATCCCAGAAACTGTCTCAAGGGAACCAATAGATACATAAAGTTTTGAAAAGAGTGGCATCAATCTAATCAATGTAAAAGGGATATGAAGAAGAGCACTAATGAAATAGAATAAAATTATTTTCCAATCAATAATCATATTTTATTAAATCATTTAAACTAAATAGAATATAATAATTATGCAAGAAAATTCCCTAAGACAAGGGTTATCAGATACAATCAATGAAAATAACCTCTAAGGCCTAGAGAGAAAGGAAGGGAATATACAATCACTACTACTGAGGTGGGTCCCAAAAATGATATGGTAAAACGTACATTGGTTATTCATGTGAGAATAGTAAATATACTATTTGATTCGGGTTTTACATATTTGTTCATATCATTGAAATTTGTTTGAACTATTCAAATGCTACTTCAAAACATGGGTGTTTAGATATCTAGAAGAATAATAATATATATAAATTATTTTATACTATGTATATAACTCATCCCCAGGCAATGTTTGTGGTATTAATCTCTCTAAAAATCTTATCATTCTTCCTTTAGTATAATTTTATGTTATATTGGTCATGAATTGGTTATCCTTATATAAATCCATAATTAACTATCATTAGAGGTATATCATCATTCAAATCCCAAGTCATCATCCAATTTTATACAAGTGTAAGAAGAAGAATGAATCTACTTTTAAATATTATTCATAAGTATGGATATTACTACCTTATGAGAAATAATATATAACTCAAATGATTGAGACAAAGGAAATAATAATGCTTGAAGACATTCCCATTATAATGGATTATAATGATGTATTACTTAAAGAGTTTTCTAGTCTTACTCCTAATTGAGAGGTTGAGTTATCAATTTAACTTATATTTGGATCACTTATCATATTCAAGATTCCTTATATACTAGAAACTATTGAGTTGGAAGAACTGAAGAAGCATTTATAGGAGAATCTCAAAAAGAGTTTTATATGCCTAATTGCTTCACTATCAGGTGAATTGGTCATATTCATCAAGAATAAAGATGGTTTAATGAACCTTGGAATTTATTATCATGAACTCAACAAGATCATGATAAAAAATTATCCCCATTCATTTATTGATGAAATGTTTGATCAACTATGTGCGGTTGAGTACTTCTCTAAGGTGGACCTTTGATAGAGATATCATTAAATAAAGGTGAGGAAGGAGTATCTTTACAAGGATACCTGTAGAAAAAGTTACAGAAACTACAAGTTCATTGTGAATACCTTTAGACTCACTAATGCTCTAAAAATATTCATGTACTTAATTAATAGATTCATTAGAGATTATCTCAAAAAAATTGTAGTATTTATATATGATATTAAGATATAATCCAAAATCAAGGAGGAGAATGAGGAGCATTTTAATACTATGATAAATACTTTTTTAAAGGAGAAATTATATGTAATGTACATTAAATGTGAGTTTTGGATAGAGGAAGTATAATTATTTGGGAATTTAATCATCATTAAAGGGATATTTATAGACCTTTATAAGGAAAAGGAAATTTAGGAGTGGCTCATACCAAAATCTATAAAATAGATCCATAGTTTCCTTAGACTATCTGGGTACTATCAACAATTTGTGAGAAACTTATCATGATTATTGAACCAGATGACCCATCTAACTTGAAATGGAGTGAATTTTATTTAGACCAATGAATGTGAAGAGTGCTTCAAAGAATTAAAAAAGGGGCTTATCTCTACACTAGTCCTCACGCTACCATTAAACAGGGAACCGTTTATGGTATATCGAGATGCTTCAAAAAAGGATATGGGTTGGGTATTGATGGAAACTAAAAAAGTGATAGCCTACAACTTGAGTTAGTTGAAATTTCATGAATATAACTATGAAACACATTATCAATAGTTGGTTTTAATAATCTTCACATAAACTTTTAGTGGAATTATCTCTATGGGGATGTAAGATCCCTTATTTTCGAGGTATTTCACTCTTGAGTTTTGGTTGAACCAATTTTAGTTGATTTTAATTTTCTTCTTAAAACCTTAGTGGAATTTTCTTTGTGGTGGAGATATTTTTCTATTGAAAATAACCTAAAGTTTAGGGATGTATATTTTTTTAAAAATAATGGAGTCTAGTTATAAATGTGTCAAAGGGGTTGCAAGGTTTATCCATGGGTTTGGAATTATTCATGGGTAATTTAAGTTCTTTCTGTAGAAGCTGGGCTGAGAGATATATATTGGACACTTTTACATCATGAATAGATTAAATAACATAAATAAATTTTTGGGAAGATTCCATGAAGTGATTCAGAGCATGAAATGTTTACACACCATGAAATTGGTTCACATCAAGAAATAGTCTATTGAGGTTATTTTAATCTAAGGCAACACGTTTTTTAGTGTATCTTCTAAATTGAGAAATTCACATTGTGAAATGGGTTCATGTTGTGAATATCTCAGGACCATATGTTTTAAATAATGTTTTACATATGATTTTATTTATCTTCCACCTTATAGATTTATCTCTCAAAACCTAGGGCACTCCAATAAATTTTGGAGTTATTCCTCCCCTTCCAGACATCTTAGTGTAGAATTTAATCTCTAGTGAGTTCCTTTTCTTTGGTTTCCCCCTTTTTCTTCCATTATTCTCTGTTATAGCAGTGTGATATCTTAACTACCGTTGAATTTAGTTTTGATATTGATGTTTTTATGATCTAGTTTTTCCCTTGTGATCTCCTTCTACTTCATTATTCATTGTAATTCCCTTTTGAGAGTGATTTTTTGATCTCTAAAGAAAGTTAGGTGGTCTAGAAAAAATCACTATGGTTGTATCTATTTGTTTAAGTGTATAAAATATTATTTGATCATGTCGAAAAAACATGCATATTAACTAAAAGAATAATGGGTGATCATAATCATGTGTTTGGACTACTCCTTGGATTTCTTTGGATCCAATAGTATTTAGACCTATATTGTGGAAACCTATAGGGTGAGCATACCCTTGAACAATTATTAACTGGATTTTGGCTTAAAATAAATTGTATCATGACATGAGACATTTGGTGATTTATTTTGATAAAATCACTTTGTAAAATGTATTGTTTATTTTTTGAAATGACTGGTGATAATTTGATATGTGATGGGTGTGTACATTGGAATGATAATGGATTAAGATGTAACTTGATAAATAAAAGGGTAATTTAAATACAAATGGTAATTGGATGAATTGACCATTGTGAAAAATGATGTTATGTTATGTTATGTTATTCCTATTGTTATGACTTATGTTGTGATTTATGATATAATTCTTATAGGGATTAGTTTGGTTATATTGAAGTTCTTATATATAGGGCTTGTACTAGTTTCATACTAAAATGATTATATATAGGGCTTGGAATAGTTATTTTGTATTTCATATAGGTCTTGGACCAGTTATGCTGAAACGCTTATATATAGGTCGTGGCTCAGTTATGTTGTAATGCTTATAGGTCTGGGCCAAGTTACACTAAAATGATTATACTTAGGTTTTTTCCAATTATGTGATTATTCCATGGAATTGTGGTTATGGTTGGCAAGGTAATGCTATATTCTTAGAGATATTTCAGCATAGTATTGAAGATGGTTGGTTTTTATAATGTATTTATTGATTAATTAATACTCTTATTTTATTGCTTTATTGCATAAACTTAATATCAAATTGGTTTTTTTAGACATGGTAGTGTAGACCAACTGAGTTATACTTACACCCTATTTAGTCCACCATTTGTTACCCAAAAAGATTTCATGGATGCAGGTTTGGAAAAGGTACATGGACCTTGTTCTCAATTGTTACTTATTTGATGGGTTGGAGCGTTGAGACAATACCCATGTGGGATTCGGGACTGGTGAATTTTTGAGTTTCTCTATTTTATATTGATCTTTTATCAGTATGACTTTTACCAGGAATTTTAGTTATATTTAGTCTTCCATTACATATTCTATTATTATAATTGGATTATTCAGTTGAATTTTATTTTTGGGTTTATCTTCTATGTTGTAATGTTTCTAATATTTATATTACTATGATATTTGTTTATTTATGTTTTATTATAACTTTTTATGAGGGGGTATAGTCTCCCCACTATGTTCTCTACACTCCCACTACTAGTCAGTAGCCTCTGGTATATGGGGAGGCATGCTTGTGGTCCAGTAAAAAACCTAATTTTCCCATGTGAGAGAGTGTCAGATCAGGGGACATTACAAAGTGGTATCAGAGGATCTAATGTTTTCTTTTATATTACATTACTATTTATAATGGTGTAAAGGAGACTAGGATGTGTTAGGACCTGGTAATGAGCTTGTTTATGTGAGTAGTTAACCCATGTATGGGGGAAATGTGACTTCTCATGGATGGGATTGTTTTCTATGATGTTAATTTATTACGATTGATATTATTTCACCTTGGGTGATTCACATGTTGTGTGATGTTATTGTTTCTTGATATTTATACCCATGTCCTAGTATGGAAGAAGAAGAGTATGAATGCATCATGTTATGAACATAGGTATATATGTTGACAAGAGTTTTTCATGATAGGGACATATTTATTTCATGTGATATATTTTCCTAGATGAAATGTGAAATGAGATCCCTATAATATATGAAAAATGAAATGAAATAACTGTTATATTATTCTAATTCACTTATTAAGCCATGTTTAGAGAGACTATGATCCAGTGGTTCTCTATTGTTTTTACCTGTTGAGGTTGAACTTGTTATTATCCAGTGTTATAAGGAGTGTGTTTTTCTTGTAGATAAAATTCCTCCTCATCATATTTGAATTGATCATTAGGATATTGGAAATTAGAACACTCCTAATATAGATGAACCGGATCCTCCTATAAATATTGAGGATCATATGGATGTTAAGATTCACAGAAGCTTTCTAAGGGTTATGAAATCCATGGAAAGGGATATTGTTCACACATACCTTTTATTTTTGAGATAATGAGATATTTTTATTTGAAGAATCTACCTACATTCACTAGGGAGGGAGGCCCCTAGGAAACTGAGTTCTACATCGAGTCAGTCCATATGATCTTCAAGAATCTCAAGAAACCTATAGAAATGAGTGTGAATCTTGCTTTTTACATGCTTCACAGACCATCTAAGAATTGGTGGGACATTCAGGAGCAATCTAGGCAGCGAGATAAGTTATCTGAGAAGGACTTCAAAGAAACGTTTTTGAGACACTTTTATCATAAGACATTGAGGTATGATAAGTATTTCAATTTCATGCACCTAATGTAGGAGTGAATTTCAGCAACAGACTATATTGGAAATTTCATTTAATTGTGGAAATTTATTCTATATTTTTTAGATGATGAGATATCTAGGGAAAGGTGTTTGTAGGATGGGCTTCACTATGAGATTAGGCCGTATGTGAACATTTTTATCACCATCATCTAGGACGTGATGAATTAGTCTCTCATCATGGAAAGGAATTTATAAGAGGTCTTGGGTAGTGGATAGACTATTTCAATAGGGTGAACAAGGTTCTCTTCTTCTGGTGTAATGAAGTGTATCTATAATAGTTATCACAATGAAAACAGTGGGTAGAGTAGCTAGGTAAGTGGGAATATATCTCAGGACCATGTTCTATTGTAGTGCTATTTGTGTGGAAATGTTTTCCAAAAGAGGCCTTAGTGTCTATACCCTACTTTGGAGTGTTGTACTTGCAGCAGATTGGGCCACCTAAAGAGATTTTGTAGGGGTATGTGGCAGAAGAATAGTGGTAGGGGTCAGGATAGCTACCAGAGACTGATTAGGACTCAGTTACCCCTTAGAAGACTGGTAGATGGAGTTATATAGGATGTTCAGGTTGAGGTAGGTTATGTGTTACCCTAGTGCTGGATCAAAAGTACCAGGTACAGGGAACTTAGTAGGGGAGTCAGACTAGAGATCAAGGAAGAGGGGAAAGTCAGCTACATGCTATGAAGTCTAATCTAGCTAGTTTATATTAAAGGTCTTCTACCGTTATAGGTATGATTCTCATATCATCTACCATATATTGTAGTTTTTTTATAAAGTAGCATCACATTACTTCATATATGCTCTTTTTAAAAGTATTTTGGGCTTGTTTGTGGAAATTTTGGATGGTTTCTTAACCATTGACACACCATTGGGAGTGAGGTCAAAGAATATCAAATATTGAAAGGTGTGTTCTCTAGAAATTGATCATTACCATTTCTTTTGGGAATTTTTTATGCTGAAAATGGTAGGTTTTGATTTGATTATGGGTATGGATTTATTATTTATATACCAAGATCATATAAACTATTACCATATGATAGTTAACTTTCTATCTCCATAAGGATTTAACTGTTTTCAATAGGGTGGGTGGGATCTTTTGGTTGGTCATGCATGACCATTTTAGTGCATATTGGATTTTCTTGTTGCTTAGATAGAAGGTCTTGCTCTAGATGATGGTGTAATGTTTCAAGATACTTTTCCTTAAGCTGTAGGCTATTTTCATGATGTTTTTTCTAAAACGTTATAAGTATTACCACCTAAGTGGGAGATAGAATTCACAATAAGGTTGGTGCCAAGATTAGAGCTAGTTTATATCTCACCTTAGAGGATAGAACCAATAGAGATTTAGGAAATTAAAGTTCAAATAGAAGATCTTAAATATAATGGTTTCATATGACCTATTACATCACCATGGGGTTCTCCATTATTTTCTCCAAAAAAGGCTAATGGAACTTTGATCTTGTGTGTGGACTATCAAAAATTAAAGCAGATGACAGTTAAGAACTGGTATCCCCTTCCACACATCAATGATCTCTTTGATCAGCTGAGAGGTGCCTAGATTTTTTATAGGACTGACTTGAGATCTGGGTATCATCATTTGATAGTGAGACCAACAAACATATGTTATACTTCTTTTAGGAGAAGGTATATATTGTAAAAGTTTATGATGATATCATTTGGTCTAACAAATTCATCAAAGGTGTTCATGGACTTGATTAATCATATTATTCATCCTTTCCTATATTATTTTTTTATTGTTTCTTTTTCAATGATATCTTAGTGTAATCCCAGTTAGTAGACGATCATGCCCAACATCTTGACATCGTCTTAAGAACATTGAGAGAGCATTGTCTTTATGCCAAGATATGTAAATACAGTTTTTGGATTGATAAACTACACTTCATGGGACTTGTCATCTCAAAGGTTGGAGTGTTAGTAGACCTGGAGAAATTTTTAGTTGTGGTATCTTGAGAAAATCCCAATAATGTATTCAGGATTTGTAGATTCCTCAGTTTATCAGGTCATTATTAGAATTTTAACAAGGACTTATCCCATTTGGAAGCACTGATGTCCAGTATAACCAAGAAAGGGGTAATGTTTTTTTTGTTATATGCTTTTTAGAGATAATTTTAGGAGATGAAGGGAAGGATGACCTCAACACCAATCCTCAACTTACCTATTATAGGTAAGGAATATATTTTTTACTATGACACATATGAAGTTGGACTTGGACTAGTTCTAATACTAGAGGACTAAGTGATTGTTTATGGATCTATATAGCTGAGACCGCATGAGAGGAATTACCATACTAATGATTTAAGTTTATCTATGGTGGTACAAACACTCTGATTCTAGAGACACTATCTTTTGGGAAAAAGTTTTATGGTGTACACAGATCATAATAGTCTCGGGTACATCTTTTCTTAGTGGGAACTTAACCTTTGGTAGAGAAGGTGGGTTGAGTATCTTCAATTTTTCTACATTGAGTTGGATTATAAACTAGGAAAAAGAAATTATGTTTATGATTCCTTAATCTATAAGACATGGACAGAGGAAGTGCAGGAATCTTACGACTAGTGGAAAATGATGGAACTCTTTTCATACATGCATATTGATGTTTATGAGTCTCAGGGATGAGTAGAACTAACTTCAACATCTTTTATACCCATTATTTTAGACCATATCAAGACTAATTAGTTATCTAATATGGATGGATTATTTTTTAGGGATATATTATACGGTGGGGGTCCACCATTAGGATGGTATCTTGGAAGTGGAGATACTCTTCTTTTATATGGATGAGTATGGATATTACAGGCTTGAGAAAGGAGATAGTGAGAGAGTTTTGTGATTCTAGATGGGAAGTAAACCTAGGTTTGAAAAATATGTATCATTATATCCGTAGACAATACTGGTGTACAAAAATGAAGAAGGAGGTATCGGTCTTCATAGTGAGAAGCTTAACCAATCAATAGGTGAAAGCCGAGCACCAGACACTAGCTAGGTTGTTGCAGCCTCTACCCATCCTCTAATGGAAATGAGATGATGTAACTATGGATTTTGTGATAGTATTACCTTGGACACCTTTCAGGAATGATGGTGTGTGACTGATTTTGGATCAAATGATGAAGGTATCCCACTTATTTCACATTATAGAGACCTTTATTATTGATGATATAGGTAGTCTTTATGTGAAGGAGATAGTTCGGTTACACAGTGTTCCAAGGAGTATCATTTCTGATAGAGATCCTTATTTCACATATTAATTCTATCAGGGTATTCAGAAGTCTCTAGGATCACAGTTTCTTCTGATCATAGTTTATCATCCTTAGATAGATGACGAATCTAAACGGACTATTTAGATTCTGGAGGATATGTTATGAGTCTATGTTTTGGTTTTAGGAGTTCATGGGAGAAGCATATTCTACTCAAAGTGTTTGTGTATGATAAAATCCTCCAATAATCAACCTATATGGAACCTTTTTAGGATTCCTATGGTAGGCTATGTCATTCTTCTAATTTTGGTTATAGGTAGGTGAGTCAGCACATGTTGGACCTAGCCTCAGGAAGGATATTTCTGAGTAGGTTCCGTTGATTGGAATTTTTTTGGTGACAACACAGAGAAGGAAAAAATATTATGTTGATAAGTAGAGATGATCTATGGGGTTTTAGGTGAGTCATCATGTTTTCCTTTGAGTGTCTCCTAGGTTGGGGAGACGTTATATTAGGAAATAGTAAAATCTACCACCCAAGCTTGTTGGTCCATTCAATATAATGGAAATGGTTTGTTCAGTAGCATATTGATTAGCCCTTACACAGTGTTATAGTGATATACATGACATGTTTCACATATCTTTTCTTAGTAGATATCATCTTGACCCTTATCATGTGATAAACATTGATGATATTGAACTTGGTGTAAATGCATCCTTTGAGGATCATCTAATACGAAATGTGGACTATAGTGAGATGTATATCCAATAAAATACTATACCTATAGTGTGAGTGTAGTGGTAGCATGTTCAGGTTCAAGAGGATACCTAGGATAGGGAATCTAGTATGTGATTATAGTGGCGAGATTTGTTCTCTGATACCCTATAGTGATGCTTGGAGCAGCTTGGGGATGAACTGCTATATGGTGGGAAGGTTGTAAAATCCCATCATTTCCTTGTATGTTCCTCTTGAGTTTTGGTTGATCCGATTTTATTTTAGTTTTATTTTATTCTTAATACCTTGGTGGTAGATCCTTTTCCTTGGGGTTGGAGAGATTTTTTCAAGTAAAATGACCTAAATTTTGGGTATGTATGTTTTTTTTAATTAATGGAGTCTGGGTATAAATATTTCAAAAGGATTATTAAAGTTATTCATGGGTTTTAAAATCATTGGAGGTTGTTTAGTTTCTTTCTACAGAATCTAGGTAGAGAGATATCTGCTAGACACTTTCACATCATGAATATTTTACACGACGTGGACCTACTGTTGGGAAGATGTTCTAAACTAGTTCAGATCATGAAATATTTACATGTTGTGAAACTGGTTCACATCATGAAATGGTTGATCGATGTTATTTTAATCTAAGGTTACATGTTTTTCAGTATTTCTTATAAATAAAGAAATTTAAATCATGTAAGGGTTTCACACCATGAATAACTTAGGACCAGTGGTTTAAAACCACATTGTGAATATTATTTTATTTCCCATTCATCTTGTAGATTTCTCGCTAAAACCTAAGGGCGACTCCAAACAATTTTGGAGTGATTCCTCCCATTATAGATGTCTTAGTCAAGAATTTAATAACTGATGAGTTCCTTCTCTTTAGTTTCCCATTGTTTCTTATGTTATTCTCTGCTATAGGTGGGTGATCTCTTGACCTCCATTGAATCTGGTTTTGATCTTGATGATTGTGCAATATAGTTTCTTCCTTTTGATATCCTTCACCTCTATTCTTTATTAGCATTCTCTATTTAGAGTGTTGTTTTGATCATTATATAAAGGTAGGTTTTCTAGAAAAAATACCTATGGTTTGTTTCTATTTGTTTATGTGTCTTAAATAATATGAAATTGTTCCAACACAACATGAACATTAACTAACAGAATAATGGGTGATGATAATTATGTGTTTGGACTACTCATTGGATACTTTTAGATCCAATAGTGTTGAGACCTGGCTTGTTTATTCCTATAGGATTAGCCAAACCTTGAACAATTATGTGTTTCTTTTGGATTAAAATAAATTGTAGTATCTTGGGTAATTTCTTGTGATTGAATCACTTTAAAAAATAGATTACTTGTTTATTGAGATAATTGGTGATAATTTGATATAATATGGGTGTATACATTATCATGATAATATCTTAAGATATAATTTTATGAATGAAAGGTTAATTGAAAGACAAATGGTAATTTTATGAATTAATCATTGTGGCTTATGATGTTATGTTGTGTTATTCCTATCATTATCAATTATGTTGTGATTTATGCTATAATTCTTATAGGGCTTGGCCTGGTTATGCTAAAATGATTATATATAGGGATTAGCCCAGTTTCATGCTGAAATGATTATATATTGGGAATTACCAGTTAAACTGTAATTCTTATAGGTCTTGTAATGGTTATACTGAAATAAATATATGTAGGGCTTGGCCCATTTATGTTATAATGCTTATAGGACTTGGCCTGGTTATGAAAAATAATATTATATAGATGACTTGGCTTGGTTATGTTGTAATGATTATAGGGATTGGCCTGATTATGCTAAAATTATTATATATAGGTCTTGGCCTATTTATGGAGAAATGATTATATATTGGGATTGGACCGATTATGTTTTAATTCTTATATAGAGGGCTTGTCCCGATTATGTTGTAATTCTTATAGGACTTGGCCTAGTTATACTAAAATTCTTATACATAGAAATTTTTCCTAGTTATGTGATTATTCCATGTACTTGTAGTTATGGTTGGCATAGTAATGTTACATGCTCAGAGATATTCTAGAATAGTGTTGAAGAATTTTCATTATTATAGTGTATTAATGGATTAATTAATGCTCCTGTTTTATTTCTTTATTTCATGAACTTACTATCAGACTAATTTTGTTTAGACATGGTGTTGTTGACTTTCTGAGGTATACTCACACCCTATTCGGGCCATTGTTTGGTACTCAAGAAAATTTCAAGGATACAGGTTTGGACAAGGTAATGGGACATTGTTGTTGATTGTTGCTTGCTAGATGGGTTAGAGCATGGAGACGGGACAAATGTGGGGTTTGGGATCAGGGTTATTTGAGTTTCATTGTGTCATCCTGGTCTTCTATCTTTATGACTTTTAGCATGAATTTTAGTTACATTCATCATATCATTACATCATTCTCTTTTTTCATTGGATTACTTAGTTGACTTTTATTGTTGGGTTTACCAACCTTCTTGTATTGTTTCGGGTATTTCCATTACTCTGATATTTTTTCATTTACATTATATTGTGACTCTATAATAGGAGTTATATATGGCATACCACCCTTTTTATTACATAACTTTTCATTTCATTTTACAAACAGAGGATCTTTAAAGTCTAGTGCCTTAGAAAAAATGGACATAATACATGATAACATAAAACATTATTTTAATACCCTTGAAAAGCTTATTTAAAAGTTTATCATAAGTAAAATTATTGAATCTCATAACCTGGAGACATATATCAAAGGAAAGGGTAAGCAGAAGTCCTAGTAAGGAAAACAAGTGAAACAGTTTACATGTGAACTTGAGAGATATCGATAAGTACATGGGGATAAATGGGAATGTCATAATTATAATAACTTGAAACATAACTTGAAAATGTGGATACAAAATTTAATTTATACATTCATAATCATATCACTAAGGTTCATCCCCAAGGTTTCATAAAAATTACCAAATTTATTCAGCAAGGTATTGTGAAATTTTTCATCTCTAGAGATTAATTTCTTTACCCAATGTATTGGAGAACTATCAAGGATCGCCCTTAATATGTCTTTATTTTCATATGATCCACATAGATCATAATCAATCATTTCATAAATAACCCATAGAGTTTAAAATAAATGGGCTTTATTTCAAAATCATGACATTTCAAAAGTTCTTTAAAACATGATCATTATGTCATTTATAACCCATGGAAAAGGAATGAGGGTTTCATGTATATCAGTTACAGAATAAAATATATCATTTTTTTCTTTATGAATACCCCTAGAAATAAAATAGTTTTGGTAATTCACATAAATAAAATAAGATAATTTCTTTAGAAAAAGAGAGGTATTTTGAGACGAAATTCATGCAACATAATGGCTATATAATATGGTTTTAGAAAAAATTAAAAAGAGAGGGGAAAAGGGTCACCCACTCATAAATAAACCATAAAACAGTATAGGGATAGAATAAACTAGAAATAATATCATGGTATGGATATTTGAATGACATATCACATGAAAAGGAAACTTGAAAGAAAAGAGAAGATGTGATTTCTTTTATGAAAATTCGGCAGCCTAACGGTGTCACATAAAAATTCAGAAAATGAATTTATGAGAGAAAAAAGGGAATATAATAATATTTAAATAAAAATTATATTAATAGGTATAAATAATATCATACCCCAACATATAAAAATGTAAATTCAAGGACATAACATTAAAGAAGTGTTGGCTAAATAGGAGGGTGAAAGGTTCCCTTACCTTGAAGAGTAACTTCAAAAACTAGAAAGTTTGGACCTTGGGGGGCTTGAGGTAACCTTGGGAGGACTTCTTGGGAGGTAAAAAGATCATATATTCATTGAGGATGAATTTGGAATGAAAGTAATGAAGGAATGGGTTGGTAATTATAGAAAAAGTGAGGGAATATTTTATTAATTTCCAAGGGACACCTCATTAGTGGTATTTGAAAAACCATGGGCTTGCCCATGGTATTGGCCACTTGGGACATGTCATAGCATATTTTACTGTACATAATTAGACTATAATTATTACATCATTATTACATCATTAATGATGTCATTAGACACACTAAAACTCAAAACTATATTTTTACTATTCATTGAAAAAAAAATTATAAAAATCTCATAAATTCACCCTAACCTAATATCGGTGCTTTGAATTCAAAAATGAACTCCATTTTATGAAAATAATTTTCTAATTGTTAGATATTTAATTTTTAAGTAAAAAAACTATTTAACCAAAAAAACTACTAATACTTAACTAATAATTTTTGAAACAGTTATTTACTTATGCTATTATATCACATTACCAATCAAGGTGCCTAAATTATATTTATACTTTCTTAAGTGAGGTTATTATTCCATTTTCACATTACTATACATAAAGTAAATATTACTATTCATAATTTACTATTCACTAAAAAATAAGTTGATCTTATTAGAAGCTAAATTTCTTACTGATCACAACTATAGAAGACCATTTTTTGAAAATCATTTCACATTATTAATTATTTAAAGTATAAAAAAAATATTTTAAAATACCTTTTTTCCAATATTCTTCAATAATATAGAACTTCTATAAATTCATCCTATATTTATTTTAAAATTTGAAATTCACAAATATTACCATAATAAGAAATAACAATTTTATTTATACAAAATGATTACACAAAGTAACTAAGGCCTCGTTACATAGCCCCTTATAACACCTAAATAGGACCTAAGATTATGGTGTAAAATGGTGATAGAATATTGGGGTGGCTCGGACAACATTGCCCGAGTGGTGATTTCTATGAGCTTGAACTTCTCCCGAAGGCAATTACGTTCAAGATTAATATGTTGAAGCTTGGATTGGGCTTGGTTGAGAGAAAATCCCAATGATGTTACCTCCTTCCCAAGCTCTAACAGATAATATTTGAATGGCCCGAGTGTGCTGGATGGGGACATTGACTCTTCTTTCTATATTAATTAACCATGATCATTTGTATTTATAAACAATAATCATAACATTAAGAGTATAGTTTCCAACAATCATATTGACCAATGGTGATATAATAGTTGAAACCCAACTATCTCATTTTATTTATACTCACTTCATTAATAAAAGGATATAGTTTTTTTGAGTAAAAAAATAAAATAAAACATAAAATCATGAAACAAATATTATTTAAAAGTTTGGGTCGTTACATTCTTCCCCCCTTAATAAATTTCGTCCCCAAAATTTCAACTCGTACCCTCTGAAGAGAAAAGGTGTGGGTACTTCTACCTCATAGACTCCTCTAGTTCCCACGTGGCTTCTTCACATTTCTATTTCCTCCACAACACCTTAACATAGTGTGTAGTCTTATTGTGTAGATCCTTGTCTCTATGATCCAAGATCTCCATCGGTTTCTCCTCATAAGAGAGGTCATGTTCTGGTTATACCACATTTGGATTTAGTACCTGTGAAGGGTCTTGTATGTACTTCCTCAAGAGGGATATGTGTAAGAAAGCTGGGAATATGCCCCCATTTGGGCCTTCGAGACACCGAAACTAGTGGAAATACGAGTTTTAGCGTCATCGTAATAACGTCGGTTTTTTAAAAACCGACGCGAATAGTATGTGCGGGAAATTTATGGCGTTGGTTTTTTGTAAAACCGATGCCAAAAACAATTATCTGATGATATTTCACGTCGTTTTTCATGAAACCAATGCAGAAATTTTTTAAAAAAATGTTTTGGTGTCGGTTTTGAAGAAAACCGATGCCGACAATAATAATAAACAAATTTTCCATATCGGTTTTGAGGAAAAACAACGCAGAAAATAATTAAAAAAAAATTCCAGCGTCAGTTTTTAAGAAAACCGACACCGAAAATAAATAAAAAATAAAAAATTTGCGTCTTTTTTTTTGAAAATCGATGCCATGAGATATCCTTTCGGCATCAGTTTTTAAAATAACCGACGCTGAAATGTTTTTTTTTAAATTTTCAGCATCGGTTTTCTCTAAAACCGACACGAAAATTCATTTAAAATGATTTGGGGACTAAAACCCTCATTTTGTTCAATCATTGAAATCGAGTTCCGCTGCGGCACTTTAGACTCCTGACAACCTTCAAACCTGATTTTTGATCTTGGAAGGCCATTGTTGAAGGTTTTGTGTCGTTTTTATGATTTCGGGTATCCATTCTTCCTTTTTATCTCTTGTTTCATCTCCCATTGTTTATATATTCTTCAAGAACCCTATTTTGTGCGATTTTCATCATTGGTTCGATTTTAGTTGTTTTTTATCATTATTTTTGGTTTTTATTATCATTGTTGGTATAGATTTTATAGTGTTTGTTTTTTAAAGTCATTATGCTGAGCGCAGTTTGGATTTTACATCTCCATTCGCATTGAACTTCAAATTTTTTGTTTGTATTATCATTATTTCAGTTTAAAATGATGTTTCATTACATTATGAAGTACTATATTTTTAATTCCATTTCCATTTTAATTAATTATTATTCGAAAAAATAATTTTATTTTGTTATTTATTGATGAACTTAGTGTGTTTTGGTTGTAGTTTGTCTTGTTTTTTTGTATCTATATTTATCATTTAGGTCATGTTGTGTTATCTGGGATTAACATGTGAATATTTTATTTCATCAGTGACTTTGAATTAAATGTGATTGAAGTTATAAAATTACATTACACCCATTTTGATTGATATTTTACATTTTGAAATAACCAATTATATTTTTTACTTTTAATAAATAATTGAGATTTATTAATAATTAACTACCCATGTCTGTGGCTTGCATTTCACACCAACATTTATTAATTCTTTGTTGGTTTATTTTTTTCTATACATTGTATGAATGTATTGTTTAGCTAATGGTGTTTAGTCTTCTAACATTGTTGACATTATACGGACTCAAATTAAAGAAACATTGATTCCTTTTACTACATATCTAGCACATTAAAATTGATATTTAATTAATCATATAATTAAATATGAAAACGATAACAAGAGTAAATTTTTAATTATTGTAAGAGCTATTTCAATGGATTTAGTAGAATCTATTATGTATTTTATAGGATGTGCATTCTTTATAATAGTGTAACCACTATATTGATTCTCCTCTACATGGTTGCCTCTATGGTAGCTCGATTGGCTATAGCTCGTATCCTTGTTGATCATTCTCTCCCAGGAAAATTGCCCCATCCCGACCCTCCTCCCTAATCCCACCTCTCCACCTATCCATACTCTCCACCTCACCACCTCTCTACCTCTCCCTCCCAATCCCTTTCTGAGCCTCTCCACTACATACCCACCTCCCACTAGGACTCTACCTTCCCCCTACCAACCTTTAACTCAACATTCATGTTTCCTCCTTTATTCCCATTGCCACCTTCATTTCCATAATTGACTTAATTACCGTGTTCCCTTCAGATCTACCTCCCAAATTCTCATTCTCATTTTTTCCGCAATGTCTATCTATCCTCTCGAATAACATCATCTGCATCACTAGACCCTATAATGGGTTCATCCTCTATCTAGAACTGCTACTATATTCACTTTCATATTAATCTCGATACATGTATTTGTTAGTACATAGGTATAGATCATACCACAAAATCGTCAATAATTTATACATATTTCCATGTACTCCCACATTTCACTTATTTCATCCTTTAAATTAATGTACTCTTCAATATTTTTGACACATGCAACATCGAAATATTGAAACTATGTAAAATGAACTAATAAATTTTAAAAGAATGATATTATAATTAAATAATAATATCAATATAACATACATGTATATAATATGAAAATAAACTGTTTACTCTATTTGTAAACGTGTTTCATATCTGATGTCTTTTATCTGATTATCAATAGTTTTTATTAAATATGTTTTTGTTTACAAATTATCTGATAGATATTTAAATGTTTATATTTTTTAATATATTCATCAATTATATTGTGATATCAGGTATTAATGGATTGTAATTGGATTTATTTACGAAGAACCACTAGTGAATATGAAAAAGGAGTTGATAATTTTTCAGAATTTTCTAAATGACATCTTCAAAATATTGATTTTATTTTCTTTCCATGTTTGAAGTGTGTAAATATGAGAAATTTAAACTCCAGAGAAATCAAGGATCATCTCACTTGTTATGGTTTTAGCCTTAATTATACACATTTGATCTTGCATGGTGAAAGAACTGAAAATTCAACATTCAATGTTGATGACAATATTCATAATGAGGCAGAGGATCGTATTGAAGAATTAATTCATGATTTAGGTGTTGAAACCATCGAAAAAACACCAACTGTTGAACGATTGTATGGAGATTTTGAGAAACCATTATTCCCATGTTGTAGTAAATATATAGTGTTATTATCAGTTTTGAGATTAGTTAACTTAAAAGAAAAAAAAATGGGTGGAGTGATAAAAGTTTCTCCAGTTTACTTGAGCTTTTAAAAGAGCTACTTCCAGAAGGCAATGGGCTTCAAGATTCCAATTATGAGGCGAGGAAAATATTATGCCCAATGGGATTGGGGTATAAAAAGATACATGCTTGCGCCAATGATTGTGTACTATATAGGAAAGAAAATGAACATTTATCAAGTTGTACTACATGTGGGACATCGCGCTATAAGATGGATGAGAAATTCAACTCAGATTCATTCTTAGGTGATGTCATGTAACGTTATGAAAAATAAATTTTTTACTTTCTAATGATATCATCCAATATTTTTTGCATACAATTCTGATAATTCAATTCTAATTTATTTTTAGGTACTAGAATCAAAACTCCATCTAAATCAATTTGGTACCTTCCAATAATTCCTCATTTTAAGTGTCTATTTGAAAATTCAATTGATGCAAAAAGGTTAAGATGGCATTCAGATGAGCGCATATTTGATGGTAACTTATGTCACCCTACTGATTCACCACAGAGGAAGAGTTTTGATAAAAAATTTCATGATTTTGGAAGTGAAGTTAGAAATCTCAGAATGGGATTGTGTACTGATGGAATGAATTCATATCGGAGCCTCAGTAGCCAACATAGTTCATGGCCTGTTTTGCTGGTACTTTACAACTTTTCCCCACATCTATGTATGAATAAAAAATATGTTATGATGAACTTGATGATTTTTTGACCAAAACAACCAGGAAATGATATTGATGTGTATCTTACACCATTGATTGATGATTTGAAACTGCTATGGGAGGAAGGTGTTAAAGTTTTCGATGCATACAAGAAAGAGTGTTTTCTTTTGCGTGCTATGATAATGTTCACTATAAACGACTTTCCTGCATATGGAAAATTATCTGGATATAGTGTTAAGGGACATAAATCATGTCCAATTTGTGAAGAAAAAACTTCATATTATCAATTTCATAATGGAAGAAAGACGGTGTACATGGGACATCGAAGATTTTTGTGAATTGATCATCCTTATCGTAGATTGAAAAAATTATTTAACGGTTTACAAGAATACAACCTCCCCCCTCGACCATTTTCAGCTGAAGAATATTATGACATAGTGAAAGATATTGATTCGAAATTTGGAAAGAGAAAAAGTTATGGTTTACAAAAACATATCTGTAAGAAGCTGTCTATTTTTTTTGAACTACCTTATTGGAGATTTTTAGAGATAAAACATAACATTGATGTTATGCATGTTGAGAAAAAAAATATGTGATAGTTTGATTGGAACTTTGTTAGACATAAAAGGAAAGACAAAAGATGGATTACATGCTAGATTGGACTTGATATTAATGAGAATACGTTTGGAGTTATCTCCCGCTATGAAAGAAAACAGAACATATTTACCTCTATCTTGTCACACATTAAGCAAGATTGAAAAGATGAATTTTTGTCAGTGTCTTTATGGTATTAAAGTACCCGGTAGTTTTTCTTCAAATGTGAATAATTTTGTGTCATTAAAGGATTTTAAATTAATAGGTATGAAATCTCATGATTTCCATGTGTTGATGCAACAAATTATACCAGTTGCAGTGCATGGTATATTACCAAAAGCTTTCAGAAAGATAATCATCAGGTTATGTAATTTCTTTAAATCCATTTGTAGGAAAGTCGTTGATCCAAATTTGTTAGATGTGTTGGAGAATAAAGCAACTCTTATTCTTTGTCAACTAGAAATGTATTTCCCACCCACATTTTTTGATATAATGGTTCATCTATTGATTCATTTGGTGCGTCAGATAAGAATATGTGGGCCTGTTTATTTAAGATGGATGTATCCTTTTTAAAGATATATGAAAATTTTGAAAGGATATGTTAAAAATCCTTATCGACCAGAGGCCTCTATTTTTCAAAAATATGTATCAGAAGAGGTGATTGAGTTATGTGCTGATTATTTGAATGAGGTGGAGCATATTGGTCTCCCTATATCTCGATATATGATAGTTGATAGAGAAGGTAGAGTGGTTCGAGGCTTAAAGGTAAAGTTCATTCCACGTGATGAAGTGATGCAAGCACATTTATACATTTTGAACATCATAGATGAGATTCAACCATATATATCCTCACATATTGCTGAATTAAAGTTATGATGTCTGAAAAGAAACGAAAAGTGGTTGATGATTGAGCATAAGAAGACATTTGTTTCATGGTTTAAAGAGAAAGTCACCCCAGATATATCTGTATCAGAAACATTGAAGTGGTTAACAGGGGGACCATCTCTTAATGTGATCACATGGTCTGGTTTTGATATCAATGGATACATATTTTACACAAAAAACCTGGATGACAAGAGTACCATTCAGAATAGTGGTGTGATGGTATTCGCTGAAGCAGCGCATTTTTCGAGTGCCAAAGATAAAAACCCAATTTCTGCATCAACGTTATATTTTGGAGTTATTGAAGACATATGGTAAATTGATTATATTAAATTTTGAGTCACTATTTTTAAGTGTAATTGGGTTGATAGTAATAGTGGCATGAAACATGATGAATATGGGTTTAAACTGGTTGATTTGAAAAGATTTAATCACAATGAGGAACCATTTATCATGGAGACACATGAAAAACAAGTATTTTATGTCATTGATCCGTCGAATGATCATTGTTCAGTTCTTTTGCAAGGGAAAATATATCATTTGGGTGATGAGGATGATTTTGATGATGCTAGTGATTTTCATGAGCCTTATTCATCTATTACGCAATTTCTAGTTGATTACAATGAGTATAAGACAAACATATTGCATGAAATACGTACCGATCATGATTAAGGAATGTGGGAAAACACTAAATTAGTCTCCTAATTTTTCTGGTAAATATTTATATTTTGTGTCTATTTTTAAAACTTACAAATGCATGCCTCTATTTTTACATATTTATTTTTGTCTTCCTTGTTTCTAATTATTCAGTTTTCTAATGATATGCAGGTACACAAAATTTCATTACACTTTCTAGTAGCAATGTCAGATACAGATAGAGAGGAGCAGTTACCAAGGTATATCTATTTTGACATATTATTAAATATTCAGTAATATACTTATTTAATGAAATAAAACTATTAATTTACAAAAAAAAAATTGCAGGACTACTGATGCGTCCTCGGTGGAGGAGACTTCCCAATTACTACGCAAAAATAAAGTTCTCAAGTTGGTAAACGTGGTATTACATGTTTACCAAAACTATAACTTTCCTGTGATGATAACAAATTACACATCCGTTTTTATGATAATAATAATTCATTTGGCCCAAATACAGTTCAGTTTGTCAGTTATATAGCGATGCAGAGCCGTTGCAGGGTTAGTATTTTATATCCTGATTAGAAGTCAGTGGACAGGACGTCAAAGCAACAGCTTTGGGAGGCCGTGACAGTAAAATATCTTACTTTATTTATTTTATCTCATTTTTTGAATATTATATATTTTAAATGACATATTTAATTTATTCAATTACAGATGACATTCAATTTTGAGGAAAACAAAAAAATTAAGAAAATACATCTCTCTTTAGCGGCGGTTCGATAGAGAGATTTTAAAAACAAAATGAAAAAAAAATATGTTTTTGGAAAGAGAAGATTTGAAAGGCCATGTCTTAAGTATCCATATATAGATGAAGAAACATGGAAGCGATTTGTTGACAGTCGTCAGGAAGAGAAATTTCAGGTGTGGTAATTGTTTTCTATTTTAAAATTTATGCTATATTTTTCTTATTACATAGTAGTTTATTTTCATATAACAAGCCTCCAGGAGATCTCATCAGGAGATCCAGTTGAAAAACGTATACCCTCATACTTTATCACATGGAGGGTATTCATATTTGAAGCAGAAAATGATTTAAGAAAAATGTGAAGCATTAAGATCTCGATCAAGTAGTGGTTTAGAAGAGGTCCAGTTTGGTCCTCCATCTCCTCCCACTCACCATGAGAAATGGAAACGAGAAAGAAGAAAAAAAAATGAACAATATCTTACAGAGGAAGCTCATCAAGTGGCTGATAAAATTGTAAGTAAATATTATTTATTTGTTAACAATTTTTCTATTTAATAATTTATAAACACTAATATAACCTTTTTATTTTTCATTTCAGGATGAACTTCAGGAGCAAGAGACACAAGGCTCTTTTATCCCTAAGGGTAGGATGGACATCCTAGCCACTACTTTGGGAAAGGCATAACACCCCGGCTATGTTAGAGGATATCAGGTGGGTGTTAGTATTCGGAAGGTTTTTGGTAAGAGTAATCAATCAAAAGACCCAGAAATAGAATCCTTAAAAGAAGAGTTGAAAGATATGAAATAGTCTATGGATGATCAAATTCAAGCAGTAGTGCAGAAGGCTTTATTAGAACACTTGGAAAGATAATCACAGTCTGTGCAGCCTTCCCAGGTATATTATTTATTTGTTGTCAATTTTTCTATTTTATAAATTATAATCACTAATATAATTTTTTCATTTTTCAGCCTTCCCATTTTGCTCACCCGGACTACCCTACCTCATCTGCTTAGCCTGCCCTATCTACGCAGCCTTCCGAGGTATATTATTTATTTGTCATCAATTTTTCTATTTTATAAATTATAAACACTAATATAAGTTTTTTATTTTTCATCATTATCAGCCTACTCACCCCGACTACCCTGCCTCATCTGCTTACCCTGCCCCGTCTGCGCAACCTTTCGAGGTATATTATTTTATTTTAATCAATTTTTATATTTTATAAATTTTAAACACTAATATTACTTTTTCATTTTTCTGCCTTCTCAGCCTCCTCACCCGGACTACCCTGCCCCATCTTCTTACCCTTCCCCACCTGCTTACTTTGAGCCTCCACCTCCTCCCTCGGATCAAGCCTTATATTGTGAGTTGTTTGCGGGAGATCCTCATGTACATATTGTTGCATTAGGACAGGTTCATTTTTTGGGGGACTCAGTACATCATCAGCATATCCAAATGGGTCAGGTTAGAGTATCAGTACTTGTTATTATAGATCCTACTACTCTAGTACCATTTCCTACTGTGGAGATCACCAGTGTTGGGGAATGTACGGGCCATTTTTTACTTTGGCCAACTGCCCTTCTTCGTTATATTTCACTTGAGGTATGCGTTTTTTTAAATATTAATTACAAATGATTCAAAATGACTTATAATTTTTTCTAACATTTAACTTATATAGGAATATCTTAAAGCAAAAGAAACTACACAAATTCAACAAAATGTTCAGGAACATTTGTTTGTAGATACTTCTGATATTTCTTATGGGTTAAAAAGATTATCTGAGTCCTCTTCTTCCTTGAATTTTATCTACGAGTTTTGGATGATTCCTGATATATGTGGAAGAAATTATGGATTGAAATTAATGAAAGAAGATATCATGAATTTAGTTAATTTTGAAGAGATCGCGCAGAGTGTGGTGCAGTTGTTTATCATGTAAGTAAATTGATGTTTGAATTGATATTTCTTTAATAAAATATTGTTATGTCATTGACTAACTATATTTTCTTTTTAAATTAGGTATCTACACAAGATTCTTTTAATAAAGGAAACAACAAGAATTTATAGCTTTATAGATCCATAGTATATTTCCTTCGAAGCCAAACATGTGAAGAATAATGAAAGGGTTCAATATATATCCGAGCGATTAACACAGAAAGAGATTCAGTGCTGGTTTTTGCCATTTCTTGATAAGTAAGAACATCAACATTTTTATGAACTAATTATCATTATAATGTCATTAATTGTTAAATTTTTGTATTATAGGGGGAATTGGATGTTAGGTGTATTTTTCCCAAGTGAATGCACCTTATATTGGTTTTGCTCTTTATTAGGAGGAGTGCATAAACCATTTCTCACCTTATTAAACAGGTAATTTTTTTTATTTTTTATAAGCTCATTATGTTTAATTTTCATTGTTTACCCATGTATTATTAGTTCATATATTAAAAAATGCATATCATGGAAACATTTTAACAAGCAATACATGTCAGAAAAGAAACCAACAGAAATCAAATATGTGTAAGTACAGGTAATTAGTTTTTATATTTTTGTTATATATTGTTTTTTTTAATTAAATGTTTTATAACTACAGTGTCATCATCAAAATGGACATGTTGAATGTGGTTATTATATTCTACGATTCATGTACGAGATAATCACAACTGCACAAACTAATGATTTTCATAAGGTTAGTTGTATTAATTTTTTATATATTTTCTCCCATATTATTCTATTTTTTAATTTCATATCATTCAATATTATTGTAGGCATTCAATGATTCACAGCCTTATTCTGAATCTAATATGACCCATATTCAATCTACTTTTGTGAACTATTTGTTAAGTCTGATTAAGATTTGAGGTATGTATATTATAATATTTATAAATAATAATACATATGGGTACAAAAACCTAACTCTTTTAATATATTAGGTATTTGAACCTACTAATAATCAAATGAATGCTTCAATAATAACCAACAATGAGCATGCCGTAAATGCTGGAGTCTTGGGACTTGAAAATGTCACAAAATTTATTGAAGTCATTGATTGTAGATATGTGTATTTTAATTTTACTTTGGATAATTTTTTTGATTAACTAGATATAAGCATTGAAGTTATACAAGGCATTGGATGATAAATACTGTTTAATTGTTTTTGTATATTGTGTTATTTTTACAAGGGTTCTGAATTTTTTGGGAAGTGTAATTGGAAATATTTTATAAAAAAAATATTTTTATTTATTGCGTCGGTTATTTAAATAACCGACGCCGAAAAAAAAATTATTTATGGTGTTCGTTATTTAAATAACCGACGCCGAAATATTAAAAAAATTAACTTCGACATCGGTTTTATGTAAAACCGACGCCGAAAGCGAGTTCGACCGGTGCTTCAGAGTCTGTTTTAGAAAAAACTGACACCGAATATTCTGTCGAAAATTAGTTCGGCATCGGTTTTATGTAAACCCGATGCCAAAACACTTACCGAAAACTATATTTTTTACGTCGCCTTTATAGACGTTGGTTTAAAATCGACGTCAAAAATTAAAAAAAAAACGACGTTAAAATATGTTTTTCCACTAGTGCGATTTGGTCCCTGAGTCCTTTAAGGCCTTTGGCCCACCCAGGCCTTCGGGTCAGTAAGGCCTTAGGGCCACCTCAAGGCCTTAGGGCCACCTCAAGGCCTTAGGGCCACCTTTAGTGCAGATGCAAACCAGACAAACCTACAAGGAACAATCTCTACAAGGAGGATGATAAAAGGATCTTTCGCCACAGTAGAGCTAAATGGATTGAAAGAATGAGAGGGTATGCCACCTACCATCAGGACAAGCCTGTGCATGCACGGGAATGCCTATCTGAACAGCAATGCAAAGGTGTAGAGCTTATTTCACGATGAAGATGTTGGGGAGGAGCAGTTCCAAGTAGTTAGTCTGGGTTGTATGTAATGTTTGAAGCCTACGGGCAATGAATTCCTCTAAGGCCTGCATTCCATGTAATACTTACACCTATGAGCCTTGTAAGGGTTCCACCTCATCCCTTGAAAGGTGGATTATCAAAATCAATAAAAAAATGAAGGCCTTCGGGCCATTGGAGGTAGCCTTAATGTGTTGTTGGATGGCATGAACCTTTTATGTCATCTATTGCACAACATCAGGCCTAAGAAGATTTCTCTCCCCAGATTCATCCCAACAAGTTGGAGTTCTACATCACTTCTTATATAGAGATTCATAGGGTGCCATTTGAATGCTTGAATTTAAACTATTATTGTATGAGAAATCAACTAATGGGAGATGTTGATCACATCCACCCTTAAATTCCATTGAGCATTTTCTCAACATACCCTCAAGTGTTTGAATAGTCCTTTCAGATTGGCCATCAGTTTGGGGGTGATAGGCCATACTAAAATTCAATTCAGTACATAGATCATGTTGAATACTTGTCCATAATTTTGATGTGAACCTTATATCATGACCAGATACGATAGAAAGTGGAACTCCATGCAGCCTTACCACATCCTTCACGTAAATCATGGCAAGTTGATCAAGAGAAAAATCTTCCCAAATAGCGATAAAATGGGCGGTCTTTGGGAGAAAGTCCACTATAACCCATATCACATTGTTTCCCTTTGATGTTATCAGGAACCAGTGACAAATTCCATAGTGATATTGTCCCACTTCCATGCTGGTATGGGCAGTGGTTGTAATACCCCTTTATAAAGTTTTCACTCTACCTTCACTTGCTGACATACCATACACCTTGTATTCTAGTCAATAATATCCCTTTTCATATTATCCCACCAATAAAGATCATGAAGGTCCCTATACATTTTTGTTCTTCTCAGATGTATAGAGAAATTAGGGCTATGAGCTTCATCCATTAGATCCTTCTTTATTTCCAGAAGAGATGGAATACATAGTCTTGTACGAAATTTCAGTACACATTCTTGGTCAATATTGAACTCGAGAAACTTCCCATCCTTCATAACCTCAAACTTCTTCTGTAATAAAGGATCTTCTTTCTGAGCCTTCTTGATATTCTCTAGTAATGACGGTTGCGAAATCATTTGGGATAGAGTTGATGATGTCTTTTACCTTATAATTACCATGTACATTTTCACTAAGTCTTGGATCAATGGATCTCTTTGAATCCTCATCATGGATAGAAAAACTGGGTATTTCCTACTTAATGCATTAGAGACTTTGTTTTCTCTTTCAATATGATAATGAATTGAACAATCATAGTCTTTAAGAAGTTCCAACCACCTCCTCTATCTCATTTTCAATTCCTTTTTTTTTTTAAATATACCTCAAACATTGATGGTCTATGTATATATCAATTTCTTCCCATAAAGATAGGGACTCTATATTTTTAGAGAAAAAACAACCACATCCATCTCAAGATCATGCATAGTATAGTTCTGCTAATGAGTCTTCAAATGTCGAGATGCATAAGCAATGACTTTGTCATTTTTCAAGAGGACGCACCCAAGCCCTTTCATAGATGCATTGCTAAAAATAGCAAATATTTATCCACTTGAGGGTAGAGTTAACATGGGTGAATTAACCAATGTCTTCTTTAGCTCTTGGAAAATTTCCTCACTTGTTTTTTCAGATGAACTCGACCCCTTTTTGAGTTAACTTAGTTAATAGATTAGAAATTTGTGTTTTTTTTTCAAAAACCTCTTATAATATCTTGATAATCAAAGGAGACTAAAAATCTTAGTTATTATTATAGGATGAGGCCACTCCTATATAACCATTATCTTTTTAGGGTCAATTTTGATTCCTTCATTGGATATAATGTGCCCCAAGAAAGCAACTTATTGTAACCAAAATTCACATTTGCTGAACTTTCCAAAAAGCCTCTCCTTCCATAGAGTTTGAAAAATAACCCTTATATGATCCTTATTCTCCTCAAAACTTTTGTAATATATCATAATATCATTAATAAAAACTTCCAAAAAGTTATCAAGGTAGTCCTTAAAGACTCTATTCGTCAAATTCATTAAAATAACAGGAGCATTAGTCAAGACAAAGGGAATAACAACAAAATCATAATTCACATATCTTGATCAGAAGGCATTTTTTGGAATATCTTCTTTATTCACCATCAATTGATGATAACAAAATCGAAGATCAATCTTAGAGAATAATTGAGCCCCATGAAGTTGGTCAAATAATTCATCAATTCTTGGAAGAGGGTATTTTTTCTTCACTGTGATCTCATTTAGTTATCTATAACCAATGCATAACTGCATTGATCCATCCTTATTCTTCACAAAGATAATAGGTTCTCCCCAAGGAGACACACTCGGTTAGATAAACCCCTTTTCCAAAAGATCATGGAGTTGTTTCTTTAATTCCTCCAACTCCACATTTTCCATCCTATATGGGGTCTTTGATATCGGATGAGATCCAGGTAATAGTTCAATGGAAAACTCTACCTCTCTTTATGGTGGAGGTCTGAGTAACTCCCCAGGAAATACATTAATGTATTCTTGGATGATTGGGACATTTTCAATCCTTATACTCTCATTTGTTTATTTTTCTTCACCCATAAAATCCATAAAGAAGGATATATGAGGTTTTTCTAGACAAATATTAGGTTGAGATATCTCTCCATGGAAGATAAGTGAAGGTTTTCTTTTCAATAATAATGATATTTCCTTGCTTCTACATTTGATATTAGTATTATACTTTAAGATCCAGTCTATCCCTAGTATAATATTGAATTCCAGCATGGGAATGACTACTAGATTTGTGATAAGATTGTTCTCACTAAAGTAAATACTAGAGTTTCTAAACACAGATGATGCTTGGATAATCCCACCAAAATTCTTGACTAATAACTTTACTTTTAGAAATTCATGGGTTGATTCTAAATTATTTTCAAACTTGGAGGAAATAAAGGAATGCATAGAACTATAATCAAACAAAGTAAATTCCTTATTTTATCATATTTTTTTACATTATGGTTGGTTCTATATAAACAATACTACCAAATTGGAATTTAATAGTGCTAGAAATATCCTTTATCGGTTCTAGAAAAGTGTTAACTACCTAAGAAACATTAAAATCCCTAATATTTTATAAATTCTTATAGAATTGTTGATAGAGTGTACCTTTATAAGTACTTCTAAAAGTGATAAAATGTGTCCTTTTCAGCACTTTTAAAAGTGATGAAAAATGTGTCCTTTATTAGTGATTTTAAAATCATTGATAAATGTGTCCTTTATCAGTGCTTTTAAAAGCACTGATAAAGGGCCATACTGCAGTGTGTTGAAACTGAACACTGTAGCACTAGTGTAATGTGCTATAACATCAAACCTTAGCCCCAAAAATTCACCAAATATCAATAAAAACAAGTCCCCATATAGAATTTAAATGAAATGGAATTTACAACACAAATACAAGAAAAAAAAACTATATTATAGAAATTTCAAACATTAGTTTATAAAATTAGATAAATACAAATTATTACATACATTCAAAAGTATCAATGTTCTTTTATTTTTTAATCCTAAACCCAACTCATGTTATTTCCGAACAAACCCCCAGCTTGAGAAAAAGAACGCACCTATATAAGAAAACAATTCTTATGTTAGTAATAATATAAAGAAATAAATTAATATAAAGTGTTAATTTTAAAATAAATGATGTTAATTTCACGAAAATTGATGTCAATTTTAAATAAAAATATTCACTTGGAGTCATACCAGTCACACAATTCTTCATATTTAGGTGCGTCTAATTCTAAAACATCTCAAATTAATTTCAGATTATTTTCCTAAATTATCAAAATATTCTTAATGCATTTTCTCATTTTTGAGTACGTTAGTTGTCTTTTTTACTAAAATGTCATTTTAAAATGGAAACATGTAATATTGACTCATTATGATCACATAATGTATCTTCTTGATGTGGAACTGATTACTATATGTCATAAATGACTTATGAATCATTTTTCTAAATTTTCAAGAAAATTTGAGCATGTTTGATCAGTTTTCAGTGAGTGTCACTTTTTGAACTAAAATATCAATTTTAAACTAATAATGGACACTTTAAGTCATACCAATAATATGGTATATCATATTGAGGTGTGGCTAGTTCCTAAACATAAAAAATGATTTATAGATAACATTAATAAAGTATTAAAACAATCTGAATGTTTTTTCGTACTTTTGAGTAGGTCAGTTGTCCATTTTACTAAAATTGATGTTAATTTTAAATAAATATATGCACTTTGATTCATACCAATCACATAGTGGGTCATATTGAGTTGAGGATAATTTATACACATCTTAACTGACTTATGGATAATTTTCCTAAACTATAAAAATAATCCAAATTTGTTTTCTCAGTTTTGAGAACATCAGTTTTCTTTTTTACTAAAATGTCATTTTAAACTCAAAACATGCACTTTAACTCATTCGTTCAAATAATGTATTAGTTTGACATAAGACTAATTCATACACTTAAAAATTTAAATATGAATCATTTTTCTAAATTATCAGGAAAATATGAGTGTGTTTTATTGGTTTTCAATGAGTGACACTTTTTGAACTAAAATGTCAATTTTAAACTGATAACGGAGATTTTCAGTCATAATAGGCACATCGTGTATTGGATTGAGTTGTGTCTGATCCCTAAATGTCAAAAATGAATTATTGATCATTTACATAAAGTATAAAAATAATAAAAATGTTTTTTCTCAGTTTTGAGTAGGTCATTTTTCCATTTTACTAAAATTGATGACAATTTTAAATAAAAAGTCACACTTGGAGTCATACCGGTCACATTGTGCATCATATTGAGGTGAAGATGATTTATAAACATCTAAAATGACTTTTGGATCATTTTTATAAAGTATCAAAACAATATTGTTGGACTCCTCATGTGTTAATCATGTTTTAATAATCACAAATCTCATTACTGTTAATTAATCTTGATCTTCAGTGCACATCTTGTTAATGCTCTTCAAACTCAACAATAGGTGCATATCATGTTTTTATAATAACAAATCTTATGGATGTTAATTAATCTTTACATGTTTTATGCATAATTACAATTCTCTCATATATTATCTCTAATGAGTAACCTTAACTCATATTCTGCATATCACTGTCTTAGTCCAAATACAGATTTTTTTGTCTAAGTATGGACTCACCGTGACCAGACACCGTGACCAGACACTGGGACCAGACACCGTGACCAGACATCGTGAAGGACTCACCATGACCAGACATCGTGAAGGACTCACCGTGACCAGACACCGTGACCACTCACCATAACCCAGACACCGTGAAGGACTCACTATGACCAGACACCATGATCAGACACCGTGAAGAAGACACTGTTTCCATGATCACTGTGACACTATTTCTTAAGCTTTTGTCAATATTATTTTAAATGATGCTAACGGTCATATTTGTTGTTTTTAATGCAATTAATGTTATTTAATGCTAGTTGTTGGCTTGACAGGAAACCGTATCTCATACCTATGAAAAGGGAATCATTCCTACTTCCAGAGCGTGTGGAATATAAGAAAGATTGAAATGCAGTACACGTGAAGAAAAACAAGCACAAGTAGTGATGTGAAAGTGTGAATGTACAATGAGAAGAACTTGCATACACCAGAGAGCACTGTGCTGAATGAGAAGAACAATCCTGAGCACGAAATAGATTGAAAGTCTTTCAAAGAACTCTTATGAATGCAATCCAACACCACTGAAGAACACACGATGAATCAAGAGATCATTCTCACTCCTGTAGAAGACAAGCTGAACTACGACACTCTGTTTTTCAACAGAAAAACCAGAGAAGGACTCAGAAGCACTCCTGCTGAATCCAACGAGTCCTGAGATGCATTGATAATCACTAGATATTTCTAAACTCTTATCTATCTTCTCTACGTGATTTATTTATTAACTTTAGAGCAGTGTGGTGTACTCTGTATTTCTTATACACACACTATATCCTGCACTGAACTGGAGGATATCAAAATCCTCACTCCAAATCTCTTATCACTTGTTTACCCACGTCAATTGTGGAAGAGGTCCTTGTGTGGCATGGTCTTTGCTTTGTTTCCCACGTAGAACAGTGGTAGAGGCCCCTGTGTGGCCTGGATAGTTTTGTAAACTATTGTTAACCCCGATCCAGGTGTGGATCAAATTTATATAAATTTAAGAGGACTAAGTCTCAGATTGAGACTGAACCTCTTGTTATATCTTTTATGCATCTTTTATTTAAGTTTAATGTATACGACATATATTATATTTATTCCGTTGCTATTACTTTAAAATACAAAATTATTTTGAAGCTACTTTGATAGTTAGATTAGCAAGTGTTTACAATTATTGTAAATCAGTAGATTAGTTTCAAAAGTTATTTTGATCTTGTGGTTAAACTAACTGAGACCTAATAAATCTTTGAGAAGCTAAGTGAACATTTACAATCTGTATAAATTCACTACAGTTTAACTTATTTTATAAATCAGGGGATTTTAACTAGACAATGTTTTAACAGAAATTTTAATTGGAACTCAATCCACCCCCCCCCCCCCACCCCTCTTGAGTGTCCACTCTGACCAACATTTGGTATCAGAGGTGTTTTAATGATTTTCGAAAGTACTCTTTTTTTCAACTGTGATTTTAGTTGCATATCTAAAGATCTTAAATTTCTGTTAGTTCTAAATTTTTTCTCTTTAAATTGTCTTTCTAAAATCTAGTTATGGATAATAGACTAGAGGGTGCTACTACTAACAGGCCACCTTTCTTCAATGGTACCAATTATGCCCAATGGAAGCTTAAAATGAAAATTCATTTAGAAAGCATAGGTTTTGATATATGGACTGCCATAGAATCAGAATATAAACTTCCCACTACTGCTAGATCCACTTGGGATGAACCTACAAAGACTGCTTACAATAATAATTGTAAAGCCATGAATTCCCTGTACTATAATTTAGGAGATGAAGAGTTTAACAGAATTTCTGCTTGTAAAACTGCTTTTGAAATTTGGGATACCTTAGCTGTTTCTCATGAAGGAACAACCAATGTTAAGGAAATGAGATTAAATACTTATACTATTAAATATGATAATTTTAAAATGAAAACTGATGAACCTATTTCTGACATGTATCTCAGGTTTAATGAGATAGTCAATACAATGAATTCACTTGGAAAAGATGTTCCAGCAAAGGAAAAAATTATGAGAATCTTGAGATGTTTACCAGACCGATGGAGAGGCACATCTGTTTCAATCAGAGAGTCATGTGAAATTGCTGCTCTACCTATTAAAGAACTCATTGGTAAGCTTATGATGTATGAGGAAGAACTCAAGGTAAACAAAGAAGAAGAAGATGAACCTAGAAGAAAGTCCGTTGCTTTCAAATCTTCAACTTCAAAGGACAAGGATAAAGAGAAACTTCACGCTATAAATGATAGTTCAAGTTGTGAAGACAGTGAAAGTGCTTCTGATAGTGATGCTGAAATGGCTCACATTGCCAGAAGGTTTAAGAAGTTCTATAGGAAGAAGAAGTTTTTCAAAAAATCAAATTACAAAGGAAAGTATGACAATAAGGAACATTGGAAAAAGGATTGGAAGAAGTCTGATAAAAGTAATGAAGTTTTCTGCTATGAGTGAAAAAGAAAAGGACATATTAAAGAAGACTGCCCAAAGCTCAAATTCAAGAAGAAATATGAATACAAGGATAATAAGTACAAGAAATCCATGAAGGCTACTTGGAGCGCTTCTGAGGATAGCTCCACTGAATCTGAAGTCTCTGAAACTGAACACAGAAATGAGGAAAACATGTGTTTTATGACAAAAACTTCTGAAGTAACAGCTGAAACTCCTGCTTTAAATTCTTATTATTCTGGAGATGATACTTACTCTGATAACATGTCAAAATCTGAACTATTTGAATATTTTGATATGTTAGAAGAAACCTGTAATGAGCTGAAAGACAAATACAAAGGTTTAAAGAAACAGTATGCTTTAACTATTAAACATAAATCTGATCTTGATATTGAAATAGAAAAGAATGCTCAATTACTTAAAGAAAACACTAAACTGAAATTATCTAACGAGCAACTCAGAAAGGATTTAGAGAAATTCACAAATGGAAAGGATACACTAACTCAAATGCTAGGAAAGAAAGTTGCACTAAAATACACTACTGGAATAGGCAACAAACCTGGATAGAGACAGTCTACTAAGAACAGATTTATTCCTAAATCTAGATAGAATGCTGCTAATTCTAGTTCTAGATATTTATATGCTTCAACTAGTTATATTCCTAGTTATGGATCTAATAAGGTTTATCTTTCAAAGTCTGTTGATTCTACAATATTCATGAGACCCATAAGAAAAATTTGGGTACCAAAAGCTTTGATTGCTAACCTGTCTGGACCTAAGATGATCTGGGTACCAAAATCATTTCCTATATAAATCTGTTTTGTAGGAAACCTGCTTAAAGATCTCTTGTAGGAAGACCTGGTACTTGGACAGTGGATGTTCAATACATATGTCTGGAGACTTGTCATGCTTTAAAATCTTAGTCAGAGTTGATGGAGGTTTTGTCACCTTTGGTGATAATTCTAAAGGGAAAATCATCGGCTTAAGCCAGATTGTTAACACTGACTCAGTATTAATTTCTAAAGTTTTATTTGTTGATGGACTTAAATATAATCTATTAAGTATTTCTTAGTTATGTGATGATGGTTTTAATGTTAAATTTGAAAATGATTCGTGCAATGTTTTTAATTCTAAACATGCTTTAGTATTTTCTACCATGCGAAATTAAAATGTTTATGTTGTTGATTTAAATTCTTTAGCTAAGCAGAATATTACTTGTTTAAATGCTTTTCATAAATATCTTGGCTTTGGCACAGAAGATTAGGACACTGCAATATACACTCGCTTAGAAAACTTACTAGGAAGAACTTAGTTAGAGACCTACCCAAACTTGAGTTTCCAAATGACAAAGTTTTTAATCCCTGTAAAAAGGGAAAGGAACATAAAGTTTCTTTCAAATCAAAGAAAGAAGTGTCAACTTCTCAACCTCTCGAGTTGGTTCACATGGATTTATTTGGACCATCTAGAGTTTCTAGCTTAAATGGGAAGCACTATGTCTATGTCTTAGTAGATGACTTTTCTAGATATACTTGGGTATATTTTCTAGATCACAAAAGTGAAGCTTGTTCTTACTTTGTTAAATACTCCAAATCTATAGAAAACCTTAGTGGACTTAAGATTAAAACTTTGAGAAGTGATCATGGCCGTGAATTTGAGAATCATGAATTTGAATCTTACTGCTCTCACAATGGCTATAGTCACAATTTCTCTGCCCCTAAGACACCCCAGCAAAATGATGTAGTAGAAAGAATGAATAGAACTCTGTAAGAAATTTCTAGAACTATGCTTAATGAGTATGACCTACCTATTTATTTTTGGGCGGAATCTGTAAATACAGCTTGTTATGTTATCAATAGAGTCTTAATCAGACATGTTCTTAAGAGGACCCCTTATGAGTTGTGGAACCATAGGAAACCTAAAGTTAACTACTTCAAAGTATTTGGATGCAAAGTCTTTATTCTTAATACTAAAGACAATCTTGACAAATTAGAATCCAAGAGTGATGAAGGAATTTTCCTAGGTTACTCTATTTCTAATAAATCCTATAGAGTTTTCAATAAGAGAACCAAGTGTGTGGAAGAATATGTTCACATCAAGTTTGATGAAACTGATCCACATGAGCCTAAAACCTCTCTTGAAAATCTTGAAGATGATCTCTCTGTTTTGAACCTTAATGATAAAGACAGTGGACCTATAGTTAAAACGTCCAGTTCTGGAAATTTTCCAGAACCTGCTTCTGTTGATTCCCAACCTGTTGATGAACCTGAAATTTCTAGCCCTACCTTTACTAGATCAACTAGAATTCTGAATAATCATCCTTTAGATGTTGTTGTAGGAAATCTTGATAGAGGGACACAGACTAGAGCTTCTCTTAGAAATCATGTTGAACATCAAGCCTTCTTATCACAACTTGAACCTAAAAACATTGATGATTCTATTAATGATGAATTCTGGGTAATTTCTATGCAAGAAGAACTCAATCAGTTTGAAAGAAATAAATTTTGGAATCTTGTTGAAAGACCTAAGGACACTTTCACAATAGGCATAAAATGGGTGTTTAGAAACAAAGTAGATGAATCCGGAAACATATTTAGAAATAAAGATAGACTAATTGCACAAGGCTATAGTCAAGAAGAAGGTATTGACTATGAGGAGACTTTTGCTCCAGTAGCCAGATTAGAAGCTATTAGGATTTTACTTGCTTATGCTGCACATCTACATTTCAAACTATATTAAATAGATGTCAAGAGTGCATTCTTAAATGGATATATTGCTGAGGATGTTTTTGTTGAACAACCACCTGGTTTTTCAAACCCTCGTTTTCCAAATCATATTTTCAAATTATCAAAAGCTTTATATGGTTTAAAGCAATCTCCAAGAGCTTGATATGATAGATTAAGTACTTTTCTAATTTCTAAAGGTTTTACAAAAGGAATAGCTGATCCTACTCTTTTTATAAAATAAATTTCTAAAGATGTTTTAGTAGTACAAATTTATGTTGATTATATTATCTTTGGATCTTCTAAAAATTATTTATGTACTGATTTTTCAAAAATGATGCAAAATGAATTTGAAATGAGTTTAATGGGTAAACTTAAATTCTTTCTTGGTTTTCAAATTTTTCAAAATGATGATGGAATTATTTTAACTCAAAGTAAATATACTAGAGATCTTTTAAAACGTTTTGGATTGGATAGCACAAAAATTAGTGACACTCCCATGAGTACCACCTGTAAGATGGATCTTGATGAAAATGGTAAATCTGTTGATCAAACCACTTATAGAGGAATGATTGGAAGTCTACTCTACCTAACTGCTAGTCGTCCTGATATTATGTTTAGTGTGTGTATGTGTGATCGTTTTCAACCAAACCCTAAAGATTCACATTTAAATGTTGTAAAGATAATTTTCAAATACCTCAAGCATACTCCCAATTTAGGACTGTTCTATCCCAAAGGACAATCATTTGAACTAGTTAGTTATTCTGATGCTGACTTTGCTGGATGTAAGCTAGATAGAAAAAGCACCTCTGGAACATGTCATCTTTTAGGCAAGTCACCAGTATCATGGTGTAGTAAGAAACAAAATTTTGTTGCATTGTCAACTGCAGAAGCTGAATACATAGCTGCTGGAAGTTATTGTGCACAAATTTTGTGGATGAAACACACATTACTAGACTATGGATATCAATTCAGACATGTCTCAATAAATTGTGACAACACAAGTGCTGTTAATATTTCTAAGAATCCTGTTTCTCATTCTAGGACAAAACATATTGATGTAAGACATCACTTTTTGACGGATCATTATCAAAAAGGTGATATCACTTTGGAATTCATTGGTACTGAATATCAACTTGCTGATATATTCACTAAACCATTAAATTATGAAAGATTAGACTACATCATACATTATCTTGGTATGATTAATCATAAATGAATATCTTACTGTTTCTAAGTTATTGTTTTTATGCTCATGGTCTGACAACTCACTGTCTCACCGTGACTATATAAACTGCTCACTGTTTCACCGTGATGACTATAAACTGTCTCACTGTGATGGCTAGTTTTCTGTCTCACCGTGAGAAGTATGATAATCTTTATTATTTTTATTTTATTTTTACCCGTATCGTGGTAATTTTTATTTCACCGCTATTTGATTTCCCGCATTTGTGTTTTTATGACGTTTGACATTCCCAAATGATAAAACTTAAGGGTTTCATTTGACTCCTTACCTGAATTCTCTCATGAACCTTTTTTCCCCTCTCGCCCGAACCTTTAGTGAATGCCAAGTATGAAGCATCCATCTTCACCCTCGTCTGAGAAGTGCCGCTCTAAGAAACAAAGGAGGATACCGAGGATAGCACCTGAAGGACCTCTAAACCCAAACCTGGTAAGCCATACAGTTGTACCTGAAAAAGAGGTTTGCCCTGAATGGTTGCTGTCTAGCAGATCATTAGTTTTGAATGTTTTAAAAGAACAATGATGGCTTGAATGGTTCACTGGACAGAATAGACCGATTTACCCGAGGCTTGTATCTCAATTCTATCAGTATGTGAAGTTCTCTTTTGAGTTTCGAGAAAGCTTTTTGGTGACCAACTGGATCGATGGTCAGAAGTGCTCTTTCTCTTCAATGTTGTGGGCTACATGCCTAAGAATTCCACATGAAGAAGTGTGTGAAGATTTCCAAAGAGACCCTCCTCCAACAACTGACATCTTTGACCTAGAAACCGCTTTGGAAAATCTAACTGGAAATGGAACCAAGCGAAGGGCCATAGCTACTGAACTGGATGGGGAGACAAGACTTTTGTTCAAGTTTGTTCAAAATTTATTTTGTCCAAGAAAAGGATATTTTGCTGTGATGAAGTATCAGGATGTGTTCCTGATTCACCTATTGAAGAATGGCCAAAAGATCAACCTGTGTAAGTATGTTATAAACCATATCTGTGAGCTGATCAAAGTAACTTCCAAATCCACCTCCCTGTTTTATTCAAGGATGATTTCAGCCATGTTAGCCTCAAAAGGAATGGTTGGACTGAATGAAGAAAAATTAGAGGAATTTGATTTATGCCTATCCATGCCTATCATCAGAAGGATGAAGATTAGCTGGAATCCATGGAAAAAAAGAAATGGGTTGAGGATAGTGATCAAATGTATAAAAATTTTAATCCTGTTGACTATCCAAGAAGGCCTAAGAACCTAGATGATCCTGGTTTGGAACCAGATGAAGTGGCTGAGTACTCAAAAGAAGAAGAACAAGAAGAAGTAACAGCTGAAGTTCCACCTAGAGAAGAATCTGTAATATCTCAAATTGAAACAGTTCCTGTTGAAGAGGAAAGGGGTGTTATCCCTTCTGTTATCCCTGTGGAAATACCTCAAGGAGAGGAAGTTGTTGTTGAAAAGGAAAGGACTGAGGATCCTTCAGTTGTTATTTATGAGGAAGAAGCTCATCCCAATGCTGCAAGGAAATTATTTTTTCCTGGTTCAGAATAGCAAGCAACCTTTGAGGAATTTTTTGTTGAAGATACTCTTTCTGTTGATAAAGAAGCAAGTTTGAAAGCTTATCCAGTGGAACAATCGGTTCCTAAGATTATTCCATCTGTTGAAGAAAGAATGGAAATTGCCTTTCAGCTGGCAAGGTAAGAATTTTCTAAAGAGATTAGGGATGATCCTGTGGATCTTGTCCATGTTCCTGAACCCCAAGAATCTGAAAGGGAAGCACAAGTTGAGGGGGAGGAAACTCGAAATCTTGATATAGTGGAAGCTGGATCTGGTGAAGCTTCTCAACCTTCTGTCACTTTCTCTGTACACTCTCGGTATGAGTTCCCAAGATTTTATGATGTTAATGAGTCACAACAAGTAACTGCAACTGGAATGGATCTTTCTTCTCTGTTTCAACTGAAATCCTTAGCTCATTCAGAACTAGAATCAGAGCCCCAACCTCAATCTGAATCAGAATCTGAATCTGAAGATGACTCTGACCCTCAACCAGAATATGATCCTCTACCTTTACCTACATCCTTACCTGAGCTTCACTCCTTTGTAACCAAATATGATCTGAAAGCTTTTGGCGAGACTTTGTTAGCTAGTTTTGAGAAAATTGTCTCCACTCAACCTCGCCCAGTGACTCAATTAAGTCAAGAAGATGCATCAATTCTCTTGGAAAATATTATCTTGCATATTCAACCAAGGATGATCCAAGAAATTCAAGAAGTCTGAGTAGAGAATATGTTGCTGAGTGCTGATGTTGCAAATCTGAAAAGTATGGTAGCAAGTCTACAGAATGAGCTATCTGTGAGATCAGAGCCTGCTCCTGTTTCTGCCCCTCCACCTGCTGTTGGTTCACCTGAGTCTTCTGATTCCCTCCTTGCAAGGGAGATTGTGTCTCAAGTTCATCCTTACCTTCTATATTTTGATGAAAAGATTGGAAAAAGGCACACGAAGATGCTGAAACGCATGAGAGAGCTTGTGGAAACTCTAAATAAACTTACAAATGAATACACTGGATGTCTGCAAAAAGTTCTGAAACAGCTCAAAGTTCTAACCGAAGCTGTCAAGGCTTCACCTGCTTCTGGTCAGACCTCCACACCTGCTTTGGATGATTCTCTGCTGAGATCCTTAATTAAGGAAGAATTACAGAATGCCTTCAGTGGCTTGGATCTATCCTCTTTGTCAGAAGTAATTAAGAACAGTGATAGAGCATTGGACTTGGTTAGGATCCATTCAAAGATAGCCAATGATGCTCAACAAGAGATCTCCAAGAAAATAGATTTGTATCTTTCCCGGATTTTCTCTAAAAGTGAAATGACAGATCACTTTAGATATCTTGTGGAAAATCTGATAATCCCTCTGATGACTCAAGATTTTAAAGCTCAAGTTCAGAAACTTTCAGAGTTCACCAGATTATTGGACAGATTTCTGGAGAATAAGGTTGATTTTGAAAAGGCTATGCAGTATGGTGGTGAAATCATTACTGATTTCATCAATCTTTTGAAGTCGTATCTTCATGTGCAGAGTAATGCTATAGTTACTCCAGCTGCTTCACCCCTTAGACCTGGACTTCCTGACTTAGCATCTACTACCATGACAGTTATCCAAGCCCTTTCTCAGATCCGTCCAGTCATTCTTGACCAACCTAAGCCTAGATCTTCTACTACTCCTACTTTGGCTCCATCTGTTTTTGAAGGTCTACCCTTACCCTCATTGTCTACCTCTTCTATGCCTTCTTCTACTTCAGCACCATCTCCTACTGCTGATAAAGGCAAGACAAAAATGGATCCCTAAAGATTTTACCGCCTATCTTTCTTTTTGATGGGATGTCATTTCTTGTTTCCAGTTTGTACTTCTCCTGTACTTTGTATTATTAATGCTTTGGTTAATGATAATTGTTGAGTTTCCATTCCATTTCTCTACTTTTTGATAATCCCAAAAGGGGGAGAAAAACCTCCAAGTATCAGTTCTATAATAGTATAAATGAGGGAGAAAACCTTCAAGTATTTGTTCTATAATGTTTTTGCTATGCTAGTATCTTTAATGTTACATATCTTTTATATTCTGCCTATATATGATTTGTTATCATCAAAAAGGGGGAGATTGTTGGAATCCTCAAGTGTTAATCATGTTTTAATAATCACAAATCTCATTACTGTTAATTAATCTTGATCTTCAGTGCACATCTTGCTAATGCTCTTCAAACTCAACAATAGGTGCATATAAAGTTTTTATAATAACAAATCTTATGGATTTTAATTACTCTTTACATGTTTTAATCATAATTACAATTCTCTAAATATATTATCTCTAATGAGTAACCTTAACTCATATTCTGCATATCACTGTCTTAGTCCAAATACATATTTTTTTGTCTAAGTATGGACTCACCGTGACCAGACACCATGACCAGAAACCGTGACCAGACACTGTGAAGGACTCACCGTGACTAGACACCATGAAGGACTCACCGTGACCAGACACCGTGACCACTCACTGTAACCCAGACACCATGAAGGACTCACTATGACCAGACACCGTGATCGGACACCGTGAAGAAGACACTGTTTCCATGATCACGGTGGCACCGTTTCTTAAGATTTTGTCAATATTATTTTAAATGATGCTAACGGTCATATTTGTTGTTTTTAATGCAATTAATGTTATTTAATTCTAGTTGTTGGCTTGACAGGAAACCGTATCTCATACCTATGAAAAGGGAATCATTCCTACTGCCAGAGCGTGTGGAATATAAGAAAGATTTAAATGCAGTACACGTGAAGAAAAACAAGCGCAAGTAGTGACGTGAAAGTGTGAATGTACAATGAGAAGAACTTGCATACACCAGAGAGCACTATGCTGAATGAGAAGAACAATCCTGAGCATGAAAGAGATTGAAATTCTTTCAAAGAACTCTTATGAATTCAATCCAACACCACTGAAGAACACACGACGAATCAAGAGATCATTCTCACTCCTGTAGAAGACAAGATGAATTACGACACTCTGTTTTTCAACAGAAAAACCAGAGAAGGACTCAAAAGCACTCTTGCTGAATCCAACGAGTCCCGAGCTACATTGATAATCACTAGAGCTTTCTAAACTCTTATCTATCTTCTCTATGTGATTTATTTATTAACTTTCGAGCAGTGTGGTGTACTCTGTATTTCTTATACACACACTATCTCCTGCACTGAACTGGAGGATATCAAAATCCTCACTCCAAATCTCTTATCACTTGTTTACCCACGTCAACTGTGGAAGAGGTCCTTGTGTGGCCTGGTCTTTGCTTTTTTTCCCACATATAACACTGGTAGAGGTCCCTGTGTGGCCTGGACAGTTTTGTAAACTGTTGTTAACCTCGATCCAGGGTGTGGATCAAATTTATATAAATTTGAGAGGACTAAGTCTCAGCTTGAGACTGAACCTCTTGTTATATCTGATGTGCATATTTTATTTAAGTTTAATGTATATGACATATATTATATTTATTCCGCTGCTATTACTTTAAAATACAAAATTATTTTGAAGCTAATTTGATAGTTAGATTCGCAAGTGTTTACACTTATTGTAAATCAGTATATTGGTTTCAAAAGTTAGTTTGATCTTGTGGTTAAACTAACTGAGACCTAATCGATCTTTGAGAAGCTAAGTGAACATTTACAATCTGTATAAATTCACTAGAGTTTAACTTATTTTATAAATCGAGGGATTTTAACTTGACAATGTTTTAACATAAATTTTAATTGGAACTCAATTCACCCCCCCCCCCTCTTGAGTGTCCACTCCGACCAACAAATATGAATGCATTTTCTCAGTTTTGAGTGTTTTGGTTGTTTTTTTACTAAAACGTCACTTTAAACTGGAAACATTCATGTTTGACACATTACGATCACATCATGTATCGGTTTGATTTGAAACTGATTAATAAATATCACAAATGACTTATGAATAATTTTAATAAATTATTAATAAAATCCAAGTGTGTTTGGTCAATTTTTAGTGAGTGGAACTTTTTGAATGAAAATGAAAATTTTAAACTGATAACGGACACATTGAGTCATACTGAGAACATCGTATATTGGATTGAGGTGTGGATAATTCTTATACATAAAAAATTAATTATCAATAATTTTTTTAAATAATCAAAACATTATAAATATATTTTCTCAGTTTTGATTGTTTCAATTGTCTATTTTACTAAAAGTAATGTAAATTTTAAATATAAAGAAGTACATGGATTCATACCAGTCACATTGTGTGTCATATTGAGGTGGGGATTATTCCTACACATCCCAATTTCTGTGGAAGTTTTGGTAAAAAAAGTAATGAAATATGTAAAAACCACCCCAACTCTAAAAAAATCTACCTGTATAAGAAAATAATTATTATGTGAGTAATACTAAAAATAAATAAACTAAACATAAATATGAAACAATACATTAATTCTATGGAAAATGATTTTAATATGAAAACATCAAGATTACCTCTATTATTGAGAAGAGATGGAATCGTTGCTCTTCCTACAAAGGCATCACATATGGATAGGAATCTTCTAAAATAAACAAACTCTATAAGTAATAAGGAAAACTAAATCACAATTGCATTATATAATTTTTTAGTAAAATAGAGAAAGTATATCGTAACATTGCTTTTACATCTTTCAAAATGGTTTCCTTCATTATAGTTTGTTCTTATGAGGGATTGGTAATATCATCATGTGCAGAAGACACTTTCTGCATGAGTAGTCAAACATTTAATTTAGATTATGTCAATGTAGTAGAGAACATATAATATTATGAGTAAAAACATAGTATATTAAAAAACTATTTTACCTTATCATTGAACTATAATTATTTTTAAAAGGTTTCATGGATTTGGTTCCTCTATCAATAACCCAAATCCCCTATTTGTGGTCCCCTATAATGTACAAGACATTTTCTACATTGGGACCGGCCTGAAGTGATTGTGATCTCCAAATAAAAGAGTCATCCTTAATTGAATTTTCATCTAAAAAAGTACATGTATCCACATTGTACAATCATGAAGGTCATCTTAAATTTCCATTGTCATTTGTTTCATGAGATCTCCATCATCATTTACACTGGTATTCATATCAAATGATCTATAAACTGTAGTATCATCCCAATAAATGTCCATATTCAATTTTTCCTCATATTAGTCCAATATGTATAGCTCTGATTTATTCCATGACTAATAAAATGTTCTTCCAACTCTTCCAAATTAATTTTTCCTGAATAACAAAAATGTAAACATGGAAGGAGGATTTGAGAATGGTCGTATACATGCTCTCTTGCAAACTTGATGAACTCTTTAACTCCATATTCATACTCTTTTCAAATTATTAGCGTGAATCTATTTTCGATTCATATCCATCCTATTGGATTCATAAAAGATTAATTTTGTAAAATAAATAAATAAATACAACTAATATATTCATTATAAAAGGTGAAAGTTATAGACAATTATAATAAGGGAAACTCAACATTTGATTGTTTTAAAGAATTTTAGTATGTTGAAGAAAATAGATAATTAAGTTTAAGAAAATAATTACTCCACTATGGTAAGTTTTATCCTATGAATTCATTCAAAGGTGAAAGTTATAGACAACTCACCCTCATTAACTCATCTCCCAAACATTTATCATTTCATTTTGTTGTTTAAAACATCCTTCATCTCTTATGGACATGAACCTATGTTTCTTGAAATACTATAAGTAGTAGTCATCCATGAGATGAATAATTCTCAGAGTAGTACAAGAAACATAAAAGAGATGGGAGTTGAGTTTTAAGTAAAAAATTGCAATAATGACTATTCGAGAGATGTAGTTGATGAGGATGATAGTTTTATATAAAAGAGATGGGGGTGAGTCTCAAGAAACAAATTGTGATAATAACTGTTGTTTAACACACATCAATCCTTTCTTAAATACCCTAAACAAATGAAAATATAATATAGGAAATTAAGGAGTAATAAGAAGCCCAAAAATGATAAACAAGAATAATAAACTCTCATTAAATTAACTAGAAGATATAAAAATGTATTGATAAAACATTTTAATAAATAAATAGTTATTTCATATACGTAGATAGTAACCAGAGATTCCTAGGGGTGGAACCAATACATATAGAACTAAAATTATGAAGACCTAAAAATAATTTCTAATATATAGAATTTGATAACTTCTATACTATTTTTTTGAAAAAATGATATAGCAACCTAAGGAATTATTACATTTTAAATTAATGGTATATCAAATATTTGAAAATATCTCAAGAATCTTGGGATGTCATATCACCACACCAACCCATCCCAAGAATTATAGGGAGGTTGTCACATCATATCTACTCAAATAAAAGATTCTAGAGAGGTCATATAATATAAATTGACCCATCCTTGAGATTCTAGAGATGTCCATAAAGAAGTTGGCATAAAGAAATAATACAGAATATCACAACAAAGTAAAATAAATAAAACCCTGTACTAATTTTGAAAATAGAGATCCATTGAAAATAAGTAAATATGGTATCACCCTTAATAAGATTTATCTTAAAATAAAACAACACAATTCTAAGAAAATAAATTTTTAAGGAAAACCCCTTACACAAAAAATATTAAAACAGAATTTAAATAAATAAATTCCATTACATGAATTGCATAAAATCAGCATTTTTTGCTGCTTTGCACCATCACCAGACTGGGAATTGGTTTGCTAAATCAATTTTCTCATTTTTTTAAGGTATTTATATCAAAAAAACTCTACTATTTATATAGTTGCATAAATATTTATTTAATTGGTTTACCTGTGGACTAGGGTTGATTCTTTAATATTTCAAAATAGTGAAAAAATTAAGCTTGTGGAGAAAGCTGGGGTATAGATGTAAATAGAGAAGCAAATTGATTCAAAATAATAATTTAAAAATACCAAAATAGAATATCCAATTATTAGTCAAGAAAACAAATGGATCATTAAAAAATAAAAATAGTATGCAATAACTGAAGAACAAATAACTGATGACATCATCGAAGAATAAATCAAAAGAAAAATGAAAAATATAGAAATAAAAGCAGAACCTGTTAAGGAAAACATAGGCCTGCCTTACTAGGATGAAAAAAATTTGAGACCCTCAGATCCAGATCTCGAAGTTTTCTTTGGAATCTCTAACTACAAGAAAACACCAGATGTTGGATGATGTTCGAGAAATTGGAGACAGTGGGTTTGTGTGATTTGAGTGGTTTTGTGTGATTCGAGCTTCGATTCACCGAGGAGGAGTGCTAAAAGTTAGTGGCTTTCATGAAAATCTTCTGATATTGCAATGGTTTCGCAATTGGTTAGGTTTTATTAAATATATTGGGACACCATTACCATCTCTTTCAAAAAATTGCTGATAAAGAGTGTGTTTATCAGCGCTAAAAAATATCTGAAAAAAATCCATCTTTATCAACGCGTATTACTTAAGCGTGGAGAAATGATTTATAATTATAAATATAAATAAAAAATTTGCAAATATATATATAAATATAAAGATAGTAAATATATTCCTTATTTAAATATATTTATTATAATTTTATAATTATTTAAATTTATAATTATTTATTCATAATTATATAAATATTTTTAAAAAATAATATTTATATCATTGTATATATTTATATAATTATATATATATATTTATTTATTTATTTATTTATTTAATATATATATATAGTAAATACATTCATTATTTAAGTAAATTTATTATAAATTTATTAATTACTTAAATATATATAATTATTTATTTATAATTATATAAATTCTTTTAAAAAATATTTATTTATTTATAATTATAAATATATAATTTTATAAATATAGTATATACATTTATAAATATATTTTTTTTATAAATTTTTTTTACAAATATTTTTTTAACATTATTAATAAATAGCTAATTTTAAGTGCATTCATGTTAAAAATGAGTGAAATTGAATAAATTGAAAATAAGTACATTTTAAAAATATTGAAAAATGGATAAGTTTTTTGTGTGTACATTGTATATGAAAATGCATTAATTATGAATATATGAAATCAATATAACACGCATTTGATATAGAACTAGAATCAAACAAAGTACTTTCTAGCTTTGAGAGAACAACAAGAGTACCTTCTACCACATCATTTGGCACTTCAACATCTATCGTAGTGATAAAAAAAGGTATGACCTTGTTCCTTTGGCCTTTGCCGAGGCTGATAGTGATTCCCCTCCGCTACCCTTGAATTTGGACACTGATTGGAAAAGTTACCAAGGTGTCCAAACTTATAGAATTGGTCTTCAGGTAGGGACTGCACCATCTTCCCTTTTTTCATTAGTGTTGGTAATTTGAGGCTTCACCTCACTAAAAAAAATTTGCGCGATATGTCCATCTCTTCCACACTTGTAGCAATTCCCTCTCTCAAGAAATTAGTTCCCCATATGCTTCTTCCCACACTTATTACACGTGGGACATTGAACTTGCTTGCATCATCTTCCCTGATCAAAGCTCCTCCCTAAGCTTGGCTTCATTGATCTCTTATTTTCATTGGATTTATGATACCATTGTGTCTCACTGAACTCCAGTCCGACTTTCATAGTAATTCGCATGATCTCCTCATAGCTATCATAGTCTCAGAACAGTGTGTCTCACTGAATTCCTTTTATTTATCATACTTTTTTTACAGTATGGTTGGTTCTATATAAACAATACTACCAAATAGGCAATTAATAGTGCTAGAAATGGACTTTATCAGTGCTATAAAAGTGAAAACTGCCTAAGAAAGATTAAAAACCCTATTCTTTTATCAATTATTATAGAATTGTTGATAAAGTTTACCTTTATAAGTACTTCTAAAAGTGATAAAATGTGTCCTTTGTCAGCACTTTTAAAAGTGATGAAAAATGTGTCCTTTATTAGTGATTTTAAAATCATTGATAAATGTGTCCTTTATCAGTGCTTTTAAAAGAATTGATAAAGGGCCATACTGCAGTGTGTTGAAACTGCACACTACAGTACTTGTGTAATGTGCTATAACAGCACACCTTAGCACCAAAAATGAACCAAATATCATTAAAAACAAGTCCCCATATAGAATTTAAATGAAATTCAATTTACAGCACAAATACAAGAAAAAACACTATATTATAGAAATTTCAAACATTAGTTTATACAATTAAATAAATACAAATTATTACATATATTCAAAAGCATCAATGTTCCTTTATTTTTCAATCCTAAACCCAACTCTTGTTATTTCCGGAAAAAACCCCTGCTTGATCAAAATAACACACCTGTATAAGAAAAAAAATTCTTGTGTTAGTAATAATATAAAGAAATAAATTAATATAAAGTGTTAATTTTATAAAAATTGATGTTAATTTTACAAAAATTGATGTCAATTTTAAATAAAAAGATTCACTTGGAGTCATACTAGTCACACCGTACATCATATTGAGGTGCGTATAATTCTAAAACATCTCAAATTAATTTTGGATCGTTTTCTTGAATAATCAAAACATTCTTAATGCATTTTCTCAGTTTTGAGAATGTTAGTTATCTTTTTTACTAAAATGTCATTTCAAACTAGAAACATGTAATTTTGACTCATTCTGATCATATCATGTATCTTCTTGATGTGGAACTGATTCTTACATGTCATAAATGACTTATGAATCATTTTCCTAAATTTTCAAGAAAATTTGATCATATTTGATCAGTTTTCAGTGAGTGTCACTTTTTGAACTAAAATATCAATTTTAAACTGATAACGGACACTTTAAGTCATACCAAGAATATCATGTATCGGATTGAGGTGTGGCTAGTTCCTACACATCAAAAATTACTTATGTATAATTTTAATAATGTATTAAAACAATCCGAATGTTTTTCTCATCTTTGAGTAGGTTAGTTGTCCATTTTACTAAAATTGATGTCAATTTTAAATAAATATATGCACTTTGATTCATACCAGTAACATTGTGAGTTATATTGAGTTGAGTCTAATTCATACACATCTTACATGACTTATGGATCATTTTCCTAAACTATAAAATCAATCCAAATGTGTTTTCTCAGTTTTGATTACATTAGTTTTCTTTTTTACTAAAATGTCATTTTAAACTCAAAACATGCACTTTAACTCATTTGATAAAATAATGTATCAGTTTGACATAATACTAATTCATGCACATAAAAATTGAAATATGAATCACTTTTCTAAATTATTAGGAAATCCTAAGTGTGTTTTATTGGTTTTCAATGAGTGACACTTTTTGAACTAAAATGTCAATTTTAAACTGATAATGGAGACTTTCAGTCATAATAGGAACATCATGTATTGGATTGAGTTTTGGATGATCCATAAATTTCACAAATTAATTATGGATAATTTACATAAAGTATAAAAATAATAAAAATGTGTTTTCTCAGTTTTGAGTAGGTTATTTTTTCATTTTACTAAAATTGATGACAATTTTAAATAAAAAGTCACACTTGGAGTCATACCAGTCACACTATGCATCATATTGAGGTGCAGATGATTTATAAACATCTAAAATGACTTTTGGATCATTTTTATAAAGTATCAAAACAATCTGAATGCATTTTCTCAGTTTTGAGTGTTTCAGTTGTTTTTTTACTAAAATGTCACTTTAAACTGGAAACATGCATGTTTGACACATTATGATCACATCATGTATCAGTTTGATGTTAAATTGATTACTAAATATCCCAAATGACTTATGAATAATTTTATTAAATTTTCAATAAAATCCAAGTGTGTTTGATCAATTTTCAGTGAGTGGCACTTTTTGAATGAAAATGACAGTTTTAAACAGATAACAGACACATTGAGTCATACTGAGAACATCATGTATTGGATTGAGGTGTGGCTAATTCTTATACATCAAAAATGAATTATGGATCATTTTTTTAAAGAATCAAAATAATATAAATATATTTTCTTGGTTTCGAGTGTTTCAATTGTCTATTTTACTAAAAGTAATGTCAATTTTAAATATAAAGAAGTACATGGATTCATACCAGTCACACTGTGTGTCATATTGAGGTGTAGATGATTCCTACACATCCCAATGTCTGTGGAGGTTTTGGTAAAAAAAGTAATGAAATATTTATAAACCACCGCAACTCTAAAAAAATATACCTTTATAAGAAAATAATTATTATGTGAGTAATATTAAAAAGAAATAAATTAAACATGAATACGAAAAAATACATTAATTCTATGAACAATGATTTTTCTATGAAAACATAAAGATTACCTCTATTATTGAGAAGATATGGAATCGTTTCTCTTCCAACAAAGGCATGACATATGGATAGAAATATTCTAAAATAAACAGACTCTATATGTAATAATGAAATCTAAATCAACATTCCATTATATAATTTTTTATTAAAATAGAGAAAGTATATCGTAACATTGCTTTTACATCTTAAAAAAGGGTTTCCTTCATTATAGTTTGTTCTTATGAGGGATTGGTAACATTATCTTGTGCAGAATACATTTTCTGCATGAGTAGCCAAACATTTAATTTTGATTATGTTAATGCAGTAGGGAATATATAATATTATGAGTAAAAACATAGTATATTTAAAAAAAAATTACCTTATCATTGAACTATATTTATTTTTTAAAAGGTTTCATGGATTTGGTTCCTCTATCTAGAATCCAAATCCCCTCTTTGTGGTCCCCTATAATGTACAAGACATTTTCTACATTGGGACTGGCCTGAAGTGATTGTGATCTCCCAATAAAAGAGTTATCATCAATTTAATTTTCATCTAAAAAAGTACATGTCTCCACTTTGGACAACCATTAAGGTCATATTAAATTTCCATTTTCATTTCTTTCATGATATCTCCATCATCATTTACACTGGTATTCATATCAAATGATCTATAAACTGTAGTATCATCCCAATAAATGTCCACATTCAGTTTTTTCTCATATTAGTCCAACATTTATAGCTCTGATCTATTCCATTACCAATAAAATGTTATTCCAACTCTTCCACATTAATTTTTCTTGAATAACAACAACGTAAACATGGAAGGAGGATTTGAGAATGGTCGTATACATGCTCTCTTGCAAACTTGATGAACTCTTTAACACCATATTCATACTCTTGTCAAATGATTAGCGTGCATCCATTTTCGATTCATATCAACCCTATTGGATTTATAAATGATTAATTTTGTAAAATAAATAAATAAATACACATAATATATCCATTATCAAACATGAATGTTATAGAAAATTCTTATAAAGGAAACTCAACATTTGATTGTTTCAAAGAATTTTAGTATGTTGAAAAAAATAGATAATTAAATTTAAGAAAATAATTACTCCACTATGGTAAGTGTTATCCTATGAATTAATTCAAAGGTGAATGTTATAGAAAACTCATCCTCGTTAACTCATCTCCCAAACATTTATCATTGCATTTTGTTGTTTAAAACATCCTTCATCTCTTGTGGACATGAACCTATGTTTCTTGAAATACTATAAGCAGTAGTCATCCATGAGATGACTAATGCTCAGAGTAGTACAAGAAACATAAAAGAGATGGGAGATGAGTTTTAAGTAAAAAATTGAAATAATGACTATTAGAGAGATGTAGTTGATGAGGATGACAGTTTTATATAAAAGAGATGGGGGTGAGTCTCAAGCAACAAATTGTAATAATAACTATTGTTTGACACACATCAAGTCTTTCTTAAATCCCCTAAACAAATGAAAATATAATATAGGAAATTAAAGAGTAATAAGAAACCCAAAAATTATAAACAATAATAATACACTCTCATTAAATCAACTAGAAGATATAAAAATGTATTGATAAAACATTTTAATAAATAAATAGTTATTTCATATACATAGATAGTAATTAGATATTCCTAGGGGTGGAACCAATACATATAGACCTAAAATGATGAAGACCTAAAAATAATTTCTAATATATAGAATTTGATAACTTCTATACTATTTTTTTGAACAAGTGATATAGAAACCTAAGGAATAATTATATTTTAAATTAATGGTATATGAAATATTTGAAAACATCTCAAGACTCTTGGTATGTCATATCACCACATCAACCCATCCCAAGAACTCTAGGGAGGTTGTCACATTAGATCTACTTAAATAAAAGATTCTAGAGAAGTCATATAATATACATTGACCCATCCTTGAGATTCTAGGGATGTCCATAAAGAAGTTGGCATAAAGAAATAATACAGAATATCACAACATAGTAATATAAATAAAACCCTGTACCAATTTTGAAAATAGAGATCCATTGAAAATAAGTAAATATGGTATCACCCTTACTAAGATTTATCTTAAAATAAAACAACACAATTATGGGAAAATAAATTTTTAAGGAAAAACCCTTACATGAAAATATTAAAACAGAATTTAAATAAATAAATTCCATTACATGAATTGCATAAAATCAGCATTTTTTGCTGCTTCGCACCATCACCAGACTGAGAATTGGTTTTCTAAATCAATTTCTTCATTTTTTTAAGTTATTTATATCCAAAACCTCCACTATTTATATAGTTTCATAAATATTTATTTACTTGGTTTATCTGTGGACTAGAGGTGATTCTTTAAGATTTCAAAATAGTGAAAAAATTAAGCTTGTGAAGCAAGCTAGGGTATAGATGTAAACAGTGAAGCAAATTGATTCAAAACAACAATTTAAAAATACCAAAATAGAATATCCAATTAGTAGTCAAGAAAAAAAATGGATCATTAAAAAAATAAAAATTTTGTACAACAATTGAAGAACAAATAACTGATGACATCGTTGAAGAATAAATCAAAAACAAAAGGAAAAATATAGAAATAAAATTAGAACCTACTAAGGAAAACATAGGCCTACCTTAATAGGTTGAAAAAAATATGAGACCCTCAAATCCAGATCTCGACATTTTCTTTAGAATCTCTAACTGCAAGAAAACACCAGATGTTGGATGATGTTCGAGAAATTGGAGACAGTGGGTTTGTGTGATTTGAGTGGGTTTGTGTGATTCGAGCTTCGATTCACCGAGGAGGAGTGCTAAAAGTGGGTGGCTTTCATAAAAAGCTTTTGATATTGCAAGGGGTTCGCAACTGGTTAGGTTTTATTAAATATATTGGGACATTATTATCATCTCTTTCAAAAAATTGCTGATAAGGAGTGTGTTTATCAGTGCTAAAAAATATCTGAAAAAATCCATCATTATCAATGCGTACTACTTAAGCGCTGATAAAGGATTTATAATTATAAATATAAATAAAAAAATTGTAAATATATATAAATATAAAGATAGTAAATATATTCCTTATTTAAATATATTTATTATAATTTTATAATTATTTAAATTTATAATTATTTAAATTTATAATTATTTATTCATAATTATATAAATATTTTTAAAAAATAATATTTATATCATTGTATATATTTATATAATAATATATATATTTATTTATTTATTTAATATATATATATATAGTAAATACATTCATTATTTAAGTAAATTTATTATAAATTTAATAATTATTTAAATATATATAATTATTTATTTATAATTATATAAATACTTTTAAAAATATTTATTTACTTATAATTATAAATATAAAATTTTATAAATATAGTATATACATTTATAAATATTTTTATTTATAAATATTTTTTTACAAATATTTTTTTAACATTATTAATAAATATCTAATTTTAAGTGCATTCATGTTAAAAATGAGTGAAATTGAATAAATTGAAAATAAGTACATTTTAAAAATATTGAAAAAATGGATAACTTTTTTGTGTGTATGTTGTATATGAAAATGCATTAATTACGTATATATGAAATCAATATAACACACATTTGATATATGTTAAATTGAAAAATCAAATGACATTCAATTATATGTTCATTACTCTATGCAATTAGTCATTATTTTTAATTTATATTTATTTTTAATTATAAACCATTATTCACTAAATATATGACTATTTAATGTAGAGCGCAGAAATATTTTGTAATATATAAATCATATTTATATACATTAATATATATCTATATATTTAATATATACTATTTATTAACATTATCAATAACCATCAAATTAATAAAATGTTTAATATTTTTCTCAATTTAATTATTTTTAATTTTAATTTGTTTACTTTTCATTTTTAATATATCTATATAATTAATAGATATTATTTATTAGTATTTATAATTTATATATAGTATAATTAATTTATTTATTCTTGTCAATAATTATTTAATTAATAAAATTCGTAATATTTTTTCAATAAACTCATTTTTTATTTTTTATTTATTTTATTATTTTATTTTATTTATTCATACCATTATCAGCGCTAAAAAAGCACTGATAAAGGATTCCTCTATGAGTGTTAAAAATATAGCACTACTAATGGGTGTCATTTATTAGCGCTAAAAATAAAGTGATGATAAAGGATACCCTTTATCATCACTGATATAGGGTACACTTTATCAATGCTAAAAATAAATCGTTGATAAAAATTTCATTTTTCAGTGTTTTTCTAGATCTGATAAATATCAACACTGTTAAATGCCTATTTTGTAGTAGTAAAAATTAAATTGTTATCTCTATTATATATATATATATGATTTATTAATAATTCCATTATGGTGTAATGCCTCATTTGATTCTCACCTTATTTAAAAAAATGTATATTTTTTATGCATGATATCTACAATATATGGATTGGTTATGTCAAGTTCCTGATTGAAATCTTCTCTTGAGTTATATAATTATTTCAGGTGAAATCATTAAAAAATGGATAAAGTTTGTTCCCTTGGAAATTTTTTCAAAATCATGGCTATTAAGAATGTGATTAGATCCTTATGATGGTAGAACTTTGGTATTTAGATAGGGTAACTGGGTTAGTTCATTACAAAATGGGATCAAATCATTTAAGTGTCCTTCTATTTCAGTGGTAAGTGGAGGTAGTATTGTATGAACTTGAGAAGTAACCCATAAAAGTCTTTATCACCCTCTTCATGGTAGATGATCAAGTTACAAGGGTATTCCCAGATTGAGTGGTGTTATATAACCATTAATTGGGTTGCCTTTTCTTTTTATTTTCTATTGTGAGGTGTCTTGAGAATTATTGATCAAGACATGTGATTATTATTTTTAGTTCAATAGATTATGATTTTTTTAATTTATTTCATGCCTCTTAAAAACATTTTTTGTCTTATTGAATAGTTATTAGTGGTAATCTATTAAGTTCCCTAGGATTTAGAGAATCTTGGATTGTATTTGTTTTTAATATTAAGTAAGTCAATGTGTGTTCAAGGATGAAGTGTTGGCTACTAGTGTATATAAAATAGATACTTTATCTCATGTTGGAAAATGAAGTGAGAAAGTTTTCCAAGTAGTTAGGTAAGGAAGTTGGTGGAGTTGTTTTCCTGGTGAGAAATATAATATATATGATGATTACTAAGTTTAAGACCATGTCAATACATGCACAAAAGTTGTGTAGTACTATAAAAAATAGTTGGTAAGTGATTAGGTATAATCCAGTAAGTAGGGAGATTAAAGTGTGAGTATTCAAGGAAGAATGATAGATAAGGTTGTGATGAGTAATGAGAAACCATCCAAGGAGTACTACATATGAATTTCACTATAATTAAGATTTAAACACTATTAGATAAAGATATTAGAAGGATGAATTTGAGTTGGGATAACCTTGAAGTCATTTGAAGGGAATCTGAAAAAAAATGGATAAATCCTTGTGCTATGTAAGAATAATCTATGTGTACTGTGTAAGTATCATCTTAGCCTGACAACATTGGAAAAATGGAAAAATACTAGTTTCATATGCATCATCCTTGATCTATGTAATCATCTATGTACTATCATGTTAGCATCATATAATGTCACGTATGCTTGAATTTTTTCCTATATAACCATCAGGAAGAGATGCATAAGAATCATCTTAGCCCGTGTAATCATCAATATTCCCTACATGAACATGATACATGTTTGTGTAACCATGATTTCTATCAGTGTAACCAATATCTATCTATGTGTAATCATTTTGACTGTCTATTTAAACATTAACACTTAGATAAAATAATAAGTATATGCAAAGAGAAAATCAGATTTTCCATAATTAATATCAGAATAATAAATTCAAAATCAATGTTTCCAAAGATGATCTAAAAATTTTTAAACATCAAAAACACTTATATGGGTGTGTGATTCAAGCCTAAAAACTATGAAAGCATATATTTAAGAAATGTAGAGGAAGATCAAAGTATGGAACAATGTCTATAATATCAAATGTGTTGAAATGAATTTATTGATTTTTCAAGAATAATGTATATTAATTTATGTCGATGCTTGAGCTATACTCTAGTGATTAAATAATTTTGATCCATGTTTTATAAGACAAGTATGAAACTGATATGTGAATGGTTTGTACATATTCAATTGATTATTTATAGGTTTCTTTCTAAAACTATCAAGAAATAAAGGAAGAGATGAATTGATCCACACCTGTTGTTGTATATTTTACACAGCCTATGAATAATATTAGAGTGTGAATTTCTGGTGGAGAATATTCAAAGAAGATTAAGTATAGGCCATTGTATAAAAAACATAGTGATATATTTGAAGGAATTTTAGAATGGGAAATAAATTAAAGATAAAGGTATATTTGTAATACACCTTTTAGTTTATAAATATACATCCATTGAAACGAAAATTATATTAGAGATCATGGGTGTGACTGTTCTTATGGGTTTTTCTTTCAACTTTTCTACTATAGATTTAAATTTATGGAAATGTGAGAAGACTTTAAAGAAAAGTGGGGAGCTTCTTATATAGGTAAGGTTCTCAAGTCTATCCAGAATTGTGTGATCTATTGTGAATAAAATATAACTTCTCAAGAGAATAAAAAAACGTGTGAATCTATTGATAGATAGAGTCGGATCTCTTGAGAAAGAATAAGTTGTAGGCACTAAATGTTATAGTGAAGAAGAAGAACTATAAATCTAAGCTTGTATTAAACTGAGAAAAATAAATATAAAGAACTATAAATCCAAGCCTGTATTGAACTGAGAATCTTATGGGAATCGAAGAAGAATAATAAGTTAAATGTGATGACTAGTAATTCTATCTATTTATATTCAAAGTTGAGAGGAGTCAAGAAAATAGATTCTGATAAAGAAATATGAATATGTGCTACCCTATAGAGATCGAGTTTCATGATTTATCTATAAATACTTAAAGGCATTTTAAGTTCTCTGATTTAGGAATATGATTAATTATTTGGGAGAAACTATATCCTAAAATGGAATTTTGTGCTACTCTTTAAGTTGTAATTATTTTCTTGAATAATTTTAGGGAACAATTATAAATAAACTATGAGAGTAGTGAAAACTTATATAATATAGTGATTAGATAACTTGTTTCATATTGTGATCAGTTTACATATGTAAGATTGTGAACACCCTCACCTATGTAATATGGTGAGATAGTGGTTTAGATTAAAAACATACCACTTCCACTTATAATTAATAAAAATATTCTAGTGGAAAATCTATAACTTTGATAACAATGAGCACAATAAGGAGGTGGTTTCCCACATTAGGGATGAAACATATAAAAACACCATGTGATTTACTTTCTGGATTTACTTTCTTGCATGTGGTGAATGAGAGTTGGGTGAAAAAAGATTTGGTTGAGTCTTAATTTATCTGAAAATTAAATTTTTTTTTTAAAATAACTTTTATAAAAAAAGTGGGAAACCTCACAAGTTTAGACCAGAAAAAACCGGTTGAGTCTTAATTGATCATAGAGGTTTAAAACCAAAAGTGGTTTAATTATTACAAGAATAATTTGTGTTTGATAAAATAATTTGGCAACACCTAATTCACCCCTCTTAGGTGTGTCTACATGATCCATTTGGAACTTTCATTTGGTATCAAGGCATAGGTTCCCTTTGATTGTATCTACCAGTTTATTCCTAGGTTCTTTTACTTTAATATATTAAGTATAGATATGAAGTGAGATATGAATAAATCTCTGAAGAGACTTATGTATAAAATTTAGATTCCATCTCTATTAAAGAATACATAGAATTTTCATGAAAGACACTATAAAATAGGAATAAAAATGAATTTAAAAATATTATAAAGAGTTCAAAGAAGAATGAATAATCACCATTATCTAATGTAATTTAGAGTAGTACTTTTAATGATAAGTTAATTGAAGATTGTTCATCTACTATTTTGAGTTCAAGCTATGAGAATGGCTTCATTGAATCATTTTATGAACTCTCTCTTGAGGTTAAGGATTATCCAAATAAAGTCCTTACTTAGGTGGTGATTTATATATTCAAATTAATTAAGGGGATACATGATGAAAAATAATTGCTAGAATAGGAGGTTTCATTGATGGTGGATGCTTTAGGCATGAAGTTTCGAAATTCTAAGACTCTGAAACAACTAGTTGAATCTAAGGATGAATTTGTTGCACATTTTAATAGAGGGTATTGTTTGATTTTTGAATAATTTAATAGTAATTTATGTGTGCGAGAAGTGTTTAAAATGTGATTAAGGAAGTGATCCATGCATTTGAGGAGTTTCACATGGTCTCCATGGATGTCAAGTATGCTCAGCTAGAAGATAAATAAAAAAAAGAGTGAATTATCTAAACAATTATCTAGTTGATATAAGGAAACTGAATTAGGATAGATATGATAAGTTTAAGAATGATTAGGAAGGAATATTGAGATCAATTGAATCTAAGAAAATGGTTCTTAACATCAAGTGTCTTGAGATTGAAATCAAACTAAAAATCATTGAGGAATCCAAACATGGAACTTCCCAAAAAACTGAGAAAATGAGTGCAACCACAAAAACTTCATAAATGAGTCTTTCTTTTAAGAGGAATTGAAATAGTGGCTCAAAGATCTTGACATCATCTCTAGAAGCTTCCACATCAAGCTCACAGAAAAAGGTAACCCACTATCAAGTTAAATTAGGTTTAATTGAATCTATTTTTTCACAAAATTCAAGATAAAAGGTAAAATATATAAAAATATTAAAGGATAAGACTACCAAAAAAATCACCACATCATCAACAGTAAATGTAGGAATGTCCAAGAAAATTTTCCCACAAAAGGATCCCAAAAGGTTCAGGTTTCATCCCAAAAACAATAAATTCAAATATCTAGATAGCATGTTACTAAATATAAAAGAAGAAAACTTATAGGTAGATATTTGTGTTGTTTTAGGTTTGGGTATATTTCTGTGGATTTATGGTATAATGTGCTAGTATGTAAAATTTGGAGAATCCCTAAAGTAATGGTGAGAAAGGTTAAAACAAGGAACACACCAGTATAACTAAATCTAAATTCATAGATAAGGAAGAATATGTCCTTGAATAATAGATTTAAAATCTTAGAATGGTTTTATGATTTTTATAACATATAAGGACACTATTATGGGGAGTGTTGTTATGTTCCAACACAACACAGCACACATGTTGATGTGAATAGAAGGAAGCAACATAGAATAAATAAGGTAAAGAAAGAAAGTGAGTCTACCTGGGGAATGAAATTAGTGAAAATTATTATTAGATAAAGTGCGCCTAAGATTTAAAATAAAGATGATGGAAAGGATCTCACACGAGGTAGAAAAAGATGTTTCTATTGTGGAAATAGAGACCACATGTCACAACCTGACCCACTAGGGCCCGCATGGCCAGTGGAAGGATGAGTCACAACTACTCTATGCCCACCTACATAGGCTAGGGGCTGGAAACCAGTTCCAAAAGGAATAATTAAAATTGTAGGCATTTTACTATGTACCTGTACGCACGCACCCAACCATATCCATATAGAAGTGAAGAGGAATAAAATAAAATATAGTAACATCTAAAGTAATAGCTATACATGTAACATACTCTAGGGAATATAAAAGCTTACAATAGTATAATCCAAAAAGTAAAGTTTCATATACCTTAACAACTATAAAATATATTCCAACCTGATAATAACTAGAAAAGTAACTGCTGAGAGAGTCCATATCCAAATCTCCAAGTCCCAACCACCATATATGGTCAATGCACCTGGGTATCCCCTATGATCCTCTGTAATTTTCATCGACCTATAAATTGTCTGTATAAGACACAACACATGATGTAAAATCCCATATAGGGGTGATTATATTAATACCCAATAATAATCCCCAAAATATAAAGAGGGAGTAATATGAGACATGATAGAAGTAGACAGATCAAGACATATTAATAGAGAAACAAAACACAACAGTATAGATATATACTAATAAAAGAAACCTAGATGAGAGAGAAAGGGGATCTCCATCTCACATCCTGCCTAGGAAAAGATCCTACAAATAGTTCCAAAGGTCCATCAATGGTGCCCAGCATCTCACATGTCTGTTTAAAGAGTAATCGTGTGAAGCCACACCTCACCACTATGCTGCACAGTTGTGGTGGAACAATACCTAGATAGAGGAATCATGCCCTAGTAAGATATGAGGGTTTCACTCAATAGATAGAGTAACGATGCCCTGTTATAACATGAGGGTTCCACTCAATAGATAGGGGACCCTTGTCCTGACATATTAGGAGGGTTCCACATAGTATATGGATAGAGGACCCACATCATAGTCCATCAGGGGGTTCCACTCGATAGCTAAAGGACCCATGACCCGAAACAGTAGGATGGTTACACTCTGTAGGTAGAGTACCCATGCCCTAACATTATAGGATGGTTCCACTCTATAGTTTGAGGAACCATTCCCTAACACAACATGAGGGTTCCACTCTGTAGGTGTATATATGACTGATACCCTAGTTTGTCAGGGGGTTCCACTTTATAGGTAGAGGACACATTCCCTAAAATAGTAGGAGGGTTCTACTCTATAGGTAGAGGACTCATTCCCTAATACCATAGGAGGGTTCCACTTTTTAGGAGGATAGAGGGACCATGCCCTAGTCATTCAGGGGGTACCAATATCTTATGATCCTATACGATCAATGGTATCATCGAGCACCACATAAAGAATCATCATCATTTTTAAATCTTAAATCATATCTCAAAATCCACTATGAAGGACACCATTACATTATACATGGAAAAAAACTTAGGATAGGTTAATCATGGGCTAAAATCTAAGTCCAAATGAATGAGATATGAGATATAGAAAATTCATAAAGGAGTACACAACATATAAGGGAACCACATAGTATGTGGTCCCACTCTACTACCTAGCCATTTCCTCTCCATCACATGTCTTATTGTCCATGTAGTACTACATGGTTTTTAAGGGTACTACATAGCATGTCTCAACCACCCGATGCCTACCCGTGTGAATCTGGTTATGCTCATGTACACTAGCCATGTGCCAGTACATGACATGTGTCTATCCATGTCCGTTCCTGTGTGCTCATAGAGAACATGTCGGGCTTCCAGCACTAATTCACATGGCGTGTGATATTTAACTCACCTATAAAACCTATCTGTCGCATCCAGGGTCACTACATGGTGTGTGTTCATCCCTTTACACGTCATGTAGTTAAGATTTTCATAAAAAGATGGATCTGCTCCGTGCGTCCCAGATCTACTGCTCCCACCACCAAATCTGGCCGATTCATCTCTAAATATCATCAAAACTTAGGATAATTATGTATTTCATTGATTTCCCAATATAAAGTGGCCATAAATCAAAATTTGGTTTCCCTGCTTGAAGCTTTCACCTCCTCATGTGCTTCCCATATCATTTCTAATCGTTCATGGATCCCGGATCCATGGGAATCATCACCAGTAACCTAAAAATCATCCTGATCCATCCAAAAATCACCATCTCGGTCATCTTTCATACAACCTCCATGATTTCTTAGTTTCAATATCACTCAAACCCACCCCAAAAATGTTGAACCATGACCCCATAGGCCAACGGTTCAGAACGTGAAGAAAAATTGGGGTAAATCACAAGAAAAATGGTGAAACAATAATTTTACAAGTGTTCTTGGCCAATAAATAGAGATCAAGGATATTTGGGGTAAGAAAAATGGCACAACAATGGTAATAAACCAAATGAAATTCAATTCAATACATTGTCTCATGTGAAGATTAGAGAACACTGGAAATCAATGAAGATAAATTAGTCCATGCTTGATTAATTCAAAATGGAATAAATCAAACATAAGGAGTGACCTACCTTATGATTGGATCATTCTTTAGTGAAGAACATAATTTCCAATGATAGAGAATACCCATTGTTTTGTTGCACCTAGATTCACCTTGATCAGGATGTTGGTAGTCGTCCGGTCTCAATCCATCAATGAAGAATGGAAGAAACTCTTCTCAACGATCCTAGGGTTATGTGTCTAACCCTGTAGATTCACCATAAAAAATATTTATAGAGTTTAATTGTTTTATTTCATTTAATTATAAATAAATAATTTAGTTATTTATTTAATTAAACACAACCACCAATAACTGCCTCTATCAGACGCCCCATGCCGATGAACTTTTGGTCATACGTAGGGTAAATCTTGTACTCCATACTCAACTGTGGTATCATATTTCTTATTTGAGACTCCATTTAGGAAATATATCATTATTTATGAAAACATTTGCATGCATGATATAAAATATTTTTAATATTTTTATAAAATTAATTTTGGGCTCTCCAGTTCTCAAAATTGTGTGTCGTCTTAGCGCTTGGCTCCAAAAATATTCCTTGATTTATTTAAACTACGACACATAGAAGATGTCATGCACCTGCTCCAACTACATGAAATCCCTCAAATAGGAAGCTATCTATCACCAGAACCCTCTATAATACCCCAGCATATGTGGGAATGTATAGAGGTACCTCACTAGAATAGATGTCTCTGTGGATACCCTTCTCAAACTTCTATGTTCAGAAGTATCCATCCTGAATCATGATGAGGGAGTACCATGTAAGGTCAGTGAACCATATAAAATACTTAGAAACTATTATACCTCCCTACTTTAGGTCCAAAATATCCATAATCCATATTGATCACAAGTATGAGGGGTAATAATCCTCATGAAACAGCTACTGGAAGTCAGAAAATGAGAGTGTCGACTCATCATATGTCTATGTAACTAGACTCCACCAGTGCCCTGCTACTCCATGGAAAAGGATAGATGATAGAATAACCATCTAATCATTCATGGTATGCACAAGTATGAAAAATATATCATTGAATCAAGCCAATCCTCCACTTCCTGGGGATCTGGTTCAGTAAAGAACCTCAGTGTTATCTAGTGCTTGAAATTATGGAGTGTGATAACCCTACAGTCATCATCATCCCACTATTCTAGTACAATAATCTTATCAACGATATGGTGTGCTACTACCTACCTTCTTGGTGGAAAGATCTAGAATGATGGCCCCTAAAATGAGGCTTCATCGCTCATCTTATTGTCATCATGATCCTAAATCGATAACCTGAATAATTGTCTTCACAAATGAATCATTAAAATTTAATCAAGATATACCAAATTCAGATATATATATATATATATATATGGGGAGCTAACACATGAAGGACTGTTAGAAGACTTAATTTTATGTGATTCATGTACCAAATTTCCCTACAACCAATGTCTCGGTATGCTGATTTGATAACAAGATATTCAGAGTCTTGGGGAATGGATACGTTATCCACCACACTAACACTTAGTTCCCTATCCTAAAATCCACACTAAATACACTTTGACACTATTTCCCTCAGTTATTAACCAAACCTCACAAGGTTACATAACTCCAAACATCATCCTGAGGTCGAACCACCACTGATACAAATCTATCATGACTTAACCCACCAAGGCCTTCCTAGACAGCGGAAGGCCAAGTCACAACTACCCCAAGACCCCCTCCATAGGCCAAGGGATGGAAACAAATTCCAAAATTCCTAAATAAAATGGGAGTCCTTTTCCTAAGTAATTTTATGCATGCTCCTAGCCATTTTCATGAAAAATTTTAGAGGAATAAAAAGAAAAGAGAGTAACATTTAGAGTAATATCCATGAATTTAACAACCTCTAGGGAATACAATAGAGTGTGAAAACATAATCCAAAAAGTAAAGGGGAAAATAAATACCCAACCAGAAAAGATATCCCAACCTGAAAATAACTAGAAAAGTAAATGCTGAGATATCACATCTCCATATCTCTAAGTACTAACAATTGTATGTGGTCAATACACCTAGCTATGATACTTTGTAATTTTCACCAACCTGTTCGTCGTATGTATAAGACATGAAACATGTGGTAAAAACCCATACATGGGTTATTATATACATACCCATTAGGACACCTTAAAATATTAAGGTGAATTAATATGAGACACGATATAAGTAGACATCTCAACACATAGAAAGAGATAAACAAAACCCAAAAACAATGATATATACTCATAAAATAAACCCAGATGAGATAGAAAGGGGATCTATATCTCACATCCATCCTAGTAAAATATTATTAAAATAATTAAAAAGGTCCTTCAATGATTCCCATCATCTCACAAGTTGGTTTAAAGAGTAATAATGTGGATCCATGCCTCACTACTATTCCATGTAGTCGAGGTGGAAGAATATCTAGATTTAGAAACCATGACCTAGTAAGATAGGATTTTTTCCCACTCTGTATATAGAGGACCCATGCCTTGGTACAATAGGAGGCTTCCACTTAGTAAATAGAGGACTCATGTCATAACATAGTAGGAGGGTTCCACTCTATAGGTGGATAGAGGAACCATGCCCTAGTATATCAGGGGGTTCCACTTTGTAGATAGAGGACCCATTCCCTGATAGAGTAGGAGGGTTCAACTCTATAGGTAGAGTAACCATGCTCTGACCTGGTAGGAGGGTTCTACTCTATAGGTAGAGGAACCATACCCTGAAACAGTAAGAGGGTTCCACTCTGTAGGTGGATAGAGGACTGATTCCCTTGTCTGTTAAGGGGGTTCCAATCTATAGGTAGAGTACTCATGCCCTGTAATAGTAGGATGGTTTCACTCTGTAGGTAGAGGAACCAAGACCCAACACCATAGGAGAGTTCTACTCTATAGGTGGATAGAGGACCCACGCCCTAGTCTGTTAAGGGGTACCACTCTCAGATGATCCTGTATAATCACTGATATCATCGAGCATTGCTTAAAGAAACATAACACTCATAACACCTAAAATAATATCTCAAAAGCTACTATGAAGGACACCATCACGATCTATACAGAAAAAACCTCAAGATAGTCTACATAAGGGAAAAATCTAAGTCCAAACGAAGGAGATACGAGAGGTTGAAGATTCATAAAGGAGTACACAGTGTGTAAGTTACCCACATAGAGTGTAGTCCCACTCTACTACATATCCATGTCTTTACGAGCACACATATCATTTTCTATGTAGTATTAAATGGTGTGTAAGGGTTCTACATGGCATGTCTCAGCCACCTAGGGCCTACCCATGTGAATCTGGTCAGGATTATGTACACTGGATGTGTGATAGTACACGACATGTTCTTGGCCATTTATATGTTTGTGTTCTCCTAAAGTACACATCGGTCCATCAGTATTGAGTCACACAACAAGTGGGGGTCCCAAAAAATGTGTGATATTTAACTCACCTAGAAACCCTAGTTATCGCAGCTAGGTTCATTGCATGGCATGTGTTCATCCCAATATGTATCATGTAGCCAGTATTTTCACATAAAGATAGATCTGCTCCACATGTCCTTGATCCTCTACTCCCACCACAGAATTTTTCCAATTCTACCCTGAATCTCACCAAACTAAGGATATTAATGTCAATCGTTGATTTCCTGTCCTTCAATGGCTATAAATTAGAATATAATTCCTCCTATAAAATCCACCACTGCCTCATGCACCTCCCATTTCACTTCCAATCATCCCCAAATTAGATATACATGGGAATCATTACTCGTATAATAAAAAGTATCCCGATCAACCCAAGAATCACCATCCCAATCATCATTTGTACAACATCCATCATTCTAGGAGTTTGATCATACCTAAACCCACCCCAAAAATGTTGAACCACAACCCCATAGTCCAATAGTGATGAACACAAAGAACGATAGGGGAAAATCACAAGAAAAAAGGTCTAAAGACCATTGTCCAAGTATTCTTGACCAATTAACAAGGATCAAGGATATTTGGGTTGAGAAACATGGCACAACAAGGGTAATAAACTGAATGAAATTAAATTCAATACATTAGATCATACAAAGGTTGGAAAACACTAGAAATAAAATCATACAAAATAATTCATGCTTGATTAATTCAAAAGGGTGTAAATACATCAAAAGACGTGACCTACCTCAAAATTGGATCATTTGTGGGTGAAGAACACAGTTTATAATGATACAAAAGACCCATTATATGATGTTGATGTTAGATCTCACCTTTATTATGACTTCTTGGTTTTTTTGAGAATGTTGTGCCTTGTGGACTTGCTTATTTATGTGATCTATGTTTATAAATATTTTTTGAAAAACATATTTTTTTTATAAAGGAAAACCAAGAGGATTTTAAAAGTTTATATTAAATTGGTTTGTTTTATAGTGGTTTAGTTTTAAAATGGTTTAAAACTATTTTATTGGTTTTCATGAATTAAATCCATAAATAGATTCATGGTACTATCCTACTGGACTTCGTTCCCCACACCCTTCTTGGGATCATTTGGGAGTTTGTAGATTTTTTTTACAAGACATAGGTAAAGACACGGGAACCATTCATTGAGGTGGATCTTCTTGATTATCATCATTTGGTTATTTTTGGAGACATGAACTCATAAGTATTGGCTCATATGGAGTCATTTTTTATATTTTATACCTATTGAATTTTACTTGGGCCTTGTTTGGCATTGTAACTTTTTTTTAATTTTGGGTTTTGTTTCTGAGATACCATGTATTTATATGTCATGTTTGGAAATGATGTATGTTTTGGTTTATGATGTCTACTTATATCCTATTGTTGAATCTGGTGTTATTAGTGTAGCCATATCATTTTATGGATGGGCCATGCCAATTTATGAGTGAAAAATCATTCCGAATATTTAGTTAGTTATAACTGATGCTTTTTGTCATCCCATGGAGATTTGTAACTTGATTCGGGTCGTATGGTAGGACAGCTTGTGTGACATGTCGGGTGAACCCAGGTTAGTTCATTACACTAAACCTCATTTACTTGTAACCACATAATAGTCTAGTCCATGGCCTCTCTTGGAATCCTTTTCTATTATTTTCTTCACACTTGATCCAAGGTGGAATCATAGGTAGTTCTTCATGCCCAAATATAAGGTAAATCTCTTCTATTATATCTTCTTTCCCCAGATTCAATTATTTTATAATTTTTCTTGAAATTTTTAGGGAATATAAAGTGAATTCCATAAAACCATGGTGGAATTCAACCAAGATATCAGGTATTACACTTATCTTTCTTAAAGGAGGATCATATGGGTTTATATTTTACTATTTATTTCTATTTTGATTAAAGGTAGTTTAATTATATTTCTCTATTGGGATTTATTAATTTTAGAGTGAAAATTTTAAAAAAATCTAGAAGTTTATTGTGGTTAGGTCGCTCTATTTTTGGGGAAATTTATAGAGTATATCCCATTAGTTTTCTATGGGATTTTATTGATCTTACATTATGGTGGTTATGTGATTTGGTTCCTTTTATTGTGGAATTGTGGTGTAATGTCTTTTATGTGTTTCATGGAGGTATTTGGATTTATAAATATCACTTATAATAATGGTAGGTGGTCTTGACTCATCAAGTGATTCTAGGGCTATACTAGAAACATGTCTACTTGATGTTTTTCCTAAAATATTTAATAAAACTTAATACATATTTTGGTAATATTAATGTAAATAATTCTAATGGTATTTTGGTATAACAGAATGGGTTCATAAAAAATAATATAGAGATTTTATTTTCCCCTTTATTATCTTGGGTACTTTGCTACACGGGTTTGTGTATGTTGTTATCTTGAAAGTTTTTAATATTATTATTAGAGTTTTACTTGAGATATGAATTAGTTAACCTATGTATAAGTTATGTCGCATAACCTCAAAGCCTCAACATGTCATAAACCACCCTATATCACTAATATATAGTTAAAATAAGAACATATGAGGTGATCATTGTGTCAAAACATCTTATGATAACTTGGAATATGGGTATTTTACCATGAACTAAACTTATTAGTTTATTAAATTCTAGATAAAATATATAAAGTTAGATTTTATTTATGTTTCAAAAATTTAAAACACCTCTTCCCACTTAAACCTAAATAAACTATCTGTCAAAAAACACATTCAATCCTGGGTTAGGTGGGTGCTTTGGTGGTGATGTGTCAGATGGGTTAATTAAGTGAAAAGATGTGATTTGACATTAAAAAATTAAAGGTTTTAGTTTTATCCTGAATTTTTTATATTAAAATGAAATTGGTCTTTATAAATATTATGGTGGGTGAAGTTTTATATAAAAACTTGTTTTTAAAGTGTCCCCCTTTTAAATAATTTTCTTAACTATATTTCATCCATTACTTCTTCTTATAAATTATTTATAAAAACAATTCTATAAATCCAAACACCCTTATCACTTTTCACTTATTTGTTATAAATAATTTTTTCATAGACATGTTTTGGAAAAAAAATTAATTGAAATGATGGTTGTGAATTGAGTTTCCAAATTTTCTTAAAAATTTTTGTTTCAGAAGTAACAAATTTTTTACTTGTATAAAAGGTATTAAGTGGGTTCTCTTTGAAAATTGAGACTTAAGTTCAATAAATTAATGGTTTTAAATCTATAAATAATATTTTATGTTAAAAAAGGACCTTATACCTACTCATTTTCCTTATATGGTCTTATAGGTACTTATCCCTTTGTTTATCAACCATGCCTTTCCTATTTTATGTTGAGGGATACCGTTAGAAGGATTTAGTTATTTCTCACTCAAAAGGTTCCTACCGAGTCTAAAACTGTTATATATCCCTATTTATTACCATAATGGGGTTCCAACTATTGTTTCCTAAGTAAAGATTATGACATAACTAGGGTTTCCCTTTGGATTGACACTAGTATCATTTGAATATTTACATTTCACTTTATATTTGATGTGTAGAATGATTTATTTCTATCCTTGACATCAATGTTGGTTTCTTCCATGCATGTGTAAATTTTTTATTAGGTAAAATGAGAATAGACATAGTTTTGTGTTGTAAAAATAATGTAATTATATTATTGTACAAATCATTATTATTGACATTATTGGTAGTGTTTCTTGATCATGACTATAACTTTACTATATTGGGTATTTTTTTATTTAATAGGTAACCATGTTTTTTATATAACTAGTTTTGATACCATGATTATGTTTATTGATTTGATAATAGATATGCATGTTATAAGGGGAATATTACTATTATTATAATTTTTTTAAGTAGTTTTTCTAGTTATTTATGTATAGGTTTGAATGGGATGGGTTTTGAGGTTGATTCTATCATACCCCTTTACCCTTTCACCAAATGAGAAAGTTATCTTGGTTTCCCTAACACTGTTATACATGATTTCATTTCCCCCGTATAGGATGGGTGTTGCACCCTGAATTCATTATGATGGGATGGATATTTAACCTTTAATTTTATATATGGTTCATTTTAGACTCTAGATTAAGCCTAGAGTGGGTATTAAAATAATGGATCCTCTCAGAATAAGGGGTTATCTATTACAAAAAATGTTATTCTATGATTTTCTCCACATCCATTTTGATAATATACCATGTTTGTGACTACAAAAACTTTTTACTGTATATGTATGTAAATGTTTAAACATGTTTAAGTATACATACACTTTTAATTTTTTGTTTGATACACTATTTTTGATTCCCAACTGAGTATTTTATGCTCAAACGCTACATAGAAACATTTATGGACATGAAACCTCTATTTTGATACATTTCAAGTACCTACATGTACATTGGTATCTATTGGTTTCTTATTTTAAAAATGAAAGAGATATTGGTTCTTGGGATAGAGTTGGATTTATTGGATGTGTTCGGAGGTCTTTTTAGGATCATTGAATCATGTTCTTCTGGTATCACATGGCTTATGCCATGTTTTCTTTTCACATTAACCATGGATTAGTTTTTATGAGTTATAATTAAAGTTTCTTGGTCTTGTATACATTCATCTAGGGAGTTATTTTCTTGTTCGGTTTTTTATTTGTTATTTAGGACCTTTTTAGTTTCTAGTTTATTTTTAGAACATCCGACTTATAGATGATTCATGCTAAATTTTAGGTATAATATGGTCATGAATTTTAATCATTAAAAAATATGGTAAACCATTACCTAAAAATAATTCAATACCCATAGTGCTAGTCATTATCCCCTAGAGATCATGGATTTCACTTACGATATTTTCACACATGATCCAGGTATGAACAAGGTATTTGGGTCATGAACATTAAAAAGTGGTATCATAGTGATATTGGGATTTAATTTATTTTATATTTTTCTTACACATGATTAAGGACTGTCAGGACATGATAAGTGACCCGTAAAAAAGTGTCATGAACCTATTTATGATGGAATCTCAAGTTACCCAGAGACACTCTAGTAATTTTTTGTAATTATAGACTTGAGTGAAGATTTTTTTATTTTTATTGGGAAATATGGAGTAGAACATGAGGTGTTAATATATAGATTGAATAGGATTCAACTATCATTTTGGTTCATGCATCATGTTAATAATCAATGGGTAGAAATGCGTAGGATGTTATTTTATATTGTATGCAGCATGTGATGTTATATTATAGTTAGAAACAATAGGGGTTTCTATTAACTAAAACATCAGTGATATTTATACATATAATTTTCTTTTATGTATATATATATATATATATATATATATATATTGGTGATTATTAGATCAATATAAACCAATAGTTTATTCCTTTTATTGAGATAGACATGCTTATTTCTCTAACACCTAATCTTTCTTGATTAATGTTTTTTCTACCAAATCATGACTTTATTTTTTATGAATATTTGACTAATAATCATTTTACATGTTTCCTACTTATATCCTTTCCAATGGTATGATATTTAATTTTTTTAGTATTGTCTTCTAAACATGACTTTTTTATTTTTTGGGTTTTCTTTCTATGCATGAAATTGGATTTCTTATTATTAGATTTCCTGCTACTGAGCATGTTAATTATTGTCACATGATGTTATATTATATATAATTTTGATATATTACCATTGATCATGTTTTTTTATTCCCTGTTTATTGATGTGTTTCTATATTTTTTTTAAAATGAAGCATTCAAACATAAAATTTTCTATATTTTGGTCATGCCCTTGGGAAACCTATTTTATAATATTAGGAGTCAGTTAGTGTCTTTAATAAAATTAAACTATTTTATAATATTATTATTTACCAATTAGGGAAGGTGATTTAATATATATTTGTTTTAAATATTTGAATATTTCAAAAGGGGGTTATGTTTCCTTCAAAATTAGTTTTACCAAATTAGAATTTCATTTTTGGGTCTTGAACTAAGATGATGCCTGGTGAAATTTTGTTTTAAAATTAGGTATGTTTAAAAAGGGTAGGAATATTTTTTTAATTAAATGGTTTATTTTGAAATTGTAATGAGAAAATTGATTTGAAATATTATTTAGTTACAAATTTCAAAGGAAATGGGACCCAACATACAACTATTTTTTAGCTCCTTTTATAAATCTCATGATCTTTTCAAAATGTAAGGTGATAAGTAATACTTATAACTAGAGTTTTAGAATGACATGTTTGGGTTAAATATAGTGTTTTCAAAAATTATTCAATATTTGGTTTTTGAAATACATAATGGTTTTCTGTAAACCTCTTTGTATATGTATCACTTTGGTTAATTATAATTAAATGGAATATTAGGAATAGAAATACTTTATAGAACCTTATGGTGGGGGATTTCCTTAATTTTCATTTTATATGGGTGATGGTATTTAATGAAGTGAGGTATTTCAATAGTGTGGTGTCTTATCTTGGTTTTATAATTCATGCATTGGGAGAGTGATGGATTATTTTATGATATTCCAGAATTTTAGTTGTTGATATTTCTTTTAGCTAATGGTATTTTGTGGTTTTTTAATGATTATGAATATTAAATATAGAAATTTTGGTTATTTGGGTCATTTTTAGGAGTTATGGATTAAAAATGGAATGAATTAATTAATATATGATTTAAAGTGTGTTTTGGATTATGTATAGGTAGTATGATTATTGTTTGGTGATTTGGGAGTTTAATTTTTTTTCTTTTTAGTGACTTGTGATGTAAATTTAATGGATTATTGGGTGTATGAATTGGATAATTAATGTTATTGAATCTTTGAGTAAACATCTATTGATAATTTTGGTGGATGAGAAGTCATTTTGTGGGGTGGTTGTAATGTACCATGTCATAGTTACCTAGATTAAGTCATTATTAAAGTCTTAAGAGAAAAAATTTGAGAGCTAAGGAATGGGTCCATTTAAAATGTTGGTTTTAGTTTAGGGCTTTTTTCATTAAATGATTTGGATTTGGTTTTAGGTGTTTGATGATGAATACATAGGCAATTTTTAATGATTTTTGAGGACCGGTTATGGTTTTGTAGTTCAAGGTACCTATAAAGGGGTTATACTTATAGTTATAAAGTACAGGTGACACTTGGTACCCAATGGGAGGCCACTAGGTACTCTTTGGTCCTTGAAGTATCCTTTGTGTTCTAGGTGTCCCACTGGGTTCCTGGTGGGTTGGATGGATATTTTTTAGTGTTGTTGTTTTTCTATTTTCCTATTTAACCCTAAATATCATTTGTTCCTTCTCCCTTGACCTAATTTACATCTCACTACATGGGAGGTCCTCTAATGGTCACTCTTGGTATCCTTTTCTCTTATACTCTTTTTACTTAATCCAAGGTGGAATCTTCTGTGTTATTCATGCCTAACTCCATGGTAACTCTCTCATTTTATCTTCAATTTTTCCTTTTCCCTTATTTATAGTTTTCTTTTTTAATTTTTATGGATCCTAAAGTGAATACCACTAGGTAATGGTGTAATTCACCCTTAATATTGGTTTTTCTACTTATCTTGCTTCTAGGAGTCTCGTATGAGTTTATTTCTCATCATGCATCATTGTTTTTATTGAAATTAATTTAGGTATATTTTTTATAGTGATTTTCATATTATATAGTGAATTTTAGAGATGTTTTCTTAGAGTTAATTGGGGTTTAGGGCTGCTATATTTTAAGCTAAATTAACTACTATAAAAAGGACCTATATCCATGGACCTATATCCATGGTCAGAGGTGATCATGGTTATAGGTGACCTGTAACCACAATCACTAACAACTATGGATATAGGTTGGTGAATGTTTTTTTGTGCACCAACAAGGAAAGGAAGTTTTTTTGTGGGAAGAACCTAGTTCAATGAGAATAAAATACTTGTGGCTATAGGGGTTTTATTTTTTTGCATATCAATGGGAAAAAAATTCTTGTGGCTATAGTGGTAAATTTGTTGGCTATAGTAGTGTGAAAATTTTCTCATAGAAATAATTGATAGATTTTTTGGCTATATCCATTGTAAAAAAGTTCATGTAAATAGGTATTGTATTTTTGGTTATAGCCATGGGTTAAAATGCTTGTAGAGATAGACTTTGAATAGAATCCCTATACCCATAATCATTATGGCCTGTGGATATAAAAAAAATATTCAAAAAATCATAAATAGAAATATATAGATACTTGTATGTATATGATGATAGTAGATGATTTATCATAGTGGAAGGAGTCTTTTTATGATTCCTATAGACTGGGGTTCAAATCTCACTACCATTTTATTTTGTAGATAATTATCTTTCATATAAATATATAATGATTTGTACATATATATTTCAAAAAGTTGAATCAGTTGTGTGGTATACTCACCTTCGACACATAGTTTGGTGTAGGGTTCAAAACAAGTTTTATTTTATTTTTCCAATCCATAGACATATATATATATATATATTAAACTATAGATGTATGTGTTTCCATGTGGGTGTAAGTGCCATGTGGACCGGCTTCTACATTAAGTGGTTATATCCATGGGCATAGCCCATAGCTATATATACAACTCTGTTTCCATGCCTTACATAGCCATCAATACCATAACCATGTATATGACCTATATACATGATCATTTGGGTTATATTCATAGGCATGGCCCATGGGTATAGTCCAATTTTCTACTTGTGGTTTATGGAGTATAACACATAAGTATTTTATGGGATTTTATTGATCTTTAATAATGGTGGTTATGTGATTTAGTTCCTTTGGTTGTGTAATTTTGGTTCAATGGATTTTAGGTGTTTCATTGAGATAGTTGGATTCATAAATCTTGTTTATGGTAATTTTAGGTGGTCTCAATTCTCCAAGTGTTGTGCCTGCTACATGTCTTCCTGATGTTTCTCCCATAATTTTTAATAAAGATTAATATATATTTTAGGAATATTAATATAAATCCTTATGATGTTATTTTTTAATAATAGGAAAATATTTTTAATGGGTTCATACAGTATAATATAGAGACATTATTTTCCCCTTATTTATCTTCAGAACTTTTTCATAATGGTTTGTAGTTGTTGATCACTAACAAGTTTTCATTATTATTGTTAGATTTTTCCTCAATATATGAATTCAGTAACCCATGAATAATTTATGTCACATAACCCCAATGTCTCAATGTGTTATAAACAACCCTCTATCCCTAATCTAGGACTTAAATAATAGCCTATGGTGTGACCATTGTTTCAAACTATCTGAAGATATCTTGAAATCTAAGGATTTCCTATTAAATTAAACCTTCTTGGTTTATTAAATTATAAATAAAATGGATGACCTAGATATTTATTTGTGTTTCAATAATAGAGAACACATATTCTCACATAAATTTTAATGAATTATAAGTCATCTAACCACACTTAACAGTGGGTTAAGTGATTTCGTCTATGATGATGTGGTGGCTGGGTTTATTATGTGAGGAAGTTATTTACACTAAAAACTTAAAGGTTTTTATTTTAACCTGGTGTTTTGTATATGAAAATCAAATAATTTTTTGTAAAGGTCAAGGTTAATGGAGTTTTATATAAAACCTTGTTTTAAAATGGAACTATTTTAAAGAACATTTTTAACTATATTTATTACTTTCCTTCTTATTTTAAATTCTTTACTAAGAAATGTATATAAAGCCACCCAAACTTTTATATTTTCACTTTTCTCTTTTAAACCAATATTTCATAAAAACATAAAATAGTTTGGGTAAGGGGGATATAAATAAATACATAAAATCTATAGCACCTACAAGTACTCAGGGAGACTCAAACCCATGACCTCCCACGAGGCCCCTCAAAGGCATAAACACTAGGCTACACCCATGGGGAATTATTTCATAAAAAAATGTTGATTTTTTTTAAATGAAGTGGTGTTTAGAAAGTGAGTTTCCAAAATTTCTTTTGGTTATGGGTTTTATAGGTAATAAATTATTTTCATGTATAAATAGAATTAAGTGTGTTCTTTTTCAAAACTAAGTCTTAAGTTCAATCAATTAGTACTTGTAAATTCATACATATGGCTTGACATTAAATAGGGACCTTGGACCAACTCGATTTCCCTATATGGTCTTATAGTAACCTATCCCTTTGGTTATTGTCTATACCTTTCCCATTTTTATCTGAGTGATACCATTAAGAGGATTTAGTCATTAATCACTTGGAAGGTTTATACCAAGTGTAAAACTATTGTCTTTCCCTATCTATTACCATGTTAGGTATCTAACTAGTGTGTCCTAAGGATTGAGTATGTCATACCTTTGGGTTCCCTTTAGATTGAAATTAACATCATTTGATTGATTAAATATCATCTTATATTTGATTATAACATGTATTCTTTACCATCTTGATATCTATGTTGGTTTCTTCCATGCATGTGTAAATTTATAATTGGGTAAAATGATCATGGTTATAGTTTTGTGTTGTGAAAAGCATGTTATTTTATTGTATTACAAAGTGTGATGAGTGATGTTTTTGGTAGTGTTTCTTGATCATTCATACATCTTTATTATCTTGGGTATGTTATTTATTTGATAGGTAAGCATGTTGTTTGATATAACTATTATTGGTATAGTGAGTATGAATACTACTTTGATGATATATAAGCATTATTGAAGGAGTATATTACTATTTTTATAAGTTTTTTAATCAAGTCCACAAGCTATTAACATACATGTTTGAATGGGATGGTTTTTGACCATAATTCTATTATACCCCTTTCCCATATAATTGAATGGGAAGGTCTTCTTGGTTTTCTTGATGTTATTATACACGATTTTATTCCCCCTAGATGGGATGGGTGTTGTACCTCAACTTCATTTTGAGAATATGGTAGTTGAAACCCTAACATCACTATATGGTTCATGTCTCTAAGTTAAGCTTGAAGTAGGTAGTATAGGTATAGATCCTCCTAGTATATGGGGTTATTAGTTATAGAAAATGTTAGTATATGATTTTCTCCACTATTTTTATACTAATATAGCTTGTTTGAAACTATATAAAACTATTTATTATATTTCTATGTAAATTTGTACACATTTTTAAGCATACCCCCATTTTTTGTTGTTGTGTTAAGATAATTTTGGTGGTTCCTAATTGAGTATTTTATGGTTAAACCCTGTATACACACCTTTTTGGCCATGAAACCTATTTTTTCTACCTTTTGGTATTTAAAAGTACAATAGTAGCTATTAGATCACCCTGACTAATTTTTCATGTTAGAAATAGAATTTTGATTAGTTATCACTTTGTATTCTGATCTATTGGAGGTGTACATAGGTCTTGTTTGGCACATCACCTGGTCTTCTTATGGTATCACTTGAAAAAAAATCCAGGTTTTACTTGAACATTCACCATGGGTGGGTTTTCATGAGTGGGACTATAAGTTTTATGGTCTTGTATGAATTATTATAGATATTTTTTGGGTAGTTTAATTTCTTATTCATTTTTAGAAAATGTTTGTTTTCTAGTTTATTTCTAGAATATTTGATTTATTGACATGTCATGCTGAATTTTCAATAGATTTTTTTTATGAATTTTGATCATAAAAAGGTGTGTAAATCATTCTGAAAAAATATATCAAGACCAGAGGTGCTAGTCCCCAACCATTGGGGATTATGGAGTGCTTCTAGGGTAGTAGTTTATATGATTCAAGTACATAATGGGTTTCAAGGTCATAAATATTAGATTATATACACTATATCTAATTTTGGTTATCAAAAATAATATTATTTAATTGAAATATTTTATATTTGTAAAGGAATTTTTATATCGTATATACTAAGTTTTAAATGGATTTATAAGTTCTATAAATCAATTTTCAAGAATCACACCTAGGTTTTTTTTATTTGGATTTAATATTTAATGAATTTTTAAAAAGTAATAAAATAGTTCTATTTAAATTTTTAAGACTTTTTTATTTAAATTTAAATTTAAAAGTTATGTTTATATTAAAATTCTACTTTATTACTTTGATGGTAGGTTAAAATGTATTTTATTAAAATTTTAACAATTTGAAATATAAATTGGATTTAAAAGGGTATTAAATTTCATTTATATTTATTTTTTCAAATAAATTATTTGAGTTAAAGGATATATTTTTTTTTAAACTAATTTAATTGAATTTTTTAGTGTGTATGACAAAATTATTTGTTAGAACTTGTTTGGTTGGTTTGTGTGTTATGAAATTATTTATTTCGAGTTTTTTTATGATATTTGATATGTATAGGTTGATTTGAATTTTAAATGGATTAAATATTTATAATTCAACTTTCAAACATGTGTAATATGTCTAAATAGGCATATTAGGTGTAAGTTTGATTGTTTTTACCTATGAATTGAAAAAATGACATATTCATTTAATGAATAATCCTAATATTGTGATGTTTTCAAGAGGGGAAAGTAAAAGGAATGGGGATAAATCATTAAAAATTATTTTTGGAAGCTAAATTTCATCTCTAATAAATGAATTTTAGTGTTTGGCATGGATCTAGAATGTTTAGAATTGAAAATTATGGAATTTAGTGAAAATTAGAAAAAACTCAACATGTTATATAAATGAAAAACATTTTATATGATTTATAATAACAATTTATCTCACTGAGCATAAAATCCATGTGTGATGTTTTTGGGAATACAATAGATATAAAAAAAATAAATACATAGTTTAGTGATTGTGTATACTATTGAAAATTTCTTAATTTTGACCCTAAATCATCTCTGAACTCGTGGTTATGGTCCTTAGTCATGATAAATATACTAAGGGAAGTTTAAAATTGAACTTCAATTTCAAATAACCATAACTTTTGATTCACATGTTCCTTTGGGCTCTATGATATGTCAATTGAAACTTTAAAAAAGATATATAATGTTAACAAAAGGGGTCACCCCTTAGAAAAATTATTCATTATAAAATAGGTTTAAAAGACCCTTAAAATGAGTTTTAAGTTATAGTGTATGATTTTCCATATTCATTGGAAAAGTTAGGATAATGAAATGATACTTTTAATTGTATCTTTATCTCCTTTCTTCATTTTAAATGTGGTTCAATATATTTTCTATTGGTAATTATAATTAAAATTATTTTTTAATACAATTATACTTTATAAAGAATTTTACCTTTCTCAAGTATAAGAATATTTTTAATAAAATATGTCTTAAATCATCCCATTGATGGGTATTTTAGTTAATAAAATATTGATAATGGAACCATGGTATGAAATTGAGTCATTGCATGGGAATATATTATAGTGGGGAGGCCTGCATAGGAAATTTAATAAGATTATTTAATATTGTGTTTTATCACTAATTCCATATGTCATATACTCTATTTAATTATTTAAATTAAATAATATTTTCCATTCTTAATATAAATGATATTTTCATTTTAAATTAAAATGGGTATTGGATAAATTAATCTTAAGAGGGTTTTTTTGTGGAATTTGTTATGGTGGGGAGAATTATAACACCCCCACTTTCATTTTTCTAAATATATTTATTTCTTATGCTTTTTTAGTGATTTTTTTTTTTGTAATTTTTTTTGTAATTTTAACATTTCATAGTGATATTTCATTTGTAGTGGATTTATATAGTTAGATTCATGGTGTACCTAACCAAGCATTATAATAGTTTCTCCCTTAAATAATTACAAAAAACCCCAATCTTCATGTCTAGACATCCCAAGACATACCATAATTTACTCTCTTATTGTCATTATATTATTTTTTAAGTGTTTAACATTGTTTATGAATTAGGAATTTTAATTTAAATGTTTAATTTCTATTTTAAAAAATATATGTGTAAATTTATGTGATATGTATTTTAGGATTGATAATAATATTGTATATATTTATCTTTGTTTATAATTTAAACTAAAAGTGTATATATTATTATAAAATATGAGTATATATATGTAAATTTATTATCATTATCTAATTATCATAATCATTATTATCATCATAATAATAATTTTTACTATTATTATTAATCTTCAGACAAACTTATAGCCTATAGGCTATGGCTTCTTCCTTTCACCCCAGTGGTCTGGGGTTCAATTGTCAGTGGTGGCCAATGTTAGGACCCGATTCTTCTTTGAGGTACAAATCCTTTATTTTCTCTCAATTATTGGATTAAATGTTTAAATATGGCCTAATGTGAATGGCCTTTGAAGTAATTTAGGTAACGAGGTTTTCTATGGCTCTTTTGAATCCCGGAACCCTATATTTTAGGTTGAAAATGGCCTAGCACACGGTTAGTAAAAACTATGAAGTTCAAGCTGCATGGTCTGATAAACCATGTGATCCATGGTCATAGAGTGGGGGAAGGCTGAAAATTATTAAAAACCGTGTGATTTGGGTCGCACGACCATGTGGAAACCTATTCAACTTTGAAAGTGGATTTTTGCATGGTTTGTGCACGATTAGTCAAACTGTGTGGTTAAATCATGTGATGTGCCCCTCCCTACACATAAGAGTGTATAGTTTTTACACATCTTGGTCAAACCATTCGACCCTGTTATTTTGGGTGAAATTGAAATTTTTCCCTTAAAATCTAATTTAGACCTAAACCTATTTCACTCTTCCTCTCCAGTGGACAATAGTAACTTGGGAGCTCCCTTTTAAGACTATTCTAGGATTTGAGGTAAATATTTCTTTAGATATCTAATTCAAGCATCCATCACCTCATTAGGTTTGCATCGGTGAGTTCTCAATTCATTTATATCCATTCTTCATTCTTCTAGATATCGATTGTGCTATTTAATTGCAAGGTAATTTTCCTTATTAATAGGTTCTTTGTACGTTCTTCAATTTTCTTCTGATCTGACCCAAATCAAGAGTTGTTAATGGAAGATCTATCAATTAAGGACCTACGGTAGGTGGTATCATGCCTTTCACTTGAATTTGAGTTGTTAGTATATTTTTTTGTGCCATGCACCCATTTTTTTGGGTGTCACCTTAAATGGTTTTAATCCTTGAATAGAATTGTTAGTCGTGTACTATTCAATTAAATAGATCATCAATGAATGTTATAGTTCGTGGACCTTGATTTAGAAATACCCCTTGGGTGTGTTGGATATATAGATGTACCACCGTGGGTGGATTAGCCTTGGACACCCTTAGATGTGACTTTTTATCCTTGTCATGTCAAGTTTAAATTAAATTGATAATTGTAAATTGATTGGTGTTATTAATTATAAATTAATTGCATAGATGGTAAGGGATGGGATGACCTTAACCCTTTCCCCTTGTTATGAAATTTATTTTTTAATCATTAATTTATCTTTATTTTGATATTCCCTTGTGAGTTAAGTAGAGTTCATGCCTTGTATAGCTCGTTTAAGCTTGTAAAGCTTGTTATGATTAATTTACCATGTGAGTAGTTTAAATACAAGCCTTCTAAGCTTGGTTAATACCTTGAGACACCTTTTTAGGTGAGTTTTAGGTTGGATGTTCTTGGTTTTGACCTTTTCATGTTAAATAGAAATTAATAAATGGTATTGAATTGGTTAAATGCTTATATGCCTTGGGTGAAACATGGATTAAAATGATAATTCCATGGACGGGCTCAATTTCCTTGAACCTTGCTTATGATTTAGTGATACTTGGACTCCCTAGAAGACTACCAAGGATGGAATCTAAGGATTTAATTATATATCAAGTAATATATGGATTCATATGAGAATGTCATGGATAGAATCAAAGGGCATTTGATCATATTGTTATGGGTGATAATTGGTCTTCCTTAGTGGACTACCAAGGAAGGACTCGAGTAACAGTGGCTTTATACCACACCTAGAGAAATACCTGGGTTCTTGAGGATCACCAGGGACAAGATCATAGGGTGTTGGTTTATATTACACCTGGAGTGAGACTTGGATTCCAACATAGGAATGATAAGGATGGGATTAGGTTCTAAATTTATTATTTAATGAAATGGTCTATATGGTGAGTCTATCAATCCAAAGCACAAGAATGGACTCAAATTTATATTACACTATATGGATGGCCTGTTTAGGCATCCTTGATCATGTTATCGTGGGGGACGTTGGGCTATGTGTTGGGTCTTAAGACATAACGTTTAAATGAGAATGAATGGATAATTGAACATGCTTATAATTGAAATAGGCCTAACTGTTAAATCAGAGACTTACCTTCTAAATGAAATTGGTTATAAATGAGAACCTAGACTTTTAGGATGTTTACTTTTGAGTACTTTATTTACTTCTTATATTTTTTATTCACACTATTGTTATATATATTCACTAACTGATTGGAACCTAACCTTTGGTGGTTTCATACTAGGATTATATCTCACACCTTATTTGGGACACCTTTGGGTACCCAAACAGACTATATGATTGTAGATATGGATAAGGTAAAGATCCCTTCTATAGGTTCTTGATTGCCACTTAGGATCAGGGGATCATGGGACTAAGCTGAGGCATGCAATTATTGGTGGATATTTTTTTGGACTTTTTGTACTTTTGTTCCATGTGTTTTATAACTTTAATGTATACATGTTTTTTATTCTTTATTAGATACAAATAACACATATCATCATCATCATTGTGTATTATCTTTCTTCGGTTTTGTTATCTATTCCTATTGTTGATCTATTGTCTATATGTTTTACTTCTTCCAATACTTGTATGATATTGATATTCAACTATGATACACTTTGGTGATGAGGGAATATTCTCCCTATGGATACACCTAGCCCCTTATTATTAGTCGTAAGCCTTTAGAATTTGGGGAGATGTTCTTGAGGCCATGTGACCCACCAGGCTCAGGGCACTGTTTAGCAGCATCTAGATTTTGGATGTTACAGAGTGGTATCATAGAATTCTTTTCTAGTTTTATATAGTGTTTAGAGACAATATAAAGGAAAAGGAAATAAGTGGATTTTGTTAATGAGTTTTTATTGGGATTGGAAACCTTGTGTAGAGGAAAAATCCAAATTTCCTTGGATTAAATTGTTGTTCTCAAGATTTTGACTATTACAGTTGATTTGATTTCATTGTTGGGTGATGCACTTGATTTTTGATGTTATTATTGGTATGATTATGGGTTCTATTGTGATGTAACCCAGTGAGATGAGGTTATTCCATATCATGCATCATATTAGGAACTTATATAAATCGCATTCCATTCATTTTTTCATGCCATTTAGGGTGCATTTCTTATTGCATGTTGTCATGATAAGTTTCATTATAATGCCCTGACCCTAGAAGCCAAGAGCTAATGCATTATTTTGTTATATTGGAATTATTTAAAAGGAATAAAATCCCAAATGACTGATCAATTTATTAGACTTGAAGAATTGGATACATAAATGGTTCCCTTATTACATTGGTAAAACATAAAACATAACAATGGAAAATAAAATGCATCCTTTAAACTCATTCAAAGGATTCCTATTCATAACTTGGGGAAAGGAAACATAATAAGGGTGAGATCAAATGCTCAGTAAAGGTAGGTAAAGTGGAATAAATAATTAATTGAAGAGAATAAATCCACATGGCAAGGTAAATATCTAATAACATATTCCATTCAAATAACTAGATAAGGAATAATAAATATGGAAAGTCAAATAACTAATAACATATTTCATTTAATCAATGAATTGAGAATAAAATTCATCCATAGATATATCGATGCAAAATCTCATAGATAAATAATAAGTAAAATTAAGGCAATGATTAATTATTAGATGTCGCGTATCTAGTACATAAACCACTACCATCAATACCTTTCATAAGATGGTTTAATCCTGTGGGTATAAACCTATCTATTCTTCTTAGAAACAAACTCAAAGGGTTTGTCTCCAACTGATTTCATCTCATGATAGTGCCGATACGTAAAGGGGCTTACATTAACCAGTCCCCAACCCATAGGGATTGCCTTAAATGGTCCCTAACCTGCGTTATACCTATCCAAATCATTCCTCATATATTGAATAATAGATTTAAAAATATATTTTAAATCAAAGTTCCATAGACCACTTTGAAATATTTAAATCATAAGTCCCATAAAAATAAATAATTATCAAATGAAACATTGAATACCATGAATATAAAGAGATTCATTATATGATATATCAAAGGGGAAGTACAACACACAAAATAAATAAGTTGTGGATAAGGTATATCTCATAGAAATAAAAGTGAGACAAATATACCTTACCACTTTGTAGTCATTTATTTAAAAGACCGCACATTTATAAAAGAAAATATTTTATTCTAAAATAACCTTGTGAACTTTTAAAGTAATCTTAATAACATTTGTGCTACATGATAGTGGGAAATTATATTCATGAATTATAGGTTAAAAAACATACCTTTTACTTTTTTAAGAAAAGTTATAAAGTACCTTGTTTTGGAAAACAACAAGAATATTCGTTTTAAAGCATTTTTTAAAAAGTCAAAAAAGGGTAAAAATGAAATTAAAAATTATTGGGGAGTACTAAAAAAAAATTTGAAATTTTTTTTAGAAAACACTAACATGGAAGATAAATATTCTCCAATGGGGACTTAAACAAAAACAATCCTGAATAACGATGAGATTGTGAAATAGCCCCTTACCAAATATTAATCAGAAGAATCATATGGCCCATGAAATAAAATTATAGGGAAATTAAAATAACAGAATATTCATAATAATACTCCTAAAATACATTAATGTATAGTATATACACCATGTAAATGAAATAATTGGTGAAAGTGGTGTATGCCTCACAGAAAGGAAAGTGAGACAAGAATCCCTTACCTCACACTTCTTTTTTAGTTGTAGATGCTTTAACATTATGTATAATGGTTTAAAGAATGTTATTAATTTATATCAAAACATTATTCATATTTATTATATCATATATTATCTTATTATATTATTTTATCACCATTTTGTTAATAATATTTCATCATTCTCACTATTTTAGGTGTTAATTTCCTAGTTTCTCGAGTATGTTTTGACTTGTTAATTGTTGTTCCTATTACTTATATCATGATTTAATCATATATTGAATTTAAACCATGATTTAAATATCATATATATTTAGTGTATATATATATATATTTATAATAATCTATAAAATTTGGAGATATGAAATGAAATGCACCGATCATGGAGACAGTAGGTCGTATGTACGCATGAACGCTAGTTTCATTTCTTTTCCATATTAAAAGAATGAAAATTAAATGATATAGATGTATATTTAAATTATAGTATCATATATATGTCATATATATCTAATATTTTTATTAAAACCATCCTTTATGTGTTCCATATATAGTGTCAACAAATCACATCGCTTTGAGTAGGTGGTAGTCCACACTTCCAGAAACGATGTTATCGTATTTACACAAAATGGAAATATTGAAGGTATGTGTTATATAAAAATTAATAAAAAATTTATAAAACATAAATATAATATATATATCATAAAAAACATATTTTCCATCATAATTCCCAATCATGAGAGGCGGTAAAGGAAAAAATGAACAATATCGTTTTGCAAGGCGGTAGTTCATCATACACAAACAGTAAATTCATTACCCATTTCATGGAAGTGTGCATAGGTTTAGGTAAAACACTTAACATAACAATATATAAGTATATTTAGGATAATGGTGTTATTATATAATCATGTAATAATAAGAAATCAAGGATTGGGGAAACAAATAAAACTAAACTGGTCATTGAAGAACGTTGCCTCTTTTTCAGGTAACTTCTTTTGGTTTATACCAAAAGGATTCCTTGGTTGAATTTCTACCCAAATTGAGGCTTATATGATGAATATAGGGAATTTTTTATGATAAATGGGTTGGTTTTGGTATTCTATAAGTCTCAATGTGGTGTGAGGAATTGAGGGAGTAGGTACCCTTTTATAATTGAGGTGAGGGGTACTTTTGGAAAACCACAAAATATTAAAATATAATAAGGCTATTATAGATCCAAATACTTTAAATGGATTATAAATTAATAGGGTAATAAATTTTAGACCATATATTATCCTCTTTTTAATTATTTAATATTTTTATGTTTTTAAAATAATTTAATAAAATATTAATTCAATAAAATATCATTATTGTCATATTTGATGTTATTCATTTAATTTGACTTCAAATACATCAAGACAAAATGATAATTTGAATAAAATTCTTTTACACATCTATAATATATCCTATATATCTATAAAATTAATTATACACATTAAATAATCCCAAATATATAAAAAGTAATACTTTTAACATCAATTATTTTATATAGTTGTTAATTAAATAAATACCATATTAGAATTGCAGAAGCATTTAAGGTAATTATATAATTTATAAAAAATATAAATAGATTTTTATAATAAAACTAAATTAATTAGGATCAAAATAAAAATTTATGTTATTTCATATCTTTATTTTGTAACTATGTGGACACATAAATGATATTAAATATAAAGAGAGTGATATTTTGTAACTACCTTTGATTTAAAAAATATATAATTTATTTTCATAGAAAAGTGTCAATTAAACAAAAAAAATTAGATACTAAGGTGTTAAGAGTCAAATAAACTTTATATAATAATTTTTAGACATGTTTAGGTCACATTATTACCCTTATCTTTTGGATTTAACCCTTAATTAAACCCTTTAATTCTTATCGTGCCAACTTATCTTTTTACTCATAAGGGTTGATATAGTTACTATAAAATGTAAAAAAACCATAAATGGAACATTTATGAAATTTTAATAATTATCAAAATCATTTGAACAAATTTTAAATTTTTATGAATTTTATATCATTTAATAAAATATTATTTATTTTAAAATATCATTAATGTCAATTTTGACACTATTAATTTCTTTACTTTTAAAAAATATCAATACACAATATGACTTCGAAAAAAATCTTTAATACATCCCCAATATGTCTAGGTAATATATAAAATTATTTTATGATATTAATTATTTCAAATTATATTTATTTTAATATTTTTAATATCATTTATTTGATATTTCTATTAATTAAACAATTACTGCATCATCATTATACAAGCCTTTATATTAATTATTTTTTTATTAAAAATTAAAAATAAATTACCATGATGTAGATAAACTTTTTATATTTAAAATTAATAATTATATTCAAAGATATCTTTTTTATAACCATATATAAAAAAATTAATACTTATTAAAAACATGAGTGTGACATATTGGACTTCCCTTAGAATAAAATTCTAAAAAAATGCTTGAAGTCATACAAGTGGCTCTAATAGGCCATAAAATGTCCCCAAGGATGATTTTGGTTGATAATAACTCATCCAATAAAATTATTCCAAGTTTTAGGGTAATTTTATAATGCTTATAATATTATTTTTACCCGTAATTATCTGATTTACCCTTAACCGCTATAATTAATTTTAATTACTTTTATTAATATATTTTTTTCAAAAAATAAGTTGATCTTACTAGACTAAAAATATCATAATGATTGAAATTTTATATGTATGTTTTTTAAAATTCAATTCACATAAGTGGAAAATTTATGTTTAATTTCAATCCGAGAGACGTGGTGAGAAATCGGGGTTTTAAAGTAAAAACTTCCAAAAGATTGAAATGTTTTTATATCAAAATTCATTATTAAATTGAATAAAATGACCTAAATTGGGTTAACTGATAAAAAATTTATCTAATTATATTTTAAAACCAATTAAAAATATAATTTGACACTATATATTATTTTGACAAAATATCTTTTTTCAATTAAAATGCAATATTTGTTTCACTATTCATCAAAAAATGAATCTTATCATAAAAATACCAAAAATTCCATCAAATTAAATTTTTATACTTATATTTCATTGAATAAGTTTGTTTTTTCAAATAAAATATATAAAATTGTCAAAAATTTGACTTAAAATAGATTCTCCATTAAAAGGTGGTAAAACTTGGTGTTGTGTATAACACAAGATAACTCAGTGTTGTGTGTAGCATAATATTAGCTTTGTGTATAAAGCATGATAACAAAAAAATTAAATTTATTCTAAAAGGAAAATATTTTAAAGTCTTGGGGAATTACATTCTCCCCTCCTTCAATAAATTATGTCCTCGCAATTTTGAAACTACACTTCAAAAATCAAAGGTTGAAACTTGAAAATTACTTTATTGGAAACCCACATCATAAATAGGGCTAATAAAATATCCTATTAGTAAGAGGGAAATGAAAATGATAATTTCACCAAAAACAATTAGGCCTTTAAAAAGGATAACATTAGTGGGAAGAGAAAACATGGATATGAAAGAGAAATCTAACCATCAAGTTCTGATAGAGAGTGATAGAGAACATGGTCATTAAAAAGTTAGCCATCAAAAAAACTGTAAATTTGTGATGGGTTAAAGAGGCCATTGATTACTCAATAATAAAATTAAATGAATAAATTTTTTTCCAAAATCCTTTTACTAGATTTGATGGATTCATTTACTTCCTAGACTGAGAATATAAGGAAAACATACTTACTTGACATATAGAGTTTCATCATTTAATCAATTTCCACCACAAACTCATATTTTTCTCCAAATGATGAGTATGATTTTTTTATGCCTAGAGATTTCGAATCGACTTCTAAGGATCAAAAAATCCAAAAAAGTGTAAATATTTATCCCTCGTGTCTTTATACATTAACCAAAACCAAAATGGTTAGGATAAGATAAGATAATTTCCAAAAAAGAATAAACCTTTATATGATGAAAAACAACTTTAATCTTCAAAACCCAATAGTAATACCCAAATTTCAGTATAGATCATTCACCAAAAAACTATAATTCCTCAAAAATATTCTAGACTAAGATTTAGATACAAAACAATCATAAATATTTGATCATATAGTCTTCCAAACAACATAAATCTCTCTTAATGTATTATACCAAAAATTTAATTGCCTAAATCACATAATCTTCAAGATATGGTAACCATTTCCATAAATAACCTAAATCACCAAACCATTTTTCAATCCAAGGTTATCTATTTGATAAAAAAATTTCCCTAAAATAACTAAAAAAATATCAGCTAATCAGGACTTCACATAGGCTAGTGGTAGGCATTGTACCCTTATCTCCCTTCAATTGTGGGTTCAAATCCAGCGGCCTTGCCAGGCATGGAGGGTTGTCACCTGGTGTGCAGGTTATCCTTTTTTAAAACTATATTAATATTATCCAAAAATGTGATAAGAATCCTCAAAAATAACCTAAATATATTCAATATTAAATATATTTTTTAACCACAAAGGTTATATCATACGTTTCATTTTTTATTCCAAATAATATAATCACCTATAATCACATTAAAGTCAAAGATCAAATAAACCCTAAAGTTTATCCTTACCTTTAAACTTATGTCCAAAATATTCATATTCATTTATTCCTTAAATAAATTTTTTTCACATACTAAACCAATGGGTTATGTTCCCTAATCTATTTTTTCCTAAATCTAGTTCTCAAGGTTGCTACTAAACTTCCTTTGATACCAACTATAATGCCCCAACCCCAGAAGCCCAAATATGGTGCATTATTTTATTATATTAGAATTATTTACAAGGAATCAAATCCAAAAGGACCGATTAATTTAGTAGTCATGAAGAACAAGATACATAAATGGTTCCCATATTACATTAGTAAAACATAAAACATAACAAAGGAAAATAAACGTCATCCTTGAAACTCATTCAAAGGATTCGTCGTCATAACATGGGGAAAGGAAAAATAATAAGGGTGGGCTGAAATGATTACTAAGGGTAGTTAAATTAGAATAAATAATGAATTGAAGAGAATAAATAAACATGGAAAGGTAAATAATTGATAACACATGTCATTCAAATAACTAGATAAGGCATAATCAACATAACAAGGAAAATAACTGATAACACATGCCATTTAATCAATGAACTAAGAATGAAATGCATCCATAGATATGTCAACACAAAATCTAATGGATAAATAATAATTGAAATGAATGAAATTATTAATTATTAGACGTCATATATCTAGCACATGAACCACTACCATCAAGACCTTTCACAAGATAGTTTAAGTCTGTGGGTAGAAACCCGCCTATTCTGCTTAGAAACAAACTTGAAAGGTTTTTCACCAACAGATTTCATCGCATAAGACTATCGATGCATAGAGGGGCTTGAATTAACTTGTCATCAACCCATAGGGCTTACATTAAATGGTACCCAACCTATGTCATATTAGTCCAACTCATTCCTCATATATCGAATAATCAATTTGAAAAGATATTTTTAAATCAAAGTGTCTCATGGCACTTTGAAATATTCGATTCATAAGTCTCATAAAACTAAATATTTATAAAATGAAACATTGAATACCATGAAGATAAATATATTCATGGTATTATATGTCAAAGTGACAGTACACAACACAAAATAAATAATTGGTTAATAAGGTATATCTCACATAAATAAAAGTGAGATAAAGATCTCTTACCACTTTGTAGTCATTTATTTAAAAGGACACACATTTATAAAAGAAAATATTTTCATTGAAAATAACCTTGTAAAATTGTAGAGTAATATTCAAAAAATTAGGGAAACATGATGGAAGGAAATTTTGTTCATGTTGTATAGGTTAAAAAACATTCCTTTTACTTTTGTAAGAAAATTTATAAAGTGCCTTATTGTGGAAAATAATAAGAAGATTCATTTTAAATCATTTTATAAAAAGTCAAAATGGGGTAAACATGACATTAAAAAATAATTTGAGAATATTGAAAACATTTTTAAAAACATTTTTAGAAAAAAATAACATGGAAGAGAAATATTCCCCAGTGGAGACTTAAATAAAAACAATCATGTGTAACGATGAGATTATGAAATAACCCCTTACCAATTGATAATCAGTAGAATTATATACCCCATGAAAGAAAATTATATGGAAATGAAAATACCATAATATTCATAATAGTGCTCCTAAAATAAATTCATGGTTATTATATACACCATGTAAATGAAATAACTGGTGAAAGTGGTGTATGCCTCAGAGAAAGGAAAGTGAGACAAGAACCCCTTACCTCACACTTATTTTTAGTTGAACGTGATTTAACCTCCTGTATAATGGTTTAAATAGTGTTATTAATTTATATAATAACCTTATTAATATTTATTATATCATATATTATCTTCTTATATTATTTTATCACCTGTTTGTTAATCATCTTTCATCATTTTCACTATTTCAGGTGTTAATTGCCTAGCTTCTCGAGTATGTTTTGACTTGTTATTTGTTATTCCTATTACTTAGATCATGATTTCATAATCTCTATAATGTAAACCATGATTTAAATATAATATATATTCATTATATATATATTTATAATAATTTGTGAAATTTGGATATAGGAAATGAAATGCACCGTTCATGGAAACGATAGGTCATACGTATGCATGAACGCTACTTTCATTTCGTTGTCGTATTAAAAGATTGAAAATTAAATGATACATATATATATATATGTGTGTGTGTGTTTGTGTGTGTGTTTATTAAAATTACAGTATCATATATATGTCAAATATATCACATATGTTTATTAAACCCATCCTTTGTATGTTCCATGTATAGTGTGAATGAATCACATCGCTTTGAGTAGGTGGTAGTCCACACTTCCACAAACGATGTCATCATATTTACACAAAATGGAAAGCATGAAAGTATGTGTTATATAAAAATTACATAAATATTAAGACAACATAAATATCATATATATATATCATATAAAAATAGAGTATCAATCATAATTATCAACCATGATAGGTAGTAAAAGAAAAGCGAACGACGTCATTTTGTGAAGCGGTAGTTCGTCGTACACGAATGGTAAATTCATTACCCATTTTATGGAAGTGTGTGTAGGTGTAGGTCAAAACCTTAACATAATAAAATATAAGTATATTTAGTATACTTTTTTATTATATAAGCATGTAATAATAAAAAATTAAGGAGTGGGGAAATAAATAAAACTAAAGTGATTGTTGAAGAATGTTACCTCTTTTTTGGGTAACTTCTTTTGGTTTATACCAAAATTTTTCCTTGGTTTTATTTCATCCCAAAATAAGGCTTATTTTTTAAATAAAGGGAATTTTGGAGGAGAAATGGGTAGGTTTTGGTCGAGCTATAAGTCTCAATGTAGTGTGAGGAAGTGAGGGAGGGGGTACTCTTTTATAATTGAGGTGAGGGGTACTTTTTGAAAACCTCAAAATATTAAAATATAATATAACTATTATAGATCTAAAGACTTTAAAATGGCCTATAAATGAGTAGGGTAATACATTTTAGACCATATATTATCCCCTTTTTAATTATTTAATATTTTTATTATTTTTAAATAATTTAATAAAATATTAATTCAATAAAATATAATTATTGTCAAATTTGATACTATTCATTTAATTTGACTTCAAATGGATCAATACAAAGTGGTAATTAGAATATAATGATTTAAAATATCTCTAATATATCCTATAGATCTATAAAATTAATTATAAACATTAACTCATCCCAAATAAATCAAAATTAATACTTTTAAAATCAATTATTTTATTTTTCTATTAATTATATAAATACCATATTATCATTATAGAATCATTTTAGGTAATTATATAATTTATAAAAATTAAAAATAAATTTAAAAATTAAATTAAATTCATTAGGATCAAAATAAACATTTATTTTTAATCATATCTTGATTTGTTAACTATGTGGACGTATAAATGATATTAAATACAAAGAGAGTGACATTTTGTAACTATCTTTGATTTAAATAATATATAATTTATTTTCATGGAAAATTTTTAATTAGACAACTCCAATTCGATCATAAGGTGTTAATAGTTAAATAAAATTTATCCAATAATTTTTATACATTCTTTGGTCACATTATTACCCTTATATTTTTGGATTTAACCCTTAGTTAAACCTTTTAATTCTTACCGTGATAACTTGTCTCTTTACTCATTAGGTGTTAATATAGTTACTATAAAATGTAAAAAACCATAAATGGACCATTTATGAAATTTTAAGACTTATACCAATCAGTTGGATGAATGTTAGTTTTTTATTAATTTTATATCATTTAATAAAATATTATTTATTTTAAAATATCATTAATGTTAATTTTTGACACTATTCATTTCTTGAATTTTAAAAAATATCAATATAGAAGATAAATTTGAAAAACACCTTAATAAATCCCTAATATTTATAGGTCATATATATAATTCTTTGATGATATTAATTATATAAAATTTTATTTATTTTAATATTTTTATTATCATTTATTTAATATTTACATTAATTGAACAATTATTGTATCGTCATTATGAAAGACTTTATATTAATTATTTATTTCCAAAAAATTAAAAATAAATTACCTTGATGTAGATAAACATTTTATATTTCAAATGAATATTTATAGTTCAATATATCTTATCTATAACCATATATAAAAATTTAATACTTATTAAAAACATGAGTGTGACATATTGGACTTCCCTTAGAATAAAATACTAAAAAAGGCTTAAAATAATCCAAATAGATCTAATAGGCCATAAAATTTACCCAATGATAATTTTGGTTGATAATAACTCATCCAATCAAATTATTATAAGTGTTAGGGTAATTTTATAATGCTTATAATATTATTTTTACCCTTAATTACTTAATTTACTCTTAACCATTGTAATTAATTAATTTTACTAATCTTTTTGATAAAAAACTAATTTGATCTTATTAGGATACAAATACCATATTTATTACAATCTTGTATGTATATTTTTTAAAATTCAATTCATAGAAGTGGAAAAATTAAGTTTAATGTTAATCCCGCAGACGTGGTAAGAAAGTGGGTTTTTAAAGTGAAAACATCCAAAAGATTGAAATGTTTTTACATCTAAATTCAATGTTAAATTGATTAAAATGAACTAAATTGGGTTAACTGATAAAAAATTGATCTAATTATACTTTAAAACCAATAAAAAATATAATCTAACACTATATATTATTTAGATGAAAAAGATGTTTTCAATTAAAATGAAATATTTGTTTGATTATTCATAAAAAATAAATCTTATCAAAAAAAATAAAAAAATTACACCAAATTAAATTTTGATACTCCTCTTTCAAAGAAGAAGTTTATTTTTTAAAATAAAATATATAAAAGTGTCAAAATTGTATTTAAAATAAGTTCTCCATTAAAAGGCGGTAAAACTTAGTCTTGTGTGTGACACAAGATAACTCAGTGTTGTGTGTAGAGTAATCTTAATTTTTTGTATAAATAATTCCAACAACAAAATTAAATTTATTCTAAAAGTAAAATATTGTAAATTATTGGGGTGTTACAATAGTGATAGTTATACCTACTGTTATGATAGACTTTTTGGAGCTGTTTATGTGTGAATTTGATGGATGCCAGACTTTGGTTCCTAAGGTGTATGGGTCCTCATGGATTGTAATTTAGTGAACCATTATTTCAACCTATTAAATTTAATTGTGATATAATGTTAAATGAAAAATTAATTCAAATGGAAAATAAAAATGAATTCAAGTGGGGGTGAAATGGTAACTAAAGTTTCATATAGCATAGAACTTGACCCATACCCAACCTTAGTAGTGGGAAGTAGGTAGTATCTCTTGCTTATATTTGATTTGTACGTCACCCAGACCCAACTCATGGAGTAGGAAGAGGGTTTTGTCATGCTTTAGTGCTTATTAGCATGCTTTCTTTGTTTACTACTTATGATAACATGCTTATTTATGATTTAAATATATAATTGATTTCACTTGAATGGTAACCAGTCTTTAGTTTTAAGGTGTATGGGAACCTTATAATTTGGGAAAGGTAACTCATGTACTTGAACCATATCTTGAGATTTGTATATGTCTTGATACCTTTGTTAAAATGCAAAATCTGTTTAATTTTGGTATGAAATGAGTTTTCCGCCTTATTAAATATTATACCTCTATCACCCGGGCATAGAGATCATGTGATTAGACTAAAAAATGTATAACTAGACCAAGTAGGTTAGTTGGGGAATTCCTCTTTTGAGATGACCCATTATGGGTGTTTATAACCTTGATAATTAGACAAATTCTATTGGGTTTCTTTCTGAAGTACCCAGGTTAGTTTAACAGGACCCTCATAGGTCACCTTATATTAAATAATTTGAAAGTATTTTATTTTGATAAATTGACTAATTTTTACTAGATGTCAATAAATGGTTAATGCCTTAAAAAGGAATTTTAACAAGACTTTATTTTTTTCCTTGTTGTGCTCTTTAAATCAAGTACCAAGTGAATTTGTTTTATAGTTGGTGCTTGATGTCCTGTTTAAAATCTTTGAAATTTTTAAAGATTGAAGATGAATAAAAGTAATGACTAAAAAAATGGAACTTGAAGTGTAATCATTTACATAAAACCTCATGTAAGGGTAGTTTAAAAGTCCCCTTGAGTTTACTAGGAACAGAAATGCATTTTCTGTAGGTCATTTCCTTTTTAGAAATGGCTTAAGAGATAGGATCTTAAGCCTAGTGACTTTAGTAGGCATGAACTCATTATGGTTTGATGATTTATGTTTTGTAAGGGGGTTTCTTTGAGGTTGGTATCACCCTTATAGGTTAAGTTCATTGATAAATGTTGTGAGTTTTTATCCTTTGGTTTTGTTTGGGTTGCGTTGTCCCTAGTTGGACTCTTAGCTTTTTAATGACACTCTTGTTTGGATGGGTGGTCATGGTATCCTTGACCCTTCTTATGGGTGTGGTCATCGGGTAATGATTTGTTTCATAAATTTATACATATCTAAGGCATGGTCAACTGCTTAGTAGGTCTCATGACCCTCTTCTATTATATAGTTATGGATGACTTGGTATGTCATCATCCGGGTTAATAGTTGTATGGGAAAATAAGACTCTGGTTTAAAACTCTTGTACGGACTACCTGATACTTGGATTCATAGGGCGGGCAACCTATGTATATTTTTGGGGATGGTTATCTTGTTTTTGAAACCTCAAGGTACTATGCGTTCATATATGCAGTACCCACTGATTTTCTAAATGACATAAAGAACTAGTTGAGTTTGGTGAAACTTTTGAGCCTTGAGCTATTAAGTACGTACTCGGGTTATCTCTTAAGTAGAGTGACCTGGGCATTAAATTCGTCAAGCTCATCCCAATTCTTGGGATAACTTCCAAGAGAATATGGTTTTCTGACATGTCGGTCAGGTTGATTTTAGTTTTCATGCCAAATTCATTGATGTTGTGAGTGTGACTCAAAGGAGTGTCACATGTATATTTATGTTGAATCTGGTCTATCATGCTTATGATAGGCTATTCTATCTCTTATTTTGATGACTAGAAAACTCCTAAGGTGTAGATCGTTACATCAGTTCTAGTGTATGTATTAGTAATTGATCGTAAGAACAACATTAATATGGTTGGTGAGTTATGCATCCCTTGAAGAACATCATTAGTCATGGTTGGACTTCGGTGGTAAAGCTTTAATGATCACGGGATTCCTCTAATGGTAAATGTGTGTCATCGGTTAATGACAGTGTGTTGGCAGGTGAAGTCGAGCTTCTTTCAAAGGAATTCAACCAGTAATGGTTCAACTGGTCTTCTTGGAAATATTTGATGTCCTCTTAGTGTGATCTTATTTAGAGACGAACATTTCCTTTATCTTGATTTCATCTTTGATTCACTAAGAGAGAATAGGTCTTACATCATGCTAAAGTTTTAAAAGTTTTTCAGATTTTCTGGGTGGTTTTCTCAGTGTTTCATGATGACGTGTGGTTCATATTGAGACATCGTTAGTCCTAAGTGATACTTAGGTGACCAAGTAGGAACACCTTGGATGGAATATTAGACACCATCCATTTCCTTCTAACTTGAATGTCATGAGTATGTCGCTTTGGGCTCGGTCAATGTTTTTAAGTGGATGTATTAGCCTAGTATTGATGTATCACTTGTAAACATGGAGTATGGTCTATATGGTGTTAGTTCCCTGAACACTAGTTAAATGAATCTAAGGTTGCTCTAGACTCTTGTTGGGATCGAAGGTGATGTTTAAAATGGATGTAGATTCTAGTGGTATGGAGTTGGGTTTCCCCTTTTTTCGTGTTGAGTCATGAGATTTATAAATGTTTGGGTGATGGTTTGACCAAGGAACGTCACCAGGAGTTGGGTATGGACTTCAGTGGACATGTTTGTGTTAAATTTATGATACCTTGTAAGAAGGTGTTTCATTTTAGTTTTTAATACACTATTCATCTAATCCAAGCATTCTAATAATAGTTGTCTGGGGTGGTTCGACTTGTTTTACTCTTGTATGATTTTTATGGTCATAAGGAACGAGTTTAAACACATAATTAGGTTTAGGAGGGTGTGGTAAAAAGGTTGGAAGTGTCCTTAGAGAAATATTGTGAAACCAATTTCAGTTTGGTTGATTGGGATTTGACCATTCCTTTACGGTGAGGTCCCTAATATGACTTCAGATGTAGTTGGGTTTGCCCAATTAAGGAAGTCACACTGGGAGCATTGCTAGAATTCTTAGTGATGTGCTTTGTAAGGAAATTCTAATAGTGTAAGTACCATGGTTCGAAAGTGGCCCCTTTTGGGATAAAATCCATGGTGGGGATCACTATCAGATAGATGTTTAAAAAGACTACGGAATGATTGTGTCTCTAGTTAAATAGGCTCTCTAGTAGTAGTGGCTAGGTATAAAAATAGGTGTAGCTAGTTTTTTCATGAGATGTTCCACCTTTCAGCAGGTGATGGTAGAACACCAGTGACCAGCCAGGATTTTACAACAGTTCCCCATTCCCAAGTGGAAATGTAATGGAATTGAGATTATTTTTATGATAGGTTTTCTGAGGTCACCTTGAGGTAATTATGCGGTATGGGTTGTTGTTGATAGGCTCATGAAGGTCACTCATTTCCTATGGATCAAGTATACTTTCAGTGTTGATGATATTTGGAAGTTATATATTCGTGAGATATTATGACTTCACAGGGTCTCACACAATATCATTTCAGATGGGGATACCTAGTTTACCTTATGTTACTGTCAAGGGCTATAGTGGTCGTTGGGTACACAGGTGATTCTAAGCATAGCATACCACCCCCAAATAGATGGTCAATCAGAACGCACGATTCAGGTGCTTAAGGACATGATGCGAGCATTCATCCTAGATTTCAAGGGTTCTTGGTAGAGGCATAAACCCCTAGTTGAATTCGCCTACAAAAATATCTTTTAGGATACTATATAGATGGAATCTTATGAGTCTTTGTAAGGTAGGTCATGCTGATCATCCCTGTGTTGGTTAAAGGTAGTAGAGGCAGCTATGCTTTGACCTCATCTTGTTTAGGAGACCACATAATAGGCTTAGTTGATTTGGAAGTGGATGGCTACTACACAGTCTCATCATAAATCTTACACCAATCGCCACAGACGACCTCTAGAGTTTGAGTATGGGGATCATGTTTTCTTATTTGTCTCACCGAGGTTGGGACATAGGAAAATTAGGATACATGGTAAGTTTTCACCGCAGTATGTCAAGCCATTCAAGATTTTGGAGAGAGTCAGGTTGGTAGCCTATCGGTTGCGGTTACCTCAGAGGTATCAAGCCATACATGATGTCTTCCATGTTTCTTAGCTATGAAATTACTATTTAGACTCATCTCATGCCATTCATCATAAGTAGGTTGAGCTTCAGGTAGATGTGTCCTTTGAGGATCATCCTATTCATATTGTGGATCATAGCACAAAGGTTCTCCAAGGCTGGTATGTTACTCTAGTATGGGTTCTATGGCAGCATGGCTGAGTGTAAGATGAGACCTGGAAGTGGGAGGCTGATGTACAATCGCAGTGGCTGGAGTTGTTCTCAAATATTCTTGACCACCCTTGAGAGGGAAATTTTAGGATGAATTTATTTAAAGGGGGAATATTTTAATAACCTGATTCTTTAAGTTATAGATCCTTTATTTTCCAAAAAATCTTTGTTTAAATGTTTAAATGTGGCCTAATATGAATTCCATTTGAAGTAATAGAGGTATCGGGGGTTTATGGGGCTCTTTTGAATCCCAAAACCCAATCATTTGGGTTGAAATGGCCTGGCTCATGGTTATTACAAACCGTGTGGGTTGGGATGCACAGTCTGATAAATCGTGCGAGCTGAGGGAATAGAGCAGAGGAATGTCGCATGGTTAAGACAAACAATACAATTTGGGATGCATGTTCATGCAACACCATCTATAATTTTGAAAATGGTTTTTGGCGCGATTTGTGCATGGTTAGTCAAACTGTGTGGATAAACCGTGCAACATTCCCCTCTTTACAGCTAAGTGTGCACGATTATCGCATGTTTTGGCCAAACCATATGAACCTATAATTTTGGGTAAAATCACAATTTTTCCCTTAAAATCTATTTTAAACTGAAATATATTTCACTCTTCCTCTCCAGTATATGACAACAACTTGGGATCTCCCTTTTGAAGTCTATTCAAGGATTTGAGGTAGATCCTTCGTCTGATCTCCAATTCAAGCATTGCTCATCTCATTGGGTCTACATAAGTGAGTTCTCAATTCCTTTTTATCCATTATTCGTTCTTCTAGATATTGGTTATGATATTTAGGTGAAATATAATTTCACCTATTAATAGTTTCTTCATTAATTCTTTGATTTTCTCTCGATTTGAGCCGAAACAGGATATGATACTGGATAAGCTATCAACTATGGACCTACAATTGATGTCCTTATACCTTTCGATTGAATTCAAGTTGTTTATATATGTCATTGTGATGTACACCCATTTTTCAAGCATCACCTTAAATGATCTTAAACCTTTAATAGAATTCTTAGGCATGGCCTATTCAATTAAAGAGATTGTCAATGAATGTTATAGGTTGTGGAGAATGATTTAGAAACACCCCTTGGGTGTGTTGGATATATAGATGGACCACCATGGGTGTCTTGGCTTTGGACAACCTTATGTGTGACTTTTTCCCCTTTTCATGGGATGTTTAAATTAAATTGATAATTTTAAATTGATTGGTGTTATCAATTGTAAATGAATTGGATTTAAGGTAAGGGGATGGGATGACCTTAACCCTTGGCCCTTGTTATGCAATTGCTTGATTAAGCATGAATTGCTCTTTATTTTTCCCTTATGAGTTAAGTATAGGTTATTCCTTGTATAGATTGTTTAATCTTGAAACGCTTGTTATGATGAATTTCCCATGTGATTAGTTTGAAGCCAAACCTTCTAATCTTGGCTAATTTCTTGAGACACCTTTTTATGTGAGGTTTAGGTTGGATATTCTTGGTTTTGACCTTGGAATGTTAAATAGAAATGAAAAAATGGTATTGAATTGGTTAAATGCTTATATTCCTTGGGAGACACATGAATTCAAATGAGAATTCCATTGATGAACTCAATTGTCTTGAACCTTGCTTATGCCCGAGTGATACTTGGACTCTATAGGGGACTGCCAAGGGAGAACTCTAAGGCTTGAATTATATGTCAAGTGATAAATGGATTCATATGAGAATGTCATGGATGGAATCAAAGGGAATTTGATCATATTATTATGGGTGATACTTGGGAATCCTTAATGGACCTCCAAGGATATACTTGAGTAGTAGTGGATTTATACCACACCTGAAGCGATACCTAGGTTCTTGAGGATCACTATAGATAGGATCATAGGGTGTTGGTTTATATTACATATGGAGTGAGACTTGGATTCCAACTTATGAATGATTAGGATGGGATCAGATTATAAATTGATTATTGAAGGAAATGGATTATATGATGTGTCTTTCATGCTAAAGCACAGTCATGGATTTATCCTTTTTATTGCATTGTATAGATGGCATGTTTAGGCATCCTTGATCATTTTATCACACGGGATGTCACGCTATGCATCCGGTCTCGAGACTTAATGTTTAAATGATAATGAATGGTTAATTGAACATGCTTATAAATAACACAGGCCTGACTATTAAATCATAGACTTAAATTTTAAATGAAATTGGTTATAAATGAGAACCTAGACTTGTAGGATTTTTACTTTTGAGTACTTCCTTTGCTTTTTTATATTTTTCCCGCACACTGTTGTTGTATATATTCACTGACTGATTGGAACCTATCCTTGGGTGTCTGCCTAATAGGATTATATCTCACACCTTGTTTGGGAAACATTTGGGTACCCAAATAGACTATATGATTGTAGGTATGGATAAGGGAAAGCAGCCTTCTATAGGTTCTTGATTGATGCTTAGGACAAGGGGAGCATGGGACCGAGCTGAGGCTTGCGATGCTAGGTAGATAATTTTTTTTTCTTTTTGTACTTTTGTTCCATGTGTTGTACACCTTCTATGTATACATGTTTTGGATGATTTATTAGATACATATGACATATATAATCATCATCATTGCGTATGATCTTCCTTTGGTTTTTTATCTATTCTTGTTGCTGATCTATTGTTTGTATGTTTTACTACTTCTGTTACTTGTATGCTATTGATATTCCGATCCTCTGCACTCTGGTGATGAGGGAATAGTCTCCCCACAGAAACACCTAGGCCCTCACTACTAGTCGGCAGGCTCTATCATTTGGGGAGATGCACTTGAGGCCATGTGACCCACCAGGCTCAGGGCACTATTGAGTGACATCCAAGTCTGGGATGTTATAGCCAATTTGTTGAATTCATTGTGTAGATACTATAGTTGGTCACTTTAGAGGTACTGTTGGGGAAAAACTGTAATAATAACTCTATAGCTTCGGTTGTGGTAGAACATAGTAGTGGAACTTTAATGATGCACTGTGGAAACACTATGATAGGGCATTGTGTGGCACTATATTAGTGAATTTGGTGGGGTATACATGTTGTGTGTTATAATATAGGCCTTTTGATATGAGAGGACAAGTTTGGGATATACCTAACACTGAGAGGTGGGGTGAATCAGTGTTGGGGACTTTTTAAACCAATTCATACTTTCTATCCCTCTACCTCTTAACTTGGTAGGATCTTTATTCTATTATTCTCTTTTCCCTGTCGCATTTAATAATAGAAAGCAGTAAAAATATGCACATGTTATTTTTATATGGTTCACTACTCAATAATATAAGTTACATCCTTTCCATGCCTAGAAATGACAAGTACATGGATTCTCTACTATAATTTTATAATTGTTACAGTGGTTTGGCTAGGGAAACAATCCTCTAGCTAGTGAGGGTCCCTACACTTTAGAGGGGGAAGGGAAACAATCCTCTTCCTGGACTGGTGATGACCTAGTCCAACTTGTAGCTTCCTTGCTGGTTCTTTATACTTCCACTGAAGACAGTATTCTTCCTTCTTGATAAGGTAGGTTCTGCTCTTAGTCTTCTTTAGTGATCTTCACTTGGTTACTTTCAAAGTAGTAGGAAAGTAACTCTACTTTCTCGTTATCTCTTCTTCTCTAGTGTAAAACCAACTGAACTACTTCTTATTTCTTTTTCTTTAGAGCAACAACCAACTACACTAGAACTTCTTCTTCTTTCTTCTTCTTTTAGTGCAATAACAGAATGCACTAAAACTCTTTCTTTTTTCTTGGAAATAATCGTATACACCAATTTGAATATTCAAAATCTGAGGATCATCATACTTAGCATCATCAGAATCAACTTCTTCTCTTTTATTCTTTTCATATATGCATGAGATCATGCATGTGGCTTTTAGTTAAACTTTTCTATTCAACTTATTCTCTCTTGTGTGTAAACCCTAATGGGTATAAATATTTTTACACTAACACAACCTATTCTCTTCTTCCCTTCCAATTCTTATATTTTTACTTGGTTAGGGTGTCTTTAATTCATGAACATGAGTGCATGCATGATGTATTCTCAACCAAATCGAATGCACACTCTTCACTTATTCTATTCCTTTTTTACTCACATGAATCACAAGGAAAAAATCAACCATAATGGGTGTATCCCTTTGTATAGGCCCTTCACATTCACACACACATAAGCTTCTTCTTTCCTTTCCATGCACACATGGCCCACTTCTCTTACAATCACCTTCTTTATAAAAACATGAATCACTAAAAATAGTATAATATATTGTGTAACTAGAGTTTGTTTACCTTTATGAAGGCCATGGGATAATGGTTCTTCTTCATGCATGGATTACACGACTCTTACTCTTCACAAGGCACAGTGAGAGTGAATCTTAATCACTGGCTCATGATTAGATGGACTTCACAAATCACAATAAGGGTGAGTATTCACCAGTTGTGTACTCGCGGTAACCAGTTCATAATAAGCACAGAACTTCTTCACAAAGTTGTTTGAGAGTGCATGGAACTTGTTGAAGGATTTCATGATATCCTCTTTGTATAGCCTTAAAGGCCTATGGGTCTCCTTACTACTTCATAAAGAACAACGAACCAGGTAGTGCTCTGTTTTTGAACAGGAGCACTCAAATATGCAGAAGGCAGTAGCCACCTCAACTTGGTGTTCCTCTCCTTTTATAGGTGAGGATCACATCTTTTTATGTGTTCAAATTCCTCAAGATATTCCATTCAAATATATTCTTAGAATATCCAAGATTCTCTCTTTGAATAACTGAGATCTTTGGTTTTAAAGATCTTCAATCCCACGTGATGATATACTGCATATCTTGGATGTTTCCTTTTCAAATGAGCAGTCTCTTGGTAAACATATCACTTGCATGCATTAGGAATAGCATGAAACTTTTGTTCTATAATGCTCGAGATCCATGATGTGGCCTCACAACTTCATTTTCTTCAACCACATTCAATCTTCATTATTTAGTCGCATGCATGAAAATGAAATTTCATGCATGATCTCGTGACTTCCATATGATCGAACACCCCTCATTAGATGGCTGGTGATTGGACATGGTAGTCGGTATTCTTCTCTGGTGAGAGGAAGTGGTGGCGTCGAGTGATGGGAGGTATAAGATGATGGTGCGGCTTATTCAAATTTCAAAGTAGGATGGGATGGCTTCAGTTCAAACACGCGAGGTGTAGATGAGATGGATGATGGTGATTAGAACGTGGAAGATGGATGAGATGGATGACCCTGATCATGTCCATGTTTTTAAATGATGAACAGTACCCACATTACCTTGTCCCACATTAAAATGGAGACATGGATGATGTGTGGTTTAAGTATCAAAGTACTCTTCTATTCACTTATAATTATCCTCCTCCCTCCACAGTACCACCTTGTACCGTGTTCTCTGTGGGAACGCTCTGCACCCACCCTATGTGCGGGCTTCAGCCCAACTATGCATGGGCCTTTCCTCATGCACTCCTACAGGCCTACACATAGCCCTTCCACTCATGGGCTGGCATGGATAGGCTCCCTTTGGGCATAGTTGACCCCTGTGGTCCCGCATGTGCCTCGGGTTGAGGCTGGCTGGCTAACTCGAGGGTTGGCCCAATTTTTTAAGGCCACAAAAAAATTAATACTTCTAAGTGTAAAATTTTGTGGCCACCTTAAATCATAAACCTCATGCATGTATATCACAAATATCAAACCTCTTCTTCAACCATCATCCTTCTTTTATTTTTTGATTATTAATTCCAAAGAACACACTTCGAACACTTCAATCATCCTTAATGGATGACACTTGATTGTTGTAAACAAAGTGTCACCTTTGACATAAGTTCTTTGAACTTAGGATCAGTGCATCAATCGTTTGAATTAAACAATATGTAGAATTTCCCAAGCAAGGAATCCAATGCTATGAATCCAAAATAATTCTCCATGCATCATCACTTTAACCAACCTCCATTAAATTTGGATCTATTTCTTCATTTTGATCAGTATCGACAATTATTGAGAAAAAATACAACTTCATACACAAAGTGGTCCTAATAATCTCCCCCTTTGTATTTGTTGGAAATACTTCAAAGTTATCTTAAATGAATGTATCAATATCAAAATGTAAATCTTTTCTCTCCCCTTCACTTCTTTATCTCCCCAAAACTTTCATTTCACTTATCTCTCCCTTATTGACAAGAAATACAAAGTTCATGGTAGAGAGGGTATCAGTTCATACTTAAGCAATGTGCCGTCAATAATTTCACTCTAAGTCTACTTGAGCAATGCTCGGTGTTGAAAACAAGAGGATTTTATTTAGACAACAATATTGTCCATTATCAACTAGTCATGATACCTCATGAGATGAGAACTCATATACTTTTATTCAAGGGTTTTCCACTTTCATTCCAGGATGGGGATAAAAAATGTGATATGAAGTAATCAACCTAAAACTCTTGTACTCACTTTAACAAATGGATGAAAAACATTCAAGTGCAATAGGCAGGATGAGTGACCTTGGGGAACTTTCATTCTTCTTATTTCAATGATTAATTCAGTTACTCCCCCTTTATAAGATGATATTTATTTTGAGTAACCAAGTATGAGAGATTAAGGAATGAAATACCTTTTCCAATGACATAATCTTCAAACAATCTTTAGAGTAATTGAATTTGATACTAATTGAAATAATAACTCTGGTAGCTTCTTAATGTGTCTCCCCCTCAAGGGAAAACTCCTCATCACTGACTCTCAGGTTCTCCCCCTGAGAGCTTGCTTCACCTTCAATTCCTTACATTATAAAAACAAATACAATACACAAAGATTTAAGGGAATAAGATATATCCTCCTTTCTTAATCAATATGAACATCTATTTTGAGATGGTTTTCCTAACCAAGATGATCCATTTTCTCCTCTCTTCATACTTGCACAATCGATCTTCAATTCGGGTTGTGCGTGTGTGGATATTATCACTTCTTCCATCTCTTTGTGTGCGAGCCTTGTTTCTTAAAGTGCTTTTAGATCACTACAATATCATGGTGAAACTTTCATCTTCTTAAGAAATTATTCTTGAGCTGGAATAAATGCAATGAAATTTCTAACAATGTGACCAACCTTGTTTCACCTCACACACATGACTTCTTTATCTTCATGTGGAATCTTCTTACTTCCTGTTCACTAGCCTTAGCTTGAGAATCTTACTTTTTTCTCATTCTTTCCAAATATTTTGGCCAGATAACCAATAGGTCATTATGAATTGAGGCGTCGATATTGGATCTTCCACATGGTTTTTTTGGGTGTTATTCTTCTTGGTATTTTTTTTTGGATGCACCACCCTTCACCGTATTGGATTTATAATCCAAGGACTTCTCACCTTTCCTTATTGGGAGAATTAGTTTTGAAAACTTTATTATGACTACTTCCCAAGGATGCTTTAACTATCTTAGCCAGCTTTTGTGATTTTCTTTTCTTATCATCATTGGGTACCTGTTGAGATGAACATGTACCGACCTTGTGACCACTCCTATTACTTACATCACATATGTTGTCTAGAATTCTAAATCTGTTTATAGTGTACATATTCTTCTAGATTTATGGATATTTCTTCTTATTTTTTGGATTTCTCCCCCTTAATATAGGCTTTATATATACTTTTTCATTTAAGGGATTATACCAACAATCCAATGCACAATTCCCAAATCTATTGCAGCACCAACATTGACCAACAAACCTTGTCTTCTTAATATCTTCTATATAAGGTTGATGATCATTCTTCTTGATTTGTTGTTCTCTCTATGGGGAATCATCTTCCAACTTCTTCTTCTTATCCACCCTAGACATGGTGTTAGGTATCTCCTATATTTTCTTCATCTATACTTGTTTAGAGTTTTTCTTCCACCCTACAATTTTTTGTAGAAACATACTTAGAAACATTAGTACAAGATGGTATGGATGGTACCTTTTCTTTCTCAGCTGCTTGTGATATATCATTAAGTGAATTCATGATCTTCTTATCACATGTTGGAGTTCTTTCACCCTTTTAATCCTCTAATAAACATTGAATACCAGAAGCAACTATCACCTTCTTTTATAAGGGATCAATATGTGTCTTATCAATATTGGAACATTGAGATTCCAATTTTAGACATTCCATATTGAGGATGATCTTGTGGTATTCAATCATGATCATTTTCTCTTTACAAGTCTTCTTTAATCTTTCAACTTCCACTTCATGCATCAGAACTTTGTTTTGTAACAAAGAGTCATGTTCCTTGATCTTCTTGAAATTTTCTTCCAAATATAAAACTCTGACATCGGTGATCTTCATTAGGTCATTTTCAAGTGCATGGATCTTATCTTCCAAAGTCATATTGACACCCTCTTTCTCCTTAACTTATTTGATCCATTTTGAGGAACTTATTTCAAATTCCCTCTTTGTTGCTTCAAAGGCTCCAACCTGTCTGGAGAGCTTTAAACATTCAACAATTTTTTCTTGAAAGCCCTTCTCCAAAACATTATTTTCTTCTTCCAGCTGGGTGACATATTCCTGTATACAGTTAAATACTCCACAAACTAGAGATACACTTTCTTCAAGAATTCCATGTAGAATCATTCTTAATATATCAACAGATAATTCTTGAGTGGTTGTAGATTGATTGTCACGACTTGTGCTAGAATTTTCATCATGAGTATAATTTCCAAATGTACTAACACATACCTACTGATAATTTTAGGTAGGAAGGTTATCAATCTTCTTGGTGGAAACTTGATCCACCTTCTCATTACTTTCCAAGCCAGATGTGTCTTCATTGTCAGCAAGGTATAGGGAACCAAACATTTACTCTTCTTTATATAAGAGGGAATTCTTCTTCAGCTTTCTCTTCTCCTTCTTTTTCCTGTTCATAATGGTCTTGGTAGATATGGCCATATACTCAGAGACAACTAAATCTTCACTAAAACTGAAATTCATTGATTAATTAGGAAAGAAACTCAACTATTTAAAAGAGAATTACTTTACTATATAGAATCCAACAGAGGTGAACCTGACCCTCTGATATCAATTGAGAGGACCATTTTGGGATATACCTAACACTGAGAGGGGTTGAATCATTGTTGGGGACTTTTTAAACCAATTCCATATTTTTATCCATGTACCTCTTGACCTGTTAGGATCTTGATTCTCTTATTCTATTTTCCCTCTCACATGTAATAATAGAAAGAAGTAAAAATATGCGCATGATATTTTTACAAGGTTCGCTACTCAATAAGAGCAGCTACATCATTTTTATTCCTGAGAATGACCAGGGCAGGGATTCTATACTATAATATGATAACTGTTACAGTTTTTTCGATAGGGAAACAATCCTCTATCCAATGTGAGTCCATACACTTTTGAGGGGGAAGGGAAACAATCCTTTTCCTGAAATGGTGAGGACCTAGTCCAACTTTCAAATTCCTTATCGTTTCTTTATACTGACATTGAAGACAATTTTATTCCTTCTTGACAAGGTAGGTTATACTCTTGGTCTTCTTTAGTTTTCTTCATGGTTAGATGGCCTTCGCAAAGCACAGAAAGGGTGAGTATTCACTGGTTTTGTACCCACGGTAACCAGTTCTTGGTAAGAACATAACTTCTTTATAAAGCTATTCGAGAGTGCATGTCACTTGTTGAAGGCTTATGGTATCTCCTCTTTGTGAAGCCTTAAAGGCTCATGGGTCTTTTTTCTCCTTCGCGAAGAACAAAAAACCAGGGAGTGCTTTGTTTTTTAATAGGAACACTCAAATATGTGGAAGGAAGTAGCCTCTTTATCTTGGTGTGCCTCTCCTTTTATAGGTGCAGATCACAGCATTTTACGTGTTCAAATTCCTCAAGATATACCATTCAAATCTATTCTTCAAATAGCCGAGATTCTCTCTTTGAATAACCAAGATCTTCGGTTTTAAAGATCTTCAATCCCAAATGAGGATATGCCGCATATCTTAGATGTTTCCTTTTCAAACAAGTGGTATCTCAGTAAATAGATCACATGCATGCATTAGGAATAACATGAAACTTTCTTTCTCGAACTCTCAAGCTCTATGATGTGGCCTCGCAACTTCGTTTTCTTTGTCCATGTTCAATCTTCATTATTTCATTTCATGCATGAAAATGAAATTTTGTTGGACTCACCAGTTTTGATAATCCCAAATCATGTTTTGATAATCCCAAATCATAAAAATCATGTTTTATTTATATGGTAGTTATTTTTCTCTTACATGATAATCATTTATGTGAAAATCATGTTTATATCAAAGTGATAACTATGCACGTTTAATCTCACTGCTCTCCTGTTTAAATCTCACAGTGCAAAATTTCTCCAAGTGCAAAGGTCACCGATGCAAAGGTTACTGATGCAAAGGTCACTGATGCAAAGGTCGCTAATGCAAAGGTCACTGATGCAAAGTTCACTAATGAAAAGCTACTGTTGAGAAGGTTACCAAAGAATAATTATCAATTGAAGGTTACCGATGGAGAATTTTCAATTGAAGGTTATCGATGGAGAATTATCAATTGAAGGTTACTGATGGAGAATTATCAATTGAAGGTTACCGAGGGAGAGTTATTGATGGAAGGTTACCATTGGAGAGGTTACTGATGAATGTTGTCGATGTGCACTTACTGTTGAAGCCTACCGTTGTGAAGGCTACCGTTAGCAGTCTACCATACTCTTCTACTCCATAATTTTTCAAATTCTTAAGATTATTCTAACGGTCATATTTGCTAACTTTAATGCTTCTGACATTAATTAATGCTTATTGTAGGCATATCGAGAGACCGTATCTGGGGACAACATGAGGTATGAGAAAGATTGCACATGATGTAATTATACCTATTGTCAGACCTCAAATATAAAAGAATAAAAAAAGAGGTGGGTGTGAGGATGAACAAGGAATAGAAGCATGTCTGAGAATATAAAGAAACTTACTTGTTAGATCAAAGACAACCCATTCAGCACTTACACTGAGAACCCACAATCCCCACAAAGATCATTTGATGAAAAACTCTCTTCTACCTTCTGTACTTCATCAACTCTTGATCAACACAAGAAGCATAACACTCAATTTATGAAAGCCAAAACCTGGAGTTGCGACACTCTGTTTTGGAGACAACTTCCAAAGAAAGACTCGAACATCAAATTCTTCACTTCAAAGAGTCAAGAGATGGACTGCAAACACATAGAGACTTCTAAACCCAATCCCATCATATTTTCTCTAATATTTTCTTTTGTTTTACATTTCTGAGAAGTTTGTATTTGTGTCATACACACTGTCTCCTATGCTTGAACTGGAGGATACAAAAATCCTCACATCAAACTTCTCTTACTCCTTGTTTTCTCACGTATAACTGTGGAAGAGACCGTGTGTGGTTTGTGTTGTTTGTCATTCCCACGAAGAACTGTGGTAGAGGGTGTAAACCCTGGACAGTTTGGGAAAACTGTTGTAAAGCCCAATACATGCTATGTATAAAGTTTATTAATTTAAAATGCTTGGTGACAGGTGATCACCAAGTGGAGAGGATTAAGTCTCGGCTTGAGACTGAACCTCTTGTTTAACCTTTATGTGCACTATATTTTGTTATACTTTGTTTTATCTATTTTCCGCTGCTTATTGCTAAAACATTAAATTTTTTTGCATTCACTTTGATAGTTAGTTTTGGTAAGTGTGTGTATGTGTTTAATTCAGTAAACTTGTTTCAAAAGTTGAAGAAGTGTTTTACACTAATTCAACTGAGGACTAATCACCCTTTGGGAAACCTATTGACAAATTAGACATCTATATCTCTACTGCATTAATTAACTGGGCCGTTTTCAAAATTTGGGGGATCATTAATATAAAGTATTTAACAGAAATTTTAAGTAGGAGCTCAATTCACCCCCCCTCTTGAGATTCCACTCCAACCAAAAAATTGCATGCATGATCTCGTGAATTCCATACGATTGAAGACCCCTCATTAGATGGTCAGTGATCGTCCATGGTGGTCGGTCTTCTTCTTCGGTGAGAGGCAGCGGCAACATCGAGTGCTAGGAGGTAGAAGACAATGGTGCAACTTCTTCAAATGCCATGGTAGGATCGGACGACTCTGGTTCAAACATGCGAGGTGCAGATGAGATGGACGACGGCGATTAGATTGCAGAACGTGAATGATATGGACGGCCCTGATCGCGTCCGTGTTTTTAAACGATGAATAGTACATGCATTCCCTTGTCCCACATCGAAACGGAGATGCAGATGAGGCACGGTTTAAGTATCAAAGCACTCCTCCATTCGCTCAGAAATCTCCTCCTCCCCCCACGGTACTGCCTCGTACCATGTTCTCTGCGAGCATGCTTTGTGCCCACCCTATGCTTGGGCTTCGGGCCAACTATGCATTGGCTTTGCCCCGTGTGCTTCTGTGGGCCTACACATGGCCCTGTCGCTCGCGGGTTGGCCTGGCTGGCCTCCCTTTGGGTGCGGTTGACCCATGTGGTCCCGCATGTGCCTCAGGTTGAGGCTGGTTGGCTAGCTCGAGGTTTGGCCCAATTTTTTAAGTAAGGCCACAAAAAAAGTAAGACTTATAAGTGTAAAATTGCATGGCCACCTTAAATCATAAACCTCATGCATGGATACCACAAATACCAAGCCTCTTCTTCAACCATCATCTTTCTTTTCTTTTTGGATTATTAATTCCAAAGAACACACTTGGAACACTTCAATCATCCTCAATGGATGATACTTCATTAGTGTAAACATTGTGCCACCTTTGACACAAGTTCTTTGAACTTAGGATTAGTGCATCAATCATCTGAATTAAACAACATGGAGAATTTCGCAAGCGTGGCATCCAATGCTATGAATCCAAAACAATTCTCCACGCATCATCACTTCAATCGACCTCCATTAACATTGGAGTTATTTCTTCATTTTGATCAGTATTGACAACTGTTGACAACAAATACAAATTCATACACAAAGTGGTCCCACATAGGATAGATCTTTAGGTGGTGATAGTTTGATCCGATTAGAGCATGTGTGTGTGTGTGCGCGCGTTCCTTATGAATTTTACCCCCAAATAATTGTGGAGATCATCATTATTATTTCACATCGTAATGGTTAGAGGTTTAACCCTCGACGGCCCCCATTGATAGGGTTTTTTTTTGATATTGTAGTAAGAATGTAGCAGGTATTGTAGCATTGTAAAAACAGGGTTTTGGAACTGTCAGACACACAAGCATGTGAGGTACTGTAGCAGCAATACTATTCACCAAAATCGATCTTTGGTCCACCTTTCAAGGGCCTGCGGGTCACATGAGGCTTCAACCTCGTTTCAAATTAGGCCTTTGGGATACTCTATAAAAAAGGTTCAACAAGACATTAAAATTATAATAATGGGATAACTTGGGGGTGGACCAACACTTGGGAGGTGCATGGTTTGACCCAGTTTGCCCTTGGGTGCATGTGTGTTTTTTGTTTGATTTATAATCTCACAAACCACATGAAAATTATTATTATTATTATTATTATTATTATTATTATTATTATTATTATTATTATTATTATTATTGTAAAAAAGATAAGTTAAAGAGGGAAGCAACTTTTCCCCCTATTTGGGGTGGTCGATATGCTCAAAGTGGAGGGGGAAAGCTATCCTCGATCTTCTAGGATCTTCTCTTCTTCTCTGTAGAGATCAAGGTAGGATCTCTAACAGTTTCTATCATCATTTACATATTCCTCTCTTCCTCTTCTTGTTTTTATGCTCTCCTATATATGATATTTTACATCTATGGTTCATAGGTGAGGGGGGGTTCTCTATGTTAAGGTGAAACACCTAAAATTCATGGGGATTTTATTCTTTAGAGTTAGAGAAATTGTTTATGTGTCATCCGCATTTTTTTGAGGTTACATTATCATCTTATGGCTTTCCAATACGTATTTTCATTTCCAGGGCTTTGATAGATTGTTTAATTCTTATTCTTTTGGTTTTCTTATTTATTTTTTATGATTTATTAGGTTTGAAGGGAGGGTAATATGAAAACTATACTCACCGAAATTTTTAAGCAGACAAAACACGTAGGTGTCTCTGTAATTTCCATTATTTACTAAATCTTGAATGCTTACCTATTTCAATTCATGTTTCCTTTTATATAAAAGCTAATGTGATATATGTGATAAAGTTATGATTATTCAATGATTGTTCTCCCTTTTTAGATTCTTCATGGTGAAAGCATGATTTTAAAACCATAATTTTTTTTATACCAAGGATACACACATGGTGTTCATAAAAATGTCAATGATATTTTAGTATGAAATAATTAAGAAGGTTTCATTGGATCTTATGTCATGAATTATAAAGAATTGTTTTAATTGTTTTTTATAAAGGATTTTCAGGGTATAATAGGTGTTTGGCTTATTTAAAGCGCTGGTTAAAAATGTATACCCCTTTGACATTTATGCTCCATTTTATAATGAAATGCACATATATGACTTTTTCGAGATAGAAATGATGGATAGTTACAAATGGGTGGTTTATGTTATGAACTAATTAAATCCCTTTTATTTTGATAACACCTTATGGTAACACCTTGGGTACTCATGTGTGAATCTATGACAAGTATGTATACTTTGTGATAATTCCTCTACCTAATTATATTATGGATTACATCTGTAGTGTAGGATGCCACACTACCTTGTGATTACTTCCCCTATTGTAGGATGTCACTCTAGCTAGCGGTCTGTGCATAGTTTTATATGCATATTTACATGGATGTGAACTTAGTATAAGGATCTTAGTTTTCATGGACTTAGTTCCCTTGAAACTCATCGATGAAATGTGAAATTTCATATTTTTTATCACTTTAATCATAGAATATATTTCCTAAAATTCCATTAAAATCTCGGGTATTGGTACATTTTTACATTTAGTAAGATTTTTTATGAATAAAATAAATTTGGTTTAATTTATTAATTTCTGCGATAAAAATGAATTCGGAATTTAATCTGCAATTGTCTGTGTTTTATTTGAATTTAATTAATTGTGTTTAAAGTGCACGTAAGGGTATCTCAACGATGTTGCGTGAGGGTAGCTTCTCAAGTCGCTACATCAAGATCACCCCCCGCACTCTCTGCTATGTAATGGTAACATCTGCGTGCTGCGCCAAGGCCCTACATGCACTGTACAAGCTGCATAAAGCTGTTCCCGTGCTCCCTCTATTGCTTAAATTTCCTCCTGGAGGCTGCGTCCAGGTGTCCCTATGGCCAGTGCCGCTGCATAAGGGTCAAATGGAACCCGATCTACGTTAAGTTCAGATGAAAGGGAGCTCGATTATCTTTCAAGCTGAAGCAACCAAGATCGATTCCAATTGAATCTGAGAGGAGCTTGAGTGAAGAACTTCTGATTCGATATTGAAGAAGACAATGAACACTGACACCGAAGCTGATGATACTGAAATTAAAGGAAGATCGACTGCGAGTCATGAACATCTGAAGTCGAATTCGAAGTAGTGAAGTCTACAAATCGATTGAAGGAATAATTCTAGCCTTCAAAAAACTGATTCCGTGACAAGATCGAGACCGAATGGAGATTTGACAAAGCCGACTGAGTTGTGTTTGAAGAAGAATCCTCGCCCGAGTTCACTGATGAAGATCGAAGACCTAGCCGAACGATGGATTTTCCATCACTGGTTGGTTGTTTGCAGGTGTTTGAAATACTGGGGCCTCGACGCTTTCAAGTGCTACGGTTGCGTGTCCGTAGAAGGATGCACGCAAGGTGTTCGATCAAATTCCCAAACCCTCTCGCCGATTCAGTCTTGTTCACACTCTAGTAGCCATGCTCCCATGCCTCATAGCAGCTGAAGATCGAACACAGACACCCAATTTCAGCCCCTCCTTCACATTGGAAGCACTACAACCCCGGTACCAGCTTCCCTTTACAGCCACACAGCTCCATCCTACCAGTAGTGTAGCATGCTATGTAGACCCTGATCTCACCAATTCATCCCTGCAGTAGGTGAGCCAGTACCAGCCACGTTCCAGGACAATCCCACCAAGGCAGACCAGGCCCATAAATATTAAAGCCCACTGAACTCAAGTCCAAACCAGGTAGCACGTGCATCACTTCTCTCTAATTCCTCGCAGGAGCATGTTGAGTAGCATTTGTCTTCCACAGATTCCACGACACATAGAAGCACTTCATCCTCTGATTCTTATCGAATAAGTACGAATATCGATCACGGGACAAGTCTCTCAACCGAGTATGATCCTGTTCCAAATTCTGTTACTTAGAGGGGATGGACTACTGTATATAAAGAGAATCGGGGTTTATGGGAAATATATAGAATTCACCTTGCGGGGTTAGTCTTAACATTTTTCTTCTACTTTTGTATATTCATTCTATTTATGTTAAGCGAAGTGAAACTCTTTTCTTCTCTCTAGTTTGTTTGTGTTTGTGATTCTTCCTTTGTGTTGTAACGAACTCTACTGACCTGAGGCAAAGCCTTGGGGGAGGTCTCATAGTGGTCCCAAGTCCCTTTTCTTTTATTTACTGATGTTTTTAATCATGTTGTGATGGAGTAGTGGGCTTGCTTGAGGATTGTGAGGAGGTTTTTCACTGTGTCTCTTGGTAATTTCCACTACCTCATTCCAACCTCAACCATATCTTTTTCTCTCCCTTCTCTCAGTCCATATATCATATGATTGGAGTTATGTGGATTGAGGGATGAATATTGTATGATTGAGAGCGGATGAAAGTTGGTGGATTGTCTACGGTTGTGGGATGTCCATCACTTGACATTATGGAGGAGGTGAGACTTAGTGTGCCTTCTAAAGGTGCACTAAGCCTTACAAATTAAGTCAAGGTCAATGATCCATAAATGATATTTAGCGGATTATCAGCAGGTCTTAATCAATCAATTTGGACAGTGAATGACTCATGTTTGCCTAATTTTAGACCAACTCCTTTCCCGCAACACTTATTTAGGAATTTTTGTTGATTTCTTTTATTTTCATGCACACACAACATCGACACTCCCATCCACATGATCTTACTATTAAAAATAAAAATAACAAAATATTAATAAGTAATTGAGAATAGTGGAGAACCACCACACGTTTCTTAGGAAAGGACCCTAGTCAGCGACTGTACTGCATTTAGGAGTTATTCAAAAAAAATATTTGATCTTGGCCCACAACAGTCACACGGTCACTCACCCATGATTCTTGGATATGAACTTTGACATAAACAACCATTTTTCATTTATTTATACATAGATGTACTTTTATTTTTTCACTAGACTTGCATTGATTACTTTTAAAAAATTGTTCTAAATGTGATATCTCCATTTGACTTGTTTTCTTAAAAATTAAAATTGTACTTTTCTATTTTTAGTTCAAACTAGCATGTTATGGTTTATTTTATAAAGACTATACATAGAGCACGTGGTGAAATCCTATTAGCTATGTATGCTCACAACATATATACAAACTTTATGTATATGTAGACTTGGTATCCTTGGATAAAGTTGGAGGTAAAGTTCCACTTGAGAGAGTGGATGTTTGTTAGTTGTTTTTGGGATGGTGGAGGTAACAAGTCGAGGGAACTCTTTTATCGCATAGATATGGGCAGCTTTAGCTTGTTTTAGTTGTGTATTTTTGTGGTCTTATCATACTCCTATTCCTTTTATTTATCATTTTGATTTTATTCATTATGGTTGGTTGTATATAAAAGTGAATGGTTATCATTATGTTTGGTCTCTATAATTTTATGGTTTATTGTGTATTCGACTATGATGTAATGCCTCATTTGGTTTTTTCCTTATTTAAAAAACGTTTACTTTAGATGCGTGATATTTCCAATATATGGAGTGGTCATGCTAAGTTCTTTATTGAATTATTCTCTTAAGTTTTATATTTATTTTGGGTGAAATCATTCCCAAATGAGTAAAGTTAGTGCCATTGGCGCTTGTTACTAGCCTGTGATTATTGGGAATCCACTTTTGGACTTGTGATGGGCTTGCTCGGGTATTAAGATAGGGTAGTAAGGATGGTTATAAGAATTATCACTAAAGCATAACATATACCACAAAATAAGAATGTGAAATCTTCAATCATTAATCATGAACCATGGTGACCTAAAATATGAATATGACACACATAAGCATAGAAAATATTATCATATATCAAGATTCTCTTCCAAGACCATCATAACATAGTCGACAAAGCTAATGACCTGATGTCTATGCATAACATAGTGGATTATGATAACCTCTCATGTCCCATTACATAACATCATGTGAGATATGAACATCATTTAATGCATTAGAGGACTATATAATTCAGGGCTCACTAATCACATAACGACAAATCATATATGTGTGTCATATGAAAAAAATCACACATCTATTAAAATCATAACTTGATTAACCCATGAAAATTAAATAAGTTACATAACATTTTCATAGGGTGTCATAGAATAATTATTGAAAAATTGAACCGGAAGATGCCAAATTTCAATCACCCAAAAGAACACATGTCATAAGACCATTTAAAGGGGTTATACATGATTGATCTGAAATAGTCATAGATGATGGGTCTTTAATAGTAGGAAAGGAAAATGGAAGAGAAACCATGAAAATAGATTCTTAACATTTTGGTAACTTTGTCATAAAACAAATATATAAGTCACACTGAAAATATTTTAAAAATGTCAAGACAAAGGATTTTAAAGCTTTATTTCAATAATAAAACATCCCAATAATGAAACATTGAAAAGAAATAAATCTAATGCCATAAAAACATGCAGGCAAAGATATGAAATGGTACAAAAGTTGAAGTAATTGAATTTTAAGCATTTTTTTAATGGTTTGAAGTAAACCCGCATCAATAAAAGTGGTAAAATTTCCTTGGGAATGTAATTATGGGGAAGTATGAGTGGTATAGAAGAAAATGCATATATAAATTTTAAAACAAAAAAATAGATATTATTGGTAGGGAAAAATATGTACATGGAAATTAAATATCCAAAGTAAAGAGTGAAAATCATCCTTTACAAAGACATATTTTGCAAGATAAAAAATAATAAAAAAGTGGATTATGAGAAGGAAATGTAATTCCCAAAAAAATAAGAGGAAATAAAAAATAATAAAATAAAATTGCAGGACATAAAAAACATAAAATAATATAGTTAAATTAGAAAGAGTATGACTCGGTGAAAGAAAATAGAGTCAAGAAGTTCATTATCTTAGATCCCCACTCACTCAAATGCACTTTAACTCCCTATATAATAAACCTAGGTTTATTATTCATCTATATAGGACCTTATTTATAATTATTTTATTTAATATAATGTTATTATATCAATTTATTAACCATTTAATAATATTTTAAATTTTATATAAATCATGGGTTATTAATAATTACAAATTGTTCCTTGTTTGGTTTGGTATAGTGATATCGGTTGTCGTAACACCAACTTTTTAATAACGATTCAAATAAAATATTTTATTATTGATTTTGTTTAAAAGGATTTTTTTTTAAAAATTCTTCCAAATTCAGTCTTAGGTATTTATATAATTATAGGATTATAAATGAATTATAATGATGATTTTAATTTTCACTAAAGAATGTTTTGAGTTGGTTTTTACATTTAATTAAAAATAAAAGTTCTTTTGAAATGTTTTCCCTTATATATATATACTGATGTGTGAAGTATATTTTTGGTAGTATTGTCTATATGGTTAAAATTGGTTAAGGGATGATTGTTATTCCCATCATCATCATTATTATTCACAAGTATTCATCATATTATTATTATTAAATATTTAATTAAAAGAGGGAAAATCCCTTATTTTCTCTTTGTTTGGAGGGACATACATGACTAGGGGGCTCTCTCCTCTCTATCATCTCCCCTTTCAATCTCATTATCCCCTTTCATTATTTATGGAAGTCCAAATCTCCTCTCTATCATCTCCTCTTTCAATCTCCTTATCCCCTTTCATTCTTCATGGAAGTCCAAATTCAGAAACAAGGTTTGCAACACTTCCCCCCCCCTCTTTCTCATCCTCTCTTCTTCTTCATACCTAATGCGGATTTTTTATGTATTAAGTAATTTCATGTTGGGGGTTTCACCATGGGATGAAAAAACCCCAATTTTGATAGCAATTTCCCCTATTGAAGTTGGCAGAGGATTTTTGATAACTTTTCACACTATTTGTGGTGATCATGATGTCAAATCACATGTTGTTTATATTTTCCATCTCTTTGATTTTGATTTTTTGAGATTTTATTTCCAAAAATTTAATTAGGGTTTGTTTATAGTGGCTATAAGATTACCCGCGGACACATCTGTACTCTATAACTTTCATGTTTTGTGACACCTCACTGCCCCATGAGTATTCCCATACTCGGGGCTTGATATAATTTCATTATTATTTTTGAATAAATTATAATATTCATAATATATGGTTTGTTAAGTGTGTTTGATAAATTCTATTTCATTGATTTTGATGATAATTTGGTTATACCAATGTCAAGAGGTAGGGAGTTCTATACCAATTCTATATATTGATACAACCCTTGGTGTTTGGATGTTTTAAATTGTGCTTTCATAAAAGTATAATATATATTAGATATTTATGATTTTTCTAGGAATTATATTGTTTTTCTTTCCAGAATGTCTTATAAAATGGAATTATGGTTTTTAATGATGTTAAAATCCATTTTCATAAATAACGCTCATAAGATGTTTGATGGAATGACCATGAGTTTTTTCCTATGAAATTAGCAGTGCTATTTTTTGAGGAATGATTTTTATGGATTATAAAGGATGTAACTAATTATTCTAATGATTTTGGGTATACATAAATTCTTGTTTGAAAAAACATTCAAGGATGTATTCTTATAGGATATGCTTCCATGTTATTAATGTTACCAACCCTTTGCTTAAGAAATGAGCTTATATGAACTTGTTTTGTTACTAGATGTTAAATTTTTATAAATGGGATTTTAATGCACTTTGCTTGACTTATTTGAACCCTTTGATTATGGTAAAATTCATGGGAATACCCTTGGGTTACTTAGGTGGGATTCTAGATCAAATACCATTATTAGGTGATGATGTTTCTATAGGGACTTGAAGATCTCTTAGAAGTCGTATCATGGGGACATGATGCTCACTTGGAAATTAAACCATGGGGACATGGCACTCCCTTATAAATTTAATTATGGGGAAATGACACTCTCTTATAAAACAAACCCTGGGAAAATGGAATTACCTTATAAAACAAACCATGCGGGCATAATGTTCCCTTATAAATCAACTCATAGGGACTTGACACTCCCTCATCAATAAATCCATGTGGACATAAAACTCCCAAGGGAATAAAACCCTAAGGACATGGAACACCTTAGGGGTTCCTTGGTATCTTTGAATCAGTCTTGTAGTCAGTCACTCTTGATGCCTTATTTTAAATAATCAAATGTAATTTTCATTAAACACATGAATTCAAATGTGTATCTAAATTATTTAAGATAATGTATGGTAACATAAACATTTAAAATAAAGGAATAAATATATTATTTAGTGTTATTTTTTTCTATAAAAATTAAAAGACTAATTTTTTATATTTATGTTAAACTATAATGATTGGTTTATGTTACGAACCAAATTTGTGGAAAACCTGAACTGGGCACTTGAGCCATCCCGTGACAAACCCGAGGGGCATTACTGATCACCCTAGGATGGTAAAATGTGTCTGAGAATCAAATAATCACATGGGAATGATTTTTACAAATGAATAAGGTTTAACAATGATAGTATGGGTTTTAATTGTGTTTCCCTATTCAATTAATTTCTTATTTTTCCTAAATATTTACCATAGTGGCACACCCTAGGGTCGATCTCAAGGAGTCCTCTTACACGCACTGTATTCTCTATTGTCACTATTTAATTTAGCTAATATAAAACTAGATTATCTAATATATAAGGGGGTATATTGAAATTAACTAAACTAAGAAATTGAGAATACAATAATAAATCTACGTAGAGATCAGAAATCCAAATCAGACCGAATTGAGAAAACAAACTTAAGAAGGAAACATTGGACAATCGTTGATCTTTGGACTCTCCCTCTATCATTTTATACGAATGTATTTTAGTTAAATTATCCATTGTATACCTCAAGACCTAGAGGTATACACATATTTTTACCACAAACCATATTGATACCTCAAACATGGGTTTTTATCCACTTATGAATGTGATCTGACTGCCCAAAGACCTCTGAGCAATCAAAACTAGTTGAACATGTTGTGCTCATTGGGGAGACTTTGTCCAATGAAGTTTAAACAAAAATCCAACCATTTTAAATTAATAATTTGATAGAAGATATAGAAAAAAATAGAATAATTTGAAAAAAAGATGGAAAGAGACCTCCTTCATTCATGAAAACAAATCCCAAGATAATTTAAAAGAAAAGTATTTACATTAAAAACCACAAAATTAAAAGGGATAAATCCTCAAATCTTCATCGGCCACCACCACTTGGAGTTCTTCCCATCATGGCTTGATTATCGGCAAAACTATTATTCTCTAGAATGGCATATCTAACTCATCTATCTCTGTTCTAGGCATCCTCAGAATGGTGTTGGGAAGGAATGGAATCAGTTGAGAGGGAGGAGCTCCTCTCCTTTTATAGGAAAAATATGTCCTCCAAATGTTGTCATGTTTTTGACCCATTAAATGAATTATTCACGTGTGGTACCCTTAAAAACCTTTGTTCATAAATATCTTTTACATTCACCCTCCAAATTTCAGCTTCATTGGATTCTCCTAGAAGGAGTTATGAATTTTTTATTTTTTATGACTTTTCCTGGACGAAGGTTCCAGGAAGCTTCCTTCAATTTGTTTCATTCAATGGCCACCATAATGGATTCCAAACTCCATGAAATTTAATATATGAATTATCCTTGGAGTCATATTTTATCTCCAAGTAGAATCACCTCATTTTTATGTGTTTATACCGAATTGTGTTTTCGTTACGGAGGTGGGGTCCACGCTGTCCGTCCATAAAAATCTTCAACTTCATTGATTTTTAAGGCCTTTAGATGCTCAAATCATCCCCTGTTCTAGAATAAAAAGTTAAAGGAAATAAAATAATAATTTCAAAAAAAATTGAATCAAAAAATTTGGAAATATATTTTATGAGAAATAACTAAAATACCCCAGTGATAAAAATTTGTTAAAATTGAAGAATTAGGCCATTTTTGCATTTAGGCTCAAAATAACACAAAAACCTAAATATGTAAGCATTTACCATTAAAAAACACTATGGTGGGTTAATAAACATTTAATTATAGTATAAAATATGTTAAAATATGATCTTAATCAATCCCCCATACTTAAGCATTGCACTCCTGAGCAATTATCATATATTTTAATGAAAATCAACATAATAATCAAAATGAGAAAACTTCAACTATATTTTACAAAAGAGAATTCTATCATGTCTCCTATATATATATATATATATTTTAAAAGGTTGGGGCCGAAGCCTCATTTATTATTAAAGGAAAGCAAAGACCTCTTTTAACTGGGTAGAGGGAGACCCATTACATAGCCCGAAGGCCCAGTGGGCATTTAGCCCATTACATGGCCCGTAGACCCATTTTTTTTTGCCTGAAGCCCATTTTGTGAATAGTACTGCTACAGTACCTGCACTGCTACAGTACTGCACAGTACTCGCCACCGCTACAGTACTCTGCCGCCGCTACGGTGCCCTGCCGCCGCTACAGTGCTCACCGTTGCTACAGTACCACCATCACTTTAATTAATCATATTTAAATTTGTTCAACCACATAAATTCATCCATGGCCCAATCAAAACCTACCTCCCATTAAATTTTATGTCACTCTTCACTCAAGAGAAATTAATTCTGGAGTTATGCTCATACTTGAAGATTTCATGTATCACCACAGGTTTGTGATAATTCTAATTTCTCCACATCATGAAACATGAAAATGAATTCAATAATGTGGTCTTTAATTATAGGTTCATATAACTCTGTGGCTTCGGGTTGGTGGGAAAATGATTAAAATAATTTAAGGCTAGAAAGAGGAGGCTTGACTCTTAAGTAGAATGCATGAATAATTCAAGTGAAAACATAGGATGAACCTCACTCAAATCCCCCTTTGAATGTGAAACACAACACCACCATTTTTTTTACATGGTACATGAGATAATCAGTGATTAAAAAGAATGATATCATTCAAGTTCTCCCCATATTTTTTTTATTTTTTTTGTAAAGTTCCAAAAAAGAACAACTTTATTTTCCTTTTTTATATATTTTTTAAAGCTCCAGAAAGGTATAACTTTTTTTTATTTTTTTAGGAGAACTGAATGAAACAAATGAAGCATAATGAAATTATGACTCATGCACAATTATTTCATTCTCCATTTCCCAAAATGTTGACGCACACCTCACATCACCCACAAATGAAACAAATCCCAAATAACCCACATGAAAGGCCCTTCCCCCACACTCAAACTTTAAATATCCATGAAAAAATACTAAAAGTGTGGGTAGGTAAGGAAAAATTGGCTTGTAATGTGGATCAGACCTATAAGGCAATTCATGGAATCTACAGCCGTACGAAGGATAAATGTAAAGGTGGGTCTCAAGATAATATGTGTCTAGCCAAAGTAGCACCTCAATAATATTAAAAACATTCTATGAAATCCAAAGCTTCAAAATAAAAAAATCACAAATTTTGGTTCTCACACAAAATCCAAGTTTCCCTCAAGAAAGTGCGGGTATTAGGAAGAATATGTAAAAGTAGATTAGAACACCTCACATGATGAGAAAAATATTTTGAGTCAGTGTTTCATGGGCATGGATTTCAAAAATCAGTCAAACTCATAAAAATGCTTGAAAATTAAATTCAAGGAAAAAGGTTTTCCCATCAACAATCATTTAAAATCCATTCTTTCAAAAATCATTTCAATTTTGTAAAAATCAATCAATTTGTGAAAAGTGATAAGAATATTCATTGAAACTTAAATTTCCTATAAATTAAAAAAAAAGAAAACTCACATAAGAACTAAGAAGGTTGAAACTACCCCCCACACTTAAATTTCACTACCCTTAATTTTATGTCAACAAAATATAAATAAGGTAGAAAAACCAAAGAGAAGAAAAGATACAACCTGAGTTTATTTTCTAGTGGCAACTTTGAGCTAGGCTCCTAGATACTACAAAATTAAACCTTAATGAAATAAATAACAGAACATGAGAAATATAAATAATAATAAATTGAATGGGGAAATAAAAGGGACAATACTTGTTTTGACCCCCAAGAGGGTGCTAGGTTTTTACTGCGCCTAGTCAGGCAGTTGCAGTGGGTTAACCCAATTAGATGGTGGATGAGGTTTCTTTCTTAGAAACCACAAAAAATTATTTTTCCCAACATCTATCAGCAGATACTAGGAGTGAGTACCCCCAATGAAAATAAAATTAGTCCCAACCCCCAGAGAAGATGAAAATGAAAATTTTAGGTTCAAAGGGGGAGGGAAAAGAATATAGGGCTGCTCCCTGTTTTGTTCTGTTGGAGGAGTCATGTCCACTGGTGGCAATGGTAGTTGAATAGTAAGTGTATTCTATTCTATTTTAGGATCTTCAATTGATTCTTCATGGATTTAATATTTTGTGCCATCGTCCCCATTTTCACTAGTGTACATCTCGATAGGCTTCTCCATTCTCTCCTCAACACAAGGAACATATTATTCTTCTTCATCCAGGGCCTGTATTAGTGGTGTTGAATCTACAAAATCAGAATAAAGGATATAAATTTTCAAATAAAAAATAATAAAATTTTAATAAATAGAAGGTTCAGAAATTAAATCTCCCTCAAAACTTTCAACTTCAAACTCATTTTCTTCAAGCAGGGAAGCTGACATGTGTACTTCATGGGCCTCCTCAAGCAATGGTTGAGTACGGGATGATGTGATTAATTCTGTTAGAAGATCCTTCTCAACTTACTCAGGTTCTTTAATATAAAAAATGATTGGTGAAATTTCTTCCACCACTCGTTCTGGTTCTGGATTTGGCTTAGGTTTCGACCATCAGACAATGGATTCTTTAATGAGGGTGGAAAGGTTGTCTAGTCGGATTTGCAAATCCTCCTGTTTTTTTTCTTCAAAAATTTCCCCCCACTAAACAAATCAACGCTAGGCCAAGAATACAAGAAATCACTAAAATAACCCATCTTGACATAAAAAATATTGATATGCATAGACTTCTTTTTTTAAAAAAAATGATTTTTTTGTTTTTTTTGAAAAAAAGCATGTGAAAGCACTTGACCTCCCTCACAACAACACAAAATTGATAGTAGGGGTTTTAATCACATTTCCCTATTCAATTAATTTCTTATTTTTTCTAAAAATGTACCATAGTGGCACACCCTAGTGTCAATATCAAGGAGGCCACTTACACACACCGTATTTTCTATTTTCATTATTTAATTTAACTAATATAAAACTAGCTTATCTAATAAATATGGGGGTGTATTGAAATTAACTAAACTAAGAAATTCAGAATGCAATAATAAATCTAATTTAGAGATTATAAATCCAAAGAAAACCAAACTGAGAAAACAATATTAAGAAGGAAATACTTCTAAATTTATAGTAGGGGTTTTAGTTATGTTTCCCTATTCAATTCTTTTCTTATTTTTCCTAAAAATGTACCATAGCAGCACACCGCAGGTTCGATCTCAAGGAGGCTGCTTACTCACACTCTATTTTCTATTATCACTATTTAATTTAAATAATATAAAACTACCTTATCTAATATATATGGGGGTGGATTTAAATTAACTAAACTAAGAAATTCAGAATGCAATAATAAATCTATGTTAGAGATTAGAAATCCAAAGCAAACCAAACCGAGAAAACAAACTTAAGAAGGGAGCGGTGGACAATATTTGATCTTTAGAATCTCTATTTATCATTGTTTACGAATGTATTTTAGTTAAATTATCCACTGTATACCTTAATACCTCTCGTTATACACCTATTTGAACACAAACCATATTGATACCTCATACATTGTTTTTTATTTGCTTATGAATGTGATCTGAATGCCCAAAGACCTCTGAGCAATCAAAACTAGTTGAACCTATTGTGCTCATTGGGGAGAATTCGTCCAATGAAGTTTAAAAAATAAACCACCAATTTTACATTAATAAGTCGATAAAAAATATAGAAAAAATAGAATAATTTTAAAACAAAATGGAAAGATACCTCCTTCATCTTGAAAACAAATCCCAAGATAATTTAAAAGAAAAGCATTTACATTAAAAACCACATACTCAAAAGGGACAAATCCTTGGATATTCATCGGCCACCACCACTTGGAGTTCTGCCCATCATGGCTTGATTATTAGTGGAAATAATCTTCTCAAGAATGGTATCTATAACTCATATACCGCTGGTCCAGGCATCCCTAGAATGGTGTTGGGAAGGAATGGAATGAGTTGAGAGGGAGGAGCTCCTCTCCTTTTATAGGAAAAATCTGTCCTCCAAAAGTTGTCACTTTTTAGATCCATTAAATGGATGATTCACACGTGGTCCCCTCCATAAATTTTGTTCATAAATATCTTTTTCATTCACCCTATAAATTTCAGCTTCATTTAAAGCAACTAGAAGGAGTTATGAATTTTCTTATTGTCTATGAATTTTGTTGGATGAAGGTTTCAGGAAGCTTCCTTCAATTTGTTTCGATCAATGGCTACCATAATGGATTTAAAACTCGATGAAATTTAATTTTTGAATGCGCATTGGAATAATCTTTCATCTCCAAGTGTAATAACCTCATTTGGAGGTGTATAGAGAAAATTGTGCTTCTGCTACAGAAGTAGGGTCCACGCTGTCCGCTCAAAAAAATCATCAAATTCATTGATTTTTTAAGGCCTTTATATGCTCGAATCATCCTCTGGTCTAGAAGAAAAAGTTGAAGGAAATGAAATAAGTATTTTAAAAAAAATTATAATAAAAAATTTGGAAATATATTTTATGATAAATGAACAAAATACCTCTATGATAAAAATCTATTAAAATTACAGAATTAGGCCATTTTTTCATTTAAGCTCAAAATAACACAAAAACCTAAATATATAACAATGGACCATTAAATAACACTATGGTGGGTTAATAAAAATTTAATTACAGTAAAAAATATGTGAAAATATGATATTCATCAATCCCCCACATTTAAGAATTGCACTCCTGAGCAATTATCATATATTCAAATCAAAATCCACATAATAATAAAAAATGAGAAAACTTCAACAATCTTTTCCAAAACAGAATTATATCATGTATCCTATATGAAAAACAATTCCCTATCACTTTAATTCCTCACATTTAAACTTTTTCAACCTTATAAATTCATCCATGGCCCAATCACAACCTACTTCACATTGAATTTTATGTCACTCTTCACTCAAGAGAAATTCATTCTGGAGTTATGCTCGTACTTGAAGATTGAATGTATCACCATAGGTTCTTGCTAATTCTAATTTATCCACAACATGAAACATGAAAATGAATTCAATCATTAGGTCTTTAATTAATGGTTCAGATGACTCTGTGGATTCGGGTTGGTGGGAAAATGATTACAATAATTTAAGGCCATAAAGAGGAGGTTTGACTCCTATGTACAATGCATGAATAATTCAAGTAAAAACGCAGAATGAACCTCAATCAAATCCCCCTCAGAATGTGAAACACAACACCACCATTTTTTTGACATGGTACATGATCCAATTAGTGATTAAAAAGAATAATATCATCCAAGTTCTCCCCATATTTTTTTTAAATATCCATGAAGGTATATCTTTATTTTCCTTTTTTATATTTTATTTAAAGCTCTAGAAAGGCATAACTTTATATTTTTTTTATTTTTTAGGAGAATTGAATGAAAAAAATGAAGCATAATGAAATGATGAATCATGAATAATTATTTAATTCTCCATTTCCCAAAATGTTTACGCACACCTCACATCACCCACAAATGAAACACATCCCAAATAATTCACACGAAAGGCCCTTCCCACACACTCAAACCTTAAATATCAATGAAAAAATACTAAAAGTGTGGTTAGTTAAGGAAAAATCATCTTGTAATGTGGCTTAAACCTATAATACAATTCATGGAATCTACAAGCACATAGAAGATAAATTTAAAGGTGGGTCTCAAGATAATATGTGGCTATCCAAAGTAGTGCCTCAATAATATTAAAAACATTTCATGAAATCCAAAGCTTAGAAGAAGAAAAATCACAAATTCTGGTTCTCACACAAAATCCAAGTTTCCCTCAAGAAAGTGTGGGTATTAGGAAGAACATGTAAAAGTAGACTAGAATACCTCACAGGACGAGAAAAATATTTTGAGTTATTGTTTTGTGGGTATAGATTTAAAAAATTAGTCAAACTCATAAAAATTCTTGAAAATCTAATTCAAGGAAAAAAGTTTTCACATCAAAAATCATTTAAAATCCATTCTTTCAAAAATAATTTCAATTTTCTCAAAATCAATCAATGTGTGAAAAGTGATAATAATATTAATTGAAAGTTAACTTTCCTAAAAAAAAGAAAAATCACACAAGAAATAAGTAGGTTAAAACTCCCCCCACACTTAAATTTCACCACCCTTCATTTTATCTCAACAAAATATAAATAAGGTATAAAAACAAAAGAGAAGGAAAGATACAACATGAGTTTATTTTCTAGTGGCATCTTTGAGCTAGGATCTTAAATGACACCACATTAAACCTAAATGAAATAAATAACAGAACATGAAAAATATAAATAAAAATAAATTGAAAGGGGAAAGAAAAGGGATAATTCCTAGTTTGACCCCAAAGTGGGTGCTAGGTTTTTACTTCCCCTAGTCAGACAGTTGCAGTGGGTTAACCCCAATCTGATGGTGGATGAGGTTTATTACTTAAAAACCACCAAAAATTATTTTTCCCAACATATATCAGTAGATTCCAGGAGTGAGTATCCCCAATGAAAATAAAAATAGTCCCAACCCCCAGATAAGATGAAAAGGAAAATTTTAGGTTCAGAGGGGGAGGTAAAAGAATATAAGGTTGCTCCATGTTTTGTTCCGTTGGAGGATTGGTGTCCACTATTGGAAATGGTAGTTGAATTAGAAGTGTATTATCTTCTGGTTTATGATCTTCAATTGATTTTTCATGGATTTCATCTTTTGTGTCATTGTCCTCATTTGCACCAGTGTACAACTCGACAGTCTCCTCCATTCTCTCCTCAACACAAGGAAATTCTTATTCTTCTTGATCTAGGGCCTGAATTGGTGGTGATGAATCTAAAAAATCAGAATAAAGGATATTTTTTTGAAATTTAGAAATAATAACATTTGAATAAAGATATGGTTCAAAAATTAAATCTCCCTCAAAACTTTCAACTTCAAACTCATTTTCTTCAAGCTTGGTAGCTGACATGCGTACTTCAGGGACCTCCTCAAGCAATGGTTGAGTAAGGGATGATATGATTAATTACATTAGAATATCCTTCTCACCTGTCTCAAGTTATTTAATATAAAAAATGATTGGTGAAATTTCTTCCACTACTCGTTCTGGTTCTGATTCTGGCTTAGGTTCCGACCATTAGACACTCAATTCTTGAATGAGGGTGGAAAGGTTGTCCTGTTGGATTTACAACACCTCACTTTTTTTCTTCAAAAATTTTCCCTTTCTACACAAATCATCGCTAGACCAAGAATATGATAAATCACTAAAATAATCCATATTGACCTAAAAAATGATATGCAATTAAATTATTTTTAATTATTTTTTGTTTTTTTTATAAAAAACAGTGTGTGAAAGCACTTGGCCTCCCTGACAACGACACCAAATTTATAGTAGGGTTTTTAGTTGTGTTTCCCTATTCAATGAATTTCTTATTTTTCCTTAAAATGTATCATAGTGGCATACCCTAGGTTCAATCTCAAGGAGGCCTCTTACATGCACTGTATTTTCTATTGTCACAATTTAATTTAACTAATATAAAACTAGATTATCTAATATATATGGGGTTTTATTGAAATTAACTAAACTAATAAATTCAGAATAAAATAATAAATCTACATTAGATATTAGAAATCCAAAGCAAACCGAACTAAGAAAACAAACTTAAGAAGGCAGCGATGGACAATCGTTGATCTTTGGACTCTCCCTTTATCATTGTTTTCAAATGTATTTTAGTTAAATTATCTAGTTTATACCTAAATACCTAGAGTTATACACCTATTTTTAACCCAAACCATATTGATACCTCAAACATGGGTTTTTATCCGCTTACGAATGTGATCTGACTGGCTGAATACCTCCGAGCAATCGAAACTAGTTGAACCTATTATGCTCATTGTGGAGACTTCATCTAATGAAGTTTAAAAAAAATCCAACCATTTTACATTAATAAGTTGATAAAATATATAGAAAAAAATAGAATAATTTGAAAACAATATGGAAATATACCTCCTTCATCATGAAAACAAATCCCAAGATAATTTAAAAGAAAAGCGTTTACATTAAAAACCGCAAACACAAAAGGGAAAAATCCTCAGATCTTCACTAGCCACCAACACTTGGAGTTCATCCCATACTGGATTTATTATCGATGGAACTACACTTCTCTATAATGTCTTATATAACTCATCTAACTCTGGTCTAGACATCACCAGATTGGTGTTGGGAAGGAATGGAATGAGTTGAGAGGGAGGAGCTCCTCTCCTTTTATAGGCAGAATCTATCCTCCAAAAGTTGTCATGTTTTAGACCCATTAAATGGATGATTCACACGTGGTCCCATTCATACAGTTTTTTCATAAATATCTTGTTCATTCACCCTCCAAATTTCATCTTCATTGGATGCGTCTAGAAGGAGTTATGAATTCTTTATTTTTTATGACTTTTGCTGGATGAAGGTTCCAACAAGTTTCCTTCAATTTGTTTCATTTAATGGCCACCATAATGAATTAAAAAATCTATGAAATTTAATTTTTGAACGAAACTTAGAGTCCTATTTCATATCCATGTAAAATAAACAAATTTGGAGGTGTGTATACCGAATTGTGCTTCCATTACAAAGGTGGGGTCCATGCTGTCCACTCAGAAAAATATTCAACTTCATTGATTTTTAAGGCCTCTAGATGCTTGAATCATCCCCTGATCCAGAAGACAAAGTTAAAGGAAATAAAATAAGGATTTAAAAAATATTATAATCACAAAATTTGGAATTATATTTTATGATAAATGACCAAAATACCCTAGTGAAAAAAATCTGTTAAAATTGTAGAATTAGGCTATTTTTGAATTTTGGCTCAAAATAACACAAAAAACCTAAATATGTAACAATTTTCCATTAAATAACACTATGGAGGGTTCATAAACATTGAATTACTATATATAATATGTGAAAATATGAGTTTCATAAATCCCCTACACTTAATCATTTCAATCCCAATCAATTATCATATATTCTAATCAAAATCCACATAGTAATCAAAATGATAAAACTTAAACTATCTTTTCCAAAAAATAATTATATCATGTCTCCTATTTGAAAAAAATTCCCTATCACTTTCATTCCTCACATTTAATTTTTTTTCAACCTCATAAATTCATCCATGGCCCAATCACAACCTACCTCACATTAAATTTTATGTCACTCTTCAATCAGGAGAAATTAATTTTGGAGTTATGCTCACACTTGAAGATTGCATGTATCACCATAGGTTTGATATAATTCTCATTTCTCCATAGCATGAAATATGAAAATTAATTCAATCATGAGGTATTTAATAAAAGGTTTATATTACTTTGTGGCTTCATGTTGGTAGGAAATGATTAAAATAATTTAAGGACAGAAAGAGGATATTTGAATCTTAAGTACAATTCATGAATAATTCAAGTAAAAACATAGGATTAACCTCACTCTAATCCCCCTGGGAATGTGAAACACAAAACCAACATTTTTTTGACATGGTACATGAGCCAATTAGTGAAACACATCCCAAATAATGCACATTAAAGGCCCTCCCCCCCACACTCTAACTTTAAATATCCATGAAAAAATACTAAAAGTGTGGGTAGGTAAATAAAAATCAGTTTGTAATGTGGATTAAACCTATAAGTCAATTCATGGAATCTACAGGCATATGGAGGATAAATTTAAAGGTGGGTATCAAGATAATATATGGATAGCCAAAGTAGTTCCTCAATCATATTAAAAACATTACATGAATTCCAAATCTTTGAAAGAGAAAAATCACAAATTCTGGTTCTCACATAAAATCCAAGTTTCCCTCAAGAAAGTGTGGGTATTAGGAAGAATATGTAAAAGTGGATTAGAATACCTCATAGGATGAGAAAAATATTTTGAGTTAGTGTTTCATGGGAATTAATTTCAAAAATCATTCAAACTCATAAAAATGATTGAAAATCCAAGTCAAGGAAAAAGGTTTTCACATCAAAAATCATTTAAAATCCATTATTTCAAAAATAATTTCAATTTTCTCAAAATCAATCAATGTGTGAAAAGTGATAAGAATATTCATTGAAACTTAAATTTCCTAAAAATTTAAAAAAAATAAAAAGAAAAATCACACAAGAACTAAGCAGGTTGAAACTCCCCCCCTACACTTAAATTTCACTACCCTTCATTTTATCTCAACAAAATATAAATAAGGCAAAAAAACAAAAGAGAAGGAAAGATACAACTTAAGTTTATTTTCCAGTGGATGCTTTGAGCTGGGCTCCTAAATGCTACCACATTAAACCTAAATGAAATAAATAATAGAACATGATAAATATAAATAAAAATAAATTTAAAGGGTAAAGAAAAGGGATAATTCTTGGTTTGACCCCAAGGGGGGTGCTAGGTTTTTACTACCCATTATCTAGAAGTTGTAGTGGGTTAACTCTAATCCGATGGTGGATGAGGTTTCTTACTTAGAAACCACCAAAAATTATTTTTCCCAACATCTATCAGTTGATTCTAGGAGTGATTACCCCCAATGAAAAGAAAAATACTCCCAACCCCCAGATAAGATGAAAAGGAAAATTTTAGGTTCCAATGGGGAGGGAAAAGAATATAGGGTTGCTCCCTATTTTGTTCTATTAGAGGAGTGGTGTCCACTGGTGGAAATGGTAGTTTAATAGGAAGTGTATTCTCTTCTGGTTTAGGATATTCAATTGATTCCTCATGTATTTCATCTTCTCTGTCATCGTCCTAATTTTCACCATTGTACAGCTTAACAGGTTCCTTTATTCTCTCCTCAATGCAAGGAACTTATTATTATTCTTCATATAGGGCCTTTATTAGTAGTGATAAATCTAAAAAATCATAATAAAGGAGATCAATTTTCAATTAAGAAATAATAACATTTGAATAAAGAGAAGGTTTATAAATTAAATCTCCCTCAAAACTTTCAACTTCAAACTCATTTTCTTCAAGCATGGAAGCTGGAATGTGTACTTTAGGGACCTCTTCAAGCAATTGTTGAGTACGGGATGATGTGATTAATTCCATTAGAATATACTTCTTACACGCCTCAAGTTATTTAATATAAAAAATTATTAGTGAAATTTCTTCCACCACTCGTTCTGGTTTCGGTTCTGGCTTAGGTCTTGACCATCAGATGCTCGATTCTTGAATAAGGGTGGAAAGGTTGTCCAGTTGGATTTGTAGGTCCTCACTTTTTTTTCTTCAAAAATTTCCCCTAATATACAAATCATCGCTAGTACAAACATATGATAAATCACTAAAATAATTTATAATGACCTATAAAAGAATGATATACAATGAAATTTTTTTTTTTTAAAAACTTATTTTTTTTGTTTTTTTTGTGAAAAACAACGTGTGAAATCACTTAGCCTCCCCATCAATGGCGTGAAATTGATAGTATGGGTTTTAGTCGTATTTCCCTATTCAATTAATTTCTTATTTTTCCTAAAAATGTACCATAATGGCACACCCTAGGGTCAATCTTAAGGCGGTCACTTACATGCAGTGCATTTTCTATTGTCACTATTTAATTTAACTAATATAAAACTAGCTTATCTAATATATATGGGGATGGATTGAAATTAACAAAACTAATAAATTAATAATGCAATAATAAATCTATGTTAGAGATTAGAAATCCAAAGAAAATTGAACTAAGAAAACATACTTAATAAGGAAACGATGCCAAATTGATAGTAGGGGTTTTAGTCATGTTTACCTATTCAATTAATTTCTTATTTTCCCTAAAAATGTACCAAAGTGGCACACCCTAGTTTCGATCTCAAGGAGGCACTTACACGCACTATATTTTCTTTTGTCACTATTTAATTTAACTAATATAAAACTATATTATCTAATATATATGGGGATGGATTGAAATTAAATATACTAAGAAATTCATAATGTAATAATAAATCTACCTTAGAGATTATAAATCAAAATCAAACAGAACTGAGAAAACAAACTTAAGAAGGTAGCGGTGGACAATATTTGATCTTTGGACTCTCCCTTTATTATTGTTTACAAATGTATTTTAGTTAAATTAACTAGTGTATACCTCAATACCTTGAGGTATACACCTATTTTGACCACAAACCATATTGATACCTCAAACATGGGTTTTTATCCACTTACGAATGTGATCTGACTAGCCAAAGAACTTCGAGCAATCAAAACTAGTTGAACCTATTGTGCTCATTGGGGATACTTCGTCCAATGAAGTTTAAACAACAATCCAACCATTTTACATTAATAAGTTGATAAATGATATAGAAAAAATATAATAATTTAAAAAAATATGGAAATATACCGCCTTCATCATGAAAATAAATCCCAAGATAATTTAAATGAAAAACATTTACATTAAAAACCACAAACTCAAAAGGGAAAAATCCTCATATCTTCATCATCCACCACCAATTAGAGTTTATCCCACCATGGATTGATTATTAGTGGAACTCATCTTCTCCAGAATGGCATCTCTAACTCATCTCACTATGGTCTAGGTGTCCTCAAAATGGTGTTGGAAAAGAATGGAATGAGTTGAGAGGGAGGAGCTTCTATCCTTTTATAGGCAGAATCTGTCCTCCAAAAGTTGTAATGTTTTAGACCCATTAAATGAATGATTCATGCATGGTCCCCTTAATAAATTTTCTTAATAAATATCTTGCTCATTCACCCTTCAAATTTTAGATTCATTGGACTCTCCTATAATGAGTTATAAATTTTTTATTGTTTATGAATTTTGTTGGATGAAGGTTCCATGATGGTTCCTTCAATTTGTTTCGTTCAATGGACACCATAATGGATTCCAAACTCCATGAAATTTAATACGTGAATTTTCATTGGATTCATATTAATGTGGAATCACCTCATTTGAATGTGTGTTGACCGAAATGTTCTTTTGTTATAGAGGTGGGGTTCACGCTGGCTTCTTAGAAAAATATTCAACTTCATCAATTTTTAAGGCCTTTAGATGCTCAAATAATCCCACGGTCAAGAAGAAAAAGTGTATGGAAATAAAATAAGGATTAAAAAAAAATTATAATCACAAAATTTATAATGGTATTTTATGGTAAATGACTAAAATACCCCTGTGATAAAAATCTATTAAAATTGCAGAATTTGGCAATTTTTGCATTCAGGATCAAAATAACACAAAAACTTAAATATGTAACAATTTCCCCTTAAATAACACTATGGTGGGTTCATAAAAATTTAATTATAGTATAAAATATGTAAAAATATGAGATTCATCATTCCCCCACACTTAAGCATTGCACTCCCAAACAATTATGATATATTCTAATCAAAATCCACACAATAATAAAAAATGAGAAAACTTCAACTATCTTTTCCAAAATAGAATTCTATCATGAATCCTATATAAAAAAAATTACCTATCACTTTAATTCCTCACATTTTATTTTTTTCAACCTTATAAATTCATCCATGCCCAATCACTACCTACCTCACATTGAATTTTATGTCACTCTTCACTCAAGAGAAATTAATTTGGGAGTTATGCTCATACTTTAAGGTTGAATGTGTCACTATAGGTTTGTGATAATTATCATTTATCCATTGCATGAAACATGAAAATGAATTCAATAATGAGGTCTTTAATTAAAGGTTAATATGACTCTGTGGATTCGAGTTGGTGGTAAAATGATTAAAATAATATAAGGTGATAAATAGGAGGTTTAACTCTTAAGTAAAATGCATGAATAATTCAAGTGAAAACAAAGGATGAACCTCATTCAAAGCCCCATGGGAATGTGAAACACAACACCAATTTTTTTTTGACATGGTATATGAGACAATCAGTGATTGAAAATAATGATATCATTCAAGTTCTCCCCATATTTTTTATAATTTTTTTTGTAAATCTCTAGAAAGGCACAACTTTATTTTCCCTTTTTATATATATTTTTTAAAGCTCTAGAAAAGTACAACATTTTTTTATATTTATTTAGGAGAACTAAATGATACAAATGAAGTATAATGAAATGATTACTCATGCCCAATTATTTCATTCTCCATTTCCAAAAATGTTGATGCACACCTCACATCACCCAAAAATGAAACACATCCAAAATAACACACACGAAAGGCCCTCCCCCTCACTCTAACATTAAATATGCAAGAAAAAATACTAAAAGTGTGGGTAGGTAAGAAAAAATTGACTTATAATGTGGATTAAAACTATAAGGAAATTCATGGAATCTACATGCATATGAAGTATAAATATAAATATGGGTCTCAAGATAATATGTTTCTAGCCCAAGTAGCACCTCAATAATATTAAAAAAATTCCATGAAATCTAAAGCTTCAAAAGAGATAAATCACAAATTCTGGTACTCACAGAAAATCAATGTTTTCCTTAAGAAAGTGCGGGTATTAAAAAGAATATGTAAAAGTGGATTGGAATACCTCATAGGATAGGAAAAATATTTTGAGTCTGTGTTTCATGGGCATGGATTTCAAAAATCAGTCAAACTCATAAAAATGCATGAAAATCCAATTCAAGGAAAAAGTTTTTCACATCAACAATCATTTAAAATCCATTATTTCAAAAATAGTTTCAATTTTCTCAAAATCAATAAATGTGTGAAAAGTGATAAGAATATTCATTGAAAATTAAATTTCCTAAAAATTAAAAAAAAGAAAAAGAAAAATCACACAAAAACTAAGCAGTTTGAAACTCCCCCACACTTAAATTTTGTTACCCTTCACACAAAGAACTTATTCTTCTTCATCCAAGGCCTGCATTAGTGGTGATGAATCTATAAAATCAGAATAAAGGAGTTGAATTTTCAATTCATAAATAATAAAATTTGAATAAATATAAGGTTCAGAAATTAAATCTCCCTCAAAATTTTTAACTTCAAACTCCTTTTCTTTAAGAAGGGCATCTGGCATGTGTAATTCAGGGACCTCCTCAAGAAATGGTTAAGTTCGGGATGATGTGATTTATTTTGTTAGAACATCCTTATCACCCTCCTCAGTTTCTTTAATATAAAAAATTATTGGTGAAATTTCTTCCACTACTCATTCTGGTTCCGCTTCTGGTTTAGGTTCCAACTATCGGACGCTTGATTCTTGAATAAGGGAGGAAAGGTTTTCCAATTGGATTTGTAGATCCTCAATTTTTTTTCTTCAAAATTTCTCCCCTACTAAAAAAATAGTCACTAGGCCAATAATATGAGAAATCACTAAAATAACTCATCTTGACCTAAAAAATAATGATATGTAATGAAATTCCTTTTTTTTAATAAAAAATATTATTTTTTGTTTTTTATGAAAATAGCATGTGAAAGCACTTGGACTCCCTGAAAATGACGCAAGATTGATAGTATGGGTTTTATTATCATTTAAATATTTAATTAATTTCTTATTTTTCATAAAAATGTACCATAGTGGCACACCCTAGGGTCGATCTCAAGGAGGCTTCTTATACGCACTGTATTTTCTATTGTTACTATTTAATTTAACTAATATAAAACTAGATTATATAATATATATGGGGTGGATTAAAATTAACTAAACTAAGAAATTAAGAATTAAATAATAAATCTATGTTAAATATTAGAAATAAAAAGTAAACTGAATTTAGAAAACTATCTTAAGAAGGTAGTGGTGGACAGTCGTTGATCTTTGAAATCTCCCTTTATCATTGTTTTAAAAATGTCTTTTAGTTAAATTATCCAGTGTATACCTCAAGACCTTGAGGTATACACCTATTTTGACCAAAAACCATCTTGATACCTTAAACATGGGTTTTTATCCACTTATGAATGTGATCCGACTTCCCAAAGTCCTCCGAGCAATCCAAACTAGTTAAACGTGTTGTGCGCATTAGAGAGACTTCGTCCAATAAAGTTTAAACAACAAACCAACCATTTTACATTAAAAATTGATAATATATATAGAAAAAATATAATAATTTGAAAATAATATGGAAAGATACCTCCTTTATCATGAAAACAAATCCCAAGACAATTTAAAAGAAATGTGTTTACATTAAAAACCACAAACTCAAAAGGGACAAATCCTCAGATCTTCGATGGCCACCACCACTTGGAGTTCAGAACCTAATGGAGTGATTATAATTATAACTCCTATTCTATATAATTAAATCTCTAATTAATCTCCCTATGGTCTAGGAATCCCCAAAATGGTGTTGGGAAGGAATGGAATGAGTTGAGAGGGAGGAGCTCCTCTCCTTTTATAGGCTGAATCTGTCCTCCCAACATTATCACATTTTCGATCCATTAAATGGATGATTCACGAGTGGTACCATTCATAAAGTGTGTTCATAAATATCTTTTTCATTCACCCTTAAAATTTCATCTTCATTGGACATTCTTAGAAGGAGTAATGAATTTTTTATTGTCTATGACTTTTGCTAGATGAAGATTCCAGAAATCCTCGTTCAATTTGTTTCATTAAAAAACCACCATAATTGATTTCAAACTCCATGAAATTTAATGTGTGAATGATTATTGGAGTCCCCTTTCATATCTAAGTGGAATCACATCATTTTTAGGTGTGTATACCGAATTGTTCTCTCGTTATGGAGGTGGTATCCACACTGTTCATCTGGGAAAATATTCAACTTCATTGATTTTTAAGGCATCTAGATGATCGAATAATCCCATGGTCAAGAATAAAAAGCTTAACGAAATAAAATAGATATTTCAAAAAAATTATAATCCCAAACTTTGGAAATATATATTATGAGAAATAACCAAAATACCCCTGTGATAAAAATCTATTAAAATTGCAGAATTAATCCATTTTTTCATTTAGGCTCAAAATAACTCAAAAACTTAAATTTATATCAATTTACAATTAAATAAACTTTGGTGGGTTCATAAACATATAATTAAAATATAAATATGTGAAAATATTATCTTAATCAATTAAATAGCTAAATTATTACCAAAATCTGTGCATGACTCTTCCATAAGTTAGGTTGCCATGTCAAAACAAAAGAAACAAATTTATAAATAAGCTAGACCAAACAAATAATATGTAGAAGAAACATCTAAATAAAGTCCATGAAATAAAATAGGAAGAAAATATAAAGGATCTTAGATATAAAAGGTGAGACAAGACAATATATACCCAATACTAAAAGACAAAAGGAAAGCAAAAATCTGAACTAAAAATCTCCATGTGACCCAAGGTCATCATCCATATTCATCGTAAAACCCACTCTAAGAGAAACTAAAAGGAAGGAGTCCATAATTCCAAAATCCTATAAAACCTAAAAAAACCCTAAAATGTTAATATAGTAATGAGAATGAGTTCCCAGTAGGTGTTCCAAATCCAAAAACCATGCATGCACATTAAAAGTGAAAGCCTTTCAAGTTAGTTTAAAATAAATTAATGAAAATATGAATAATGTATAAATTTAATTAAAAAAGTTGTATGAGAAAAACTTAGGATTTCCTTTTCTTAGGAAATTAAAACACTTTAATAAAAAAATCAATAAACAATTCAGGAAAAGAAGATAGTAAACTTATTTTCAAAACCTATTTATACCAATTTTCCTTTAAAAAAATTCCAAAAAAACAATTTAAAAATGTTATTATAGTGATTACATAAAAACACAAAATACGATCACAAATAATTATATTCATTGGAAATAAAAACAAAAACAAAAGTGTGGAAGAAAGTAAATTAAGGTAAATTAACAATAATAATTCACTACCTTAAAGAAACATGAATTGGAAGTAAAAAATGTTATGGGGGAAGCACTAGGGTAACCAATGATAAGATTATCTTATTGGATTACTTCATAAGATAGGGAGGAACCCTGTATATATCTAATTACTTCTCTTGTTAGATGTGGTATTATGTATATTACTTCACTAGTCAGGGAGACACCATAACTAGTAGAAAGGACCAGATCCTAATCTTGGTTCTCCTACCCAAGTTCTTTGGTTCTCATGAACAACCAAGTAGTGATGATTAAATACATCATAATTGAATCACATGAAATGCCTCAATACATAAACACCACATTCTCCTCACTTTTTAAGATCTACTCTTTCATAAAGTTCCATCTGATCCTTAATTCCTCTTTAAAAGATCCAAAACAAGTAGTTTGTATTGTAAAAAATTTTTGCTTCATAATATTTTAAATGAAACCTTTAAAATAAAAAGAAACCTAAGTACATTATTTAAAACATTATAAATATTCTTGTTACCAAAGAAACCAAACCTCAGTTTGAAGCCCAAGTAAGAAATGTACTTCTAAAACTGAATCACATTAACACCCAAAAGAAAACCAAATTATCAATAACTATAAAAACCATTTAATTAATTAATTCAAAAACATTTTTTTTGAATAAGGATCATGAAAAATATTTTAGAAACCCAAAAACCCCTAATGGGTTAGGAAATAAGTTTAAATGTCCAAGAATGCATTTTATTGAACACATGGTGTGGCTGAATATTTAAAACCATAATTAAACCTTAAATAAAAAGGGAATCCTATAAAATTTCATGATTTATGAGGTAAAATAATTTATTTAATAAAAAATATTAAAAATATATACTAATATTCATAAAACATTAAAAACTTATGTTAGAAATATCAAGAAATCAAGGTTTCAAGTGAAAAGAGTTATGTGACAAACCAACTTAACTCAAACCAAGCACAGATGAAGTGAAACATTATAACACGGGAAGAGGAGGACCAAAAAAAAATATTAACATGATAATAAAAAATAAACTTTGAGTAATAAACAAAAAACTACCTACGGTTCATCCAAGACCAACCCAGGACAAGAAAAAATGAAGAAAACAAAAATAAAGGGGAAGGAGAGGAGAAATGAGCCTCAAAACCCAAGAAATAGGTCCAGAAATAAATAAAATGACCTAAAATCCATGGAGGATGGAATTATGTGGACTTCCTAGGGTTTCCCATGGATTTGGGGGACAAATGGGTCTTAAATCAGGGAGGGTAGTATATGGTTCACAATATTTAAAAACCGGGTAAGCTACATGGTTAATCCACATAGCTTACCAAATCGTGCACCAACCATGCATCCCTCACTAGACACACCTAGTGAGATGCATGATTTGGAAACATGGTTTGGGAAACTATTAAACAACCATGTAAATCTCCTCTATTAAATATTTCAGGCCTTTTCATGGCTAGCTGCAAAGTTAATGCTAACCATGTTCCAACCATAAGCATGTGTTGAAACTCTAAAAATTTAAAATTCCAATGGATTTCAACTCAGAATCAAAGGGTAAGGACTCCAATAAATAAATAGATAAAACAACAAGGAAATTTAAGGTTAAAGTTTGAAAATTATCCTATAAACAACACTTTGTACCCCTAGAAATTTACCGAGTTAGGATATGAGACAATTACCAGACACAAAACAGAATAAGTGGAAAGATCAAAACTAAAGTAAAAATAATCCCAGCCCAATTGTGAAACGTCTTCCAAAACCAATTAATTCAAAAAGTACAAAATAAAAAAAGAATATCCTAATAATACCACATATCTAATTCCAAAAACATTCATAAACCTCTAATCACATTCAAAACAAAAAATATGAACACAAAAGAACTATAGAGACAACACAAAGGAAAAATGAGATTGATACCCAATCTCACCACCATAAATGTTCCAATTAGATAAAATTTAAATGGATATAGAGAATATCTAAAGGAATAAACATCCACAAAAATAACACTCTAAGTAAAATAAGAACAATCAAAACATTTAATCTAGGGTACATCTATCATTCTATTGAACAGGTCATTTAGGTCACCAAGTAACCACAAGATCAAGTGCATCCCAAATTTTAGATCACAACCCAATAAAATAGAAAGATAATATGAGGGGACTAAGACTACTACATAACATAGACTATGACACTACAAGACAAAAATCTTCTAAAACAACTCCTTTTTCTGGCACAACAACAATATTTCTAAACAAATAATGTGAGAAATTAGAATATCTGAGCCAATTTCACTAGAGCACAAAAAAGAATTTATCCCTACATAATATTGGATCTTCAAAAAAAAAAGTAGTTTCACCACCCACCTTGGGATATTCCCTAGAAATAAAACTCAATACCATGGCCCCATTGATCTCATCCTCAAATAGAGGTAGTTCACATGAGAATAATCCAAACCTATGGTTAATATGAAAGACTCTTTCAAAAATATAATATCCAATGAGTCTTTAACCCCTAACTATAGAAGAGGTAACTCAATTAGTAGGGGAAAATAAAAAATACATAATATATCTCAAGTATGTCTTGACTGATAAGAAGGTTCCGACTTTATCACTTCACCTAGAGTTTAGGAAATACCTTCACCTAGAAGTATCACACTTCCCTAAACCACAAGAGAAAAAAACTCAGGAGAATCCCAACACATAAAATCCCCACATCCCACTAGGACTTTTTTGGAAGGAAAAATAATTAATTAAGCAACATGAAATTTCAAGACAAGAACACACCAAATTTCAACTTGTCCCAAACTAAATAAAAAATAGGTAAAAATAAAAAACTAAAGAAGAAAATCACAACCACCATACGCAGAATCAAAATACCCAAAAAAAAAAAAATCAAAATATCATTTTAAAATTTTCCAAAAACCATAGTATTTTCCCCAAAGATTTTTTTTAAAACTATCAGATCAAGTTCCTTTCAACTTACCTTACAAGAATCCTTTATGATTTAAAACATAATATTTCACTATTTATAACTAATATTTCTTCACAAAATAAAAATCAACCTCTTTTTTATTCAAAATCATTTCAAAAATTAAAATTCAATATGACCCCATTATCATTTAAAAATGAAAATATTCTATTCAAAATAATCCTATAAGTTTCACAATTCCCCTTTGAAACTACTTTGAAAATAAAAACATCATATTAATTTTAATTAATCTCAAAATTTATATTTATAAATTTCAAACCCCACTAAAAGTACCTTATAAATTTATAAATCGTTTATTTAAATTATTTTATAAATTAAGAAAATATAACTCATTTAAAATACTTTTGGAAACCTATTTATTACCTTTAAAACTTAGACTTTTTTCCATTAAAAATTATTTTCAAAACTATTTATTAATAAGATTCAATAAAATAAAATTGATACATCAAAAAAACTTACCTTAACTCATACCATAAGATAAGACATCATAAAAAATAAACCAAAGGTAAAAGGGGTCGAATAAAAAAATTTAATGAGGTATTAGTGGCTGTGTGTGGTTTGGTCACATGGTTTGGGTGACTATGCACCAACTGTGGAAATACCACTATAAGGAAATCAAATCCATTCACATGGGATCTTCATGGATTTCCTGACCATGAAGGCTAACTATGAACCTTGGTCCTTCCTCCCTCTTTACGTCTAAATCCTGAAAAATTTCAAAACCACCCAAAAAAACATCAAATCCATTCAAACTATCATCCATTCAAATAAAAAGCACCTAAAAAAGAATAATAGGCTAAAAAATAACAACTCATAACCGACCAAACCTAGAAATTAGAGGTTTCATGTGATAAAGAGATAGCTAGGATATTATCACACATACTTCCTGATCTCTAACAACCCTATCTACAATCTTAAATACTTACCCAAATAATAAATGGTGTCTTATGAACATTGGATCTAATTACATCTTTTCATCAACCAACTATAGGACACCCCTAAACCAGGAACTCAAGATGGCCTGTGACATACTTGACATGTGTTATGAATCACTCCGGGCTATTAAAAAGTTCCATGGAATCAATAAGAACATTTTAATAGATTCACCCAATGAATAAGATTTAATAAATAGTGGAATTATTACCCAAATTCTGACATGACCCATCAATAAGTTGGATTGTCATGCCAAAACCAAAGAAACAGGTTTATAAAGAATAATCTAGAACAAAAAAGGAATAAGTATACACAAACATATAAAAAAAGTCCATGACATAAAATAGAAACAAAATATAAAATATCATAGATATAGAATGCCAAAAACGTCAGTATATACATGATACTAAAATATAAAAGGAAAGCTAAACACTAAACTAACAATATTCGTATGACCCATGGTCACCATCCATCCTTATCACTAAATCCACAAAAAGATAAAATAGAAGGAAGTCGTCCATAATTATGAATTCCTCTATAACCCAAACAGAAAATAAAATGTTAATATAGGTGTGAGAATGAATTCTTAGTAGGTATCCCAAATCCATTCACTTGCATTATATTTAAAAGTGAAACCATTTCAAGATAGTTTAAAATACATTAAATAAAATAGGTCTAAATTATCATTATAATAAAAAAATTCATATGATAAAAACCCAAGATTCTATTTTATTAGGAAATAAAATCACTTTAACAAAAAAATACCATTTCAAAGAGAACACTAAAAGGCTTTGAAAACCAAAGAATATAACAAAATACTTTTGAAACCTCTTTATAATAATTTGACTTTAAAACATTCCAAAAATTTCTTTATAAATGTTATTAAAGATATGATCTAACAACTCAAAATAAAATCACTAGAAATGGTAAAAACATGAAAAAATGAAATTTAAAAAAGTGGTAGGAGGTAAACAAAGGGAAATCACAAAAAAAATTTATAATGCTAAAAAAACATGAATTGGAAGTAAAAAATGTCTTGGGGGAAGCTCTAGGGGAACTAAATATAGGATTATATAGTGTAATAACTCCATAATTTAGAAAGAAACCCTCAATAAGAGGATATATTTGATGAATTATTTGGTTATAGGTGGTACCAAATATATTACTTCACTAGTCCATATGATACCATAATTAGTGGAAAGGACCTCATCCTAATCTAAGTTCTCCTACCCAAGTTCTAAGGTTCACATGAACAACCAAGTAGAGGTGAATGAAAACATAATAAGGAAATCACATGAATTACCTCAACACATAAACACCCCAGTCACCTCACTTTTTAATAACCTTTCTTTCATTAAGTGTCAATCAGGACTTGATGCCTGTTTAAAAGAACCAAATCAAGCCATTCAGTTTGTAAAACCGAAATATGATTTATAAGAATTAAAATGAAACCTCTAAAATAAAATGAAAACCAAATCCATTATAAAACATTATATATATTTTTGATACAAAAGAAACAAAATAATATTTTGAAACCCAAGTTATAAATCCACTTTTAAGGAAAAAATGAATAAACACCCAAAAGGAACCCAAATGCTCAAAAACCAATTTTTTTTTAATTAATTTAGTAAAACACATTTTTTTTTCAATACATAACATTTTAATTGGTTTAAAAACTAAAACACCCCTCTTTGGTTAAGAAATAAGTTTAAAGGGATAAGTAAGCATTTGATCGAGCACATGGCATGCATGAACATTTAAAAATGGTATTATACCTTAATGGAAAATGGAATCCTTTAAAATTTCATGATATCCAATGTAAACTAATTTATTTCATAAAAATATTCAATAAATATACTAATATTCATAAAAAATAGAAAAATATGTCATAAATCTCAAGAAATCAAGGTTCTAAGTGTTAAGAGTTATACGTTGATCCAAACTATCTCAAAACAAGCATGGATGAAGTGAAACCATAGAACACTAGAATAAGATGGCCCCTAGAACCATAAAAACACCATAAAAACTAAATCCATAATTATTAAGAACTAACACCCACCTAGGGTTCAATTAATACCAATGTAAGACAAGAGAAAATGAATAAAAAAAAATAAAGTGAAAGGAGAGGATAAATGACCCTCAATGTAACGACCCATGTATTTATAGAATAATGAATTCTAATTTATGAATAAGATATTAATTTTATTTTAAAAAGGACACTTTTTCTGATAGCGTAATCAACACGTAACAACACATTTCTTTTAAATCTTACGTTGCACACAACTTTGAGTTATACCAAAAAAATAGTATAATTATTTTAAATAATAGTTAACGCCAAGCTGTTGTATTGGAGTGAGTGAAAAGAACTAAATAAAACATTATTATTAAATGACTTTACACTTATCTAAAAAAATTTAGAGGCTTAAAATAAGAATGAATCTGATTTTAAGCATGAATAACTCTAATATTTTTAAAAGGTCGTTTTATCACCTTTTGATGGAGAACCATTTTTAAATCTAGTTTTTTTTTTCACTTTTATATGTTCTATTTGAAAAAATAATATTATTCTTTATAATTGGGACATAAAAATTTACATTGGATGAAATTTTGGTATTTTTCGGATAAAGTTCATTTTTTTAATGAATAGTGAAAAATACTGAATTTTAATTCAAAACTGCCTTTTAATCTAATTTATTTATATAGTTAAATTATAATTTTAATTAGTTTTAAAGTTTAATTAGATTATATTTTTATCCTTTAATCCAATTTTGGTCATTTTAAGTAATTTCACTTTGAAATTTGACATAAACGCATGTCAATTTTTTGATAGTTTTTACTTCTTAAAAACACGCCTTTTGGTTTTGACAATTGGAATTAATTTTAAATTAATTTTTGAAACTTCTGTGTTTTGAATTTGAAAAAATGGATTCCATATTTGGAATTAGGAGGTCTAAATTTTTTATATTAGTAACTTTTATTTTTAGACATTATGAATAGTAACTTCAGTAAATATTTTATTTACCATGGTTAAAAGTTAAATCTAGTAAATAAGGGTAAAAAATAATATTATAATAATATTAAATTATCCTAACACGTGTCATAACCCAATTGGATGAGATATGTATGATAATTGGCATCCTTGGGTCTATTTTAGGACCCTATGGTGCCACTTGTGTGTGAAAATAACATTTAATTACTTTTAATTTAAAGTTAAGGAAAATATAACATAAACATATATCTTTTACTAAAACAATTTTTATATGGGGTTATATAAGTGATATATTTGACTATAAATATTCATTATAAATCTAAAAATATTTTATACATCATGATATTTTATTTATAATTTTTAGACATTAAATAAATAAATTTAATTTTGACACAATGGTGATGGAGTGATTGTTTCATTAATACGGGATTCAAATAAATGATATTATAAATGTTAAAATAAATGTAATTTTATTATTTTTATATCATCCAAAAAATTTTTGGATGATAGTTACATATTATATTTTTATTAATTAAGTTTTTTTCTAAGTAATCAAGTTGTTATGTTTTTAAAAAAAAGTCATGATATGAATAGTGTCAAAATTGACGTAAATCATATTTTAAAATATAAAATATTTTATTAAATATTATAAAATTCTATAAACTCTAAGATTTGGTCAAATAGTTATAATAAGTCTAAAATTTTATTACTGACTCTTTAATTGGATATTTTTCATGTTTTGGTAACTATTTTGATTCTCAAAGTGTTAAATGCTTGATAAAACAGTAAGAGTAAAACAAGGGTTAAATAAAAAAGATAAGGATTAAAAAATATAAAAAATCTATCTAATTATTATTGGATGATTTTATGTCTACTTATATTCATATTATATTTGAACTAACTAAATTTGGACTCATTTATAATAAAAAAATAATTTCTAATAAAATAAGATTTCAAGATATTCCTTAAGTTCCCCTCATACCTCTTATAAAAGGCTACCACATCTAACCCATACTCACACCTCTCAAGCCCCCTTGGCTCATCCAACCTCTGGAAAAATAAGCTCCCAACATCCCTCACTTCCTCCTAGAATCCTTACCTTGAGAAGAAGGCAATTCAAGAAGGCATTTTAGCTTAAATCAAAAGGAGTTACCCAATTTAAGGGAGATAAAGAACAAACAAGACAAGTCAGACACAAGGAAAGGGAACCTTTCACCCTGCTCTTTTAGTCAAAGACTTAGTTTATGTTATTTATTTTAATTTCCATTTTCATATATTGGTATATATTCTTATATATCCTTATTGTTGTACATTTTATGTCCAAGAGATTAGAAATCATTTTCTCTGTCATCAACTCATTTTATGAATTTTAAAGTGACGCTGTTAGGCTATCGAATTTTCCTAAGGGACTTCATCTAAATATCCTTTCATTGAGGCATATTTTTATTTATAAACTACTTTATTTTATATGGTGTATAAACTCCTTTTACTTTTAATTTCATTCAAAGGGAATATTTTTTCTACATAACATTTTACTAAACGACAAAAAGGAATGTTTCTTTTTAACATACACGGTGACAACGACCATTCCGCCGCCGTGAGTATTATTTGATCTTAGGCTTCCTTTACAAGCCATAGTGTTTTTAAAAGGAAAAGTAAATACCATATACCATTTTTTATATATTTTGGTATTGAAAATGGTTTTTATAATGGATTGATTATATCAATATCTTAAACTGATATATTGTGATTGCAATATGGAAATGTTATCTTTCCTTTATACCTGTTCATGTGTTATGATTATATTATGGTTATTGGGCATTTCTTACCTATACGGGTGGTTCCGTGATAAACCTAGGGTGGGTGAACCCGAGGTAGCTCTCCAATGCATTGTGTAATGTGATAGAGGTAAACATTAATGTTTCTCTTAAGATATTTAGGGAATATACTGTGATGGGTATTCCCAATGTAACTCCCTATGTAGCTGTAAAAGCTAAAATGTAAGTAAGATATGGATTCCAAAAGTTACATTTATGATTTTTGATTTCCATGTGTTATTCATAAATCTTATGATTTTGTGAGGTATTTTAAAGAGCTTATGTTTAATAATTGAAAAGTATGATTTCATTTATTTGTATATATTGATGGAAAAATGTTTTCTTTCCTTGTTCTATAACCCTTACTGAGATTTTTATGCTCATCCCAAGTTTTTGAAATGTTTTTCATAGTTTATAAGGAAGGTTAAAGGAATGGATGAATTTAAGAAGATTTATATCAAGAAAATAATTCTTTTTTTATTTAAAGAGTTTTATTATTGTTAAAAAAATTGGATAGAGTAGAAGTGTCTACTTTGTAATATTTTTAGATGCAATATAATAGTTACGATCTAATTCTCTAAAATTATAAACTGAAAAAGATCCTCAATGTGAATTCTTTACTTAACTCAAAATTATGCAATGTTTAAGGATGGGGCCTTACAGTTGGTATCATAGGTCGGTTTAGATAACTTTAGAGGTTATGGTATTATCTGGGTGTTGGTAAAGGATCTTATATAACCAAGAGGGTTGTTACCATATGGAAACTTTTGGAGGGTTAATGTAAAATAGGTTTTTTGAATAAAAACCTAAACAATAGAGATATAAGGAGGTTGATTTATTAGAGTAATATAAAATATTTAATGTTATCTTTACCCTATAGAGGATTATTTTTTTAATACTAATTCATTTCATGTTTAATTATTGATTCTTTTCACCATATTTAAGGATAATTTTTCAAGATGTAAGGAAAGAGATATTGCATAGCTGTCTTATCTCTCTCCGATGATTTGATCATCAATATTATGGAAAAAGAATGTTTAAATAATTTTTATAGGTTCTTAAGTATTCAAATATCCTGCAATAAATTGTTTGAGTTATCTAACACCTACTCATTTCTAAAAAAAATTTACGGGACATGGTATATTTTCCATATGATTTCAAGATCTCAACTTTTTCCAAATATATCGAAAAGTGAAATTACAGAAGTGGAGTGAACGTTTACTTTTTGAAAGTATGACAACATGCTGAAAGAGAAAGGGAACATCCTGAAGATCATGATATCTGGTGTAAAGACCCAGAATTTCAAGGAAATTTTTTTCTTAAATAATTGGGAATTTTACGAGTCCTTAGTTTCTGAAGGTGCGCGATTCCGTGGCCCGGAGTTCCCGGAATGATCCGTCAAAGTTTTGTTAAGCTTAGATTAATGCACGTATGTATTTTTCCTGAAAAAGTGGAATAACTATTAAACAGTTACTCAGATTAGAAATCCCAGGCTACCTTTGCATTCAGGATGGTGGGTTTACCCTAGGCGTGACTAAAGTTTAGTTGGGGCGGGCCTCCTATGAGAAAACTAGAAAATGACATAATCGTAAATAAAATAATTAAATAAAGTTATTTTATTTTTCAAATGCTTATAACTCACAAACGGTAACTCATATTAAAAATCCAAGACCAGCAATGAACTCGTGAGGGTATGATTTATTTAAGTAGATACTAACTTGGGTAGGCGAGGGCCACCAGAGAAAGTTAGTTTTTGGCCGTAAATAAAATAATTAAGTGAAAATTATTTTATTATAAAATTAATAACTTTTAAACGATAACTCGGATTGGAAATACGAGGGTACCGTTGGGTTCGTTGGGGTGTGTTTCACCTAGGTAGAGCCTAACCTCGACCGCATAGGGTCGAGGGTGGATGTTAATAATTTTTTGAACTTTTTTTTCGTGTACGTTTAGTAAACGTACGTTCGGGATTTTATATCTTTTGAACCGGTGCTCTAAATTGAAATACGAGGACACCAATGAATTCGCAACGCAGGTATTTGCTTAAGGAGACCTTTACCACAGTTGCATTTTGTCGAGAGCGGAAGTTAATTTTGGGGGTTTTCTAAATAAATTAAATAAAAATATGACATAACATATTTTTTATGAAGGTGGTGGTTTAATCCTCCAAAGGGAAGTGGGAGGTGGGGCCTACCCCCACATAACCTCCCATGGGAGGATATTTTGTGGTGGGTCCCACACAAGCTCAAACCTCTCAACTTCCCCTTAAACCCCCCATTAACTCCCCTTTATTAATTTGACACCTCCCCTCATTAATTGAAACTCTCCACCTCCTCTTAGATTTGAATTTGAACCATTCCTAAGCATTAATTAAATGAGTCACCTCATTTAATTAAACACAACCATGTGTTGTTGTGCCAAAGGATTAATAGAGATCACCTTTATTATTTTTGTAATTGGAATAATCATTTGGAAAAGCTTGAGGGAGGAGAGACTCATCCTTCCAACGAAGAATCGCCGAAGAACGACGAAATCCTCCTTCGATCTTTGATCAAGTCAAAAGAGAAGGAGTCGCCCGTGAGGAACGCCGACGACGCACCATCCTCGGCTCCTTCTTTTCCAACGTCAATGGAACGATGCCCGCTTCCCGCAACTTCGTCAATGACGAATGAAAAAGCGAGGTAGGGGGATTTTTGAGTTAATTTATGTATGATTTTAAACCTCTGTTATTTGTCATTTTTTGAGCACTTCGTTGCCAAATGATACCGCCGTAACGAGGAGGGCTCGGGGCTCATGAACATGGCCCGACCCTCTCCCCTTTGCTTGTTCTTGATTGATGACAACGAAGACGGTACACACGACGAAGACGACGAAGATGGCGATCAAAGGTCGCGCTACTCGTGGCCTCCGCGCACCGCCGCGCCCCGCGACCTCCGCGCACAGCCGCGCCCTGCGACCTCTGCGCTCCGACGCGCCCCGCAGCCTCCGCACCCCCTGGCCTCCGCGCACCGCCGCCCCCCACGGTGCCCTGGCGCGCTGCCCGGTGCCCCCGCGCACTGCCCGGTGCCCCTGTCGTGGCCTGCCCAGCGCCCCAGCGCCTTGCCCGCCATCCCGGCACCCTGCCCGATACACCAGCGACCTACCTGGTGTCCAGCCAGCCTGCCCGCGCCCCGCGCGGCCTGCCCGCTAGCCTCACGACCACCGGCCACCCAAGCTGACCCATAGCATCCCCCGCGTTGTCGCAGGTCGAACCAGCCCGGTCTCTCAGGCCGAGTTATCGAGCCGCCTACGTGGCGACTATCGGGCCGAACCGCCCTCGCGGTCCGCTGGGCCGTGCCCAATAGACTATGTCAAAACTTAGCGGGCTGACCCACCCAATGGGCCGGGTCAGACCCAACGAGTCTGACTGGGTCGACCCAGACTGGGTTGAGCCGATTCGGTCCGACCAGGTTGGACCGGACCTGGGCCCATTACTGACCCATTACCTTCTTGGGCCATATCATTGGCACCAGACGTTCGTTTGACAAAACATCTGCAACGCTGGTTTTCTTGGAGCATATCCATCCCTTTGAGAATAACCCATGGGAGTTCGGGGTATAGTTGAGATACAATCAGGTTGGTTCATACACGAAACCAACCGGGACCCCGGGACAAAAAGGTTGATAACTCACAGACCGGGCGTCCGATTGACGCGCCATCTGTTACGTTGAGACCCCTATGACGTGACGGTCCTTTGAGATACTTACACATGAGACTTCGTGACACTTGGAGTATCGACCAGTAGCTCGTGGAGCGGATCCTCTTGGAGAGGAGCATATGGAGTGGGGAGACCTAGTAGCTGTAGACCTGACGACTGCTTGACCGATTCGACTCAGAGTGATTCGACTAGCCCAGTGGACGGAGTACCCAGTTTGGAGGCAGACCCACGGAGGATGGAGCGCCTAGTTTGGCAGCAGACCTGCGGTACTCGATAGGAGGAGTACCTCTGACAGCTATTAGGGGGAGCGCCCGGTTTGGCGGCAGACCCACAGCGGATGGTGCGCCTAGTTTGGTAGCAGACCCGCGATACTCGACAGGAGGAGAACCTCAGCAGTCTAAGGTTAGTGAGTAGCGCTTCAGAGTCGCGACAAGGCCACTGTACTCGACAGAGGAGGAGTTCTCCAACATTCGTGGTTTCGATAATGAAAATCATGGTTTTAGCTGAGTCATTGTCTTTTTGTGTTTACCTCATGATTGAGATGAGTTACTTGATAACTTAGGTACATGTATGGACATATACCTAAGTAATGGTTATTCGTTGATTTCATACTTTATGGTTTATCCTGGTTGGAATTTGTGAGACCTTGAGGGTCACGAGGTCCCTACTGAGTATCGTTATACTCACCCCTGCACGGGCTATGCCCGCACCTCGTTGTGTTGGATGTAGACGATGGATAGCACTCAAGGAGGCTGAGAGCACTATGACTAGACGGTACCCGGAGGAGGAACTTATGACGCATCAGTACATGGTGGATTCTGAAGGACGTGGAGTGCTAGGGATGCCATCTGTACCTACCCTTCAGGTAGAAACCCCGGAGGACGATATAAGAGCTGCTTTCACCTTTCAACTGTTTGTACCTTTTTAGTTGTACTTGATTTCAGTTGTATTTGTACTTTACAGTTGAGCTTCTATTTTGGCCCCCTTTACTTTCAGTACACTTGTTATGCAGCTTTTACTTAGTGTTTGCTTACGCTTGTACTCTAGTTGTGTTAGTTTACGTTTTATAAAGGCAATGCCTTCCCAGTTTTAGGAAATTACGCCTTTGGTGCTAGTCGCCAGCCCCTGGCCTATGGAAGGCGGGCTTGGGGTAGTTACGACACGGGCCTCGGGGGACAGGTCGTGACGAATTGGTATTAGAGGAGTCAGTTTTACTGTATAACTTAGGACTCTGATATTCCCTTTCTGTGAAGCAATAGTGTTAAGGGTACCAAGTGTGGTTTTCAATTCAGGGAGTCCAGTGTTGGTGCGACAACCGACGTATCCATACACCAGGACCCTGACTACTGATTTCCGACTCAGTTCATAAAAACACTGATTGCGTGTGTATTTCCAAAAGTTTTCTTTAAGTCAGCTCAAACTAGGTCAGCTCACCAGGTATTGTCTTTTGACCGTGTCGCATCTATTCAGGATGCCTCCACGCAGACAACTAGTTAGAGTAACGAGAAAATATACGATGACGGCCCACCGAGCGACGAGGCTCTGGTGGAGGGCCCTCTTACTATGTTGTCACCTTCAGGTGGTGTACCAGCAGCACCACCACCTGTTGGGTAGCAGATGCCACCAGCCTCATTGGAGGACGATGCACACTGATTGAGCGCATTTCACGAGTTCCAGCGGTAGAGGCCTCCGAGGTTTCGAGGCGAGACAGATTCTTAGGTAGCATAGGACTGGATGGAGGCGATTACTAGAGTTTTGTACCTAGTTGAGACACTAGTAGATAAGATAGTTATCTTAGCTAATAGTCTTTTTCAGTGAGTGACCATGAGGATGGTCCTCATAGTGATGGTACTTCGGTACGTGGAACATTTCCCAATATAGTATCTTTGGGTAGTGCGTCAGCTATACCACTGCCCGTTGGTCAGTAGTTACAACCGGCAGTACCGGTAGATGACACATGTAGGCTTAGTGCCTTACATGTGATTCAACACCAGAGACCCCTCAGGTTCCAAGGCAAGCTCAACTCACAGGCATTGGAGGACTGGCTTGAGGAGGTGGCTGAGAGTTCTCTAGAGTTTCTATAGCTTCGGCAGGACGACATGTCGGTAGATGAGTATTAATCGAGGCGTACCGACCATTCTTGGTACTCGATGAATACGATACGATCAGTGCTTCAGAGATCGGACCTTTGAGCAAGGTGTTTTTAAGGACGTCCGAGCCAGCACTATTTCTCTTTTCATTCGTATTTATGTTAGGATGCTAGAGAGAACCTTTTGTGGTTGAATGTTCTTTGGATGAGCGGATACAGCCAGTGAATTATAGTAGTGGGGAAGCATGAAACTGGCGTCAGTCTCAAATACTTGAGCGTGTAAAATGTTTCAGGAAGAGAATGTGACATGGACAGATAAATCTGCAGGGCAGCAGACGTGGAAGCAGATCTAGGAGAGCATCATGAGGTGGTGTATATTTCGACATGTTACAGCCACCTGCCTTTGTAGTCCCCGCCAAGCTCAGGGAGCTGAAGGGCAGGGGAAGAGAGTAGTTGTACGCAGTCAAGGAGTGTGACCCAAGGGCTCTAAGAATGATTCTAGGTACGATCTGTGTCTACTACTAGCTATCGTATCGATAGACATAGGTACTAATATTTCCTTCCTTACATGAATCTTGTCCCAGACCTAGAGTTTCCAGTTAAACCGTTGACTTGACCCTCACGTCTGGAGATACCTTTGGGAGGAGACTCGATAATCACACTTAGGCCAACTGTGTGATCTGACCCTTGAGGCGAGAGTTTCGGTTTGAACCTCTTGGTGGCAGCGTCGAGGCCTTACGGCGTTAGTTTGGGTATGGACTGGGTAACCACAGTTCATACACAGATTGACTGTATTAGGAAAAAAGGTTGTGATTTATCTACAACGTTGGGATGAGGTTTTCCTTAGTCGGTGAAAAAGGAAACCCAGGTAGAACATGTTAAACTCATGCCTAGGAGGGTGCATCCGATCACTCTTGAATCGTCCGTCCTTACCCTCGTGGTAGCAGGAGTATTGTGTTTTCAGTTCCAAACAGGAGTGTCAGAACATGGGGACAACTTTTTCAAAAGATGTTTCCAGGATAACCCCCCCAAAGGGGGAGGGACGTCTACTTTAGCTGGATTTGCAGTAGATCCGGTGAAGATTGAAGTGGTAATTGCTTGGGAGCCCCCCAGGAGTGTGAAGGAGGTACGAAGTTTCATGCGTTTGGCTGGATATTATCATAGATTCATTCTAGACTTCTCCAGAGATGGATCAGCCCATCTACAGAATCATACAGTCATTCCTCCACTTCTTCAGCAAGTCAAGGTGGTGCAATGTGGAGATGCTAACTATGAGACATGACGTGCTTAGATATCCACATTGCAGAAACCTGATGGATTTTCTGAAAGTGGGGAGCACGCCATTATCTTCAGAGGACGTACCATGGTACTATTTGCACTTCAGAAGGAAGTGTTGAGGGAGTTACATACATATTCTTTAGCGGTACATCTAGGATATGGATACCTTCAGAGTTCGAGGATGGTGACCACGTCTTTCTACAGGTCTCACCTTGACGAGGTCTACATAAATTTGGCCGAGGAGGCAAGTTATCTCTGCGATTCATCGGACCTTTCTAGGTCCTCATCCGGGTAGGCGAGGTGGTGTACTACTTGGCCCTTTCATCTCAGTTGCATCGGGTACACGACGTCTTCCACATATCTCAGCTGAGGAGATACGTGCACGACCCGTCCCATATCATCGACCATGGGGAGCAGGATATCGATGACGGGGAAACTTTCATGGAGGTTCCAATGGAGATTGAGGATTGACAGGAGTGGTTCCAGCGTCGATGGTCAATTCCTCTGGTGTGAGTTCGCTGGTAGCACGAGAACCTCTAGGAGAGAACATGGGAGCGGGAGGATTAGATTCATGCTTAGTACCCCCATTTGTTCCCTTAGTTCGAGTTGTAGCTTACGGGGACGTAAAGACTTGAGGTGGGGAGAATGTAAAGACCCAAAATTTACAAGGAATTTTTTTTCTTAAATACTTGGAAATTTTACAAGTTCGCAGTTTCTGACGGTGCACGATTTTGAGGCCCGGAGTGCCTGGAATGATCCGTCGAAGTTTTGTTAAGCTTAAATTAACGCGCGTATGCAGTTCTCCTAAAAAAGTGGAATAAATCTTAAACGGTTACTAAGATTAGAAATATGAGGCCACCGTTGCATTCAGGATGCCGGGTTTACCATAGGCATGACTTAAGTTTATTCGGCACGGGCCTCCTGTGAGAAAACCAAAAAATGGCATAACCGTAAATAAAATAATTAAATAAAGTTATTTTATTTTTAAAATGCTTATAACTCAAAAATGGTAACTCAGATTAAAAATACGAGACCACCGCTGAACTCGTGAGGGTATGCTTTATTTTAGAAGATACTAACATGGGTCGGCGAGGGCCACCAGAGAAAGTAATTTTTTGGCCACAAATAAAATAATTAAGTGAAAATTATTTTATTGTAAAATTTATAACTTTTAAACGGTAACTCGGATTGGAAACCCAAGGGTACCGTTGGGTTCTTTGGGGCATGTTTCACCTTGGCAGAGCCTAACCTTGACCGTAGTGGGTCTAGGGTGGCTATTAATAATTTTTCGAACTTTTTTTTGGGTACGTTCAGTAAACGTATGTTTGGGATTTTATATCTTTTGAACTGGTGCTCATAATTGAAATCTGAAGACACTGATGAATTTGCAGCACCAATATTCACAAAAGGAGACCTTTACCGCAGTTTCATTTTGTCGAGAGCGGAAGTTAATTTTGGGGATTTTCTAAATAAATTAAATAAAAATATGACTTAACATATTTTTTATGAAGGTGGTGGTTTAATCCTACAAAAGGAAGTTAGAGGTAGGGCCCACTCCCCCATAACCTCCCATGGGAGGATATTTTGTGGTGGAGTCCACACAAGCTCAAACCTTTCAACTTCCCCTTAAACCCCCCATTAACTCCCCTTTATTAATTTGACACCTCCCCTCATTAATTGAAACTCTCAACCTCCTCTTAGATTTGAATTTGAACCATTATTAAGCATTAATTAAATAAGTCACCTCATTTAATTAAACACAACCATGTGTTGTTGTGCCAAAGGATTAATAGAGATCACCTTTATTATTTTTGTGGTTGGCATAATCCTTTGGAAAAGCTTGGGGGAGGAGAGCTTCATCCTTCCAACAAAGAACCGCTGAAGAACGATGAACTCCTCCTTCGATCTTCGGCCAAGTCAAAAGAGAAGGAGCCGCTCGTGAGGAATGATGACGACGTGCTATCCTCGACTCCTTCTTTTCTGACCTCAATGGAACGACGCCCGCTTCCCGCGACGTCGTCAACGACGAACGACAAAGCGAGGTAGGGGGATTTTTGAGTTAATTTATGTATGATTTTAAACCTCCGTTCTTTGTCATTTGTTGAGCACTTAGTTGCCAAATGCTATTGCGGTAACGAGGAGGGATCGAGCTGCATGAACATGGCCTAGACCTCTCCCCTTTTCTTGTTCTTTATTAATGACAACAAATACGGTACACGCGGTGAAGATGATGAAGACGACGATAAAAGGTCGCGCTACCCGCGACCTTCGTGCACCTCCACGCCCCACGGCCTCCGCGCCCCACGGCCTCCGCGCTCCGCCGCGCCCCTCGACCTCCGTGCACCGCCGCACCCCACGGTGCCCTGGCGCGCTGCCTGGCACCCCCGCACCCCCGCGCCGCTGCCCGGCGCCCTTGCGCCACTGCTCGGTGCCCAGGCGCACTGCCCTGCGCCCCCGCGCCGATGCCCAGTGCCCTGGCGCACTGCCCGGCACCCCCACGCGCTGCCCGGCGCCCCTACCGTGGCCTGCCCGACACCCCAGCGCCCTGTCCGGTGTCCTGGAACCCTACCCGGTGCACCTGCGGCCTACCCAGTGTCCAGCCGACCTGGTCGCTGGCCTCCCGGTCACTGGCCTTCGGCCACCTGAGCCGACCCGCAGCGTCCCCCGCAGTGCTACAGGTCGAACCGGCCCGGTCTCCCGGTCCGAGTTACCGAGCCGCCTACGTGGTGACTATCCAGCCAAATCGCCCTCACGGTCCACTGGGCCGGGCCCAGTGGACCGGGTCAATACTTAGCGGGCTGACCCACCCAATGGGTCGGGTCAGACCCAGCGAGTCTGAACGGGTTGACCTAGACTAGGTCGGACTAGACCTGGGCCCATTACTGACCCATTACCTTCTTGGGCCATATCTTTGGCACCGGAAGTCCATTTGACGAACCGTCTGCGACGCCGGTTTTCTTGGAGCATAGCCATCCCTTTGAGAATACCCCACGACAATTCGGGGTATAGTTGAGATATAGTCAGGTTGGTTCGTACACGAAACCAACTAGGCCCCTGGGACTAAAAGGTTGATAACTCACAGACCGAGCGTCCAATTGACGCGTCGTCTATTGCGTTGAGACCCCTATGACGTGGCGGTCCTTTGAGATAATTCCACGTGAGACTTCCTGACACTTGGAGTATCGACCAGTAGCTCTTGGAGCGGATCCTCCCGGAGATGAACATACAGAGTGCGGAGACCTAGTAGCTGTAGACCTGCCGACTGCTTGACCGATTCGACTCGGAGTGATTCGACTAGCCCAGTAGACAGAGCGCCCAGTTTGGCAGCAGAACCACGACAGACAAAGCACCTGGTTTGGAAGTAGACTCGCGGTACTCGACAAGAAGAGTACCTCTGACGACTATTAGGGGGACCGCCCGGTTTGGCGGCAGACCTACAACGGACGGAGCGCCCAGTTTGGCAGCAGACCCGCAATACTTGACTGGAGGAGTACCTCAGCAGTCTAAGGTTAGTGAGTAGCGCCTCGAAGTTGCGACAGGGACACTGTACTCGATAGAGGAGGAGTTCTCCAGTAGCCGTGGTTTCGATAATGAAAATCCTGGTTTGAGCTGAGTCATTATCTTTTTATGTTTATCTCATGATTGAGATGAGTTACTTGATAACTTAGGTATATGTATGGGCATATACCTAATTAATGGTTATCCGTTGATTTCATACTTTTTGGTTTATCCTTGTTGGATTTTATGAGACCTTGAGGGTCTTGGGGTCCCTACTGAGTATCATTATACTCACCCCCGCACAGGCTATGTCCGCACCTCGTTGTGTTGGATGCAGACGACGGACGACGCTGACGGAGGCCGAGAGCACCAGGACTGGACGGTACCCAGAGGAGGACCTTACTACGTATCGGTACACAGTGGAGTTTGAAGGACGTGAAGTGTTGTGGAGGACATATGTACCTACCATTCAGGTAAGAACCCTGGAGGACGATCTAGGAGCTGCTTTCACCTTTCAGTTTGTCCCTTTTTAGTTGTACTTGCTTTCAGTTGTATTTGTACTTTACAGTTGAGCTTGTATTCTGGTCCCCTTTACTTTCAGTACACTTGTTATGCAGCTTTTACTTAGTGTTTTCTTCTACTTGTACTCTGGTTATGTGAGTTTACGTTTTATAAAGGCAATTCCTTCCCAGTTTTAGGGAATTATGCCTTTGGTGTTAGTCGCCAGCCTCTGGCCTATGAAAGGCAGGCTTGAGGTAGTTACGACATGGGACCTGGGGGATGGGTCGTGACATCTGGATTCAAGGTATGATTTAATTTCTTATCCATAAATAATGAATCATCTTTGGATTGATATATATAAGTGATGAGGATATTCGATCTACAAGAATGATGTATTAAGAAATAAGGTGAAAATTCATAGTTAATGGATTATGAAGAGCGATGAATGAGTAAGAACTCAATATATAAGTTATTCAAGAGTTATGGTAGACTGTGGGATGATGAAATGTTTAAAAGTATTAATGATATTTTCATGATGGGATAACTTTGAGAATAATTTTTCGAATATGTGTAACCCTGAAGTTTGATATGTGAAAATGTTATTCAAGGAAGAAATAATTTTTATTGTGTGGACATAATGGATAACATTTGGGGTTCATATTATCTTTTTTAAGGTGATTAATGGTTATTAAATTTTGGGATGCAAAACGAAAGGTATTAGATAACCTTTGAGGATAAAGCAGGGTATGGTAATTTTTGAGGAAATTATCTTATTTTTGAGAATTTTGTAAGAATGATATGGTTTTTGAAAAAAGACAACCTATAGGATGGGTGACAACCTGTCACCTCTGGTAAGGCCGTAGGAATTGAACCCACAACTGAAGGGCGACAAGGGCGCATCACCTACCACTGGCCTACGTGAAGTCCCTAGTTAGTATGACTTATTATTTTTAGTTAAATGATTTTATTGATCAATAATAATTTGATTTGGGATCCTATGTTTTATTAAATGGATATTCTTAGTATAAGAAAATTATTTGGTGATTAAGTGATAAAGGTTATTTTGGAAGATGTTTTCTCTTTTGGGAATACTATACTCCTAAGGAAAATATAATACATTGGGATTTCAATTGAGGATTAATGGTGGAATTTTATTTTGGAAGAATCTGTGTTTTTTTGTTGACATTAGATATTTGGGTTATTTATGGAAATGATTAACCTATCATAGAGAATTTTCGATTAGGTTAATTACTTTTTCAGTATGAGACTTTAAGAGTGGTCGATGTTATTTGGAGATGAATGTTAAGATTTTTGTGGAAGACTATGTGATCAAATCCTTATGAATTTTGGGTTTCAAACTTAGTTTGGACTATTTTGAATAATTTTAAGGAAAATTGTGTATTTAATGGTATTTTTTGAGCTTTGGTTATTTTTTGTTCAATTTTGGAGATTAAGAGTAATATTTCTTTTTTATAAAAGATTATCCTTTTTAGGGATTATCTGATCTTGTACTAACCTATTTGGTTTTGGTTAATATTTAAAGATAAGGGAAATATATAGATCATCTTTTTTGGATCATTTTATTCTATATAAGTTTATTATAACGCTTCATGTGTGACCAAGTCATCTTGAATACTCATCGTTTGGAGAAAAGATGTGTTTTTGGTAGAAACTTATTAATTGATGAAACTCTAATTGAAAAGTAAGTATATTTCCTAATGTTTTTAGTTAATATCATAGATAAATTCTCAAAATTTATGAAAGGGAACATAAATTTTTTTTTTGTCTTTTTTACTTTTCCTACTAGTGAATCAAAGACTATTTACCCTATCACAAGTTTGTGGTTTTTTGGTGGTTAACTTTCTCTTGATCTTGTTTTCTATCACTATCCATCAGAAATTGACACTTAGTTTCTCCTCCATATCCATATTTTCATGGAATCATAGTATGTTTTATCTCAGGTGACTTTTGTACTTCTCTTTTTTTATTTTAATGTGATATTTTTATTGACTCTTTTTCTGATGTGGGACTTCTAATGAAGTTTCCATGCCCAACTTTAAAATTGTGAGGACGCAATTTCCAAAAGGGGAAAGGATGTAACAAACCATGTATTTATATAATAATACATTTTAATTTATAAATAATATATTAATTTTTTTTAAAAAGGAAACTTTTTCTGATAGCATACTCAACACACAACAACAGGTTTCTTTGAAACCTTATGTTGCACAAAACTTTGAGTTATACCAAGAAAATAATATAATTATTTTAAATAATAGTTAACACCTAGACGTTGTATTAGAGGGGGTGAACAGAAATAACTACAATATTATTATTAAATGTATTTACACTTATCCAATAAATTTTAGTGGCTTAAAATAAGAATGAATATGATTTTAAGCATGAAAAACTCTAATATTTTTAAAAGGTCATTTACCACCTTTTGATAGAGAACCCTATTTAAATCTAGTTTTTTTCACTTTTATATGTTCTATTTGAAAAAATAATATTTTTATTTAGAATATAGACATCAAAATTTACATTGGATGAAATTTTTGGTATTTTTCTGATAAAGTTCATTTTTTAATGAATAGTGAAAAATATTGAATTTTAATTCAAAACTGCCTTTTAATTTAATCTATTTATATAGTTAAATTGTAAATTTAATTGGTTTTAAAGTGTAATTGGATTATATTTTTATCAATTAATCCAATGTTGGTCATTGTAAGTAATTTCACTATGAAATTGGATATAAAGTCATGTCAATCTTTTGGTAGTTTTTACTTCTTAAAAACACACTTTTTGGTTTTGACAACGGGAATTAATTTTAAATTATTTTCTGCAACTTCTATATTTTGAATAAGGAAAAATGGATTCAATATTTTGAATCATGAGTTCCAAATTTTGTAAATAGGTAACTTTTATTTTTAGACATTATGAATAGTAACTTCAATAAATATTTTATTTACCATGGTTAAAAGGTAAATCTTGTAAATAAGGGTCAAAAATAATTTTATGATAATATTAAATTACCCTAAAACATGTCATAACCCTAATGGATGATATATTTATAAACATTGGCATCCTTGGGTCGATTTTAGGACCCCATGGATCCACTTGTGTGTGAAAATGACATTTAATTACTTTTAATTTAATGTTAAGGAAAATATAACATAAACATATATATTTTAATAAAAAAAATTATATGGGGTTAAATAAGTGATATATTAGATGATAAATATTAATTATAAAGCTAAAAAAATTTCAGCATCATTATATTTTATTTATAATTTTTAGAAATTAAATAAATAAATTTATTTATGACACAATGGTGATGAAGTGGTTGCTTCATTAATAAAGGAATCAAATAAATGATATTATAAATGTTAAAATAAATGTAATTTTTTTATTTTGATGTCATAAACGAATTTTATGGAAGATGTTTACATTTTATATTTGTATTAATTATGTTTTCTTGAAGTAATCATGTTATATATTTTTAAAAAAGTCATGATACGAATAGTGTCAAAATTGACATAATTCATAATTTAAAATATAAAATATTTTATTAAATATTATAAAATTCCAAAAAACTCTAATATTAGTCCAAATAGTTATAATAAGTCTAAGATTTTATTATTGAATCTTTAATTGTTTATTTTTCATGTTTTGGTAACTATTTTGATTCTCAAAGTGTTAAATACTTGATAAAACGGTAAGAGTAAAACAAGGATTAAATAAAAAAGATAAGGATTAAAAAATATACAAAACCTATCTAATTCTTATTGAATGATTTTATTTATACTTATATTCATATTACCTTAGAACAAACTGAATTTGGACTCATTTATAATCGAAATAGAATTTATAATAAAATAATATTTCAAGATATTCCTTAAGTTCCCCTCATCCCTCTTATAAAAGGCCACCACCTCTAACCCTTACTCACAACTCTCAAGACCCCTTGACTCATCCAAACACTTCAAAAATAAGCTCCAAACATACATATATTACTACTAGAATCCTTAACTTGGGAATAAGACAATTTGAGAATCCCTTTTAGCTTAAATCAAAAGGAGTTACCCGATTTAAGGGAGATACAGAAGGAACAAGACAAGTCAGACACAGGGTAAGGGAACCTTTCACCCTACTATTTTAGTCAAATACTTATTTTATGTTATTTATTTTAATTTCAATTATCATATTTTGGGATATATTCTTCTATATCCTTATTTCTGTACATTTTATGTCCAAGTTATTAGAAACCATTTTCTCTCTCATCAACTCATTTTCAGAATTTTAAAGTGACGCCATTATAGTGCCGAATTTTCGTAATGGACTTCGTGTGAATATCCTTTCATTGAGGCATATTTTTATTTTTAGATGACTTGCTTTTATATGGTGTATAAACCCCTTTGAATTTTAATTTCATTCAAAGGGATTCTTTTTTCTATGTAGCGTTTTACTAAATGAGAAAGAGGAATGTTTCTTTTTAACATACACAGTGAAAACGACCTTTCTGCCGTTGCGATTATTATTTGATCTTTGGATTCCATAACAAGACATAGTGTTTTTAAAAGGAAAATTAAATACCATATACCCATTTTTTATGTATTTTGTTATTGAAAATGGTTTTGATAATGGATTGATTATGTCAATATCTTGAACTAATATCTTGTGATTGTAATATGGAAATGTTATCTTTCCTTTATGTTTGTTCATGTTTTATGATTATGTTATGGTTATTGGGAATTGTTTAAATATATGGGTGGTTCCATGATAAACCTTGGGTGGGTGAGCTTGAGATAACACTCCAATGCATTGGGTAACGTGACAGAGGTAAATGTTAAAGTTTCTCCTAAGAGATTTGAGGAATATACTATGATGGGTATTCCAAACGTAACTACCTATATAGATGTGAAAGATACAATGTAAGTATGATATAGATGCCACAAGTTACCTTTATCATTAATTATTTCTATGTTTTCTTCATAAATATTATGATTTTTTAAGTATGTTAAAGATCTTATGTTTTATGATTGAAAAGTATGATTTCATTTATTTGTATGTATTGATGGGAAAATGTTTTATTTTCTTGTTCTATCACCCTTACTAAGATTTTTATGCTCATCCCAAGTTTTTGAAATGTTTTTCATAGGGTATAAGGAAGGTTAAGGGAATGAAATAATTAAAGAAGATTTATATCGATAAAATAATTATAGTTTTATTTAAGGAGTTTTATTATTGTGAAAAAAATTGGATAGAGTAGAAGTGTCTACTTTGTAATATTTTGAGATGTAATGTAATAGTTACGACCTAATTATCTAAAACTCTAAACCTAAAAATATCCTCAATGTTAACTCTTGACTTAACTCAAGATTATGTAATGTTTAAGGTTGGGTCCTTACAGTTGGTATCTGAGGTCGGTTTAGAAAACTTTAGTGGTTAGGGTGTTATTTGGGCGTAGGTAAAGGATCCTATATAACCAATAGGGTTGTTATAATATGGAAACTTTTGGATGGTTAATGTAAAATATATTTTTTAATAAAAACCTAAAAATTTAAATATAAGGAGTTTGATTTATTAGAGTAATATAAATGATTTTATGTTATATTTACCCTATAGAGGATTCTTTTTTTAATAATAATTTGTTTCATGTTTAAGTGTTGATTTTTTTCAGCAGATTGAGAATCATTTTTTCAATATGTAAGGAAAGAGATCTTGCATAACCTTATTATCCCTCCCTGACAATTTTATCATCAATATTATGGAAAAATCATGTTCAAATGATTTTGAAAACTTCTTGAGTATTCAAATCTTCTGCAAGAATTTGTTGGAGTTATCCAACACCTACTCATTTCTAGAACAATTTTATGGGACATGGTATCTTTTTCATTTGATTTTAAGATCTCAAATTTTCCAACTCTATCGAAAAGTGAAATAATAGAAGTGGATAGAACGTTTACTTTTTGAAAGTATAACAACATGCCGAAAGAGAAAGGGAACATACATAAGATCATGATATCTGGATTCAAGGTATAATTTATTTTATTATCCATAAATAATAAAGCATCTTTGGATGGATATTTATAAATGATAAGGATATTCGATCTAAAGGAACGATGTATTAATAAATAAGGTGGAAATTAATTTTTAATGGATTATGAGGAGCTCAAAATGAGTAAGAAGTCAACATATAAGGTATTCAAGAGTTATGGTAGATTTTAGGATGATAAAATGTTTAAAAGTATTAATGATCTTTTGATAATGGGATTACTTTGGGAAGACTTTTTCTAATATGTGTAACCCTGATGTTTGATATTTGAAAATTTTATTCAAAGAAGAATTAATTTTTCTTATGTGGAAATAATGGATAACCTTAGGGGTTTATATGATCTTTTGTTTTTAAGGTGATTAATGGTTATTACATTTTGGGATGCAAAATGAAAGGTATTAGATAACCTTTGAGGATAAATAAGGGTATGATAATTTTTGAGTAAATTATCTTATTTTTGAGAATGTTGTAATAATGATATGGGTTTAGAAAAAATACAACTTGTAGGATTGGTTACAACCTGTCGCGTCCGAAAAGGCTGTAGGAATCGAACCCACAACCGAAGGGCGAAAAGGGCACATCACCTACCACTAGCCTACGTGAAGTCCCTAGTTAGAATGACTTATTCTTTTTAGTTAAATGACTTTATTTATCAAAAATAAGTTGATTTGGGATCTTATGTTTTATCAAATGGATATCCTTATTATAATAAAATGATTTGGTGATTAAGTGATAAAATGTTATTTTTGAAGACATTTTCTCTTTTGGGAAAACTATATGCCTAAGGAAAATAGAATAATTTGGGATTTCAATTGAGGAGTAATAGTATAATTTTATTTTATAAGAATCTATGTTTTTATTGTAGAAATATAGATATTGGAGTTATTTATGGAAATTATTAACCTATTATTGAGAATATTTGATTAGGTTAACTACTTTTCAGTATGAGACTTTAAGAGTGTCTGATGTTATTTGGAGATAAATGTTAAGATTTTTTAGAAGACTGTGTGATAAAATACTTCTGAATTTTGGGTTTCAAACTTAGTTTGGATTATTTTGAATAATTTTAAGGAGAATTTTGTATTCAATGGTCTTTTCTGAGCTTTGGGTATTGTTTGTTCAATTGTTGAGATTAAGAGTAGTATTTCTTTTTTATAAAAGATTATCCTTTTTGGGGATTATCTGATCTTGTACTAACCTTTTTGATTTTGGTTAATGTCTAAGGACAAGGGAAATACATGGTTCATCTTTTTTGGATCATGTTATTATCTATAAGTTGATTCTATCACTTAAGGTGTGACCAAGTCATCTTGAATACTCATCATTTGGAGAAAATATGAGTTTTTGGTAGAAACTTATTAAAGGATGAAACTCTACTTGAAATGTAGGTATATTTGCTTATGTTCTTAGTCAATATCATAAATAAATTCTACAAATTTAAGAAAGGGAACCTAAAACAAAAAACATTGTCAGTTTACTTTTCCTACTAGGGAATCAATGAACATTTAACCTATCACAATTTTGTGGTTTTCTTGTGGTTAACTTTCTCCTGATCATGTTTTCTATCACTCTCCATCAGAACTCGAGACTTAGTTTCTCCTCCATATCCATGTTTTCATGGAATCCTAGTATGTCTTATCTTGGGTGACCTTTTTACTTCTCTTTATTTCTTTTAAATTTATTGTTTTATTGAATCTTTTTTTGATGTGGGACTTTTAATGAAGTTTCCAAGCCCAATTTTAAAATTATGAGGACACAATTTCTAAATGGGGGGAAGGATGTAATGACATAGGTATTTGTAGAATAAGAAATTTTCATATATTAATAAGATATTAATTTTATTTTAAAAATGAAACTTTTTTTGATAGCGTACTCAACACGCAACAACAAACTTCTTTGAAATCTTACATTGCACACAACTTTGAGTTATACCCAAAAAATAACATAATTATTTTAAATAATAGTTAACACCTAAACGTTGTATTGGAGGGAGTGAACAGAAATAACTACAATATGATTATTAAATCTCTTTACACTTATCAATAAAATTTAGAGCCTTAAAATAAGAATGAATCCAATTTTAAGAATGAAAAACTCTAATATTGTTAAAAGGTCGTTTTACCACATTTTGATGGAGAACACTTTTTAAATCTAATTTTTTTCACTTTTATATGTTCTATTTGACAAAATAATTTTCTTCTTTAGAATAGGGACATAAAAATTTACATTGGATGAAATTTTGGTATTTTTCTGATAAAGTTCATTTTTTAATGAATAGTGAAAAATATTGAATTTTAATTCAAAACTGCCTTTTAATCTAATTTATTTATATAGTTAAATTGTAATTTTAATTGTTTTTAAAGTGTAATTTGATTATATTTTTATCATTTAATCCAATTTTTCTCATTGTAAATAATTTCACTTTGAAATTGGACATAAACGCATGTCAAAATTTTGGTAGTTTTTAATTCTTAAGAACACACGTTTAGGTTTTGTCAAAGGGAATTAATTTTAAATTAATTTCTGCAACTTCTGTGTTTTGAATTTGGAAAATGGATTCCATATTTGAATAAGGAGTTACAAATTGTGTAAATAGGTAAATGTTTTTAGAAATTATGAATATTAACTTTAGTAAAAATTTTATTTATCATGGTTAAAAGGTGAATATGGTAAATAAGGGTAAAAAATAATATTATAATAATATTAAATTACCCTTAAAATTAAGGAAAATATAACATAAACATATATCTTTTACTAATTTTTTTATATGGGGTTATATAAGTGATATATTCGAATATAAGTAGTAATTATAAATATAAAAATATTTTCTACATCATGATATTTTATTTCTAATTTTTAGACATTAATTAAAAAAAATTAATTATGACACAATGGTGGTGCAATGATTGCTTCATTAATAAAAGATTCAAATAAATGATATAATAAATGTTAAAATAAATGTAATTTTTTTATTTTGATGTCATACATGAATTTTTTGGATTATAGTTACATGTTATATTTGTATTAATGAAGTTTTTTCAAAGTAATAAAGTTGTTATAAATTTTTAAAAAAGTCATGATATGAATAGTGTCAAAATTGACATAATTCATGTTTTAAAATATAAAATAGTTTATTAAATATTATGAAATTCAAAAAACTCTAAGATTAGTCCAAATAGTTATAATAAGTCTAAAATTTTATTTCTGACTCTTTAATTGGATATTTTTCTTGTTTTGGTAACTATTTTGATTCTCAAAGTGTTAAATTCTTGATAAAATGGTAAGAGTAAAACAAGGGTTAAATAAAAAAGATAAGGGTTAAAAAATATAAAAAACGTATCTAATTATTATTGGATGATTTTATTTTGACTTATATTAATATTATCTTCTAAATAACTGATTTTGGACTCATTTATAATCGAAATAGAATTTATAATAAAATAAAATTTCAAGATATTCCTTAAGTGCCTCTCCTCCCTCTTATAAAAGGCCACCACCTCTAACCCTTACTCGCACCTCTCAAGACCCCTTGGATCATCCAAACTCTACCAAAATAAGCTCCCAAAATCTTTCTATTCCTCCTATAAGTGTTACCATGGTCATAAGGCAATTCAAAAAGTCCTTTTAGCTTAAATTAGGAGTTACCCGATTTAAGGGAGATAAAGAACGAATAGGACAAGTTGGACACAAGGTAAGAGAACATTTCACCCTGATATTTTAGTCAAATAATTATTTTATGTTATGTATTTTAATTTATATTTCTATATGTTGGGATATATTCTTATATATCCTTATTTATGCTCATTTTATGTCCAAGATACTAGAAACCCTTTTCTCTCTCATCAACTCATTTTTTGAATTTTAAAGTGACGCCGTTAGGATGTCAAATTTTCGTAAGGGAATTCATCTCAATCTCATTTCATTGAGGAATATTTTTATTTATAGATGAATTTATTTTATATGGTGTATAAACCCCTTGAACTTTTAATTTCATTCAAAGGGAATCTTTTTTCTATGTAGTGTTTTACTAAATGACAAAAAGGAATGTTTATTTTTTACATACGTGGTGACAACGAAATTTCTGCCGCCATGAGTATTATTTGATCATTGGATTACTTAACAAGACACAGTGTTTTTAAAAGGAAAATTAAATAAAATATACCTTTTTTAAAAAATTTTGGTATTGAAAATGGTTTTGATAATGGATTGATTATGTCAATATCTTGAACTGATATCTTGTGATTGTAATGTAGAAATGTTATCTTTCCTTTATGATTGTTCATGTGTTATGATTATGTTATGGTTCTTGGGATTTTTTATGTATATCGGTGGTTATATGATAAACCTAGGTCTGGTGAGCCCAAGATAGCTCTCCAATGAATTGGGTAATGCGACGGCGGTAAACGTTAATTTTTCACATTAGAGATTTAGGGAATATACTGTGATGGGTATTCCAAACGTAACTACCTATGTAGCTGTGAAAGTTACAATTTAAGTATGATATGGATTCCAAAATTTACCTCTATAATTTATGATTTATAATTGTTATTCATAAATCTGATGATTTTTTGATGTATGTTAAAGAGCTTATGTTTTATGATTGAAAAGTACGATTTCATTGATTTGTATGTATTGATGGACAAATGTTTTCTTTCCTTGTTCAATAACCCTTAATGATATTTTTCTGATTATCCCAAGTTTTTGAAATTTTTTTCATTGGGTATAAGGAAGGTTAAGGTAATGGAAGAATTCAAGAATATTTATATCAAGAAAATAATTCTTGTTTTATTTAAGGAGTTTTATTATTGTGAAAAAAATTTATAGAGTAGAAGTGTCTACTTTGTAATATTTTGAGATGTAATGTAATAGTTATGTAAGAATTATCTAAAACTATAAACCTGAAAATATACTCAATGTAAATTCTTGAATTAACTCAATATTATGTAATGTTTAAGGCAGAGGCCTTATAGTTGGTATAAGAGGTCAGTTTAGATAACTTTATAGGTTAGGGTGTTATCTAGGTGTAGGTAAAGGATCCTATATATCTAAGAGGTTTGTTATCATATGTAAAATTTTGGAGGGTTAATGTAAAATAGGTTTTTTGAATATAAACCTAAGTAATGGAGATATAAGGAGGTTGATGTATTAGAGTAATATAAAAGATTTTATGTTATCTTTACCAAATCGAGGATTCTTTTTTTAATAATAATTCATTTCATGTTTAAGTATTGTTCTTTTCAGCAGATTAAGGATCATTTGTCAATATGGAAGGAAAGAGATATTGAAAAACCTTTTTATCCCTCCCTAATGATTTTGTCATCAATATTATGGCAAAATCATGTTCAAATGATTTTGACAGCTTCTTGAGTATTCAAATATCCTAGAAGAAATTGTTTGAGTTATCCAACACCTACTCATTTGTAAAAAAAATTTATGGGACATGGTATCTTTTTCATATGATTTCAAGATCTAAACTTTTTGAAATATATAAAAAAGTGAAATTTAAAAAGTGGAGCAAAAATTTACTTTTTTAAAGTATGACAACATGCCAAAAGAGAAAGGGAACATCCTGAAGATCATGATATCTGGATTCAAGGTATGATTTATTTTATTACCCATAAATAATGAAGAATCTTTGGATTTATATTTATAAATTATGAGGATATTCGATCTAAAAGAATTATGTATTAAGAAATAAGGTGTAAATGCATAGTTAATGGATTTTGAAGAGCAATGAATGAGTAAGAAGTCAACATATAAGGGATTGAAGAGTTATGGTAGATCGTAGGATGATAAAATGTTTTAAAGTATTAATGATCTTTTGATGATGGGATTACTTTGGGAAGAATTTTTCTAATATTTGTATCCATGATATTTGATATGTGAAAATGTTATTCAATGAATAATTACTTTTTCTTGTGTAGAAATAATGGATAACCTTAGGGGTTTATATGATCTTTTTTTAAGGTGATTAATGGTTATTACATTTTGGGATGCATAATGAAAGGTATTAGATAACCTTTGAGGAAAAAGTAGTACATGGTAATTTTTGAGGAAATTATCTTATTTTTGAGAATTTTGTACGAATGATATGGTTTTAGAAAAAATAAAACCTGTAGGATGGGTGAAAACACATTGTATCTGGAAAGGCTGTAGGAATCAAACCCAAAACCGAAGGGAGACAAGGGCACATTGCCTACCACTGGCCTACGTGAAGTCCCTAGTTAGTATGACTTATTCTTTTTAGTTAAATGATTTTCTTGATCAAGAATAAGTTGATTTGGGATCTTATGTTTTATCAAATGGATATAATTAGTATAAGAAAATTATTTGGTGATTAAGTGATAAAGGTTATTTTGGAAGATGTTTGCTCTTTTAGGAATACTATATGCCTTAGGAAAATAGAATACTTTGGGATTTCAATTGAGGAGTAATGGTTGAATTTTATTTTGGGATAATCTATGTTTGTATTGTGGACATACATATATTTTAGTTATTTATGGAAATGATTAACCTATCATATAGAACTTGTGATTAGGTTAATTACTTTTCAGTATGAGACTTTAAGAGTAGCCAATGTTATTTGGAGATAAATGTTAAGATTTTTATGGAAGACTATGTTATCAAATCCTCTTGAATTTTGGATTTCAAACATAGTTTGGATTATTTTGAATAATTTCAAGGAAAATTGTATATTTAATGGTCTTTTTTGATCTTTAGGTATTGTTTTTTTAATTTTGGAGATTAAGAGTAGTATTTCTTTTTTATAAAAGATTATCTTTTTTGGGGATTATCTGATCTTGTACTAACCTTTTTAGTTTTTGTTAATGTCTAAAGAAAGGGGAAATATATGGTTAATCTTTTTTTGATCATGTTATTATCTATAAGTTTATTCTAACACTTCAAGTGTGACCAAGTTATCTTGAATACTCATTTTTTGGAGAAAAGATGAGTTTTTAGTAGAAACATATTAAAGGATGAAACTATACATGAAAAGTAAGTATATTTCCTTATGTTCTTAGTCAATATCATAAATAAATTCTGAAAATTTATGAAAGGGAACCTAAAACAAAAAAACTTTTTCCGTTTACGTTTCCTACCAGGGAATCAAAGACTTTTTACCATATCATAATTTTGTGGTTTTCTGGTGGTTAACTTTCTCCTGATCATGTTTTCTATCACTCTCCATCAGAACTTGACACTTAGTTTCTCTTCCATAGCTATGTTTTCATGTAATCCAAGCATGTTTTATCTTGTTTTACCTTTTTACTTCTCTTTATAACTTTTAAAGTGATAGTATTATTGACTCTTTTTTTGATGTGAGATTTTTAATGAAGTTTCCAAGCCCAATTTTAAAATTGCGAGGATGCAATTTCCAAAAGGGGGAATGATGAAACCACCAAAGTATTTATAGAATAATAATTTTTCATTTATGAATAAGTTCTTAATTTTATTTTAAAAAGTACATTTTTTCTAATAGCATAATCAACACACAACAATAGGTTTCGTTGAAATCTTACGTTGCACACAACTTTGAGTTATACAAAAAAATATATAATTATTTTAAATAATAGTTAACGCCTAACCACTGTATAGGATGGAGTGAACATAACTAACTAAAATATGATTATTAAATATCTCTACACTCATCCAATAAATTTTAGAGGCTTAAAATAAGAATTAATCTGATTTTAAGCATGAAAACTCTAATATTTTGAAAAGGTTGTTTTACCGCATTTTGATGGTGAACCCTTTTTAAATATAGTTTTTTTAACTTTTATATGTTATATTTTAAAAAAATAATATTATTTTTTAGAACTAGGACATAAAAATTTACATTGGTTGAAATTTTGGTATTTTTATGATGAAGTTCATTTTTTTTAATGAATAGTGAAAATACTGAATTTTAATTCAAAACTGCCTTTTAATCTAATTTATTTATATAGTTAAATTGTAATTTTAATTGGTTTTAAAGTGTAATTGGATTATATTTTTATAATTTAATCCAATTTTAGTCATTGGAAGTAATTTCACTTTGAAATGGGACATAAACACACGTCAATATTTTGGTAGTTTATACTTCTTAAAAACACGATTTTTAGTTTTGACAACGAGAAATTATTTTAAATTAATTTCTGAAACTTAGGTGTTTTGAATTTGTAAAAATGGATTACATATTTGGAATCAATAATTACAAGTAGTGTAAATGGATAAATTTTATTTTTAGATATTATGAATAGTAACTTCAGTAAATATTTTATTAACTATGGTTAAAAGGTAAATCTGGTTAATAAGGAAAAAAATAATATTATAATAATAGTAAATTACCCTAACACATGTACTAACCCTATTAGATGAGATATTTCCGACCATGGGCATCCTTGGGTCTATTTTAGGACCCCATTGAGCCACTTGGGCGTGAAAATGACATTTAATTACTTTTAATTTAAAGTTAAGGAAAATATAACATAAACATATATTTTTTACTAAATTTTTTTTATATGGGGTTATATAAGTTATATATTAAACTATAAATAGTAATTAGAAATATAGAAAGATTTTATATATCATGATATTTTATTTATAATTTTTAGACATTAAATAAATAAATTTAATTACGACACAATGGTGATGTAGTGATTACTTCATTAATAAAGGATTCAAATAAATGATATTATAAATGTTAAAATAAATGAAATTTTTTTATTTTGATGTTATCCATGATTTTTTTGGATGATAGTTACATGTTATATTTGTATTAATGAATTTTTTTAGAAGTAATCAAGTTTTGATGGATTTTTAAAAAAGTTATGATATGAATAGTGTCAAAATTGACATAATTCATATTTTAAAATATAAAATATTTTATTAATTATTATAAAATTCAAAAAACTCTAAGATTCATCCGAATAGTTATAATAAGTCTAAAATTTTATTATTGAATCTTTAATTGGATATTTGTCATATTTTGGTAACTATTTTGATTCTCAAAGTGTTAAATGCTTGATAAAATGGTAAGAGTAAAACAAGGGTTAAATAAAAAAGATAAGGATTAAAAAATATAAAAAACCTGTCTAATTCTTGTTGTATGATTTTATTTCGACTTATATTCATCTTATCTTCAAACTAACTGAATTTGGACTCATTTATAGTTGAAATAGAATTTATAATAAAATAATATTTCAAGATATTCCTTAAGTGCCCCTCCTCCCTCTTATAAAAGACCACCACCTCTAATCCTTACTCACACCTCTCAATCCCCCTTGTCTCATCCAGACTATCACCAAATAAGCTCCCAACATACCTCTATTCCTCCAAGAATCCTTACCTTGGGAAGAATGCAATTAAAGAAGGCCTTTTAGCTGAAATCAATAGGAATTACCTGATTTAAGGGAGGTAAAGAATGAACAAGACAAGTTGGACACAATGTAAGGGAACCTTTCACATCGATCTTTTAGTCAAAGACTTATTTTATGTTATGTATTTTAATTTCCATTTTCATATTTTGGGATACATTATTCTATATCCTTATTTATGTGCATTTTATGTTGAAGAGATTAGAAATCATTTTCTCTCTCATCAACTCATTTTCTGAATTTTAAAGTGACAACGAACTTTCCGCCGCTGCGAGTATTATTTGATCTTTGGATTCCTTAAAAAGTTGTAGTGTTTTTAAAATAAAAATTAAATACCATATAACATTTTTTACATATCCTAGTATTGAAAATGGTTTTGATAATGGATTGATTATGTCAATATCTTAAACTGATATCTTGTGATTGCAATGGTGAAATGTTATCTTTCCTTTATGCTTGTTTATGTGTTATTACTATGTTATGGTTATTGGGTATTGTTTACATATATGGGTGGTTATATGATAAACCTAGGGCAGGTGAGCCCAAGATAGCTCTCAAATTCATTAGGTAACGTGAAAAAGGTAAACGTTAATGTTTCTCCTAAGAGATTTAGGGAATATACTGTGATGGGTATTCCAAAACGTAACTCCCTATGTAGCTGTGAAAGCTACAATGTATGTATGATATGGATTCCACAAGCTACCTTTATGATTTATTATTTCTATGTGTTATTCATAAATCTTATTATTTTTTGAGGTTTTTTAAAGAGATTATGTTTTATGATTGAAAAGTATGATTTCATTGATTTGTATGTATTGATGGACAAATGTTTTCTTTCCTTTTTCTATAACCCTTACTTAGATTTTTATGCCCATCTGAAGTTTTTGAAATGTTTTTTCATAGGGTATAAGGAAGGTTAAAAGAATGGAAGAATTCAATAAGATTTATGTCAAGAAAATAATTAATTTTTTATTTAAGGAGTTTTATTATTGTGAAAAAAATTGGATAGAGTTGAAGTGTCTACTTTGTAATCATTTGAGATGTAATGTAATAGATACAACCTAATTATCTAAAACTATAAACCTAAAAATACCCTCAATGTGAATTCTTGACTTAACTCAAGATTATTTAATGTTTAAGGCTTGGGCCTTACACTCAAACCTCAAGAAATATAACTAGATTCAAAGGAGATGGAATGAAATCCATATAGGAAGGAAGGGGGTGGTGTTCCTAGGGATTCTTATGACTATTTCATGTGAGTAGGATAAAAGAGGGGGAAAATGGTTTTAAATTGGGTGAGGGTAGTATAGGGTTTTCATAATTTTTAAAAAATGGGAAAGATACATGGTTTGGATGCACAGTTTACCAAACCACGCACCGAATGGGAACCCCTCATAAGAAAAATCGGATCCCCTAAACAGTTTGGCCACACAGTATAGAAACCATGTGAAAACCATAAAAATAATTTTTTTAATAATATTAGGACTTTGTATAGTTATCCAAATAGTTATTACTAATTGTGCTCTAACCATGCACCCGTGTCGAAACTATTTTTTTTAAATTTCCAAGTATTTTGTTCTATAATTCAAGGGAAAGGCTACAAATCAATAAATTGATAAAACATTTGGGAAAGTGAAGGATAGAGTGTGATAATTTATCTATATATAGAATTTGTTTAGTTACCATTATGGAAATTCCTACCAAGTATGTGTATACCCTCCCCTAAATTTTCATTTCAACGTATATGGAAGTGTTCCTTATTGTTTTATAATTTTAGGTGATCCATTGGTGTCATTATTGACATTTTTTTTTGGGTATGAGTAAATGGATTTACGTGGAGGAATCTATCTATTTAGGCCATGATAATTTTTTATTCATAATTTTATTATAATGAAACCACATTTATATATTAATTTTTTATTATTTGTAAATCGATATCACTATATAGACATGCATAGATTTTGTATTTCATTACGTGTCAATGGAAATCCAATTTATAGATTATTATTATTTAAAGAAAATAGTTCCCTCATGGTGTAATGTCACCGATCTCGGATTATCAGTATCCTTTAGAAATTAGGGGGGACATTCTTGAGGTTAGTTTCATTCCATGTTAGGTTTGTGGAAAATCTGTGGTTGTTCATTAGAGTCCTTTATCCTAGATATTGTGTTCATCACCTTTATAAAGTTCCTATAAGTGGTATAAATATATTTTATATATTTTTAGAGTCTCATGATTATTTCATTGATGTTATTATAAAATATCATACTGAAAATGAAAATAGAAAACCCACCATTTGATACCAATTTTCATGAACCAACCCAGATTATCAAACTATCAGTAACCAAGCCAGTCCTGACATGACCTGAAGGGAATTACCAATCACCATGAGCTGGTGAAAAGCGCATGGACAGCAATAACTTCCTTTGGGGACATATTTTCCACAAATAACATCAAACATGGTGATAAATATAAAGGAAATGTTAGTATTCCAAAATAGGACAATAGGTCAAAAGATACAACCATCGGGTAAAATAGGTTCCAAGATTCATAAATCCACCACAGTAAAAAGAGTTATGAAAACTCGAATCCATGTGGCATAAAATCACCTCCATACTCTCACACCCTGCTAATGAATAAACCCACTACTACCCTACTATTCCTTGCCCTTAATTTCATCATATAAAACATGATCTATATATACCCAAAGGTGTATAATGGGTGTAAGACAAATATCCTAGTATGATCCTACTAAGTTTATCATAAGAATATTTTATAAAATAAATCAATTATTTTAAAATATATAAGGATAAGGCATGAGATACATTTCTATAAAGTTTAATATAAAACATGGATAAATCTCCCTTTTTCACAATTTATCAAAGTATAACAATAACCAGTTTTTAAAATCATTTCTATAAAAATTCCAAATAGTAATTTCTAAGATAATCATTAAAGAAAATAAGAGCATTGATTATAACAGTCTTAGGTCTATGAGGATCCTTATAACACTATCATGATCAGTAGGCCACCTATTGTGCACATTACCCTAGTAGAACTAGTCTAGGGATTAAGAGTTCACTTTTGAGAGTGGCACCATTCCACAACTTAGGTAACATGGGGAACACATTAGCCTTACAAAACATCTCTCAGGGGAAAGAGTTCATACTTGAGGATGGATCCTGACCCCGTCATCAATCACATTCAGTTTTACCATATTAAAACCATTAAATGAACTCTTAATATTTTAAATCATACAAATCATTCTTTAAAACAATTTCTATTAAGAACATTAAGGAATAAACCCATTTTCACAAACTTTTCCAAAACCAAATTTTTTTATCAAAACATTTCTCATGACTTTAATTTTTTTTTCAAAAACCATTTCAATGATAAATCCATAAATCATTATTTATAACTATTTTATAACCCATGTTCCAAGAATAATCAAGAAAGGTTTGGTATAATAAAGTTGAATCATGAAACCACCTACCATGAAACATTTATAATTCCAACACTCACACGGGATCCACAAGACACGAAGAACCGAGGGTTTAGAAAGACAAAGAAGAACCATAATCCATGAATTATCAAATAAGATTCTCCAATTCATCATTTCTAGGGAAATGTGATAGATAGAGAGAGAAATTTCTTACCACAATGACTCAAGAAGAATTCAAAATGATCAATGATGACCTAGAAAATAAATCCCAATTCCATGATAGATCTACAAGAAACCCAGTTAGATCAAGTCACAAACCTTAGATCTAGCATCAAAAGCCCTGATATAAGGTTATATTTGATTAAATAATATTTTATATAGAATGTAAATAAATAATGAAAAATATCAGGTACATACCTTCCAAAATCTAGGTCCAACACCCAAGGATCCATTGAAAACAATCACCAGAATATAAGGAATTTCAAAAATATCCAATTGGAGTCTCCTTGGATGAGATACTATTCTAACAGAATAATAATGAGAAAAATAATGTGTGTTTTGGGTCTAAAATATAAATTTTTTGATTAATTAATTCATTCTGCATGGTTTGGCCGCATGTTTTTTCAAATCATACACCAACTGTGTTCCCCTTTCTGGACCACTAGGTGATTTTCACAGTTTGGATACATGGTTTGAAAAACTATAAACCAACCATATGTAACTCTTATATCCCATTCCAAATGGTTTTAGGATAAATTCACATTTTTTAGATTAACCGTGTGCCTAACCATGCACCCTCCTCAAGAGCTCCAACACAAGATGCGCAATTTCCTGGAAGACCCCCATGATTTTCCTTAATCGTGGGCTAACCATGGAAATGCCAAAAAACCTCTAAAATAATCCAAAAGTCACCCAAAACAACCTAATAAAATAAAAAAAATTATTTTTAAATAAAAGGGATTTGAGTACCTAAAATAAACACCAAGTTGTGAAAATCATCACCACTATATTGATTTCTTCCTCCAGAAAGCTAAGACGAAGAAGGTTGTTCCACAAAAAGATGAGGCCACTACACCCTCATCATAGACTCCTAATCCCATGTCTCATGTGAGTATGATCCATGATAAAAAATAACTCAAAACAATTGTATTTAATTTCCACTTAGAACCTTTACTCGATGATCAAAAACTTGAGATGTTTATTAAATCATAGACATATTAGTTTCTACGTAGAGGTCTTTCCAATTCAGAATATGAGATAGGTCAGGATGATAATTCTTAAGTTAGGACACATGGAAAAAAAATTGGATTAAAGAAAAATGAGGTGCTAAATCCAAGTGATAATCCAACTTTCCAATCCATTCAATTATCTCAAACAGTCCCATATTTCTTGGAGCGAGATTTCCTTATTTTCTGAGAAGTCGGTATGAAAACCCATATCTTTAATACACTTTATTTCATGATTTATTATACAAAAATACACTTAATATAACCCCATAAGATCATTAGTCCTAGTGTATTTTGGTAATTAGGTTCATATCATAAAAAATATAAACAAAAATATAAATATTTAGACTAAAAATCCATAACATGCTCTTAAATTCACTTGATCTTCTAAAACTACATGGGATAACCTGAGGATGTACATAAGAAAGGGGTGATCTATAAATCACAGTAAGGGAATAATCAAATAATAATACGATTAAAGAAATACATGTGAGTCAATGGGTGTGTCAAGGTAATATAACAGGCATGAGAATCAAAAACATGAACATCAAATAATAATATAAGATGATAACATAAAGGTAACATGGAATGTGGAAACAACATAAAACATGAAATCATAAACATAAGTCAAGGATAGACACCTAGAAATCATAACATAGTGTGATTAGGATAACCTATCATAAACCCTACATGGTATATCATGAGATAAAAACATTACCCAATGCATTATAAAGCTATATAATTCCAGGCCCACATGTCACATTCATATCTTGTACATGTATAAGTGTGCCACATATATAATATAATATAAGGATGTATTTAATCACTTTTAATCCCATGATTAAGGAGTGTGGGTTAAATAAATGGTAGTACCAAATCAATTAATTATATTTACATCAACATGAATACCATTTTTTGGAAATGGGTATGGGTATTCACTATAAACATGTTTGGCATGGAGAATCACAAGGTAATTTTGACAGCATAACGGAGGTACATAAATATTAATAGAAGGGTATAATGAGAGTGAAAGGGGTATCTCATCACATGGAAATCATAATTAAAGTAATAGTGATGTGTAATAATATATATATATATATATATATATATATATATGAAAAATTGGAAATAAAAAGGCATAATATAAATAAAGTGCTTGAATAAAGAGGAGAGGTCCCCTTACCATGAGAGGGCAATTCTAAAAACTTAGGAGGAGCTTATTAAGAGATAGATAAAAACATAGGAGGGATATATAAATGGAATTACATAGTAATTGTTTTAAATGGTGTTTAGTGAATATTAATGGGAGTTTGGATGGTTTCTATATCTAAAGAGAGGGTAATTGTTTATTAATTTCTAAACATTGGTTTTGGACTCTATATGATAAATTAATCCAAACCACAAATGATCGCATGGTTTTTCCCATGATTTTTTAAAAAATTATATTTTTTTCATTACTTTATAAGTATAAGAACCTAAATCATTAAAATAAAACTCTTGGTGATGTGGAAGTGAGTCATGTTTATAAAGAATTAATTTTAAAATCTTAAAATATAATATAGATTTTTGAGGATTCATTAAGGGTTTATAAAATTAATAAAATAACTTAAAAAATAGATCATTTTAAATAGGAAACATAATATTGGTATTGTATACTCTTTATAGCATTTATTAAATCACTTTTGGGCTTTTATGATATCATAATACATACTATATATTTATATCACATTTAATTTTTACCCAAAAAATTGACTATATAATAAAATTATGAAAAATTAACTATTATATAATTTTGACATGATGATTTAAAAAATAATATTTATTTTGTCAAAATATTTTTTAAATATTAAAATTTATACTTTTAAATAAAAAATTCCCATTTACTAAAAAATATAGCTTTTTAATGATGAAAACAGTTTCCGGCCTTTATAAAAATTATATTTGTCTTCATAAAATTATATTATCATTTATATCTAAATAAATATTATTTAATAAGAATAATTTATTAAAATAAAATTTATTTAAAAATTTATTTAATTCATTAAAAAGAGTTTATTGATTAAAATTATATATTTCCCAACAATACGATTTGAGTTTCATCGTATCAAAAATCTAATTTTTATCAAGATTAATATTTAATCATTTTAAAGAATTAATAATAAAAAAATATAATAATTAATTTATTAAAAATAAAAATATATAAATTTATACTGTTAGGGTTAAGATACATAAGCCCTTATTACACCAGTGTATGCCCTAAGGGTAAGTTTTGTGATTGTTACACGTTCTTGGGGTGGTTTGGTGAACATGGATTGGGCCATGATCTTAATAAGCATGAAATTATCCCATGAACAGTTTTTCTCATGCTTTAGTTATTGAATATTTTCTTAGTCTTGGTCAAGGGAAATTCCCACTGATTCCATCTCACTTGTAATATTTGATAAATGGGATTTATATGGTACAATCCTACTGGTCGAGGCCATCACTTCTTCTGTCTGTTTCAATTAGAATTTATCATAACCCTTAATATACTAATCTTAATGGTCTTTTTAAAATGGATATATTATGAATGATCATGATGATTAATGATCTTTCCAATCTGATAGACTATAACTATCCAAAATTTCCAAAGTAGATCATGTGTTTTCTATAACTACATTACTCGATAAAGAATTTATTCATTCAAAAGATAATTTAATTTATAAAAGTTTGGATCATTAAAATATTCCACCATTTAGAAATTTCACTATAAAAATTTTCATTTCATACACTAAAAAAGATGAGGGTACTTTTATTTCATCCCCTCTTCTGGTTCCCAAGTTGATTCTTCAAAATCGTGGTTCTACCACAACACTTTGACTAGGTGTTTATTATTATTTCATAGAACATATTCTCTATGATATAAAATATTCATTTGCTACTTCTCATATGAAATATTTTTCTCCAAGGGTACCACCACCTGATTCAGTACATGTGAGGGGTATGATATGTACTTCCTCAAAAGGGATACATGGAATACATCATGTACTTGACATAGGTAAGGTGATAGTTCTATTCAATATGCCATAATCTAATGAGATCAAGGATCTAAAAGGGGAAAATGTATCTTGGATTAAAATTTCCCTTCTTACCCAAACTCACGAATTTCTTCCATGGTGATATATGAAGGAATAGTTTATCTCTAACCTCAAACTATAGGTCTCATAAAAAATTTTATGAATAGATTTTTTATCTACATTGTGTATATTTTATATGATGTTTAATGGTTTTAAACTTCTATATAATCTCTTGGAAAAGATCAGGTCCCATTAGCTTCCCCTCTCCAACTTGGTCCCTCCATGTCAGAGTCTGACACTGCTACCCATACAGAGCCTCATAAGGCTCTATTTGAATGATAGAATAACAAATATTTTTATATGATAACTACACTAGAGGAATTTTCTGCTCCTAATATCCTTTTAAATCCAATGAAAATGATGTTATCATATCCATAAGAGTTTTAATGGTCCTTTTAGACTAGACATCCATATGAGGGTGATAAGAAACATTGAAACTCATATCTGTATCCAATTCTTGATGAAGGATTATCTATAACCTTGAGGTAACCTCATATCTCAATTAGATATAATGGAGAGTCGAATTCCATGTAGTATTACCACTTCTATTATATATATCTTAGTGATTTGTTCAAGAGAGAAATATTTCTTGATTGAAATGAAATGAACTGACTATGTAAGGTGATTGACTACCAACCAGAAGGTGTTATTTCCTTTAGGTGTCATGGGATGTCATATGATGAAATCCATAGTTATGTTTTCCCATTTATATAATTTCATGGAAAATGGTTGCATCATAACCTTAGACTATAATCATTCATCCCTAACTTGTTGGAATACCAAGTATTGAGATATAAATTATGCAATATCCCTCTTCATGTATCACACCATAAGTTTTTCTTCAAATATATATACTTCTTAGTGATTCCTATATGAATAGAGAAGTATGATTTATGCACATCATCTAGAATTTCCCTCTCCATTTATAGTTTTTATGAGACACATATCTGGGTTCCATACCTTATAACTCCATATTTAGAAAATTTGAACACCAGAATATTCAATACCTTTTTATATAACACCTCATTATCTTTCTAGGCCTCCTTAATACACTCAAGAATATATTTTTGATAATTTATTTGATTAAGGTGATGTAAATTTACTTTTATTATTCTCATGTCCATCATTTTCATGCCTAAGAATATTGGATCCCTTGAAATCCTTATCAGGGATAGGGTTGCATGATCATTTTTACACAGATAATCTACCACTTTGTTCATCATTCCTAGGATAGTAATGGATTGAACATTCATAATACCTGATTAGCTCTAACCACCTTTGTAGTCATATATTGAGATTATTTTTTTATGAATATATACTTGAGATTTTTATGATCCTCATATATGTCAAACTTTTACCCATAGAGTAGTTTCACCCAATATTCATTGAAAAGATCACAATATCCAATTATAGATCATGTGTTAGGTAGTTATACTCCTAGATATTTAATTTATGGTAGGAATAATATATCACTTTTTCAACTTTAATGAGTATAAAACACAAAACCTATTTGGAATCATCAATATAAATAAAAAATCCTTCCCCACTAGTGGGTAATGTGAGAAAAAATGTTCGGATTAACCTCTTCTTAAACTCTATAAATCACTATTAACATTCATCAGTATAGAAAAACTTGAATCCCTCATGAGTTATCTAGGATAATGGGCTTGATAATTGTGATAATTTTCTCACAAATTGACAATAGTATCTAGCTAATTCAAGGAAACTATATATTTCTATCACATATGTTGGTTTGGGCCATCCTTAAATTACATCTATTTTTGAAGGATGTACATATATCCCTTTTATGATGATAACATTCACAAGTAATGTTACCTTATCCATCCAAATCTCACATTTACTATACATCACAAATAATTTTTCCTTTCACAAAGTCTTCAGTATAGAATTCAAATTCTTCTCATGTTCCTCCTTAATTTTATAGTAGATATGAATATAATCTATAAAGACTACCAAATATTTATTTAGGTAATCCCTAATTCTATATTTATCAATTACATGAATATTTTTGTACAATTAGTGAGTTTAAATGGAATCACTATGAACTCATAGTGCCCATACCTTGTACAAAAAGTATTCTTGGGGATATCCTCATTCTTCACCTTTACTTGATAATATCTTGATTGAAGATCATCCTTAGAGAAGTATTGGGATCCATGTAGATGATAAAACAAGTCATCAATCCATGAAAGAGGATACATTTTACTTACTATGATCTTGTTGAGCTCATGATAATTAATACAGAGGTGCATTGACCCGTCATTCATTTGGAAAATAGGGCTGGTGCACCCCACAGTGAAGCACTTAAGAATTTAAACCCTTTTTCTAGATTCTTATATAGTTTATTCATAGATCATCATGTTAAAAAATTTACGTTCTATATGGATTATTGGATATTGTAAAATATCTAAGTATAATCTCAATTGAGAACTCAACTTCATGGCTTGGTGGAAGACCAGACAGTTCTTCAGGAAACATATCAGTGAATTCCTTTATAATGGCAAGGATTATATTTTCTTTAGTATCAATCATTTGAGGTAGATATTATTAATTATAAGGAAATAATATCCATGATTGTGATGATGATACTAGAGGATTATCATCCTCCTCCTTGAACTTGTATATAATTAGAGGTTGAATTGTGATATGATGGGTGATTTCCTTCTCTTAGAAATTTATGTTAGCTTTATATAAGGAAATATAGTGCATACCTAGAACAACATCAAATTTTATTAAAGAGGGTTTAACAAGGTTATCTAATAAGTTCATCATAAAAATATGGACATGGGAGGAGTTATATACTTGGGATGTAATAATTGCCTCATTTTCTATTTTCACTGATATCTATACTTCCATGTTTTACAGTGATGTTTGAATAGTTCTACCAAACTTTCATAATATGAAAGAATGAATAGAACTAGAACCAAATAGAATATTTTCTATTCTTGAATGAATAACTAGAATACTTATCACCACATCATTATTATGATCCAAATTAGGAGTTTCAATTGTATAAGACTTCCCTTACTCTCTAGGCCTAGGAAGTTTTTTTTTGGTTTTCATCAAAAACCCTTGGATTAGTGCATTAATTGTCATAATTTCCTTATTTATTATAGTTAAAATATTAGAAAATATAATGGAGGTTGACTAGATAATTTCTTTTTTCTATCACATTGTTGGGTTTCTCCCATCATAAATTTATAGCTAGTATCCCTTCCTCCCCACATCTAAAGCATTTCCTTATCCCCTTCAAAAAAATTTCAGTATACTTTATCTCACACATTTGATAAGTGGGATGTTTTAATTAATTTCACCTAGTATAATTATCTATCATACCTCCATAATTAAAATCCATCTCCCGCTTCCTATCTCCAAACCCTTGATACCCTTGAGATTCTCTGATCTCTATTTCAACTTTAAGGGAACATCAAACAATTTTTTCATAGCTATCAAAGTCTTGAATCACCAAATATTTTCATAGAATTGGATTTATCCCACCAAATAAGTGGTAAAATTTACTTTTGAGGGTAATGAACAATTTTGGAGGCATATCGTGAAATTCTTGTGAAGTTTTCCTCATACACCCTGATAGATTAATCATCCTTTTTCTTAAGGATAAAGAAATCCTTATGCATTTTTAGTTCGAGAGTGTGAGAAAAATATTTATCAAAAAAAATTTCTATAATTATTTCCACTCCATTGATTTAATATATTATTCAAGATTCATATTTTAGATCAATATCTACCATTGATTAGCTTCTCTATCAATATTATAAATAGTTAGAAAGACTATCTCTTTCTCAGAGTATTGAAGGATAGAGAAGATATTATCAATGGAGTTGATCCATTTTTATATGATTAAGGGATAAAAATATCCACTAAAAGTTAGAGCACTTTTTCTCATAATGGTTTCAATTGAAACTTCATCTTTGTTATAGGGATGTGGATTTCCTCTTGAATCAAGTTTTTATTAAAAACATGAGCTTAATGAGAATTTATTGTCATGAATTTTCTGATTCATACTCCCATTAGGTTGGGCATCTCATTTGGGAAGTCATTACAATGAAAATCACATTGGTTGTTAATTTGGTTCCTTCTATTCATAGCCATTAACTAAAATTAAGGTAAAATTAGTGATTAAAAATTTAAAACTAATAAACACATAAAATAGAAACTATGAACATTGAAGGGATAAATCATAAATGAACTATATTACTTAGAATATGAATTTCTATGTTTCAATCTAAGTTATCCAAGATCTATTTCCTAATACAAAATATTAAGTACATTTTTATTCACTTCACAATGGTTAATAAATATATTATGTATAAGGACCCGACCTTATAACATTACATAATATTGAATTAAATTAATAATTCACATTGAGGATCTTTTCAGGTTTAGAGTTTTATAGAATTAGGCCATAACTATTACATAACAACTTGAATATTACAAGTAGACACTACTACTCAGTATCCATTTTTTTTTTCATAAAATAAAAACTCTTAATAAGAAACATGTCTAGTTCTATATTTTAGACAACATGAATCCCATACTTGACCCTATTCATCTTTAATTCCTATAGAAAAAATTTCAAAAACTTGGGATGAGCATAAAAATGTTAGTAAGGGTTATAAAATAAGGAAGGAAAACATTAGCCCATCAATAAATATAAATCAATGAAACCATACTTTTCAATCATAACATACCTTACAAAAGCATAAGATTTATGAATAACACACACAAATCCTAAATCATAAAGGTTACTTATGGAATCCATATCAAAATCACATTGTAGCTATCACAACTATGTAAGGAGTTACACTTGGAAAACCCATCACAGTATATTCCCTAAATCTATTAGGAGAAACATCTTGTTTACCTCCGTCACGTTACCCAATGAATTGAAGAGATATCTCGGGTTCACTCGCCCTAGGTTTATCACGGAACCACCCGTATATGTAAACAATGCCCAATAACCATAACATAATCATAACACATAAAACAAGTATAAATTAAATATAACATTTCCACATTCCAATATATACAATCAAGATATTGAAATAAACAATGCTTTATCAAATCATTTTCAAAACCATTTAAAAAGAGATTTTTGAATCAAAGTGTCCCATATCACTTTTAAGATTTTAAATGAATTATCATTTTAAAACATTAATGTCCATATAAATAAATCTTAAACACATTTTAAAAACATGGACATTAATGAGAAATATTTAGAAGAATAAACCTTTAAAACATTTAAAACAACATTTTAGTTAAAGAGTTATTTAACAAAAAGAGAGACGCTTGAATACAAATAATTGAGGAATAACATTTAATAAAAACTTTATAATATCATGAGAATAAATATATTCATAATATAATATGGAAAAGGACAGTATATACACCATATAAGAGTGAATTGGTTCATAACAACAATGAAGTCTCAGTGGAAATGTAAATTGAGATGAAATCCCTTATAAAGATGGTATCCTTAAATTAAGGATAAATCAATCACATAATTATGTGTGAAAAATATAAATACACCCAATATAAGTGGATATTAAGTGTAAAACAATCATATTTCATCCACACATATTCATAGGATGACATATTCAATAAGTACAAGTTGAACCCAAAGAATCAAAATTGGGTTAAGAAGTTCCCTTGTAAAAATTTGACTTCCTAATGGCATCACTTTAAAATTCAGAAAATGATTTGAAGAGATAAAAAGGGTATCTCATCACATGGAAATAAAGTTTACATCAATAAGGATATATAATAACATATCCCAACATAATAATATGTAAATTAAAATACATAACAAAAAAAGTCTTTTAAAAAAAGGATGGTGAAAGGTTCCCTTACCGATTTGGTAACTTACAAAACATACACCACATGAAAGAAGGATCATACAATGAAGATTTAAATACTCATAAATGAAAGTATATTACAAAAATGGTACAATCATGTGCAGTACATACACCACACAAAAGGAAATATTGGAAAATATAGCATGAATCTCACGGGAATAAAAAGTGAGATGAAACCCTTTACCATGTTGTAATCAACTGAGTCGTATGACCAAAATTTAATAACCACCAAGTGAATCACAGAATACCTTGAATATAATGAGAATAATGATAATATATATCAAATGTCAGTACACAATATACCACATGAAAGGAATAAGTGGGGAACAATGGAAATCTCAAGGAATTAAAAGTGAGATAAGAAAATCCCTTACTTCGTTGTCCGACATGACTCATTTGTTCCTTTTTCTTCTTGAATAATAAACTAAAGTTAATTTATACTTGATTAAGAACCTTTTTAAAATTTATTATTCCTTTTATATCACTTATTACCATGCTATAAACATTATGTAATCTTTTAAGTTAATAACATTTGTTTTGTCGATATTTGGTACTTGAGTAAAAAATGAACACCTTATATTTACAAGTTGTCCATGTTGTCAATAGTTCATTATATCCAGAAATATATTAATTATTTAGATATCATGTATATCATATATATCCAGTATATATATATATTTATAATAGTACATATCATTTGGAGGTAAGAAATGAAATGCACCGTTTTTGGAGACTGTAAGCCGTACATACGCATAAACGCTACATTCATTTCTATTTCTTATTTTAATGGAATTAAAACATAATTATACATAGGTATATTATAATTACAGTATAATATCATATATAATATCATTATATACATCCTTTATACATCCCACATAAGGCATTAACGAGTCAGATCACTTTGAGGGGGTGGTAGTCCGCACTTTCTCAAAAGAAATTATCGCGTTTACCCATAATGGAAACCATAAAGGTATGATAAAAATGGAAAATACAGAAGCATAAAGAAAACATAAACATAATATATATCATATATAAATACATTTCCATAATAATGGCCACCATAATAGGCGGTAGGAGGTAATTGAACAATCATCGTTTCATGAGGCGTTAGTTTTCCATCCACAGAAACCATATGTTCTTCACCCATTAGATGGAGGTGTGTGTAAGTGTACTTATAATAATTCTCATGAAAACATACTATTATATTTAGGATACTCGTGTTGTTACAAAAGAAATGAATAAAAAGAGTTTTTGGGTTGGAGAAGTAAAATAAAAGAAAAAAAATTAAGAGAAACTGTTACCTTTAATTTGGGTAACTCCCTTTGGTTGGAACCAAAGGACTTATTGAAGTGCCTTATGACTTTGGTAAGGCTTATAGAAGGAGGATAGAGATGTAGGGAGCTTAATTGGGCAGATTTTGGGCAAGACAAAAGGCTTGAGAGGTGTGAGAAATTGGTTATAAGTGGTCTCTTTTTATAAGGGAGAGGAGGGGCTCTTTAGGAAAGTGTGAAAATATTATTTTATTATATAATTATATTCGGTTTATAAAGGTCGAAAAATAATTAATTTCAAAGATAAGATGAATCAGAGTCTAAATAATATCATACAATAGTAATTTGACAGGTTTTTTATGTTGTTTTAATATTTATAATCTTATTTATTTAAATCTTTTATTAATGAGGTAAATACTACATCATTATTATGTCATAAATAATTTAATTTGTGTGATTTATAAAAATTATAAAAAAATACCATGATGTAGGAAATAATTTTACCTTTCCAATTAATATTTATAGTCAAAAAGATTACTTATATAAACCATATAAAAATTAATTTACTAAAAGATATTTGTTTTTTTCATTTTTGCCTTTACATTAAATTAATTAATCTAAAGTGTCATTTTCTTTCATAAGTGGCTCCATGGGGTCCCCAAATAGACCCAAAGATGCCCATGGTTTCCCATTACTCATAAAATAAGGTTATGACATGTGTTAAGGTAATTTTGAATTATTACAATATTCTTTTTACCTTGAATTACCCTATTTACCTTTAACCACGGTAAATAAAAGTCAAAAGTTACTATTCACAAAAAATTATTTTCATCTTTTTGAACCAAATTTTACTTCTTGATAACAACCTTGTATGTTGTATTTTCAAAATTCAATTCACAAAAGAGGTAAAATTTCATTTAAATGAAAAAGTCAGTTATTTTTAACTACTACTAAGTGATTTCAGTATTCATCAAAAATTGAAGTTTTTTAGAAAAATATCAAAAATCCAGCCTAATCTTTATTTTATATCCCGAATTCAAAAATGATGTCTATTTTTCTAAATTCAAAACATATAAGTGGCATTAATTAATTTAAAATTAATTCCCATTGTTAAAACAAATAGCGTGTTTTTAAGAAACGATAACTATCAAAAGATTAACACTTGTTTATGTCCAATTTCAAAATGAAATTAATTACAATGACCAAAATTGGATTAAATGGTAAAAATATATTATAATTACACTTTAAAACCAATTAAAAAGATAATATAACCATATAAATAAATTAGATTAAAACACATTTTTGAATTAAAATACAATATTTTTCACTATTCATTAGAAAATGAACTTTATCAGAAAAATTCCAAAAATTTACACGAAGTAAATTTTGATGTCCCCATTCTAAAGAAGGATTTTATTTGGTCAAATAGAATGTATTAATGTGATAAAAATTAGATTTAAAGAGGTTTCTCCATTAAAAGGCGGTAAATCAGCCTTTTAATGTAAATTATGCTTAAAATTAGATTCATTCACATTTTACGCCTCTAACTTTTATTGAATAAATGTAAATACATTTAACAAACATGTATAATCATATTGTAGTTAGTTTTTTTTCATTCCCACCAATACAATGACTAAGAGTTAACTACCATTTAAAATAATAATATTATATTATTTGGGTGCAACGTAAGATTTCAAAGAAACCCATTGTTGGGTATCGGGTACGCTATCGAACATAGAAACCCCTTTAAAGTAAAATTAATATTTAATTAAAAAATATTAATAAATATGAAAAGTGTCTTATTACTTATTTATCTGGGATGTTACATCCTTCCCCCCTTTTGGGAATTGCATCCTCGCAATTTTAAAATTGGTCTTGGAAACTTTATTAAAAGTCTCACATCAGAAAAGAGTCAGTAAAACTATAACTTTAAAATAAAGAAAGAAAAGTACAATGGTCACCTGAGATAACCCGTACTAGGATTCCATGTAGGAAAACATGGATATGAAAGAGAGAACAAACGGTCAAGTTCTGATGGAGACTGATAGAAAACATGATCAGGAGAAAGTTAACCACTAGAAAATCACAAACTAATGATGTGTTAAACGATCTTTGATTACCCAGTAGGAAACTTAAACCAAAAATGTTTTTGTTTTACATTACTTTTAATAATTTGGAGGAATTCATTTACTACATATAATAAGAACATAAGGAAATATACTTACCTTCAAGTAGAGTTTCATCCTTTAATAAGTTTCTACCAAAAACTTATCTTTTCACCAAACAAAGAGCATTCAAAAAGACTTGGTCACATAAAAATCACAAGAATCATCTTCTTGAGAATCACATAATCCACAAAAGAAGAACAATATATTTCCCTTGTCTTTAGACATCAACTAAAACCATAATTGTTAGTGCGAGATCAGATAATACCCAAAAAGGATAATCTTTTACAAAAAGAAAAACTACTCTTAATCTCCAAATTTTTTCAAACAAAACCCAAAGTTCAACAAAGACCATTCAAAAAAACAACTTTCCATAAAATTCTTCAATAGTTATCCAAACTAAGATTGAAACCCAAATCTCATAAGTATTTAATTACATAGTCTTTCAAGATAACATTTTACCTCCAAATAACAACAGTTACTCATAAAGTCTCATATTGAAAAGTAATTAACCAAATCACATGTTCTCCATGATAGGTCAATCATTTTCATAAATAAACCAACTTGTCATATGTCCACAATAAAAACATATATTATTACAAACGAAAATTTCAACCTTTATTACACAATTGAAATCCATAGTATTCTATCTTCCTTAGGCATATAGTGTTTCCTAAAAAGAGAGAACATCTTCCACAACTACCTTTATCACTTAATCACTAAATCATTTTTCTATACTAAGTATATCCATTTGATAAAACATAAGTTCCAAAAATCAACTTATTCTTGTTCCATAAAAACATTTTACTAAAATAATAAGTCATACTAACTAGGGACTTCAAATAGGCTATTGATAGGCAATGAACTCTTGTCTACCTTCGGTTGTGGGTTCGATTCCTACAGCCTTACCGGATGTGACGAGTTTTCACCCATCCTACGAGTTGTCCTTTTTATAAAACTCAAAAATAACCCTAACATGTTTTAACCTCAATGGTTTCCTTATACCTCTAATTTTCATCCAAATTCATTATAATCTCAACATATTAATTATTGAAGTCTTATTTCACCACCATATGATAAAATAAAACGATCCCCAAAAAATGAAGAACATCATACCTTGATCATGGTGTCCATTTGGTTTCATAGTCATATTGTTCATGTAGGTAGAAGGTCCATGCATCGCAACAATGATTTAGAGATACTTCAAAATCATTTGCTTCCTCCATCTAAATACACCATGTACAACATGGGCCATATGGGTGTTCACAGAAAAATATTTTTGGAAAATAATCATGTATGACATATAATTTCAAAACATCTAATAAAACATGATTCCTATAAAATAGTCGGACCGAATTTGAGTTGCAACTCTCAATTAATGGTCCTTTTAAAATACCATAGGTATGTACTGAGAGACTATATTGTAAAAGAAAAATATAAATAGGTTGCGCAAGGGTATCCTTATTCAACACCTTATTTAAAATCATAATATGCATAAAAATCTTCTGATAAGGTGAAATATTTGAAAATTCCTTGATAATATTTACCTTTCTTGAAAATATGAGAATATTGTGAAAATAGGATTTATCTAAATACAACCCATGATCCACGATGATAACGAGGTATAGTGAAGGTGTTTGATATCTCAAATAATTTCTTGCAAGTTATTTGTATGCTATAAAAGGCTTCACAATCATCCAAACATGACTTTGCAATAATTATTGAAAGCATGTCATCAGGAAGAGATAGGAATGTCGTTTGAGATCCTCCTCCTTCCATTTGTAACTGACATTCCTTGATCTAAAAAAGTTATAAAACAAGGATTTAACTAAAATAATAGACATAGGGACTAACCATGTGTCTAAAGAAAACTCCTAATCCCTAAAGTTGTCTAAACCAACCTCTGATACCAACTATAAGGACCCAACCTTAAACATTACATAATATTGAATTAAATAAATAATTCACATTGAGGATATTTTCAGGTTTAGAGTTTTAGAGAATTAGGCCATAACTATTACATAATAACTTGAAAATTACAAGTAGACACTACTACTCAGTATCCATTTTTTTCATTAAATAAAAACTCTTAAAAAGAAACATGTCTAGTTCCATATTTTAAACAGCATGACTTTTCCTTGATCTCATACTTGACCCTATTCATCTTTAAGTCATGTGGAAAACATTTCAAAAACTTGGGATGAGCATAAAAAGCTCAATAAGGGTTATAAAATAAGGAAGGAAAACATTATCCCATCAATAAATACTAATCAATGAAACCATACTATTCAATCATAACATACCTTATGAAATCATAAGATTTATGAATAACACACAAAAATACTAAATCATAAAGGTTACTTATGGAATCCATATCAAACTTAAATTGTAGATATCATAGCTATGTAGGGAGTTACACTTGGAATACCCATCACATTATATTACCTAAATCTCTTAGGAGAAACATCACGTTTACCTCTGTCATGTTACCCAATGCATTGGAGAGCTATCCCGGGCTCACCCACCCTAGGTTTATCAAAGAACCACCCGTATATGTAAAAAATGCCCAATAAACATAACATAATCATAACACATAACACAAGTATAAATTAAAGATAACATTTCCACATTCTAATATATATAATCAATATATTGAAATAAACAATGCTTTATCAAATCATTTTCAAAACCATTTAAAAATAGATTTTTGAAACAAAGTGTCCCATACCACTTTAAAGCTTTTAAATGCATTATCATTTGAAAACATTAATGTCCATATAAATAAATCCTAAAACACATTTTGAAAACATGGACATTAATGATAAATATTTAGAATAATAAACCTTTAAAACATTTAAAACGATATTTTAGTTAAAGAATTTTTTAACAAAAAGAGAGACACTTGAATAAAAATAATCGAGGAATAACATTTAATCAAAACTTTATAATATCATGAGAATAAATATATTCATGATATAATATGTCAAAGTACAGTATATACACCTTATAGGATTGAATTGGTTCATAACAACAATGAAGTCTCAGGGGAAATGTAAATTGAGATGAAATCCATTATAAAGATGGTATCCTTAAATTAAGGATAAATAAATCACATAATTATGTGTAAAAAATATAAATACACCCAATATAAGTGAATATTAAGTGTAAAACAATAATATTTCATTCACACATATTCATAGGATGACATATTCAAGAAGTACAAGTTGAACCCAAAGAATCGAAATTGGGTTAAGAAGTTCCCTTGTAAAAATTCGACAGCCTAATGGCATCACTTTAAAATTAAGAAAATGAGTTGATGAGATAAAAAGGGTATCTCATAACTTGGAAATAAATTTTACATCAATAAGGATATAGAATAACATATCCCAACCTAATAATATGTAAATTAAAAGACATAACAAAAAGAAGTCTTTTAAAAAAAGGAGGGTGAAAGGTTCCCTTACCGATTTGGTAACTTACAAAACATACAACACATAAAAGAAGGATCATGCAATGAAGATGTAAATACTCATAAATGAAATTATATTACACAAAGGGTACAATCATGTTCAGTACATACACCACACAAAAGGAAATAGTGGCAAATATAGCATGAATCTCACGGGAATAAAAAGTGAGATGAAATCCTTTACCACATTGTAATCAACTGAGTCGTATGACCAAAATTTAATAACCACCAAGTGAATCACATAATACCATGAATATAATGAGAATAATGATAATATATATAAAATGGAAGTACACAATACACCACATGCAATGAATAAGTGGCGAACAATGGAAATCTCACGGAATTAAAAGTGAGATAAGAAAATCCCTTATCTCGTTGTCCGACTTGACTCGTTTGTTCCTTGTTCTTCATGAATAATAAACTAAAGTTAATTTATACTTGCTTAAGAAACTTTTTCAAGTTTATTATTCCTTTTATATCACTTATTACCATGTTATAATCATTATGTAATCTTTTAAGTTATTAACGTTTGTTTTGTCGATATTTGGTACTTGAGTTAAAAATGAACACCTTATATATACAAGTTGTCCATGTTGTCAATAGTTCATTATATCCAGAATGATATTAATTATTTAGATATAATATATATCATATATATCCAGTATATATATATGTTTATAACAGTATATATCATTTGGAGTTAAGAAATGAAATGCACCGTTCATGGAGACGGTAAACTGTAAGTACGCATGAACGCTACTTTCATTTCTATTTATTATTTTAATAGAATTAAAACATAATGATACGTAGGTATATTATAATTACAGTATAATATCATATATAATATCATTAAATCCATCCTTTATACATCCCACATAAGGCATTAACGAGTCACATCACTTTGAGGGGGCAGTAGTCCGCACTTCCTCAAATGAAATTATCGCGTTTACCCATAATGGAAACCATAAAGTTATTATAAAAATGGAAAATAAAGAATCATAAAAAAACATAAACATAATATATATCATATATAAATACAGTTCCATCATAATGGCCACCATGAGAGGCGGTAGGAGGTAATTGAACAATCATCATTTCATGAGGTGTTAGTTTTCCATCCACAGAAACATTATTTTCTTCACCCATTAGATAGAGGTGTGTGTAAGTGTAGTTATAATACTTCTCATAAAAACATCCTAGTATATTGAGGATACCATTTTTTTTACAAATTAAAGTAATAAAAAGAGTTTAGGGGTTGGAGAATTAAAATAAAAGAAAACAAATTAAGAGAAACTGTTACCTTTAATTTGGGTAACTCCCTTTGGTTTGAACCAAAGGACTTCTTGAAGTAACTTATGCCTATGGTAAGGCTTCTAGGAGGAGTAGAGGGATGTCAGGATCTTAATTGGTAAGAGGTTGGACGAGCCAAAAGTCTTGATAGGTGTGAGGAATTGGTTAGAAGTGTTGTCCTTTTATAAGGGAGTGGAGGGGCGCTTTAAGAAAGTGTGATAATATTATTTTATTATATAATGATATTCAGTTTCTAAAGGTCCAAAAATAATTAAAGTCGAAGATAAGATGACTCATAGTAGAAATAATATAATTAAATAGTAATTGGACAGGTTTTGGATGTTATTTTAATATTTATAATCTTATTTATTTAAATCTTTTATTAATGAGGTAAATACTACATCATTATTGTGTCATAAATAATTTAATTTATGTGATGTCTAAAAATTATAAAAAAATACCATGATGTAGGAAATATTTTTATATTTCCAATGAATATTTATAGTCAAAATTATTACTTATATAAAACCATATAAAAATTAATTTACTAAAAGATATTTGTTTTTGTCATTTTTGCCTTTACATTAAATTCATTAATCTAAAGTGACATTTTCTTTCATAAGTGGCTCCATGGGGTCCCAAAATAGAACCAAAGATGCCAATGGTCGGCCATTACTCATCCAATAAGGTTAGGACATGTGTTAAGGTAATTTTAAATTATTACAATATTATTTTTACCTTGAATTACCATATTTACCTTTAACCGCGTTAAATAAAAGTCAAAAGTTACTATTAACCAAAAATTATTTTCATCTTATTGAAGAAAATTTTACTTATTTATAACAACCATGTATGTCGGATTTTCAAAATTCAATTCATAGAAGTGGTAAAATTTCATTTAAATGAAAAAGTCAGTTATTTTTAACTACTACTAAGTGATTTCACTATTCATCAAAAATTGAAGTTTTTCAGAAAAATACCAAAAATTCAGCCTAAGATTTATTTGATATTCCAAATTAAAAAATGATGTATATTTTGATAAATTCAAAACATATAAGTGGCATTAATTAATTTAAAATCAATTCCTGTTGTTAAAACAAGTAGCGTGTTTTTAAGAAACAATAACTATCAAAATATTGACACTTGTTTATGTCCAATTTCAAAGTGAAATTAATTACAATGACCAAAATTGGATTAAATGGTAAAAATATATTCTAATTAAACTTTAAAACCAATTAAAAATATAATCTAACCATATAAATAAATTATATTAAAAAACAGTTTTGAATTAAAATACAATATTTTTCACTATTCACTAGAAAATGAACTTTATCAGAAAAATTCTAAAAATTTACACAAAGTAAATTTTGGTGTCCCCATTCTAAAGAATGATTTTATTTGGTTAAATAGAATTTATTAAAGTGACCAAAATTATATTTAAAGAGGTTTCTTTATTAAAAGGCAGTAAATCGGCCTTTTAATATAAATTATGCTTAAAATTAGATTTATTCACATTTTATGACTCTAACTTATATTGGATAAATGTAAATACGTTTAACAAACATGTATAATCATATTTTAGTTAGTTTTGTTCATTCCCTCCAATACAACGACTAGGAGTTAACTACCATTTAAAATAATAATATTATATTATTTGGGTTCAACGTAAGATTTCAAAGAAACCCATTGTTGCATATCAAGTACGCTATCGAACCTAGCAACCACTTTAAATTAAAATTAATATTTAATTAACAAATATTAATAAATATAAAAAGTGTCTTATTCCTTATTTATCTGGGATGTTACATTATGAACTTACCAAATCATATCCCCAGGGAGAGTAATACCAGAGGTGCAGAAATTCCTCTTTATATGGAACTAGGTGATGATTAATCAAGAAAATGTGACTTTTTGGGGTTATTGACCCTATGTAAAACTGTGCAAGATCCACAACCAATTATAGTATCCAAATAGGGATTTGGTTTCTTGAAACCACTGAATATACACTTTACAAAAATTTAGGTATTTACTCTATGTTTTGTCTTATTCTTAAGGATTTCACTATGGGTTTCTAATCCTAATCCCCCAAAACAACTGAACTTTACTTTGATAAAAACTACAATAACCCATATCTTTAATACACTTTATTTCATGATTTATTACATAATGATACAGTTAATAAAAACCTATAATATCACGAGGCCTAGTGTCTTTGGGTATTTAGGTACATGGAAGAAAAACTTTCAATAGAAATACAAATACATAAACTAAAACTCCATTACATGACCTTAAACACCTTTGATCTTCTAAAACTGCATGGGATATGTAACGAAACAAAATTTTTTCAATGAAATTTCCCTTTTTTATAATTCTTTCATATAATATATATCACATAAAATCATATAGGGAACACAATAAAAACTTTATAAATGAATAATGAATGAAATAAGATGAATTTCTAGAAATTAAGGAACCTATAAAGATGGAATAGTAACTTGACCATTGGAATAATAATATAACCATTAGGAATAGTAATATGACCAATAAAATATTAACCACATCTATGAAAGTGTAAATAAAATTCGGGTATATTATAAATGAAAATATGATATATTTATATCTTGGTATAAGTAAATTAATGTTTTAAAAATGATAAATTAAGTATTAGTATTTTTGAGAAACACAAATGTTTATTTAGAATTTTATAATTAATATAACTATTTAAAATAAAATTTTTTATCATAAAATATAGTCATAAATTAATATTTTGTTTTTTATGATTAGAATATAATTTTATAAGACCTTAATAAATTTTTCACAGTGTCATAAAATCAGTTATAAATTTAGAATTAGTATTTTTCAAATAAATGATGATTTTAATTTAATTTTTTTTTATAATATTTAAAAAATTTCATAAAATGGTGTTCATTTTTTAATTCTACACATTAAATAATTGTTAGGGTGAATTTTTGGGATTTTTCTAAAATAGTTGAATTTTTGGTGAATAGTGAAATACGGTAATTTGTGCATTTAACATTTTAGCCAAATACTTGATTTTTTGAGTCATGGTTGATTCATGTATGATTAAAGTGGATAGTGTCTTGAAATAAAATTCTCTAGTTAATGTATTTATTCATAATAATCAACACTATTGATAGTCTTGAGCCAAAATAATAAACTAATGAATAAATTAATCAAAAACACCCCTCTCCACTGCCTATAAATATCACCCCTCACCACCTATTCTACTCACACCTTATAATCCTTGGATCTTACTAATATTCTGAACAATTATTCTCACAAACCTCTTTCCCAATTTATGGTCTTTCTGGTCTCACCAAAAGACCATTTCCAAGTCCCTTAAGGAGGTTCTCAATGAGTCAACACTCAAGAGGTAAAACCTTACCTCTCCCTCTTTTAATTTATTTTATTTTATTATACTTTCCTCACCTACCCTTCCCAAAGTAACATGATAACTCTATTTTCATATATATATATATACTGTAATTTTATTATTTAAATGGTATATTCACCATCAATTATCTTCTCTTTCCCTTTTTCTCTAAAAAAGAAAACATTGTCCATGAGGTGTCGATTCACCACCTTCAGGGATGATGATTTTTAGTTTTCTAATACCATCATCATGGATGGTTATAAAAAAATTATAATGGTTGAAAAATATTTTAAAATTTATATTACTACATATTTAGTGTTCCAGAATCAGTATATATACATAATATTAATTAACAAAACAAAACTAGTTTGTGATGAGCGAAAAATGCCAAAATAATCTAAAAAATTATCATTAACATTTTATCTGATGAATCATCCTCAAATTTGAAATTAATTATATATAATACCATTTAATATTTTATAAGTTCATCAATAACAAATAATTTCAATTCGGGATAACTATTCTCATTTTACATGATCTTTCATACATGTATACAAGTGAACCAATCATGAAAACCTAGGAAAGAAACACTCCCAAATGATGAAATTGAATCTTATAACTCATAAAAAATTCCATAAATGAAGTTAATAAAATTATAATAAATCAAAAAAAATGTTTAATAGGTTATTAATTAAATTATTAATGATTCTCTCATAACCCCAATTTTTCCTTTAGGATATTATTTCTCTCTATTTATTCTAATGTAATTATTAATTTTTATTATGTAATCATACTACATTATGTGTGTATGCTCAAAAAATATGTACCTAGATCAATTTTTTCATTTTTATGGGTAAATACATGTTTTATATGGTTCCCTTTTCAATTCCACATAATAATAAAGCCCTATTAAAGGGAACTTCCCAGTTTCTTACCCATGTTTAAGTACACTCCACAACATGTTTTAAGAAAAAAATATTTTTCTAAAAATACACTTATTATCATGAAAAACTATATAATTTATTTTCTAGTTTTATAAAAATAATTATAACTTTTCCCACTTGAAAGACTCTTTAATATTTTCCCTTAAACCACACTAAAGAGTCTCATTTCTAAAGTTTCTTAAACACTCTTTTTACATGTTTTCACTTAATTTGAACATTATTTATCATGATCTGTTCCTATTTTACCTTATGAGTGTCCATGTATGATTTAAATCCATTATTTCATGGAAAAGTTTACAATATTCCCATTTTTTATGCTCTATGACATGAATATGATACCCATTTATTTCCATAGGTAACCCTTATGTTTATATTTGATTCTTCATGTAGAAAAAATATGCATGAAAATGACATGATGGGTGCACCCAGATAACACTCCAATTAATTGGGTAATTTTTAGTCTCATGAGACATCATGTTGGGATAGGGAGTAAACCTGATTCCTTTATGGGAATTTGTCTACCATGTGCAATAGTCTTGGAAATTGGCCTTGACTCATGCTTATGTCATATTTTTTATTGCTACCACATTCCTATGATTCCATGATTCCATGATCCCATGTTCTATATGTTATGATTCCTTATGTATATTCACATTCTATGCATTTTTTAAGTCATCATGTTATGACTTCTAACCCATGTACTATGCTTTATTTCTATATTTATTCCCTTACTGGGATTTTTATCTCATCCCTTTGTTCATGTATTCTTCAGGATATTCAATGCAGATATAAGAGATAAAAGGAAGCTAGGATATATTTATAGAGATAAAATAAAATATATTTTTTTGTTTTAGTTTAATAATTTCTAATTATGTACCTTAACTTCAAAATACACTAGAATTTACGATCCTTGGTTTTTATTTGAAGGTTAATTATACTTAAAATCATGTAATAATATGTGTAAAAGGCCAGGGTAACTATAGTTGGTATCAGATAATGGTCTTGTTATTTTTACAGATTAGGACCATAAATCTTTATTAAGAACACTAGGGGTAATTAAATTATCATTGAAAACTTATAATGAAACTTAGGGAATTACAAGACAAGATATACTTTCCATTTATAGGTTTATCCTTCTGTGTTCAATTTTTCCCTTTTTATATGATTATTAGATAAGTATTTAAGCCCCCTAATTGTACTTTATTTTTCTTAGTTAATGTATAGAAATAATAGAACCCATTATAACAATAAATTTGATATGAAATGTGATTATTTCCATAATGAAATGAAAAATCTGATGGGAACATGAGCTCAAAACTTCATGGCAGTATCGGCTCAACTGGATCATTTTATGAATAATAACTTGAATCATGGAGAACTCCCTCATTCTCCTAATAAATAGAAAGTTGAGGTTAAATCCTTTATGAAACAAAGGACTCCCATATTTAGTATATCTTCTAATCCCCTTATCACAAAATAATGGATTAACTCCATTGAGAAGATATTCAATGTCCTTCAATGTTCAGAAGAAGAGAAAGTTTTACTGTATGTCTGTCATTTTGATGGGGAAGATAATTGGTGGTGGAAATTTATGAATAACATAAAGTATAATGAGGTAACTGATTCTATAGAATGTGAATAATTAAAGAAAATATTTTTTGATAAATATTTTCCCTGAACACTCCATCTTAAGATGTAAAGGGAGTTCCTTAGACTGAAGCAATAGGAAGATGAGTCAATCGGGGTGTATGGGGAAAACTTTACAAGTCTTTCATGATACAACCCTATATTTTTCAGGAACACTGAAATAAATGTGGATTTATTCTATAGAATACTAAATCTATGTATGAAAAAAGTGTTTGTGATTCAATACTTTGAAAACTATGAGGATATTTTCTGTTGTTCCCTTAAGGTTGAAATGGAGTTTTTATAATCTTAGTGGTATCATGGTTCTAAAGAAAAAAAAGAGGAAAATGGAGTTTAATATGGGAATAAGCATCCTAGAAACTGCCTAAGGGGAACTAGGAGATGATTAAAATTTTTAAGAGAGGGGTATCTGGATAATAATTTATGAAAGGAGATGAAGAGTCTCACAAATGTAGAGGAAGAAAAGAAGGTTCAGATTAACACTCAACCTGTATTGAAGTGTTTAAACTAAAATGAAAATGGTAATTATATGATACATTGTCCAAATACAAGGGTTTTCATAGGCAATCAACAACAACAACCTCTAAGGAAACAAGGAAGGGCATTTTCTATCACTACCATTGAGGTGGATCCAAATAATGATGTGGTGAAAGGTACACTGGTTATTCATTCAAGAATAGAAACCATAATATTTGACTCTATTTCTATACATTATTTCATATCCTAAAAGTTTAGTAGAACTATTCAAACACCACCTTAAAATATAGAGGTTGAGTTATCTATGATAATAGAAAATGGGGAAATTATTTCATCTAAAGTATATAACTCCCCCTGGTTATTTTTTGTGGACCGAGCCTCACAAAAAATCTTGTCCTACTTTCTTTAGTGAATTTTGATGCTATATTAGTCATGTATTGTCTATCTTTATACAAATCCAACATCAACTATCAAGAAAGGGAGATCACTCTTCACATCTCAAGGAATCCTCCAATTCTATACAAGTGTAGGGAGAAGGATGAATGTCCTTTAGAATCATCATATTAATTGTGGATATAGAGACCTAGGCTTTACATACATGGATATTACATCATTTTAGATTAATATTTAGTATATTACAAAAATACATTCCCAATGACCATAATAGTTTAGTGTCTTTGGAAATTTGGAAGAAAAATATTCTATCTTGGTGAAATATCTTCAACATATCCCATAAAGGTCTACACCTTTTTTACTTCTACCTAAAACCCTTCTTCATACCTTGGGGAAAGGAAACATAAGAAAGGGGTGAGATCAGATTCTCAGTAAGTGCAAATAAAAGAAATGCATAAGAATGACATAAAAAGGGTATAAAACTTGAGCATAACATTTGAAGATCACACCCTATATATTAGAGGACATAATAAATAATATAATTTCGTAAGACATTAATCATAAGGAAATAAAGAACATGGGCCAAGGAAGCATAAAATTAGAATAGACATAGAATTTATGGAATTAATTTTAGTTTATAATGTTTTTAACATGTATAAGAAGACACAGGTTCACTCATTAAGTTAAGGACATGAAATAAAGCCCCAACATCAACTTGTGGACATGAAACCAAGTCTATATATAAAATTGTGAAAATGTAATTAGGTTCATGAATAACCTTATGGACATGAAACCAAGTCCATGCATAATATTGTGAATGTGTAATCAGGTTTGATAATTACCTAATGGAAATGAAACTAGGTCCATGCATAATATTGTGAACAAGTAATCAGGTTCACACATAACATTGTGAATATATAATCAAGTTCACACATAAACTTATGGAAATATAACCAGGTCCATACATAACATTTTGAAAAAATAATAAGCTTCACTCATAACATTTTGAACATTTAATCAGGTTTATTCATAAACTTAAAGACATGCAACCAGATCTATTCATAACATTGTGAACATGTAATCAGGTTCAGGCATAACATTCATACTCACGAGTCATCCATATTTACCCAATGAATTGAAGGGAGATATAAGTCCCATCCATATCATAATAAAATCATTCATACACGTGCCATAAGATAATAAATCATTCATCATATCCTGACCCATACAAATATAGAGGTTTTATAAAAATTGAATCATAACCCATGAAATGAAATGGGTATCATAAACATTTTATCACATCAAAAACTATGGAAAATAGATAGGTTTCATAACCATTTCATCAAATCATAACCTATGAGAAGAAGTGGGTTTCATAAACATGTAACCCGTGAAATGGAAACATGTTTCATAAAGGCCATGACATTAAGCATAACCCATTCATATAAAGGATATGAAAGAAACTTTTAGATAATTTCCTAGAATATAATGAGTAAAATCAACAGATTTCATCTTAGATGGAAAATAATTTTGAAATATCTTTCAAAAACATTTCTTGACGAAAATATCCTTTCTTCTTTGAAAACTTATTTTTATAACGTAATACATTTTGAAAAGATTTTTCTTTGAAAATAAATTTGAAACATATAAAGGAATATTTGAAAACAATAAATTAATTTAAAATCCTTTTTTCCTTTAAAATTATCTTTAAGTATATTTTGAAAACATTTTTGAAAACATGGTTTTTGAATACAATAGATTTTTGACCGAAGAGAGAGATGGTTAGATTTTACTTGAAAACATTATATTAAGTACCAAAGGGTGGAAAAAGGGTAATAAAACATTAATATATTCTAAAAAAATATAGGATAAGGAAAATCATGAGTGTTCTTGATATATGGATCATAATATTTCATCAAAGGAAGCATAAACATAAACAATCTCAAAAAGCGATGTGATTGCCTCAATAAACTCTTATAACTTGGTAACATGGAATAATAATCTCCATGTAAGAAAATTAAATTACATGAAACTTAAAATATCATTAAAATAATGATATTTAATATATAACATGTAAAATTTAAGTATATACACCTAAAAAAAGAGTTTAGGTGCATAATAAAACATGAGTCTCAAAGAAGGAAAATTTTGACAAAACATTTTAACAATTTGGTAACTTTTGAATATTAAACCACATGAAAGAAGGATCATAAGATTTATATTTTAATACCCATAAATTTAATTATAAGGTACATATAATACAATCATGGTAATTACATATACCAAAAAAAAGTGTGGGTGGTGAACATAACATGTATCTCACAGAAATTAAAAGTGAGATGAAATCCCATTACCTTATGTCTCGACTCTCTTTGTACTCGTACAAGATTCTTGTTTAATAAGTATAAGATTATTATAAATATTATAAATAATCATATTATTTTATACCATATATGGTTTTATTATTACCTTATATTAATCACTTATTAATGATACAATGTTAAGGTTTCACTTTAGGTAATATTCGCTTTGTTCTTCGTATGTTTCTTAATTTGTTATATCAGTGGTATTTATACATATATCATGATTCCAGAATGTAAATAATTATATAAATATCATTTATTTAAATTATATTCATATTATAATAATTTATATCATAAATAAGTATTAAATGAAATACATCATTTATGGAGACGGTAAGCTGTATATACACATGAACGTTGTTTCCGTTTTTATTATCATATTGAAAGAAAGTATGTAAATGAAATATATATATATATATATGTATTTATATATATATAATTATTATAGTATAATTACCATATAATATATATCATATAATTTCATTAAACCCATGATTAATACATTCCATGTGGTGTGTGAACGAATCACCTCGCTTTGAGAGGGCGATAGTCCACACTTCCTCAAACGAGATTATCGTATTAAAACTAAATTGAAAGTAAATATACGTGTGTTTTAAAAGGAATAAATAAGATTAAATACATAATAGATATAATATATGAAATATATAAATATATTTTCCATCATAATGTCCACCATTATTGGTGGAAAAGAAGAAATGAACAATCATCATTTCATGAGGCAGTAATTCACCATACATAGAAATAGTATGTTCGATATCCACTAGATTCAGGTGTGTGTAAGTTTAGGTATAAAATTTATCATAAAAAATCCTATAATTTGGAGGATATTTGTTTTTTTACACAATAATGTAATAAAGGGAGTGGAGGGTGTGAAGAAGGAAAATAAAGGAAAGGAGCTTGAGAGAAGGCATTACCTCTAAAACGGGTAGCTGCTTTTGGTTTGTGAAAAAATGATTCATTTAATTGAATTATGCCTAATTTATGTCTTATATTAAGAATTTAGGGAAGTGGGGAGATTATTTGATCAGATTTTGGGCGATCCAAGGGGCTGGAGAGGTGTGATGAAGTGGTAGAGTGCTTGCCTTTTTATAGTGATGGGGGAGTGGCACTCTTATAAATAACAAGAGGTATTAATTAATGGGTGTTCTAACCTACATAAGGTGGATAAAAAATAGAAAAATAATGGATTATATAGGAATAATGGTCGATTCATACCTCCACCATAAAAAATATGTTCATTTTAAAAATTTGGCTCCTTAACTTATAAGATTCCCCAATTTTATCATTTTGGTTTTTATTAAAGAATTTAGTTTTATAATCTAATTAATTTGACCATTAAGACTAAAATAAAGTGACATTTATTAGTAAAAATATATCCACTAAATTATTAATTTGATATCTAATTTATAAAATAATATTTCAATGCGTTTTGGAAATTAATTTTAAAACAAGCGTATGTGACGCACTAAAACACTTCTTAAACCCGGGTCGTGTTAACAACATTTTTACAATATATGAGTAAATATATTAATTATAAAAGATAAATTGGTCCATTTATAGACCATATATAATATTTATTAACCCATACAAATCACTTGTTAAAATATAGTATTTTTATCAATTTTAAATCATTTAATAAAATTTCATTTATTGTAAAATAATAATAAAGTCAATTTTGACATTATTTATTTAATGTTATTTTTAAAATATGAATATAATATTTGAATTAAAATATATTAGGTTTAAAGATGTGTAACATGATATATTCATATAAAAAAATAAACAAAGACTATAATTCAATCTATTAACTTCACTTTTAATATTTATAGTGTCATTTATTTTAGGTAATTATCAACTAAATAATCCTTATATTAGAATTTATTAAGAATTTTAGGTAACTAAAACATCTCTAATAATTATTGATAATTAATTATGATAAAAATAACCCATTTATCTTTAAAAATGATTTGTATAACCGAAAATATGATGTTTTTTACATATTCGAAAGTTTAATAAAGTTTAAAGGTATAGAAAGTTCCCTTTTTGTATTTTTCCTTACATAACCGTTTATATAGGGATATTCTATTTAATAATATTCCAATAAACCATAAATTTAAAACTATGTGGTGATTTGGTCTAAATATTGGAAACCAGTGGATTTTAGATAAGTTCCCAAGTCATTTTGGTCCTTTTGATTAAGGTTTAGTCTCATATTAAGCTTAATCATACCTTAATCACCATAATTAATTTTAATCACATTCACTAATAATTTTGGTCAAAAAAACTAAGTTGATATTATTAGACAAAAAATATCATAATGATCACAACTACGTATGTAGGATTTTTAAAATTCAAATCACATATGTGTTAAAATTAAGATTAATGCTAATCCTACAGATGAGGTGAAATAACAAGTTTTTAAAGTAGGAAAAAATTAAAAAAAGTTTGTTAAGTTTTTATATTCAATTTCTATGTAAAATTAATTTTAACAAAAAGTCCGTAGTTTTCACTATTTATCAAAAAATTAAGTTTCTTAGAAAAATACCAACAATTCACCCAAGGCTAATTTAGATGTTATGAATTAAAAATGATGTTTATTTTAAAAAATTAAATTCATAAAAGTTTCAAAATTGAGTTTTAAAATAGGTTAACCCTTAAAATATGATAAAAATCGATCTTGCATGTACTATAATCTAAATTAGTGTTACGTGTACCGCACGTTAAGATAAATGTTTCATGTAGTGAAAGATAAACTTTGTGTTTCATATACTTAAAGAAAAATATAAAATAATATATTTTAAATGTTGTGCGAAATGAAAAATATTAAAAAGATTAATTAATTTGAAAAAAAATATTTCAAAAAAATCTCGAGGTGTTACATTATACCCCCTTAAAATAAATTTTACCCTTGAAATTTGTTTGGGTTGTCAAAGGTTTAATACTTGAAAGTTCATTTCATAGAAACCCACATCGTAAAAATGAATACTAAAAATTCCATTAAAAAGGGAAAGTTGGAACAATAATTGTTATCTAACGTAACTCACAATGAGATTCCTATATAGGAGAACATAGGTGGGAAGTGAAAACATAAAAATAAAAGAGAAATATTACCCTCAAGTACTGATGGAGAGTGATAGAGAAAAAGGTTTGGAGAAAGTTAACAATCATAAATCCTTAAACCTGTGATCACCTAAAGGGACCTTATGATTCTTTGGAAATGAAAGTACAAGGAAAACATTTTTGGATTGAAGATATTTTTTCCTAAAGTTAATAAATTCCCATGAAAATATATACTTGCATGATTTCAGGACACCATCAACCTTTGTATTTCGTTGATCCACTTAAACTATTTATCTTAAATGGAAGGTTTCCTTTTCATTCATGAAGCACTAACAGATCCCGAGACCCACGATTTTCCATCCCATTTGTCCTTAGTTACCATTAATATAAGGTAGTTTGAACAAGCTATCTAGTATTCATAAATCCTCATATGGAGAGATAACACTTTAATCTTACTAAGTTCATCTAAAGTTTAACTTAAACTTTCCATAAATGGTTAACCTTATAACCCTCCAAAATATGAAAATTAAAGGATTTAGAAATAATGTCATGAAATCATCTTAACGATGATCCTCCATATATGACCATGTACCACTTGGTTGTCACATTCCAAACATATAAATAACCTCATCATATATTCCCTTAAAACATGGTAATTACCATAAATACTTTTGGAAAACATGTATTATTCCTTATTCTAATGATTAATAGATGTATTCTTTAAATACAATAAGTTATAAACTTTATCCTTGATGACATAGAACACTTTTTCAATAATTAGTTATAGGGTAATCTGTACCATCCAATTTACTTATTCATATCCATCATATCTTTATCCAAACATCATTATCTCAATGTCAAGAATTAATTAAGGTTTACCTTCCCTTAATCAAAATATCATCATACCATGAAATCACTTTTCTATGTTTCCATCACCATTCAACATATCCTTTTTAATCCTTAATGAAAACTTATACTGAAAATACTTATATATTTCATGATTCATATAACATAATCTATGAATTCCAAAACATAAATACTTCATTAGTCAAAACTTATTCTTAGACCATTACTCAAGATTCATCAACTTATTCCTTAATACCTATTTACTAGAATATGAAATTTGAATTATGTCTTAAGGTTCCTCAACCTCAATCAATCATGCTTCTTATGTTTAATGTAAACAATACTGGAAGAACATCACATACCTTTCACATATCATTTTTGGTATCTTTATCTTCAGAAGTATAACCAATACTCATAACACCTTCCTGATTTTGTTTATGATATTTCCACTTGGGAAATAAATTATCATAATACCCATAATTTCCACATCTAAAACATTAATTATTAACCATGTTCCTTCTAGTTATCCTAATTACTAAAACTAGAAAACACAGGGTGAGAAACACATATCAAATAAAAAAGTCACATAATCATGAAACATTACTTATATTATGTCTAAATCATGAAAAATTCATTAATATATGACACCTTAGGTTTATCATAGGTTATTCATAGTCAACTTAGGTTTAAATCCTTCATGATGGTACATGAAGAATTTGTGAATTTCCGAATCCTATTCCCCAGGAGTGTCAAATAAGGTGTGTAGTAAAGCCCATTATTGTGTACCAGATTACTCTCAGTCAAGCTCGAAACATATTATTGGAGTTGTTACCCATAGGTACATCTGTTCCAGATCCAAATCCACTTGTAATATCTAGACATGGATGTATTTCTAGGAAACCACTCACTAAATTCTTTACCAAAATTCTAGGACATTTTCCTAAACATTAACTCATCCTTATACTTATCCTTAGATACATCCCTAGACATATCCTTAGAAATATACCTAGGGATATCACTAAATTTTTCTCATCATAGATTCCAAAGGTTGACTAAAAAAATCCTTTGATACCAACTATAGCGACCCAGCTTTGACATACGTGGATATTACATCATTTTAGATGAATATTCGTACATTACAAAAATACATGCCCGAGGACTATAATAGTTTAGTATATTTGGAAACTTGAAAAAAAAATCTTCAATCCCGGTGAAAGATCTTCAACATCTCCCATAAAGATATCCACCTTTAGTACTTCTACCTAAAACCTTTATTCATACCCTGGGGAAATAAAACATAATGAAGGGGTGAGCTCATATTACCAGTAAGGGTAAATAAAGGAAATGCATAAGAATAACATAAAAAAGGGTATGGAACTTGATCATAACATTTTAAGGTCATGACCTACATATTAGAGAACATAATAATGAATGGAAATTCTCAAGACATGAATCATAAGTAAATAAATAACATAGGACAAGGAAGTATAACATAGGAAAATACATGGAATTTATGGCATGCACGTTTTTTTATAAGATTGTGATTATGTATAAGCAGAGATAAGTTCCTAATTAAGTTAAGGACATAAAATCAGTCCCTAGCATCAACTTACAGACATGCAACCAGTTCCATGCATAACATTGTGAACATATAATCAGGCTCATGAATAACCTTATGGACATGAAACCAAGTCCATGAATAAAATTTTGAACATTTAATTAGGTTTATACATTACCTAATGTACTTGAAACCAAGTCCTTGTATAACATTTTTGAACATGTAATCAGGTTCATGCATAACATTGTGAACATGTAATCAGGTTCACAAATAAAATTTATGGACATGAAACCTGGTCTATGCATAATATTGTGAACATGTAATCAGGTTCACACATAAAATTCATATTCATGAGTCATTGATCATTACCCAATGCATTTAAGGGAGATATAGGTCTCACCCATCTCATAATAAAATCATTCATACATGCACCACAAGATAATAAATCATTCATCACATCATGACCCGTAAAAAGGAATAGGTTTTATAAACATTGAATCATAACCCATGAAATGAAATTGGTATCATTAACATTTCATCACATAAAAACCTATGGAAAATATATAGGTTTCATAACCATTTTATCAAAGCATAACCTATGAAAAGAATCGGGTTTCATAAAAAAGTAACCCATGAAAAGGAAATGGACTTCATAAAGACCAATAAATTAAGCACAAACCATTCATAGAAAGGATATGAATGAAACATTTAGATCATTTCTTAGAAGATAATGAGTAACATAAATGGATTTCATCTTATATGGAAAATACTTTTGAAATATTTCAAAAACATTTCATAAGGAAAATATCCTTTCTTCATTGAAAATTGATTTTTATAATGTAATACCCTTTGAAAACCTTTTTCTTTGAAAATAGATTTAAAACATATAAAGGAATCTTTGAAAAAAATAATAAAATTTTAAATCCTCTTTCCTTGAAAATTATCTTCAAGGATATTTTGATTTTTTTTGAAAACATGTTTGAAAACATGGTTTTTGAATATAGTAGATTTCCGATGAAGAGAGAGACGGTCAAATTTTACTAACATTATCTTTGGTAACAAAGGGTGTAAAAAGGGTACTACAACATGTTTATATATTTAAAAAATATAGGATAAGGAAAATAATGAGTTTCCTTGAGATATGGATCATAATATTTCATCAAATAAAGAAGAATCATAAACAATCTCGAAAAGCGATGAGATTGCCTCAATAAACTCTTATAACTCGGTAACTTGGGATCATACTATCCATGTAAGAAAATGAAATTAAATGAAACTTAAAATATCATGAAAGGAATTATATTCAATATATAAAATTTAAAATGGAATTATATACACCTCAAAAAAAGAGTTTATGTGAATAAAAAACATGAGTCTCAAAGAAGGAAAATTTTGAAAAACATTTTACCAATTTGGTAAATTTTGAATATTAAACCCCATGAAAGAAGGATCATAAGATGGAAATTTGAACAAACATAAATTTAATTATAAGGTACATATAATAAAATCATGTGTATTACATACACAACACAAAAAGAGTGGGTGGTGAACATAACATGTATCTCATGAAAATTAAAAGTGAGATAAAATCCCCTTACCTTGTGTCTTGACTATCTTCATACTTGTCCAAGATTCCTGTAAAATAATTATATGTTTATAATAAATATTTTAAATAATAATATTATTATATACCATATATGGTTTTATTATTACCTTATATTACCTGCTTTTTAATGATCCTATGTTAAGGTTTCATTTCAGGTAATATTCGCTTTGTTTTTCATATGCATCATAATTTGTTATATCATTGGTCTTTATACATATTTCATGATTAAAAAATATAAATAATGATATAAATATCATGTTTTCTATTATATTCATATTATAATAATTTCTATCATAAATAATTATGAAATGGAATAAACTGTTCATGGAGACGGTAAGCCGTATGTACGCATAAACGCTGTTTCTGTTTTTTATTATCGTATTGAAAGAAAGTATGTAAATGACATATATATATATATAATTATTCCATTATAATTACTATATCATATATATAATATAATTTCATTAAACCCATCCTTAATATATTCCATGTGGTGTGTGAATGAGTCACCTCGCTTTGAGAGGGCGGTAGTCCACACTTCCTCAAACAAGATTATTGTATTAACACAAAATGGAAAGTAAATAGATGTGTGTTGTAAATGTAATAAATAATATTAAAGAAATAATAAATATAATATATAACATATATAAATATTTTGTTCATCATAATGGCCACCACGATTGGTGGTAAGGAAGAAATGAACAATCATCTTTTCGTGAGGCAGTAGTTCACCGCACACAGAAACTATATGCTTGATATCCACTAAATGGAGTGGTGTGTAAGTATAGGTCAAAATCTTAGAAAAAAAATCCTAATATATGAAGGATAATTGTTTTTTTCACAATAATGGAATAAAGATAGTGTAGGGGTGAAGAAGGAAAATAAAGGAAAGGATCTTGAGAGAAGACGTTACCTCTAAATCGGGTAACTCCATTTGGTTTATGCCAAAAGGATTCCTTGAGTTTCCTTATGTCCAAGGTAAGGATTATAGTAGTATATTAGGAAAGTGGGGAGATTATTTGAGCAGAGGTTGGGTGAAAAAATAGGCTTGATAGGTGTCATGAAGTGGTAGAGTTAATTCTTTTTTATAGTGGAGGGGGAGTGGCACTCTTGTAAATACCAAAAGGTATTCATTAATGGGTGGTCTACCCTACCTAAAGTGTCAAAAAAATTGAAAAATAATTTATTAGAGATGAATAATGGTCGATTTAAACCTCAAACACACAAAAATATGCGCATTTTTATAATTTGGTTCCTTAACTTCTAAGATTCCCTAATTTTATCATTTTGCTATTTATTAAAGCATTTAGTTTTCTAATCTAATTAATTTAACAATTAAGAATAAAATACTGTGAGATTTATTAGTCAATATATATCCATTGAATTATTAAAATTATATCTAATTAATAAAATAATATTATAATGTGTTTTGGAAGTTAATTTTAAAATAAGCATATGTGACGCAATAAAGCACTGCTTAAACCCAGACCGTGTTAACAACATTTTTACAATATATGAGTCAATATATTAATAATAAAAGATAAATTGGTACATTAATAGACCATATATAATATTTATTAACACATAAAAATCACTTGGAATAATATAATATTTTTATCAATTTTAAATCATTTAATAAAATTTCATTTATTGTAAAATACCAATAATTTCAATTTTGACATTATTTATTTAATGTTAAATTTAAAATATCAATTTAATATTGGAATTAAAATATATTAGGTTTACAGATCTGTATCATGATATATTCATATAAAAAATAAATAATTCAAATAATTCAATCAATTAACTTCAGTTTTAATATTTTAGTGTCATTTATTTTAGTTAATTATTAACTAAATAATCCCTACATTGACATTTATTAAGCATTTTAGGTAACTAAACCATATATAATAATTATTGATAAATTATTATGATAAAAATAACCCATTTATCTTTAAAAATGATATTTATAACTGAGAATATTATTTTTACATATATGAAAGTTTAATAAATGTTAAAGGTAAGGAAAGTTCCTTTTTTGTCTTTTTCATTAAACAACCTTTTATATTGGGAACTTTCATTTAATAATATCCCAATAACCCATAAATTTAGAACAATGTGGGGATATGGTATAAATATTGTAAACCAATGTATTTTGGGTAAGTTTACCAGTCATTTTGTTCATTTTGATTAAGGTTTAGTTCCTTTTTAAGCTTAATCATACCTTAATCACCACAATTAATTTTAATCAGAGTCATAATCATTTTGGTCAAAAAACTAAGTTGATCCTATTAGACCACAAATATCATACTTATTACAACAATTTATGTTATATTTTCAATATTCAAATCACAGAAGTGAGAAAATTAAGATTAATGCTAATCCCATAGACGGGACAAAATAAAGGGTTTTTAAAGTAGAAAAACATTCAAAAGTTTGTTAAGTTTTTTATATTCAATTTCAATGTAAAATTGATTATAATGAACTTAATTGTCTAAATTTATGTATAATTGATCTAATGTGACTTTAAAACAAATATAAAATATAATTTATCATTAATAGTTATATAAATAAAAATGTGGGTTTTAACTAAAATGTAGTAGTTTTCACTATTCATAAAAAATGAGGTTTCTCAGAAAAATCCAAAAAATTCACCCAAGGATAATTTATACATTATAAATTCAAAAATGATGTTTATTTTAGAAAATTAAATTCATAAAAGTTTCAAAATTTAGTTTTAAAATAGTTTTCGCCCTTAAAAGAAGGTAAAACCCGGTCTTGCATGTACCACAAGCTAACTCAGTATTGCATGTACCACAAGCTAAGATAAGTGTTGCGTGTAGTGAAATATCAACTTGGAATTTTATATATTTCAAGGAAAACATAAAATATATTTTTTTCAATGTTGTGTGAAATAAAAAATATCAAAAAAGATTTATTAATTTGAAAAAAAATATTTTCCAAAATCTTGGGGTGTTATAGTGGATATTATTCCCTTATAAGCAAGAATATGTAGCTCAAATGATGGAGAATAAGGGGAGAATCATGATTTAAGACATTCCTATTGTGTGGGATGACACTGATGTGATCCTTGAATAATTTATTGGTCTTCCTCCTAATCAAGAGGTTGAGTTATCAATCAAACTTATTCCTGGATCTCTACTTATAATAAAGGCACCTTATAGAATGGACGCCATTGAGTTGGAAGAACTGAAGAAGTAGTTATAGGAGAATCTAGATAAGGGTTTCATATACCCAATTACTTCATTGCGGGGTGTGTCAGTCCTATTCTCCAAGAAGGATGGATCAATGCACCTATGCATTGATTATCATGAGATAAAAAGAACCACAATAAAGAACAAGTATCCCCTTCCATGGATAGATGACTTGTTAAATCAAATATGTGGGTCCAAGTATTTCTCTAAGTTGGAAATTTGGGCGGGATATCACCAATTAAAGCTTTAGAAGGAATATATTCCCAAGAATACCTTTAAAATGAGGTATGGACACTATGAGTTCATAATTATTCCATTTAGAATCACTAGTTATCTAGAAATTTTCATGAACATAATGAATATAGTCTTTAGATATTACCTCAAAATATTTGTTGTTGTCTTTATCGATGATATTATGATATAATCCAAAATCAAGGAGCATAAGGAGCATTTGAATACTATTCTAAGAATTTTTTGAAGGGAGAAACTATATGAAAAGTACAATAAATGTGATTTATTTATGGATTAAGTATCATTATTGGGGTATTTTATCACTTGAAAAGGAATATATGTGGGCCCTTCTAGGAAAATGGAAATCAAAGAGTGTCCCATGACAAAATTTGTAACAAATATCCATATTTTCCTTGGTCTAATAGGGTATTATCAATGATTTTTGAAGAAATTATCATGATTTTTAAACCCATTAACCAAGCTCACTCTGAAGGGAAAAACGTTTATCTATACCATTGAATGTGAAGACTGCTTCAAGGAGTTGAAAAAGAGGATTATCACTACTCTAGTAATTACACTTAAAACAAGTGGGGAACTGTTTTTGGTATACAATGATGATTCAAAGAATTAATTAGGATGTGTATTGATGAAAAATAATAAGTTGATAGCTTACGCCTTAAGTTAGTTCAAAATTCTTGAGAAAAACTATCTTACACATGATCTAGAGTTGGCAATTGTGATCTTTTCATTGAAAATATAGTGGCTTTATCTCTATGGGGAGAAGTGTAAGATATATACTGATCATAAGAGCCTTAAATATATATTCACATAGAAGGATCTTAATATGCACCAAATAAGATGATTATAGCTCATCAAGGATTAAGACTACTCAATCCACTACCATCCTGGTAAAGAAAATATAGTGGTGGATGATCTAAGTAGAAAGGATCTTGTAACTTTATCAATGATGATAATTGAGAAGGATCCAATATTCTTATACTTTCAAAGGATGGACATGAGAATCATTAAGTATGGGACACATAAATACTTTCTCAAATGATTTCTCAACTATTCCTTGTGGATTAAATAATGGATTATCAAGGAAATAATGTGTAAATTTAGAAAAAAGGTAGAAGATATCATAAAATATAAATACTTATAGTTCAAAATTAATGAGGAAGGAGTTTTAAGATTTGGTTCATGACTATGTGTACCATCCAATCAAGATATAAATAGATATATTCTAAATTATGTTCATATCTATACCTTCTCTATTCACCCAGGAAGCACAAATATGTATCGAATATACATCAGAGAGGTGGTAAGGGTATATGGAGTACCATTATCAATTGTATCCAATCGAGATATGAGATTAACCTCCATGTTTTGGAAAATTCTCCAACATGATATAAACACCGAGTTTAACTTTATTACAACTTATCATCCTCAAACTGATGGCCAATCTGAGTGAACTATTTAGACAATGGAAGATATGTTGAGAGTGTCTTCTATGGACTTAAAGGGAGGATGGGACCACCATCTAACTCTAGTTGAGTTATCTTACAATAATTATTTCCACTCAAGTATCCAAATGGATCTATATGAAACTCTTTATAGTAAAATATGAATAACACACACATTTTGGGATGAAGTCATTAAACAAAATCTACTAGGACCTGAAATGGTTGAAGAGATAGTAGAAAAGGTGAAAACAATTCATCGGAGTATTCGGGCTTCCCAAAGTTTATAGAATATATATGAAGATAATTATCTATGAGACTCAGAGTTTGAAGTTGGATACATAACATTTCTATTCATATCTCCATGGAATAGAGTCATGAGATTTGGGAATAAAGGAAAGCTAAGTCCCAGGTACATCGACCCCTTTGATATTCTTGATCGTTTCAGAGCTATGGATTATCGACTAAAACTTCCACCAACCATGTCTCAAGTATATGATGTATTCCATGTATCCCTCTTGATTAAGTACATACCATGTCCCTCACATATACTATGTTTATAGGTGGTACAACTGAAGAATGAACTCTCGTATGAAGAGTTTCCAGTGAAGATCTTGGAACGTAGAAATAATGTTCTATGCAGCAAGACTACTCACTTGGTCAAAGTACTATAGAGGAACCATAAGTAAGAGGAGGAAACATGAGAACCATATTAAGTGATTAAGGATAATTACACTCACTTGTATTCAATGTAGTATTCAAAAATAAATTGCAAGGGTGAAATTTCATAATGGGGGAAGAATGCAATGACCCAGAATTTTATCATGGAAATTTCCATTACTAAAATTATGTCATATAGTATAGATCACATAAAATCACATAGAGAACACAATACAAACTTTATAAATGAATAATTAATTAAATAATAGGCATTTCTAGAAATTATGGAACCTATACCGATGGAATAGTAACTTGACTATTGGAATAGTAATATGCCAATTAGGATTAGTAACCTAACTAATAGAATGGTAACCACACCTATAAATTTTTAAATAAAATTTGGGTTTCTTATAAATTAAAATATGGTATATTTATATCTTGGTATAAGTAAATAAATATTTTTAAAATGATAAATTAACTATTGGTATTTTTTAAAAACGTTAATATTTATTTACAATTTTATAATTAATAAAATGATTTAAAATAAAATTTATTTTTATAAAATAGATTCATAAATTAATATTTTTTTGTCTTATTATTATAAGATAATTTTATGTGACCTCAATTAATTTTTCAAAGTTTCATAAAATTAGTTATAATTTTAAAATCGGTATTTTTCGAATAAATAATGATTTTAATTTAAAATTAAATTTATCATATTTAGAATATTATTTTCATAAAATGTATCCCATTTTTTAATTCTAAATTTTGAAAAATTTCTAGGGCGATTTTTTGTGATTTTTCTAAAATAGTTGAATCTTTGGTGGATAGTGAAATACAGTAATTTATAGTATTTAACATTTTAGCCAAATACATGAATGTTTGAGTCATGGTTGAGTCATGGATGATGTAAGTGGCCACTATATTGAACTAAAATTCTCTAGTTAATTTATTTAGTCAAAATAATCAATAATATTGATAGTTTTGATCCAAAATAATAAACTAATGAATAAAATAATAAAACACATCTCTCCCATTCACTATAAATACCACCCCTCTACACCATTTATCTTCACACCTTATAAGCCATATATATTTATAATATTCTGAAAAATTACTCTTCCAATACTCTTCCCCACATTCTGGTCTTTTTGGTCTCACCAAAAGACCAAATCTAAGACCCTTAAGGAGGTTCTCAAGGAGACGACACTCAAGAGGTAAAACCTTCCCTTTCCCTCTTCAATTTATTTTCCTTTATTATCCTTTCATCATCTACCATTCCCAAAGTAACATGATAAATTCAGTTTAATATATATATTAGAATGTTATTTTGTTAATGGTATATCCACCATTAATTCTCTTCTCTTCCCCTTTTTCTCTAAAAATTAAAACATCGTTCGTGAGGTGTCGATTCACCACCTTCGTGGATGATGTTTTTTAATTTTATAATAATGCCTTAAATGCTGGTCATACAACCATTATAATTGTTAAAAAAGATTTTAAAATGTATATTACAAGTTATTTAGTGGTTTGGAACTACTATATATACATAATATTAAATAATAAAACAAAAATAGTTCATGATGATAAAAAAACACTAAAATAATCTAAACAATTATCATTAATGTTTTATCAAATGAATAATCCCTATATATAGAAAAAATGATATATAAGACTATTTAATATTATATAAGTTCATTAATAACATATAATTTCAATTCTGGATAACTATTCCCATTTTACATGATCTTTCATACATGTATACAAGCAAACCAATCCTAAAAACCAAGGAAATAAACACCCACAAACAATGAAAATTAAATATTATAATTCATCAAAAAGGCCATAAATGAAATTAATAAAATTATAATAAATTAAGTACATTTTAATAGGTTTTTAATTAAATTATTAATTAATCTAATTTCATTATCCATGACATTAAGTGCAAGTGAAGAACACTTTTAGACATAAGGTAAGAAATTCTCTCTGAACCCCCATTTTTTCCTTCGTGTTATTCTTTCTCTCTATTTATCCCAATAAAATTATTAATTATTATTATTTAATCCTCATAAATTATGTTTTTATGCACCAAAAATATGCACCTTTCTCAATTATTATTTATTTTATGGGTAAATTCATGTTTTATAAGGTTCCCTTTTCAATTCCTCCTGATAAGAAAGCCCAATTAAAGGGAACTTCCTAGTTTCTTACCCATTTTCAAGTACACTCCATAATATATTTTAAGCCACCAATATTTTTCTAATTTTTTTTATCATGAATAAATATCAAATTTATTTTATGATTTTATGAAAATAATTATACCTTTTTCCACATTAAATACTCTTTAATATTTTCCTTAGAACCCCAATAAAGTGGCTCATTTCTAAAGTTTCTTAAACACTAATTTTACATGTTTTCACTTCATTTGTACATAATTTATTATTACCTATTCCTATTTTACCTTATTAATATCCATGTATTATTTGAATCTATTATTTGATGGACACATTTATGATACACCCATTTTTTATTCTCTATGACATGATTACGATAACCATTTCATTCCATGGGTAACACTTATTTTTATGTTTAATTCTTCATGTGGAACACATATGAATGAACATGTTATGATGGATACACCTAGATAGAGATCCAATGAATTGGGTAATGTTTTGTATCATGATATTTCATGTTCAGATAAGAAGTAAACCTGATTCATCAATGGGACTTTGTCCACCATGTGAAATAGTCTTGGCAGTTAGCATTGTCTCATGATTATGTCATGTTTTTTGTTGTTGCCACATTCCTATGATTCCATGATTACATGATACCATGTTCTAAATGTTATGATTACTTATGTATCTTAATGTTCCATGACTTTTATTTCATCATGTTATGCCTTATAACCCATGTTTTATTCTTTATTCCTATGTTTATTCCCTTACTTAGATTTTTAGCTAATCCCTTGTTCATTTATTCCCTAGGTTATCCTATACAAATGTTAGATATAAAAGGAAGTTAGAAGATCATTATGGAGATCAAATAAAATATGTTTTAGTTTTAGTTTCATTATTTCTAATTATGTACATAATATTCCAAAGACGTTAGAATTTATGATCCTTGGTTTTTATTTGAATGTTAATTATGCTTAAAATCATGTAATAACATGTGTAAAAATCTAGGGTCAATATTGGATAACCTGGGGACATATATAAGAAAGGGGTGAGATATAAATCATAGTAGGGAATAATAAAATAATAACATTATGAAATTAATACATTCTAGTCAATGGGCATGCCAAGGCAACATAAGATTCATGAGAATCATAAACTTGAATATCGAAGAATGATATAAGATAATAACATAAAGGAAAAATGAGAATGTGGAACCAACATAAAACATGACATCATAAACATAAGTCAAGTATAAAATCCTAGAAATAATAACATATTGTGATTATGATAACCTCCCATGTAACATACATGGTATTTCATGAGATAAAAACATTACCCAATTCATTAGAGAGCTATATAATTTCAAGCCCACCCATCACATTCATATCATGTACATGCATAAGTGTGCCACATAAATCATACAAAATAATGATGTATTTCATAACTTTTAATCCAATTATTAAGGATTTTGGGTCACATACATGGAAGTTACAAATAAATTAAGGATAGGTGCATCTAAGTGGATACCCTTTAGTGTAAATGGGGATGGGAATTCACTATACAAATGTTTGGCATAAAAAATTACAGGATAATTTCTACAGCATAACGGGGGTACATAAAGATTCATAAAAGGGTTTAATGAGATTGAAAGGGGTATATAATCACTTTAAAATCATAAGTATAGTAATATGTATGTGTAATAACATATAAAAACATGAAAAATTGGAAATAAAAAGGAAAAATATAAAGAAGTTTTTTGAATAAAGATAAGAAGGAGAGGATCGCTTACCTTCAGAGGAAACTTTTAAAAGCTTGGGAGGATCTTCTTAAGATATTGGGAACACCTTGGGAGAAATATAGAGAGGGAATTGAAGATAAAATGTTTTATCAAATGGTTTTTAGTGAATATTAATGGGATGTTGGGTGGGTTTTTATATAAAAAGTGAGGATTAATTCTTTATTAATTTCTAAACTTTGGTTTTAGGCTTTATATGAGAAATTAATCCAAACCACAAATAATATCATGGTTTTTACCCTGGTTTATAAAAAAGTTGAGTGGGATTCATTAATTTATAAGTATAATAACCTAAATAATTAAAATAATACTATTTATTATGTGTAAGTAGGTCATTTTTATAAATAATTGATTTTAAAACCTTAAAATATAATATAGGTTTTGGAGGATTCATTAAGGGTTTGTAAAATTAATAAAATAATTTTAAAACACATTATTTTAAAGGGGAAACGCAATTTTGGTATTTATTACTCTTTATAGTATTTATTACATCACTTTTGGTCTTTATGATATCATAATACATACCATATATTTATAACATATTTAATTTTTCCCCAAAAATTTGTTTATCTCAGAAAATTTTGAAAAACTCATTGCTGGATAATTTTGACATGATGGTTTAAAAAATAATATTTATTTTATCAAAATAATTATTTAAATAATAAAATTTAAACTTTTAAATAAAAATTCCCTATTTACTAAATATTATGGGTTTTTATGACGATAACAAATTTTAACCTCTATAAAAATTAAAATTGAATTTGTAAAATTATATTATAATTTATATATAAATGAATATTATTTAATAATAAAATTTTATTAAAATAAAATTTATTTCAAATTTTTTTGAATTCACCAAAAATAGTGTCTTGATGAAAACTTTATATTTCCCAAAAATTCATTTTTTGTTTCATCATATCAAAATATAATTTTTATAAAAATTGTTATTTAATAATTAAAAATTAAGAATAATTAAAATATATAATCATTTTTTATTAAGAATAAAAATACAAAAATTCATACTATTAAGGTCTAGATATATAACCCTTATTAAACTAGCGTATTCCCTAAAGGTAAGGTATGTGATAATGACACTTTTTTGAGGTGGTTCGATGGGCATGATTTAGGCCATGATCTAGATAAGCCTGAACTCCTCACATAAATGGTTTCACTCATGATTTAGTTGTTTAATATAAGCTTTGGATTAGTCAAGAGAAAGTATTTGTCTATGTCAATTAGACTTTATCATAACCATTAATATACTAATCTTAATGGTTATTTTAAAATGTTTATATTATCAATGTTTATGATTCTTAAAAATATTTTAAATTCAAAAAACTATAACTATCCAAAATAGCCAAATTAGTGCATGTTTTTTCTATAACTATGTTACTTGATAAGGCATTTATTCATTCAAAATGGAATTTAATTTATAAATGTATGGGTTGATACTGTCAGTGACCTTACTAGGGTGATAATTTTAATAACACTTAGAAATAAAAAAACTCCAAAGTACAACAACATTGATCTACATAAGAATTACACCATATTTGAGCCATCACTAAACATTGTTGAATCAAATGAACCTTTTCCATAGTTTCCTAAACCAAGATTGGTCCTAACAAGGAAGATTCACAAATATTAGACCCAAAGAGAGGATAGTTGTAAGGTTTTCTATATAAATATTTATAAAGTTCCATTTTGTTGGATGATTAGTAACTTTTATTATAATAAAACTCAACCATCCTTAAACAGCTATCCCAAGAACCTTCGAAGTCTATGACATATGAAAAAATAATATATTCCATAATATTATTATCCATTTTTGCCCACCCATCTGTATGGGGATGATATGACATGACCAAATTGACCTGATTCCCCATTTACACCTGGAGGACTCTCTAAAATCATGAGGTAAAGCGAGGATCCCTATCCAGGATAATGGTTATCGGAGCCCCATGTTACCTTATAATCTCTTCCACTTTAGTGGTGTCACATATTGGTATAAAAAGTTCTAATTTGGTTGATTGATCAATCAACACCCAAATGGCGTTATTACCTCAGGGAGTTTGAGGTAAACCTAAAATGAAATCCATTGAAATATCATTCTTCCAAGTTGTCACAATGAGATGATGAAACAAAACAAAAGATTTTTGGTGCTCAACCTTAATCTGTTGCCACATGTAACATCGAGATATGAACTTTACTATGTGTCATTTCATAAAAGGATACCAAAATTGGAGATTCATATCATAAAACATCTTTTTAGTTCTAGAATGTACAACCCACAAATAATGATGACACTCTCCCAATACGTACTTCCTTTTAGTCGATAGAAAAAAATACCAATTTTGGAAATAAAAGATACCTTTCTTAGAAAGGTACCACTAGATGATGGTATCCAAACTATATATAGAATTTATGACATTCTAAAAATCATTTTTTTTCTACTTCTCCTCGAGAATTATCTCATGGGGAGAGGATATCAAATTAACATTTTCCTGAATATTATCACACCCTTCCTTCCTAACTCCCAAGCGTATTTGATAAAAGTGTCCCATAAAGTCCTATTCATCCTTTTTGTCACACAACTACCCCTAGAATTTAATTATTTTAATTAAATTAATTATTTTAATTATTTATATCCTCATTTTTTATTTTGGTTTGGTGCACAGGAACCACACAGTTAGCGGTAACCATGCCGTCAGCCCAGGTTACCGTGCGATTGCCCAATGCTTAAAATAAATAAAATTTATGAAAAAAATAAAGTAAATGTTTAAACCATAATAATAACAACATTATTATTAAAATTGTTAATTATATTATTATTTAAAAAATGAAATGAATATTATTAATATTATTATTATTATTATTGTTAATAATAATAATAATATTATTGTTATGATTATTATTATTAATATAATTTTATTTACTTTTTTTAAATTAATTCGAGGGAAACCTTAAGAGGTTTAACCCCTTCTCCCACCCTACGTGATGTGCCTAACCCCCCACCTTGCTACCTCCTTCATCGCACTACCTCCCCTTCCTCACCGGAGGCCTTCCATCTGACACCCTCTTCCTCACCAGTGTGACTTTGCTCCAACCGTGCCTCCTCCCACGAATGTACGAACCTCCTCTGGCCAACCTTCCAGCCGGTGCCCCCTCTCTTAGGTGAAACTTTTCCGACATGAACACCTGTCTGGAAAAACCCCATATTTGGTGTGACCCCCTATCCAACACTACCCTCTCCAGCTTGACACCCTCATTCGGTGATACCTCTCTCCATTGCATTTTCCTAGATTTTAGGGTTTTCTTCCCTTATCTTAACCCAATATGTTAGGTGTTGTTTTTAACTCGATTTTATTGGATTTTAGGGTGTGTGAAGGGTCTACAAAGTCTTATTGTCCCTTTCGTTGAAGCACAATTGTATCTACAACACATTGAGGCAGGTGGTTCCATGTATTAAAATTTTTAGATATTCTTAATATTTTTGCGTTCCTTTATAAATGCGTTCTATGGATTTATTATGTGGTGAGAAATGTGTTACTAACGTATTTTGGCATGATTAAGTGATGAAAATGGGGTTCATAATGGATAATGGCTACGTTTTGATTGTGTTTTGTTGTAGTTCTTTTTGAAAGTATTTTATGAATTGTTTGGGAAATGTGAAGTGTGTTTTCAAGGGAAATTGTGGTGAAAATGTATCAAAAATGGGGTTTTCAAATGGAATGAATTATATTGGGCATGTTATCCTTATTGCACACTTTGAAATATTATTTGATAATTGAGTAAATAATGTGAAACATGTTGTGAAATGAATGTGGCTTATGGGTGGATTTGAAATGTTCTTGGACTATGAAAAGAAATTGGATTTAATTGTGTGTTTTTATTGTGATATTTTTAAATGGGGTTTTTATGAAATATGAAAGTCATGTTGAAGTGTGTTTTTAAATGGTTTTGGTGTATGTAAAATGGAAGGTTCCTTGTTTGTGGAAAAGAGACGGATGCTAGTTAATGCTTAGTGAAAAAGAGATTTCACATTATTTGGAAAAATGGTTTTTGAATTTCTTTTGGTAAATTCATTCAGGGTGTGAAAAACATAAAGTCCCATTTGGAATTTCTTACTTTAAAAACAATGTTTTCCTTTAACATTATGATTCTTAAATGTTTTTTGGTTTTTGAATCATATCTGGGTTCCTTTGTTTGGATTAATTTTATTTTAGGGTATTATTATCTTTATGGATTCCTTTTTTAATTAAGATGCGTTGGTAGTTTCTTTGTGGTTTCGAGTTACCGAGTCTATGGTGAATAACCTGCGTATGCATAGGTAAGTATATATATATATATATATATATATATATATATATATATATGTTCCCCTGTTATGTGTATATTCATCCATGGTAGGGAATATACATGTTTGGGGCTAGGTGTGCCTATGTATATATATGGAAATTAATACGTAGGTGATTTGAGATGTGTATATACGTATAAACATATAGGTAAGGATCCCCTTGCACATGTTCATGGCCATGCAGGTGTGTGCATAGGGGCCAGGTGTCCTTATATGTATGTGAAGATGCATATTCTTAGTGGGGGAGAAAAACTCTTAGTTATAAAGATCCAAGGGACAAATGTTTGGTTTGGTTCCACTTTGAGGTAGGATCTTTATGCACTAACCTTTAAATTTAAGAATAATTTATTTATTGCATTTTGAATCTATTTTTTATATTAATTATTGATATATAATTGTTAGTAAAATTGTATGTCTTGAATTGGAGTGTTTTCCCTCTTGTAATGTGTTTCAATAAATGAATTGATTGCATTTTTACACCAAGTGATTGATGAAATGCCCCTTTGGCCTTTATAAATGTGTTTTAGATTTAAAATAATGGTTTGGGTTTCTTAAATGGGGTATGAAGTGTGTTTGTGGTTTTCAAAGTAGCATGCATGTTGTTCTTTAAGAAATGGTTTATAAAGTGATGGTTGTGCAAGGATCATTTGGCACTTTAAATAAAATGGTTTCATCAGAAAACCCTCCTTGGAATGGGTCCTCACATTGTTGATTGAAGAAATATGGGAGTTTCCTTGGTTTGGGGATTCCCTTGGGTAATGATGGTTGAAAGAAGAGAGACTTGTTCCTTGGGGTGACTCAGGGGTGACCTTGTTGTGTGTGTTGATTGTGTGTGATGAATGTGTTTTTGATTAGATACTTGTTTGAAATTGTTGGATCACTACCTTTTTAGTATGAACTTGGGAACTTATCATAGTAAGTGAATTCTTGGTGAACGATTATTTCACTAGTCTAGGTTATTGCACTAGCTATTAGCCCATGTCAAGGGGTTATTTTGTTATCATTTCTATGGGATTGGGCCGCTCATTTAGGCTAGGTAGGGTGATGATCGGGTGTTTGGGAATTATGATGTCATCAGGTAGGGAATGCCTTCAGGATGAGTCACATGTATAGCACATTCTAGGTTATTCACAAGCTCCTAGGTTCTCCCATATTTTCAAGTACATAGTATTCTACGGCAGATGGTTGAGATGCTTGTGATGGTTGGTTTCTCTTGTGTGGTGTTTTTCCATTGCCCATGTTGTATGTTTATTGATCTTGTTTACTTGCATTGTGTAGATTTTTTCTAAAGTGATAAAATGGTTTCAAGTATTTATGGAAAAAGGCTTTTAAAATATTTTACACTTTCTTCCTCCCTTTTTAGTGTAAACACCACCTGCTTTAAAATTCCAATGCTTGCTTCTTAAAAAGGGAATAAGATTTTTAATTGAAAAAGGCTTATGGACCATTATTTGTTTTAGGAATAAAATGTGTGAAAACCAGTTTTTTACATTATATTTCAAACTTGAAATTGATGGATATTTTTTTTAAAGGTAATGCACATGGGAATAGATTTTTTGGGAACACCTACTATGTTTTAATACCCATTCATATAATTTATCTTTTTTAATCTTTGGGTGCTATTTCTTACTCAGACTCAATCATTGTAGTGCGATGTTGGGTTGAGGTCAGTGTTGAACCGTAGGGTCACATAGAGGTATGTGTAGTTTTATTTTCTCACCATCTCTAGTTTTTGTTTTCATTGTTCAGTTTTTAATTATTTATTTGTCTTTCATTTATGGGAAAAATCATTCCCGCCTATTTTATTTATATATCTGACACTAGTTTACAGCCCGTAGGGATCAGGAATGCCCTTTGGGCCATACTGTGGGTTGGCTTAGGTGACTGGTTCAGGGTAGACCTAGGTTGGTTCATGAAAAAATGGTATTGTAGGAGGCCTTTGTAATTTGGGGTGTCTAGTAGTTGGAGATTATGACTTTCGAGACTTGGGAGTCAGGTGAAGGAAGGGCTTCATGAACCCTTACTCATTCTGAACCTCGAGTTGCTAGGGGTAGTTTGGGTTTTGAGTCTTTTTCTTTTGTTTTGGTATTGAGGAATGACAATGGAGGTGATACTTTGTCATATTGTAACCTCACATGGATTAATGACCCATGTGGAGTCCGAGTAAATAGTTTAAGTTCTTCCGAGTTATCGATGCTTACATGGGGAATGACTCACTACTATATCACCAGGTTAAGCACAACTAATAGTTCTTTATTCCAGTAGTTCTTTGTAGGTTGTGTTTTGTTTAGTTCTAGTTGGTGTAAGTTTCCTTTTGAAAATGAATGTGGACTTTGAAATGAAAATGTTTTCTCTAAAATGGATTTAAATTGGTAAAGTGAGTTCTAAAATTGGAATCATTTTGAGTTAGAAAGCTGGTAAATTCTTGGGTTTTGATAAGGAATTGAAGGATGTGACCCTTAGTATTCTTTATGGAGGATCACATGTGTGTGAGTATGTATAGAAAGTGTGTGGGGGTAATTTTTGATGGAAGATGTGGATGGAAATGTATGGACACACATGTGATGATTCATAGGATTCCATGGGTGAGTTTTGAAACATAAAGGGTTTGGAAATTGGTTTTTCCTTAAGGAGTGGATTTTTGGATTTTGAAAAGTGTCTTTTGTATTTGTAAAATTGCCTTGGGATAAGGAAGTTGTGAAAATTTAAATGAAAATAGTGATTTTGGAAAAAAAGTATTTTGGTTGTGTTTATATTTATTTGGCTTCTAGGATTGTTGTCTTGGCTCGATGTGCTCTTTTTAATTGTGTTTTGACTTGATGCTAGTCACAGTTATGTGTTCCTCGTGTTGTTTAGAGTATGCTGCCTAGAAATGTCCCTAAGGTTATAGATGATTCATGACCAATTTCTAGTTCTTTTTGTGTGTTAACTATCCTTTGAGGTGTTAAAGGTTCGTTAGAGGCAGTGATGTGGTTTGAAGGAAGCATAAAGTGTCTTCGTTTTATTAGGAACTCCTAGGGTTGTTAAATTTCATTCCATCTTGGGTTCATTCGAGGGTCTAGTTTTGGACTAGTGTAAGTTGGTTATCCCATCTTCATTGTAATTTTGGGTGACATGAGAAATGTTTGAGTCCACCTTCATTCGAGGGTTCATACCTAAGGAGGTGAGGTTGAGGAAGGTGGAAGAGTTACAGGATGTTCGGTAGGGTCAACCGTTGGTAAAAGATTATGTTAACCACATTAAAGAGCTAGTTCCTAGGGTTCAATCAGTAGTGGTTGGAAATCTGTAACTCTTATTGTTCATAAGGGTTTCCTATATGGAAATAAGTGTAGGAAAAAGGAACCTATTATTAAGGAGTCTTTTTTGTTGGTTCTGGAATCTAGTTTGTTAGAATGCTTCCTAGTGTGAGACCGATGGGGTGGGTTTGAGAATTTGAAGCCATCTTCTTGCATCCCTCTAAAGTCCCGCACTCGATGTGGCCATTTGGGTCACTGGGATAAGTCTTGTAGGAAGAATTTCTTGAGGAAGGAGTTGTGACCAAGGGATTCCTATACCTGACTATGAGGTAGGAGATGCTTTACCCATTAGAGCCCCAGCCTCAGGTATTGGGGTGAAGCTCGCACACAGTTAGGGTTGTCATGGGTATGTGAGACCTTTGCCTGGTTCTTCATATTTTATCTTGGAATAGATACATTTAAGGTTTCATTATTCTTTTTCCCCTTCCATTATAAGTTCATCATGTCATTGTAAGGTTATGATGGGTTTGTTCTGTTGTTGTCAAAGCATTTCTAATTGTTTTAATGTGGATTTTTGGAGTAATTTGTTTTTCTTAAGGGATGTTTGGACCTTGCATGGCTTGGTCTCACTTTTAGTTCCTATTGTGCTCATTGGAGATGTAAGTGTTTGGAAAGATCAATTTTTGAAGGTGTGTTCGGCTCTGATGTTTGGTTCAAATTTCTTTTTGCAGGTTTTCCTAGTGTTGGGAATCTAATTCTAGTGGTTTTTTGGTTCCTATCATGCTAGGGGAGTTAGATAAAGTTCATGTCGGGAGTTCTCGGCCTCGTTTGGGGTGTTTTTTGATTAATTTCGAGGAAGGGTTGTATTTTTTCTCTTATCCTGGTAACCTAGTTTTCCGGGTTCAATTGTAGTGGGTTTCTTGTTTAAGTCTTGGTGGAGTTGTTTGGGTTTTACTGTTCCCAAGATAGTTGATTTCTTGTGGTGGGGAGAACCCCCCTCATGTTCTCCCCTCAATCTTAGGCTTTAGGTTCTTATTAAATCAGTCGGGTGTGACCTATGGAGAGTAAGGTCTTCCCGGGATTCACAGTTTTCCTCGGTTTTTTTTGGGCATGGACTTGAGTTTTGGTTAACTATCAGCTTGGTGTCTTTCTGGGGGAAGAAAGTGTCTGTGGTGGGGAGATTTGTCACACACCAACCTCTAGAATTTAATTATTTTAATTATTTATATCCTAATTTTTTATTTTGGGCCGATGCACGGGAACCACACGATTAGCGGAAACCGTACAGTTATCCCAGGAGACCATACAACTACCCAATATTTAAAATTAATAAATTTTATGAAAATAAAATAAAGTAAACATTTAAACCATAATAATAAAAATATTATTGTTTTAGATAATTATATTATTATTATTATTAAAAATTTTATTTATATTATTATTAAAAAAATGAAATGAATATTATTAATATGATGATGATGATGATTATTGTTATTTTTATTATTATTTTTTTATTATTATTAATATAATTTTTCATTTAGTTTTTTATTTAATTTTAGGGAAACCTTAATGGGTATTACCCCTTATCCCTCCCTATGTGTTGCGCCAAACCAACCTCAACCCTACTCCCTCTCTCCTCGCGTCGCCTCCCCTCCCTCATCAACAACCTTCCATCTGACACCATCTTTCTCACTGGTGCGACTCTACTCCAGACGCATCTCCTCTCATCAGTGTGCGGGCCTCCTCTTGTAGAACTTCCAGCTGTTACCCCCCTCTCCGGTGCAACCTGTCCAGCGCGACCCCCTATCTAGTGTGACACCCTCTCTAGTGAAACCCCCTATCTGGCGTGACCCTCTCCTACTTGACCCTCTCTGATGCGAACCCCATTGTCTAGTGCGACCTCTCTCCAGTGCATTTTTCCTAGATTTTGGGATTTTCTTCCCTTTACCAAACCTCAAATGTTAGGGGTTGTTTGTAACTTGATTTTATTGGATTTTAGGGTGGGTGAAGGGTCCATAAGGTCTTATTATCCCTTTTTTTGAAGCTCAGTTTCATCTGCACCCCACCGAGGTAGGTGGTTACATGCCTTAACATTTTTAGATGTTCTTAATATGCTTGTGTTCCTTTATAAATGTGTTCTATAAATTTATTGTGTGGTGTGAAATGTGTTATGAAATTATTTTGGCATGATTAAGTGATGAAAATGGTTTTTATAAGGGATAATGGATATGTTTTGATTGTGTTTTATTATGGTTCTTCTTGAAAGTATTTTCTGAATTGTTTGGGAAATGTGAAGTCTGTTTTCAAGGGCAGTTGTATTGAAAATGTATCAAAAATGGGGTTTTTAAATGAAATGAATTATATTGGGAATGTTAGCCTTGTTGTGCACTTTGAAATATGATTTTAGAATTCAGTAAAAAATGTGAAACATGTTGTGAAATGAATGTGACTTATGGGTGGATTTGAAGCATGCTTTGACTATGAAAAGTAATTGGATCTAATTGTTCATTTTTCTTATTATATTTTTAAATGGGTTCTTTATGAAATGTGGAAGTCTTATTGAAGTGTGTTTTGAAACGGTTTTGGTGTGTGTAAAATGGAAGGTTCCTTGTTTGTGGAAAAGAGTGGGATTCTTGGAAATACTTAGAGAAAAGAAGATTTCACATTATTTGGAAAAATGGGTTTTGAATTTATTTTGGAAAATTCATTTGGGGTGTGAAAAACATAAAGGACCATTTGGAACCGCTTAGTTTAAAAATAGTGTTTTACTTTAACATTGTCGTTCTTAAAAGTTTAATTGGTTTTTGAATTGTATATAGGTTCCTTTTTTTGGATTAATTTTTTTAGGGAATTATGATGTTTATGGATTCTTGTTTTTTAATTAAGTTGCGTTGGTCACTACTTTATGGTTTCGAGTCATCGAGTGTACGTCAAATCGCTTACATATGCATAGTTAAGTATATATATATATATATGTAGGTTCCGTTGTTATGTGTATATTCATCCATGGTAGTGAATATACATGAATGGGTATAGGTGTGCCTATATATATATATATATATATATATATGGAAATGCATACATAGGTGAGTAGAGATGGGTATATGCATATAAGTATATATTTAAGGACCCCATTGAACATATTTATGGCCATAGGGGTGTGTGAATAGGGGCTATATCTTCTTATATGTATGTTAATATGCATATACTTAGTGGGGGAGCAACAACTCTTAGTTAAAAAGCACCAAGGGACGAATTTTTGGTTTAGTTCCATTCTAAGGTAGGATCTCTATGCACTAACCTTTAAATTTATGAATCATTTATTTCTTGCATTTCACATCTTAATTTTATATTAATTATTGATATAGAGTTATTAGCAATTTTTTGTCTTGAATTAGAGTGGGTTATCTCTTGTAATGTGTTGCAATAAATGACTTGATTGCATTTTTCACATCAAGTGCTTGATGAAATGACCCTTTGGCCTTTATAAATGTGTTTTAGATTTAAGATGATGGTTTGGGTTTCTTAAATGGGTTTTGAAGTGTGTTTTTGGTTTTCAAAGTGGTGTGTGTTTGTTTCTTTAAGAAATGATTTGAAAAGTGATGGTTGTACGAGGCCCGGTTGGAACTTTAAATAAAATGGTTTTATAGAAAAACCCTCCTTGGAATGGGTCCTCGCCTTGTTGATTGAAAAAGATGGAAGTTTCCATGGTTTGGGGATTCCTAGGTTCTCCCATGTTGTCTGGTACTTAGTATTCTATGGAAGATGATTGAGATACATGTGATGGTTGGTTTCTCTTGTTTGGTGTTTTCCATTTCCCGTGTTGTATGTTTGTTAATCTTGTTTTCTTTGCATAGTATAGATTCTTGATAAAGGTGATAGAATGGTTTCAAGTGTTTATGGGAAAAGGTTTTGAAAAGGTTTTAAAGTACCTTCCTCCCTTTTTAGTGTAAACATCACCTCCTTTAAAATTCCATTGTATGCTTCTTAAAAAGGGAATCTGGATTTTAATTGAAAAAGGAAAATGAACTGTGATTTGTTTTAAGACTAAGATGTGTGAAAAAGTAGTTTTATACATTTTATTTCAAACTTTAAATTGATGGATCTTTTACTTAAAGAAAATGAATATAGTAATATATTTTTTGGGAATGCCAAATTAGTTTTAAAACTCACTCATATAGTTTATTTTTGTTTTTATCTTAGAGTGGTGTTTCTTGATCGGACTCAATCATCATAGTGCGATGTTGGTTTGAGGTTGGTGGTGACCCATAGGGTCACATTGAGGTATATACAGTTTTATTTTCTTATCATTTATAGTTTTTGTTTTCATTGTTCAGTTTTTATTTATTTGTATTTTATTTATGGGATAAATAATTCCCACCTATTTAATTTTGATGCCTGACATTAGATTATAGAACTTGGGGATCAGGAACACCCTTCAGGCCATGCTACGAGCTGGATTGGGTGCCTGGTTCAGGGTCAACCCAGTTTGGTTCATGAAACTCTTCTTTCTTTATATCTTGAGAAGGAAATTTATTTTTAAGAGCATAGATAACCACAATACCTTTTATTAGAGTATAAAAAATTTCAAAGTCGAATGATTGTAGGTATTAAACCCATCACCTATACTAAATGTTTTAATCATTTTAAGGAAATATGTACCAAAAAACTTTTGATTATAGTAAATGATAAAACTTTACCTTTAAATATAGCGACACAAAATTTTGAGGGAATTAACAACCATTGAACGTTCTAAATCATGGGTGGGATAAATCCTATAATGAGTTATAAGTTTCCATGATCTATACACCACCACATGGTCTCTTTTTATAAGCATTATACCCAAACCTGAGACCAAAGAATCACAATAAAACACATAGAAACGAATAAACTTTAGTAGAGTTAGAATCTATGATGAGTTAAAAAACCACTTTAGTTCATAAAATGATGACTAACACTTTGAATCCCCCCAAAAAACCACCCCTTCTAGGTGAGAGTAGTCAAATGAGAAACAAGCTTTGATAAATCCTTTATGAACCACCGATCACATTCCACCAGACCCAAGAAGTTATGAATATCAAATACATTTCATGGTTCTTCCCATGAAATGAAAACAATCAATTTTTTAGGACTAACTCAAATACCATGTTCTGAGATCACATTTCTCAAGAACTTGACCTCTTGAATACAAAATTGGAATTTAAAAGTTTTTCATAATGGTAGTGATCCCTTAGAATTCCCAAATCACACCTTAAGTTATTTACATGCTCTTATTTTGTCCTAGAGTATACATGAATATCATCCACAAGCACCATGACAAATGTGTCAAAAATAATGGTGGAAAATTTGGTTCATTAGCACCATGAAAACCATATGAGAGTTAGTTAGACCAAATTAAATCATGAAGTACTTAAAAGATCCATACCTTCTCCTGAAGGAAGTATATAGAATATCTAATTCCTTGACCCTAATCTAGTGATAACTAGAATAAAGATCAATCCTAGAGAACTACATTTACCCTTTTAATTGATCAAATAATTAATCAATGAGAGGAAAGGTATATTTATTATTGATCATTACTTGATTTAGTTTTTTGATGATCAATTCATAAGGTAAGAATTCTACACTAGTGAAAAAGGATTTTTTATGTCAGTTTTTTTGTTTTTTAATATCATTTACAACGCGATTCTATTACAGGGGGTGTTATAAATATGTTTTTAACATCAGTTAATTAAAATAGACATTATAAATATAATTTGGATGAAGTTTTTCATTCCATTTATGAAATAACTGATCTGAAAGTTCAATACTAGTTTATTTTTCATGTAGATTATATAAAACTCGATGTGAAAAATCATATCATTCTCGGTTTTCAAATTGGTTTTAATATAACTAATGTGAAAAATATTTTACCATGATTGGTTTTTAAAAAACCTGATGCGGTAAATCCTATTTTAAAATTTTTACATATGTTATTTTATAGCCAACATGAAAATATTTTTTTAAATAAAATAAAATTAATTTATCCCTTTGAACAACACATCATCATACCAAAAAAATAGCTGTAGAAAAACAAAAACATACCAAAAAAATGATAGTATAAAAATTACAACAACAGAAAAATTTACAATTTGAACTTTAAACATTACAATGTATATTAAAAATAAACTAAAACCTGATCATACCTATGAAATAATTAACCCATTCAATTTTTAAGTGTCTTATCTCTTATCTAGTATAAGGATAGGGGTCATTAAAAATATACAAATGAAAAATAAATCATTTAACATGTATTTAGAATAAATCAAATAAAAAATTAAAAGAAAGGTTTATAATAAAATATAACCTTTTGGAAATTTGTAATTATCCCTTTTGAAATTATTTAAAACATAAATCATAGAACATAGTATCCACATTAATTTAATCCTTTTCTATGATATTTATATTTAAAATATATTTTTTCAATTTAAAATAAAATTTCAAGTACTTATAACTAAAATGTAGTAATTTTTAATGAAAACTAACCTTTACCTTTATATATTTGATATTTTCACTTTGATTTCTTGTTATCTCTCTAAAGTAATTCTATAAAATTTTTGAAAATAATATGTATGAAATAAAATTATATGTCATTATAATAGATATAAGTATTCAAATATTCAAACATACATGATCAATACATTAATAAAATCATCTCACACTTCACCATAGATAGATAATATCCATTAAAGTGTCTTCTCTCTTGGAAAAAACTCCCAACATATAATGGCTACAAATATATAAAAAATATAATGGGAGTGGTTATTCTATTAATATATATAAAACTTTATGAGATACAGGTTTCATACTCTTAAAGATAAGGAAGCATCTAACAATAAATGATTTCATTATTTTGAAGTCTTTTAGAAATATAAACATTTATTTCTGTATCAATCATTGTCCTCACTATTGGTGAAATAAATTGTGGGTCCATAAATCCATATAATTTTTTCATTTCATGCTGTATAAAAATATTATAAAATACCTAATAAAAAAACTCAAGTATAAAGTTTCAATAAATTAAAATAAAAAAAAGATATATATTAAGCGACTTACATTGAAAAGACTTGCATCATGTTGATGCCCAACTCATCTCTAGTTACAAGCTCCATGATATCATTTTTAAAAAGTGTCAATGTCATTGCACACCAAAAAATATCATCTTCCATTAAAATTTCATAAAAATCCATTTTTTTGAATATGTTGATAATCTATCAAATAATAGAAGAAGTTGTATCAGAAATCATAACACCCTGTATTTTTTGTTTTCCATATAGTATGTATTTACCTTTAATTCATTCCTATAAAAAAGATAAATATATAAACTTTAAAATGTTAAAAAAATAACAACATAAAATAAAGGATATAATATAAACATACTTCTATGTTAATTTTTCAAACAATTCTAGAATGAAAAACTAAAATATAGTCGATACTTTGTCCAACTATACTGACCTCATATGTAGGAAATGATATTCTTACTAATCTAGCTTTAATATCCTATACAATGACCCTATGATTCTCTATATCTATCTATTGATGATGAATATTATAACCAATATAATATATCATACCATATACTACAATATAATGTTAGGTATCATCAACAAATAACTCATAATAAATGGGATATTATGGAGGAGGAGGTATAAGAGTTGGATAATTAGGAGGATGTGGAGGAGTGAGATCTGCAGGCGGAGGTCGAGGAGTTGGATTGGTAGACTAAAACTATCTTTGCATGTCTTTAAACATAGACTGTACCAAATCTACGATCTTTTCCTCTATCATCTCACAAATATCCTGAACTTTGGCTTCTAAATAATTTATGTTTATTTTATAAACATCATCTATTGAAGAAGCTTTAAAATAAGGAAACACTTTTTTATCAACACGCCTGTCGGGTATCCTCATACAAAACCATAGTGTTTGGGATTTTCTAATGCAGTAATTAAAAATATCTATCCTACCCTCTTCTATGAAGGTCCTATGTGTGATATTCTCCTCAAGATATTCCTTTATAAAATATTTGTAACAGTTTTTAGTGAATAAAAATAAATGGATAATTGATTTAAATTAAATAAATAAATATAGTAAACATCTTAAAATCCTCTCAGCTAAAACCCACAACTCTTCTATAAGATATTTTCCCTTTTTTCTCATATGATCCCTCTTCTATTTTCATGCCTAACTGGGGGGGGGGGGGTTAACCTCTATGGAGCTTGAAGACACAACTCTCAGTTTTTGATTTTTATTCATTTGTTCTTCTAATAACATATACCATCCACGAGATAAATTATGAGGGCATACATTTATGGATTGGATATCATGATGAGATATCCTTATTTTTTATAAATTAATAATAATAAAAGTGTTAATATGACTATTAATATGAAAAAAAATCTAAAAGCTAACATTTCACTTACTAATAATTCTTGTTGTCATATAATTTCATCAAATTGATTCTATGTATCTTTATATATAAATGAATATATATCACATGGATTTTTATGTTTTATATTCTTAAAAATAAAATCCAATGTGAGGGTTAATTTAAAATACCTCTATATCCTAACAGTAAATGATAAAAATTTCCTCTAGACTCCTCCAATGTTAGGCATATCATTTTCATATGATGAGAAGGGGGAGAACCTATATTAGTATAAATATTTCATGATAAGTAAAATAATAACAAATGATCTTACCAAAACTATGTCCCATACTTGAGATATTTTCATTTTTTCAATGCTTCAACAATCAGTAATCAAAATACTAACTTTTATTTTAGCCTGAAATGAAATAAAAATCTTGAATTGTATTGAATTTGGACCCATTGGAATATAATTATCATAAAAGTAAACTAGTATCCTCTAGTCCTATATATGAGCAAATTATAATTTTATTAATCACATTATAACACATTTACCAAACCTCGAACAATTTTTACCCTATGTTAGTAGACGCCTCTTGTGTAGAAGGATGAAGAGGCTCATCAATAGGAATATGTGCATCATCCTCCCTAGAGGTATGTGCAGATCCTCTCAAGTAGTATGTGGGGGGATTGAACTTTTGATCTTCCATTATACTACAAATCAAAGTTACAAACAATTAGTGCACAAATATACAAATATAACTATTACATACAAATGTAAATAAAAAATGAAAAATGATAAAAAAAAATGTAAACTAAACTAAACACATTTTTATTCATATTTTTTAGAGTTAACTAAAATTATAACAATAATAATGAGATATTAAATGACATAGATGAATAGAAAAAAAATCCAAAAATTATGTGTGAATAAAAAAAATTAGTATAAAAATAATCAAATTAAACTATTATATATAAAAGGATATATAAAATGAAAATTGATTGAACAAAAATTAAACTAAACTAAAAACATTATTATTAATATATTTTAAATTAGTTAACTAAAATTATAACAACATTAATGATAGGAAAAATTAAATAACCGAATGAAAACAAATTTTATAAAAAAATATAACATTGAACATATTGAATTATCATAAATTAAAAAAATCATAAACCTAAGTCTAAAAACAATCAATCATAAATTAAAAAATATATAAGATGGGAGAATAATCAAAACTACAAATATAAATAAAAAATATAAAGTTACATCAAAGGAAAATTAGAACTAAAACTAAAAATTAAAATGAATTAGATGTATAAAAAACCAAAAAAATAAACAAAAACCATAAATTGATATTAGAACCAGGATTATTGAGAAGGCAACACCAACAAGAAGAAGGCTCAAGTGGTGACCAACAATGGATAATGGTGGATGGTGGTGGTAAATGAAAACTAAAATGTAAATATAAATAAAGGTAAAATTGAAGCTACAAATACAAATTCAAATAACATATATTCCTTAAAAATAAAAACAATAAACAAAAACTATAAATTGATATTGGAACTGCGACGATTGAGAATTCAACACCAATAGGAAGAAATCACAAGTGGCAGCTGAAAATAGATGATGGCGGTGGATTGCAACTCAAAGATAAAGTGACATCAATGAAAAATTGTAACGACAAATAAAAATATCTTGAATTAATAGAAAATGGAAAAAATAAACACTAATCATAAATTAAAATTAGAATTGATATGAGAGACACCAATAGGAAGAAGCGTGAGCAACAGTCGATGATGGGTAATGGTGGACGGTGGTGGTGGATACCAAATGAAAGATATTCAAACCCAATGATCAAATAACGAAGGGATTCGAGGACATGGATCAAAGAATGAATAGATTCAAGGCCACATATCTAATATAGAAGGGTTAGGGTTCACCTCATGAGAGAAAAAAGAGTGACACCACATGTAATAATGAAACAAATATAGGTCCTTATAATAGAGTATTAAAATTATAAAGAATTTCTATATCATTCACTTGGTAACTGATACATAATATTATATTTTTTACATCGTTTATTCAATAACCAATGTGTAAAACCATTTTTTCACATCGTTTACTAAATAATTCTCAGTGAATTTATTGGTGTTTTATTTTCCACATTGGTTACTCAATAACTGATGTCAAAAATCATCTTTTCATGTTGGTTATTGAATAACCTATGTGAAATATATTAATTTTTTATTTACTATGTCAGCTATTGAATAACCATTATGTTAAATCAAATTTTCATGTTGGTTATAGATTACCGACCTGAAAAAAATTTCTAGATAAAGCAATTTCCTACTAGTGACATCATCCTTCTTGGAAAAGAGCACAGAATATGCCTAAGGTGAAACACTCAGGAATATAATTCCTATAGCCCTAAAATAATCCCACTAAATTTTCATCACTTTTTACTTATCAGGATCCATATGGTAAGATGTCATCGATATTGGCTGGGTTCCTGGCACCAGGACAATATAGAACTCCACCTCCCTCTCTAAAGGAAAACCCAAAAAGTTATCTTGAAACACTTTAGGAAACTCATTAAAAACCATAAGAATTACACAGCTAAAAGATTCATGTCTTAGTTCAACAAAATATATAGACATTAACTTACCATCCTCATAAAAAGAAGGCCCCAACAAATTGGACCTCAGGACCCAATCACCTTAAAACATATGAGAGTTCCCATTAGAGGTTATAAATGATACTTGTCAGAAATAACAATCGATATGAGACTTTTGAGAAATAAAAAAACCCATCCCAATTATAACATTGAATATGAATAATTTTAAAACCATTAAATCCCAAACAATATCAATGTCACAAACATAGAAAGAGAATGAGGGGCACTGAAAACCCTTCTCTATCTTCTTTCCCAAAGGTGTCGCCAATTCCATAATGAATGACATGAGTTCAATTGAAAATTTTAAAATATACACCATTAGATTTGATATGAAGGAGTGATATGCACCTGTATTAGGTAAATAAGTCTCTAAGTTATAATAAATAGAAATTGTACCACTTACAGTCATATGACCTATATCAACTTCCATATGATACTCTTCCACTACGTCTAACCGCTTCATTCCAAAAGATTATGGATGGAACCTTGAAGTTTTTTAAGAATACCAATGGGATGAATATCCTCTAGCTTTTTAAGAGGTTAGTCTAGAATGAAGAAACTAATAGAACTTTTTCAAGTTACCATGACACCACACAAGTTGTAAACTTTCATAGGCATGGGACAACATCACTTTGTGTGTCCTACCTAGACACAATGGTAATAATTAAAATCACTAAACACAGATCAAAGTTATAGAAGAGACTTATTAGAAGCACCAACACTATTTTACATATTAATATCACTCCACTTCATTTTTCTCTTATAAGAACCATTGAAACTACCACTAGAGGAAAAAGGAATTACGACCAGCCCTGACTTTCCCTCTAGGTCAGTCTCTTCCATTAGATCCCTATCCAACACCTCAACATAAGTGGTAAGATTTAACATACATAAATTAGACAATATATTAGATCAAACACCCATATTAAACCTCTAATCCTTCATATTCTCATTAGATATAACCTCAGGAGAAAATAGGGAGAGCACAATGAAGTGATAGGCATACTCCATCACTGACCGATTCCATTAATCAAGGGTGATGAACTCCATGGATTTCTCCATGTTCATAGACTATGGGTTTAATTTGTAACACCATAATATTATATATATATATATATATTCTTTGAAATAAACATGAAGTATTAGATAAATTTTTTTAAATGAAACCCCAAGTCTAAATGAATCGTGATATAGTTTAATTGTATAACCCTGCCACTAAATTGGTGGTATGAATAAGAATAAAAAAATTATAAAAAATATTTATAAGGTTTATATATTATAAAAATTTTATATTAATTTATAATAAATAAATACTCATCTTTTATTAAATTCATTTTATTATTCAAAAATAGATTTTCTTGAAAATGGGTTTTATAACATTTTATGCAAGAATATTATAATTAATTTATGAAACTTCAAAATTTTATTTTATAGAAAATATATAATTTTTGAAATCAACATATAAAAATTAACTTAAGGTGAAATGTTAGGTTTTTTTTCCTGAAAGGATTAAATTTTCAGTGAATAATAAAAAACTACCAATTTTATAGAAAACTATCATTTCTATTTAAGTTTTAACGAAGTACCATTTTGTTTTTAAATTATATTAAAATTTAATTAGTTAATTTTTATTAAAAATTATTCACTTAATTTCATTATAACCTAAATTATTATTAATTTTGTTATAAAAAATTTTAATACCTAAAAATTCATTTTTCTGGAAAATCATTTTTTTACGTGTTTTGAGGATTTATTTTGAAAATAAAATTTTTAACATATATAAATTGAATTAGATAAAATTTATTCAATATTTATAAATCATCAGGTCAATTTTTTTTAATGAGGACACTTTAATTTTTGGTCATAATGAATAATAAAAATGGTAAAAATTTGTTACCATGGTAAAGGTTAAAACGAGTTTACCAGGGGTTAAACCAAGAGATAAAGGAAATATTACCTATTAAACTTATATAAATCCTATTTTATAGCCATATTTTGGTCCAATTTTATCTTTACTTTTAATACTTTTCCATTTGGAAGCATTTGGATTAAATAAGGCATTATTATATTTTAATCTTTTTAAAAATTTGAAATTTGTCCTCCCCCTCCCTTATAAATAGATTACACCACTCCTATTCACACTTCATGAGCCTCATATATTATATAATAAATATCCTACTACTATCTTAATATCCCTACCCATGTCCCATATTTCATGGTTTGATCATAATACCATCATTTCAAGTCTTAAGTTATAAGCCAATGGAGGTTTCTTAATAAATAGGTATAATTCTTCACCAATTAATTTCAATTTTATTTATTATTTTATATTCTACAATACATGGTATCCATTATTAAATAGTAAATTCAGTATCTTAAATATAATTAATTGTTATTATGATGATGTATCAACCATTTTCCATCTCCTTTCCATTAAATAGGAAATGAAAGTATCTCTCATGTGTATGTGTGGACTACCGTATCCACATAGTGATATGATTACTTTTCCATCACCATAATTCATGGTTGGTTATTATAATGTATTTAATATTTATATAATATATTTATAACATAATTATTCTCTTTTAATTATAATATCTTATATACATTATTACCTTTCCATTTGTTGGAAAATGATAACGTCCCACGTGCATACGTGTGGACTACCACCTCCATGAAGCGATACGATCTATTTTTCATTTATATTTTACATGGATGGTAATAAGGATATATTTAATTAATTTATATAATATTTATGATATAATAATTATTCTATAAATTTTTATAATTATTTACCTTTATTTCATTCCAACAATCGAAAAGTAGAAACTTCACTCCTATGTACCATCTCCATGAAGGGTTGTAATTCATTTTTCATCATCAATTTATATGAATAATTATAAAAGTGTATATAATGAATAAATATGATACATATTTCATGATTTATATTATAGATACGATGAAACCATTGACAAGGTGAAATTACCAGAACCATTGAATTGAAACATGCATGAAAAAAGGACAAGTTTCACCTGAATGTTCATTTAATGAAGAAATTGTTAATAAAAGGATATTTGGAAATTATAAAGAAATTATATATAGTAAGTTAAGTATTAATAATATTATGAAATATATTTATAATAAATCTATATTTATTTTACAAGATATTTGAAGGCATACGATGTAAGACAAAATTTGAGGTAAGAGTTTATCATCTCAAATTTTATTCTTTTAGACATATGTCATGTTATAAACCTATCATATTTTTGGACATGTATCTACTAAGTCTTTGATATTATTTATCATTAATAACCCTATATTCATGGTATTTTAAGTTTCATTTGAAGTTATTTCATTTAAAAGGGTTATGATTAAAAAGCCGTCATAACTGTAAGGGATTTATATTACAAACTCATTTCTTTTCAGGATTATCTATGAAAAATTTTTATTAAGGGAAATTATATGGATATTTTCATTTTAAAATAATCTATTTTAATCTAATTTGGTTATTATTTGAGTTTTTATGTATTATTACTATTTAACTCTCTTGGTACTTAAAATTATCAAGAAAATATTCTTAAAGAAAAGTCGACCTTATTTCCTCTTTGAATGATGGAATTTTTCTTCTATAAAAATAATTTTAATTTTTTTTATGAAAGTTATTAACTATAATTGATTTTTTCTAAAAATGTACTTTTCATTAAATTTTAATTTAGATATAAAAGTTTAAAAAATATTTCTAATTTTTTTTCCAAATTATTCATTTTTTAATTTTTTCAAAATCATTGAAGGAATGTATTATTTTAATATATATGTCATGAATATATTTTCCTACCATAATGAAAATTATTTTATTTTATTCTCCCTTTAAAAGTTTCTATGGTTATTTTAAAATAAAATTATTTTCTTAGTATTTTGATAATTTTTAGTCAAAATTATATCAAAAGAAAAGGATATTTTCTCATGTTTTCAAATAAATGTTCAAATAAACTTTTAAAGGAATATTTTAACGACGTAAACATACTTTAAGGATTGTTATAATTCAATGGGGATATAATATTATGATATAATGTACTTTATTTATCAATATTTTTTATGATGATGATGATTTTAGGATGATTATATGAAACCCCTTTATTTAACATTGGTTAATTAAGTTACGATGAAACCTTTATGAAAACCATTTCTTTTCTATGAGTTTTGGTATAATGAAATGATGAAATGTTTATGAAACTCATTTACTTTCCATATGTTGTGATATGATGATATGATAGATGTTTTATGATTATGTGGAATATATATGTATGGTTTTCATTATATGATTGGTGGACCCATAATTATATAGCCCTCCAATGGATTGGGTAAAGATGGGTAAATCATGAGATAATAAGGAATAGAATGAGGAGTGAATATGATTTAATAAGAGACTATTTCCACTATAATAGTCTTCTGAGTGAACTATAACTAAGGAAAAGATGTAATAGAGAGTGAACCCAATCCACAATAATATTTTTAGTAGTTAGAATTTTCTAATTAAATTAATTTATATTCTAATTTGTGTGCAAAAAAATTATGTATTATGCTTATGATATGTTCTCATGGCTCACGATTGATTATTAATGACTCTAAACACTTATGAATTATGAATTTTTTATGACAAATCCTAAATCCATGATTTATGATAACCGATAATTGATTGGGGTGGTATGATTTTCATAAGTTATGACCATGTTATCATACCCTTATTATTATATTATACTCACTTATGATAATTGATTTATATCTCCTATTTTTCCCTTTACTAGGCATCTGAGTTCACCCTTTCTTATGTTTACTTTCCACAGATTATGAAGAAAAGTTTTAAGTAGGGTATGTTTAAGAAGTGTACTATGTGAGAATATATTTGTGAGAGATGTTAAATATATTTCATGAAATAAGATGAATATGTATATAGTATCCAAATACACCAGACCTGTACAGTTATAGGGAATGCATTGTAATGATTTGTTTTTAATATTAATCTAAAATGATGTAATATATATGTTTGAAATTCTTGGGTTACCTCAATTAGTACCAGAGAAATGTTGTTTTGAAAACTAGGGTAACAGAAATTTAGTGAGAACCCTTAGGATAAGTCTATGTATAGGAGAATATCCTAAGTTATTTTAAATAAAAGATTGTGGTTTTCCTAGAAAATATATCACTATTTAGATATTGTAAAGTGGATGAGGCTATGTTATAGATACAACCAGGGGTAAAAACTATAAAAGGGGTGGATTGGGTATTAACTCGATCATTATTGGTTCATGATGAGTGGGCCTAAGACTGCACACTTGGATAGACACTCTAGGGGGATATTCTTGAGTAAATTTACATTTTATTTATGAACCATTATAAAATATTAGAATAGATGATGATAAAGGAAGACCTAGGTTAAACATAATGTTTCATATAGTGCAAAAAATATTTCATGATTTAGACATATTATGAATATTTTTTCATGATTCATCAATTTGATTAATGATTCTTGATGGTCACACTCACCATTTTGGTTTTAGTAAGGGATTGGAGAGAGAATGATAAAGTTGAGATAGTTATAGGTATGATAAAATACTGAAGAACCCTATTTGAGATTATTTATATGAATTCCTATATATTAGGAAAATTATAAAGGAATGTTATGTCATATTCTCAATGATTAGATGTTGAATTAGCAGTAAAAAATCATAATGTTATGATGATCACATATCAAGTATATAGCTACTCTCTAATAGAAGTTTGTGGGAATATACCACTTGAACATATTATAATTCCCCATATAGTTGAATTTGATGTGTTTTTTGGAATGGATTGGATCTATCTATCTATATCTCATATCAATTACCTATTAAGGGAAATCATGTTTTATATTATGAATCAAACTATGATCATATTTTGGTACGAGGATGAATTTGAACTTCAAATGGAAGTTACTTCCATTTTATTAATTTTACTACTTATTAATGAGGTAAATCTATATATAATGCTTTGGGAGAAACTCAACATCGAAGATATTCCTATTTTTTAGTATTATGATGAAGTATCTATGAAAGAATTTCCTAGTATTACCATGAATTGTGAAGTTGATTTTTCAATAGATTTCATCCCTAATGATACACCTATTTCAAAGAATTAATTTATAATGACCTGGATTAAGTTACATGAATTGAATAAGAAACCCCAAGAGAATATTGATAAGGTATTCAAACTCCCTAGTGCATCACCATAGGTTGAACATGTTATTTTTGTTAAGAAGAAACACGGGTCAATGTATCTTTTAATGAATTGTTGAGAAATTAGCATGATCACTATTAATAAAATGTATCCTCTACCTTGTATTGATGAATTGTTCAATCAAATGTGTGGAGCTTTATAATTTTACAAGATTGAAATTTATTCTGGATATAATCAATTGAGGCTCAATAAGGATGATATATCCATGACAGATTTTTGTATGAGTTATGGTTATTATGAATTTATAGTGATAGAATTTGGACTTACCAATTCCCCTACTATCTTCATAGATATAATGAATAGAGTATTTATATATTAAATTGATCAATTTATGGTAGTCTTTATAGATGATATTATTATATATTAAAATATAAAGGAAGATAATGAATATCATTTGAGGATTGTGATGAATATCCCTAGGAAGAAAAAGTTTTAAGCTAATTTTACCTAGTGTGAATTTTGTCTATAAACAATTTCATTTTTGGGTCACATAATCTCAAGTGTGGTTATATTAGTGGATCCTTGAAATTATGGATCTCAGTTACCATGGTTGGTAGGGGACATTGTTTGGGCTTCTAGGATTCTACCAATTCTTTTTAGGGGATTTCTCATGGATATCTATTCTAATAACCATGTTGACTCATAAGGGAGCCAAGTTCATTTGGATAGATGAGTGTAAAATAAATTTAAAGGACTTGAAAAGAAGGTTGTTTAGTGAACCTATGCTTACACTACTCTATAGTGGAGAAGTTTTTGTGATCTATAGTAATGTTTTGAAGAAGGTATTGGGATGCATACTCATCAAGAATGATATAGTGATATCGTATTCTTCCTAAAAATTGAAAATTCATGAGAAAAATTACCCGACTCATGATATATAGTTGGAAGAAGTAATTGTTTCATTCAAAATATGAAGGAATTATAATTATTGTGAAATATGTGATATATATATTGATCATAAAATCTTGAATTATATAGTCACACATAATTATTTTAATATGAACCAAAGGAGATGGTTTAATTGATTAAATATTATGACTACTCAATACACTACCACCCTGAGAATTCAAAAAAGGTGGATGATAATCTAATTTGGAAATACCATGCTAGTTTTTACATGATGATTATTAAAAGAGATCTACTATTTATTGATTTAAATAATATGGATCATGAAATGATGAGAAAAGGGGGAATATCATATATTTCTCAGATAGATGTTCATCAATCCTTCCATATGAGAATTGAAGAGGTGTAAGAGGATGTAGAATTGTAGAATTAGGTGAGAAAAGTTCCCAAGTTCAACCTTGACTATGATGGATTGATAAGTCTTAGGAACCAAGTATGTGTCCTATTAATACTAGACTTGGAGAATGAGATATTGGATAAGGTTCATAGTTTATCATTCTTTATTTATCTTGGAAGTATGAATATATATAGAGATATGAAAGAGTATTTCTAGTGTGATAACATGAAAATTGATATTGTAGAGTATATATCACAATGATTGGTATGTCAACAAGTTAATACAAAGAGATATAATTTTAAGAGGATGTTGCAACCATTACCCATAAAATAATGAAAATGGGAAAACATTACCATGTATTTCATCATTGGACTCCCCAAAATATCTAAAGGGAATACTTTTTTTTGGATTTTAGTTTATTTATTTATGAAGTAAACAAACATAATTTATACTATATAATATTTCTCTCTTGATCATATTTCTAGGATACACAATAAGGAAGTGGTGACATTTCATGTAGTAACACTCTCAATTGTATCTAATATGGCTATGATGTTTATAAAACGACCCGAACATTTATGAATAAAATTATCTTTATTTTAAATGTCTTATGGATATAGAAAAAAATGCACTAATTTTGTTTTATTATATCCAATTGGATTTAAATGACCATTATGTATCCTTACCATTGATAATATAGCCATTGAACAGTGATCACATGACTAGTATAAATATAGGGTTTTAACAAATCTTTTTGGAATAGACAAAGGAAGTAATGGCCTCAACTAGTAGGATTGTACCCTATGAATCCCATTTATCAGATCTTTCTATGGAGATATTATTTATAGTCTTTTCCCTATACCATGTCCAAGATGAGATCAAAAAATTTAAGCATGAGAGAAACCGTTTACGGGAGAAGTTCAAGCTTATCGAGATCACGATCCAAACCATGTTCACCGAACGGCCCCAAGAAAGCCCCACCATTGCACACCTTACTCTTTGGGAATATGCTGGTGTAATAAAGGGATATTTAACTGTAAAATATCATTATGATTATGTGCATTATTTTTTATAGAATAATGAATATAATTTCATTCTATTATTGTTATTTTGTAAATGATTTTTAAATAACAAAAAATATTTCTGGTTAATATTCAAATTCAATTAAGAAATCTATTTTGATGAATTAATATATTTCTCGAATTAAATTAAATTTTATTAAAATATTATTATTAAATCACTCTTATTAAATATAAAAGATCTTATAATTTTTATAAAGTCAAATGTAATTTTTATTAAGTTTTGAAAACTATATTTTTTCAAGAACCATAAATTTTAAATAAATATTGGTTTTTATATTAAAAGTTAATATTCACATATTTAGAAAATTATTTAGATAAAATGACTATTATTTTTGTAATCAGGACATTGAAATTACCCAACAGTGAATCTTTTATAATTTTCTCAGATAGTTGAATTTTTGGGTAAAAATTAAATACAGTATAAATATATTATGTGTTTATGACATCATAATGACACAATAGTGATGTAATAAAATACTATAAAAGGTATATTTGGAAAAATATATGTTTTTTCCTTTAAAATAATGTAACTTTTGGTTTATTTTATAAAGCCTTAGTGAATCCTCCGTGGCATATAAAATATTTTAAGATTTTAAAATCATTTCCTTGAAAGTGTGACTCACCTCCACATAAGAAAGGTAAATATTTTAATATCTTCAGCCCATATCCTTATAAAATAATATATACCACCCCCTTTTCTAGAAACCATGTGCAAAAAACATGGTATGATTTATGGTTTTGAATATTTATTGTGTAGTGTCCAAAACCAAAATAATAAAGAATCCCCCACCTTTCCTATATAAACCCACCCAACAACCCATTATTCTTCACTAAAACTCTTTGAAACTCGACCACCATCTTCCATACTACTCCATATAGTCCTCCCAAGGTTCTCACAAGCTCCCAATAATCCTTTCCCAAGCCTTTAGAGTCACACATCCAAGTAAGGGGTCACCCTCTCTCCTTTTTCTTCAAGCACCTCTTTTATGTCATGCCTTTTAATTTCCATTTTCTTTATTTGGGATATTTTATTCCATAAATATTTACTATACATTTGATGTATTCATGATGGGATCTTCCTTTCAATCCCATTAACCCCTCTATGATCTTTTAAGCCCACCCGTTACTGTGCTGAAATTCCATAAGGGATTTCTCTCTTCTCATTTCCATTCAAGAATTTGTTTTATATTATATATCTAAAATTTAATTTCATATGATGGGATATTATGTACCATGATAACCTACTATAAATTTCATGTATAAATTATGATAGACCCCTTTCTCTCCCATCAACCCATTTTATGAATTTCCATATGATGTCGTTATGCTACCGAAATTAGACCGTGATTTTCCATGACAAAATCATAATGTAGAGAAAACAATACCCATTCCTATATAAAGGGTATTCAAATTTATGAACATATAATTGTTTATTAAGGAATTAAATATATGTATTCCACATTACTTTATTGTGGAATAAATGATGATGTTGAATGAATCCATGTTATATGATCTATGTGGCACACTTAAGCATGAGATTGAAATGATTATGAAGGGTGAACCCTAATAGCACCCCAATGCATTGTTTAATGTTTAGTATCATGATAGTTCATGTTGGTAAATGGGTTTACCTTATTCCTTTTTGTTAATGATGTAGTGTTTTATATTGTTTCCACATTTCCATGTTATGATAATCATGCGATATCATGCCTTTATGTTCATGTTTCTCTTATGCTCCATTGATATGCCTATTTATTAACAAGTATTGTATTCTTCATGTTTTGACTTGTTTAGTCCCTTACTAGTATTTATAGCTCAAACTTTTCTTATGTATATCCTCAGGTTATCCCATGTAATACTAATTATGAATGAATGTTGTGGTCATGTAAAAGAAATTTTCAATAAAGATGTGTATTTCATGTTTTAAGTTGTTATGTAATGTTCCTAAGCCCCAAATACACTAGACCTCTTGATATTTTGAGTTATATTAAATGAAATTTTATGTAATAAATCATGTTTAAATATTAAATAAAGATTAGGGTTGTTATAGTTGGTATCATAGGATAGGTTTAGTTATTTTTGGGATTAAGATTAGAAAACTCTAGTGAAATCCTTAGGGATAAAACTAATTATAAGAAAATAATCACTAAATTTTGGTGAGTATAGAGTAAGTGGTTTATAAATAAAATATATCCTTGTCAAGATACTAAAAAGTAGAGGTGGATCTAGCACAGATGTATCTAGGGGTAAAACCTGAAAACACCACTTTGAGATAGACTCCAACAGGAACTGGTGCACAACAATGATCCTTGATGCACTCTTGGTTTTACACTCCCAAGGGATACTCCTTGGTAAATTCATAATATTAGTATGAACCATTATTAAGGGAACAAAAAAATTCCCCAAAGAATATATTCTATGAAGTAGATCATGGATAACTTAGATCGAAGCTTAGAAATTCATAAGTTAAAGAGTTAAATGTAATTTATTTGTTTTACCCTTTGTTTATTGGATTCCCCTTTATGTATTTAATAGTTTAAAATATTTACCCTTGATTTTACTTTTATTCTAGCCAATGGCCGATAATAGGTTGAATCAGGCTAACAACTGATGCCAATATCAATGTGATGACTGCACTAATGAGATTCCCAATCTGATGGGAGCGGGAATCACAAACTTTTTCATGATACTCTCTCAGTTAAATCATGTTTTGTATAGAAAATTGGATCAATAGGAACATCCCCCCCAAGAAAGAATAAGTCACAATTGAGAGCTTCATGAGACAAATTCCTCCTACTTTCAATGGATCATCTGATCCCTTAATCACCAAACAATGGATCAAATCCATTGATAAGATATTCTACCTCCTTCAAGGATATGAATAATAGAAATTTATTATGGATACTTATCATATGGAGGGTGAATCTAATCAATGGTGGAAAATGATAAAAAATAAAAAAACTGAGGAAGTGATCAAGGCGATGGGATAGAAGGATTTCTGGAAAAAAAAATTTGATAAATATTTTCCCTCCACCCTCCATCTTAAGATGGAAAGATATTTCCTTGAACTCAAGCAAAAGGATGACTAATAAGTTGGGTAATATGAGGAAAAATTCCCCATAATTTCACATTATGCCTATGGTTTTGTCATTACCCCCAAATAAAAGGTTGACCGCTTGTTTGGTGGGCTAAAACCTAGCCTACGAAAAGCCCTGGAAATCCGTGACTTTGACAAATATGAGGATATTGTCCGATGTGCCCTAAAATTTGAGATGGAGATCAGAGAATATCAGGGGTATAATGGGGATAAGAATAGGATGGTAGACATTAATCCTAGCAGTCTAGTGGATAAATCCCATAGTGCTAAGAAATTTCAGCACCCCACTTGCGGAAGGTGAGGAAAAAATCACCCTTGAATTTTTTTGAAGGGGACGAGGAAATTCTTTAGGTGTGGGAAGGAAGGGAACTTATCTAGTGATTATTAGAAAGAAAAACCTGCTACTATGATAGAGGAAAGGAACTCTCCATTCGATCCTCAACACATTTTTCATTTCTACAACTTTAAGTAACTAGGGAACTTTGCGAACTAGTTCCCTAAGCCAAGGGTTTTCGAAGGCAACCAACAACCTCCAAGGTAGAAAGGGAGATTTTTTTCCATCCCTACTACTGAAGTGAATCCTAATAATGAAGTGGTGACAGGTACACTGTTTATTTATTCAATAATAGAAAACATACTTTTTTTATTCTAGTTCTACACATACTTTTATATCTCAAAAATTTAGTAGAATAATCCAAACACCAACACAAAGAATAGAAGTAGATATGTTAGTGAAAACAAAAGTGGATCAATTATAGAATCCCATGAATATGAATCCTCCCCTATCAAAATTTGTGGATTGAACTTCCCAATGAACCTCATCATACTTACCTTTGTGGAATTTGATTCAATTATTGGCATGAATTGGATTTACCTATATAGAGACAAAATTAATTTCCGTGAGAGGGAAATCACTCTCCATATATTGAATTGACCCCCAATTCTGTAAAAGTGAAAGACAGAGGATGAATCTTCTTTAGCACCATCATCTTAATCATAGATATTAATATCCTATAAGAATTCATATCTTTCTCAAATGATTGAGTCTAAGGAAGAAACCATCCTTGAAGACATGTATATTGTGAGGGAATTCGCTGATGTATTTCCTGAGTAATTGCCTTGTCTTCCTCTAAGAATAGATATTGAAATATTGATTGTTCTTATACTTAGGGAATTCCCAATATCCAAGATTCTATATATAATGTATGTTGTGGAGATAAAGAAATAACTATAGGAGAATCTAGATAAAGGTTTTATATTCCCAAGTGATTCACCATGGGGTGCACCAGTCCTCTTCATCAAAAAGAAGGATGGGTCAGTGCACCTTTGCAGTGATTATCGCGAGCTCAAAAAAATCATGATAAATAACAAGTATCATTTTTCACAAATTGATGACTTGTTCGATTAGCTATGTGGAGTGCAATAAATCTACAAGGTGGATCTGCGGTAAGGATATTTCCATATTAGGGTGAAGAAGGAGGATATCCCCAAGAATTATTTTTATATGAGGTATGGGCACTATGAATTCATATTATTGCGTTTTAGACTCACTATTGCTCCAACAATCTTCATGGACTTTATGAATAGAGTATTTATAGATTACCTCAATAGATTTGTGGTAGTCTTTATAAAAGATATTATAATATACTCCAAAACCATAAAGGAGAATGAGGAGTATCTAAGTACTGTTTTAGAGACCTTGCGAAAGGAGAAGATCTATGAAAAGTACAAAAAGTGTGATTTATGGTTCAAGTAATTCTCATTATTAGGGAATATCATCATAATAAATTAGATATATATGGATCCTAAAAAAAAAGAAAGTTATGGATTGTTGAGACCAATATCTGTGATAGATATCCGTATCTTACTAGGGTTAGTCGGATATTATCACTAAATTTTGAGAAATTTATCATGATTGTCAAACCCTCTTAACAAGATAACTCTTAAGGGAGTAAAGTTTTCATGGAATGATTAATGTGAAGAAATATTTATGGAGTTGAATAAGAGGCTCATCACTTCCCCTGTTCTCACACAACCCACAAGTGGGGAGTTTTTTGTAATCTTTAGCAATGCTTCAAAGAAGGGTCTGGGATATGTGTTGATGCATAATGAAATATTCATTGCCTATACTTCAAGGTAGTTTAATATTCATGAGCCAAACTATCCCACTCATGATCTGGAGTTGGAAGATGTGATCTTTTCATTGGAAGTATGGAAGCATTATCTCTTTGGGGAGAAGTGTGAAATATATTTGGATCACAAAAGTATCAAATATATATTCACATAGAAATATATGAATATGTACCAAAGAATATGGTTAGAGATCATCAAGGATTATTATTCCTCAATCCATTACCACCATGGGAAAGAGAAAAAGGTGGAAGATGCTCTAAGTAGAAAGGACCCCACAATTCTATCATTGATGAGAATTAAAAAGGATATAATATTCTTAGTTTTGATGAATATGGAAATAGGAATCATAAATAAGGAAACATCATCAATACTTTCACAAATTATTTCTCAACCATATCTTTTGGAAAGGTTAAAGGATGCTTAAAAATGTGATGTGGGAATTTAGATGAAAGTGGAAACTATCATAAAATATAAATCCTCAAAGCTCAATGTTAATGAAGAATGAATTGCGAGATTTGGGTCAAAACTATATATTCTATCAAATCTAGAGTTAAATAAAGAAATTTTGGATGATTCACATTGTTCAAATTTATCCATTAACCCATAAAACATAAAGATGTATTGATATCTCTAGGATCACTATTGGTGGGATAACATGAATAAGGAGATCGCTAAATATACATGAAAGTGCTTGGTATGTCAGTAAGTGAAGGCTAAGTGGAGGAAGTCTAAGGGGATGATGTAACCATTACCCATACCAACATAGAAATGGGAAAATATCACCATATACTTTTTCACCAGACTTCCAAAGACATACAAAGGAAATAATTCTATCTGGGTTGTTATGGATCATCTCACAAAGACTTCACACTTCATTTCAATTTGAGAGGATTTATCATGGGATCAACTAGAATGGATATACATTATAGAAGTGGTAAGGATGCATGGATTACCACTATCAATTATGTCTGATCGAGATCTAAGATTCACCTCTATGTTTTGGAAGAGTCTCCAATACACTCTGAACACTAAGTTGAACTTCAGAATGACCTATCACCCTCAAAATGATGGTCAATCCAAGAGGACTATCCAGACACTTGAGGAAATGTTGAGATCTTTATCAATGGTCTTCAAAAGCAGATGGGACCAACATCTTCCTTTGATGGAGTTCTCTTACAACAATAGTTTCCACTCAAGCATCCAAATGGCTCCTTATGAATCCCTTTATGGGAATAGGTGAAAAACACTGGAATATTAGAATGAAGTTGGGGAACAAAAACTTATAGGTCTATAAATGGTCAAATAAATGGTGGAGAAGGCTAAGACCATCTAGAATCGCATCAAAGCTACCCATAGTTGACAAAATAGCCACACTGACAATCATCGATGCGATCTAGATTTTGATTTCGGAGACATGGTATTCCTCCAGATATCTCTATTTAAGAGAGTTATGATATCTGGGAAGAAGGTAAAGCTTAATATAAGGCACTTTAACCCTTTTGAGATCCTTGATCGCATCTGAGTAGTGTCATATCAACTAAAACTCCCACCGAACCTATCTCAAGTATATGATGTATTCCATGTACCACTATTAAGGAAGTACATAACAGATCCATCATGTGTACTCAATCCAGAGGTGGTACCATTGGATAATAACCTCTCCTATGAATAGAAGCTAGTGAAGATATTAGATCGTAGATAAAAAGTTTTATGAAATAAGACAATGTACCTCGTAAAAGTGTTGTGGAGAAAAAACAAGTTCAAATAAGTGACATGGGAACCAAAGGAATTGATGAGGCAGAGTTACCCTCATCTGTTTTAGTGCGGACAAAGGAAATCTTGAGGGAAAAATTTCTTAAGGGGGAAGGTTGTAACGACCCAAACATTTATGAATAAAATTAACTTTATTTTAAATGTCTTATGGATATAGAAAACACATGTAATACTTTTTTTATTATATCCAATTGGATTTAAATGACCACTAAGTATCCTTATCATTGATAATATATCTTTTAAATAGTGATCACATAACTAGTATAAATATAGGTTTTTAAGAAATCCTTTTAGAACAAACAGAAGTGTTGGACTCAAATAGTAGGATCATACCCTATAAAGCCCATTTATCCGAGCTTCTAAGAGAGAAAACATTTATGTGATTTTCCCTATACCAATCCCAAGATGATATCCAATAACTTAAGCATGAGAAAAACTATTTATGGGAGAAGTTCAAGCTCATCAAGATCACAACCCAAACCATGTTCATCGAACGACCCCAAGAAATCCCCACCATCAAACACATTACTCTTAGGGCGTATACTAGTGTAATAAAAGGATATGTAACTACAACCTAGCATTATGATTAATTGATTTTTTTATATAATAATAAATACACTTTCATTATATTATTGTTACTTTGTAAATGATTTTTAAAGCACAAATAGTATTTTTGGTTAATATTAAAATTCAATTAAGAAATATATTTTTATGAATTAATAGATAATTAAATAATATTTTAATAAAATATTATTATTAAATTAATTTTATTAAATAAAAATTATCATATAATTTGTATGAAGTCGAATGTAATTTTTATTAAGGTTTGAAAACTATTTTTGTCAAAACCTGTCAATTTTCAATAAATATCAATTTTTATTTTAAAATCAAAAATTCAAATATTTAGAAAATTATTTAGATAAAATTAATATTATTTTTGGAATCAGGATTTTTGAATTATCCAATGGTGAATTTTTCATAATTTTCTGAGACAGTCAAATATTTGGGTAAAAATTAAATACTGCATAACTATATAATGTGTTTTATAACATCATAATATCCAAATAGTAATGTAATAAAATACCATAAAATGTATATTCGGACAAATATATATCTTTTCTTTAAAATAATGTAATTTTAGGTTTATTTTATTTATTTTATAAAGCCTTAGTGAATCCTCCAAGACATAAAATATTTTTAGATTTTAAAATCATTTCCTTGAAAGTGTGACTCACCTCCACATAATAAAGGGAAATATTTTAATATCTTAGGCCCTCATCCATATAAAATAATTTATACCACTCCCCTTTTCTAGAAACTATGGGCAGAAACCATGATATGGTTTGTGGTTTTGAATATTTTAGTGTGTAGTGTCCAAAATCAAAATAATAAAGAATTCCCCCACCTTTCCTATATAAACCCACCCAAGAACCCATTCCTCTTCACTCAAACTTTTTGAATCTCGACTATCCTCTAGAACCTAATTCCTATAGTCCTCCCAAGGTGACCTCAAGCTTCCAAGAAGCATCTCCCAATCCTTTGGAGTCGCACATCCAAGTAAGAGATCTCCCTCTCTCCTTTTTCTTCAAGCACCTCTTTTATGTAATGCCTTTTAATTTACATTTTCTTGATTTGTGATATGTTATTCCATACCTACTTACATTTTATGTATAAATTATGGTACCTTAATTTAACTCCCATTAACCCCCCTATGATATTTTAATCCCACCCATTACTATGCCGAAATTCCGTAAGAGATTTCTCTCTTCTCATTTCCATTCAAGAATTTATTTTATATTATGCATCTAAAATTCCATTTCTCATGTTGTGATATTATGTTCCATGATCAAATATTTTCAATTTCATGTATAAATTATGAGATACACCTTTATCTCTCATCAACCCATTTTATGAATTTCTATATGATGTTGTTATGCTGCCAAAATTGCACCATGTTTTCCATACCAAAATCAACATGTAGCGAATACCGTACCCATTTATCTATCAAGGGTATTCAAATTTATACACATATACTTGTCAATTTAATACTTACATGTATATATTTCACATTCCTTGATAATGGAATAAATGATTATGTTGAATGAATCCATGTTATATGATCTATAAGGCACACTGAAGCATGAGATTGAAATGATTATGAAGGGTGCACCCTGATAGTGCTCTAATGAATTGGGTAATATTTAGTATCATGATAGATCATGTTGGGATAGGGGTTCACCTGATTTATATATAGGACTTCTCTCCACTATCTTAGGATAGGGGTTTACCTGATTACTTTATGTTAATGATGTAGTGTTTTAAGTTGTTTTTACATTTCCATGTTATGATAATCATGATATATCATGCCTTTACATTCATGATTCTCTTATGATTAATTGATATGACTATTGAATAACATGTATTTTCTTATTCATGTTATGCCTTTTTTACTCTTTTATTTGGATTTATAGCTCACTCTTTTCTTATGTATGTCCTCAGGTTATCCCATGTAATGATAAATACGAAGGAATATTGTGGTCATGTAAAAGAAGTTTTCAATAAAGATGTGTATTTCATATTTTAAGTTGTTATGTAATGTTTCTAAGACAAAAATACAATAGAACTATCAATCTTCTAAGTTGTTTTAAGTGCAAGTTTATGTCATAAATCATGTTTAAATATGAAATAAAGAGTAGGGTTGTTATAGTTTACCTCTATGTTCTCGAGAAGACATCCCCAGGCTCTGGATACAAAGTTGAGGTTTAGTACTGCATATCATACTCAGATAGATGGTTAGTTTTTTTGAACCATTAAAACCCTAGAATATATTTTTTTTTCATGTTATATGGATTTTAAATTTGGTAGGTATAAACACCTTTATGTAGTCAAATTTTCTTACAAAAATAGCATCCACTCGAGTATTCAGGTGGATCTTTATGAAGCCATCTATGGAAGGAGATATAAAATCCAAAATTCTAGGATAAAGATGGATAAATAAGGATATTGGTACATGATATAGCATAGGAAATGGAAGATAATGTTGTTGTAATTCAACATCACATTAAGGGATATGAGAGTAAATAGAAGAGTTCTAATGAAGATTGGTTGCAAGATATACAATTCAAATTTGGTGAGAAGGTATTCCTATGAATATCTCCTTATATGAGGGTTATGTGATTTGGAAAGTAGGAAAAGATGAGACCCATATATATTAGTCCCTTCTATATTCATTATTCTATCAGGATGGATTTCTATCACTTGGTGCTTCCACCTAATCTCTCTCAAGTTCATGATGTTTTCCATGTATCTATCCTAAGGAAGTACATAACTGATCCTTTACATGTATCAAACTTAGAGGTTTTACCACAAGATAATAATCCATCATATAAAGAAAAACCAACAAAAATTATTGATCTCAAAGATAAACTTCCACTAAACCAGACTACTCAACAAATTAATGTTCTCTGGGGGAATAATAAATTTGAGGAAGCTAAATTGGAACCTAAGGATGTGATGAAACAAATATATCCTCATTTTTTATTATAGTATTGATATAATTTCAAGGAAGAAATTCATCTTAATTGGGGTATAATTTACCACCATGATATTATATATATATATACATTCTTTTAAAATAAACATGAAATATTTGATTGCTTGTTTAACATACAACCCCGAGTCTAAATGAACCATGATATAATATACCATTATGACCTACTTGTTAAATTGTTTGTATTAATAAAAATAAATATATTTTGTTATATATATAAATATTTTATATTATGAAAATTTATATATTAATTTATAATAAAAAGTAATCAATTTTCAGCAATGTTATTTGATGATCAAAAATATGTTTTCATAAAAAATTGGGTTTATTACATTTTTGGCATAAGTATTATAATTAATTTATACCAATTTTAGAAATTTTATTTTATAAAAATGATATCATATTTTAAATTATAATAAAAAATTATCTTAAGGTGAAATTTTGGTATTTTTATGAAAAGATTAACTTTTCATAGAATAGTAAAAAAATATAGATTTTATAGAAAAGCATATTTTCCATTCTAGTATTAAAAAAGCCCCATTTTTTTGAATTGATCATAAAATTTAATTTGTTAATTTTTATTAAATATAATCCAATAAATGTATTTGGAATCCAAATTATTCTTAATTTTGATATAAAAACATTTTTATGCTTGAAAATTTATTTTTTTGGAAGCCCGTTTTCGATTTGTTTTGTGGATTTATTTTTAAAAAAATTCTACCACTTATTGAATTTGAATTTTATAAAATGTATTAAATAATTTTAAATCATAATATAAAAATTTGGTAATGAGGACACTTTGATTTTTTGTCATAATGAATAGTAAAAATAGTAAAAATTTGTTACCATGGTTAAAGTTAAAATGGGTTTACAATAGGACTAATCGAAGAGATAAGTGTAACATTTCTAATTAAAATTTTCAAAATCCTATTGAAGAGACATATTTTTACACTATTATATCCTAAATTTGAATCCATGTACATTTGGAAGCATTTTTCTTGAATAATACATTATTATATTTTAATATTTTGAAAAATTTCAAGTGTGTCCTCCCCCTACCTTATAAAAATATGCCACCTCTCCTATATTAATCATACTTCATTAGCCATCTAGTTTATCCAAAAATTGACCTAAAAACTTCATAACATACCTCCCCATTCACTATATTTCTTTGTTTGATTAGAATACCTTCCTTTCAAGGCTTAAGGTGTAAGACAAAAAATATTCCCAATGAAGAGGTATAACTCTTAACCGAGTACTCTCAATTTTTTAATTATTCTATATCCTATAAATATATGGTATCCATTCTAAAATAAAAAATTCATCATATTCAATATAATTAATTTTTATTATGATGTTGGATCAACCATTTCCACCTCCTATCCATCAAATGAGAGATGGAAGTATCGCTCATGCATATGTGTTCACTACCACCTCCATGTTACTATAAAATTCATTTTTCATCACCACAATTCATGGTTTGTTATAATGATGATTTTATTGTTTTTATATGATATTTATGACATAATTACACCTCTATAATTAGATTATCTTATATATATTCTTACATTTCCTTATACTATAAAATGATAATTTCACTCATGCATACATGTGGGCTACCACCTCTATGAAGCAATGTGATTCATTTTTCATTTTAATTTTCAATGGTTGGTAATAAAGAGAGATTTAATGAATATATTTTATATTTATTATTTAATAACTATTCAGTAAAGGTGAATTATTATTTTCCTTTTCTTTCATTCCAACCATCAAAAAGTAAAAACATCACCTGTGTGTATGTATGGACCATCGTCTTCATGAAGTGATATAATTAAATTTTCATCAAAACTTTATAAGAATAATAATAAAAGTGTATATGATGAATAAATATTATACTTATATCAGGATTATAATTTTAGAGGTGATGTAACCATTACCAAAGTGCAAGTACCAAAACCATCGAACATAAACATAAAAAACATACCAATTTTGACCTGAAGGTTCATTATAATAATGAAATTAATAATAAAATTATAATTGTAAATTATAAATTAATTATTCATAGTAAGTTATGTGTGAGTATTATGAAAACCTAATATTTTATCACATATTTCCTTTTAAATAAATTTCTTTGATAAATTTCATTAAATGAAACACCAAGTTTAAATGAACCAAGAGAACCTATTAAAATATTATTATGTGATAATTATATAATTTTTTAATTCATTATGTAATTATTATCAGAGGTTGAATTTTTTTTATTTTTTTTGAAATGATTGATTTTTCAATGAATAGTGAAAAATACTGTTTTTTGTAAAACTATAATTTATTCCAATTGAAAATTATCCATGATGATTTGAATTTAATATGAAATTAAAATAAGTCACATTTATTTAAAAATAATCAAATTAATTACATTTTAATAATCATTATATTTTATTTTAGTATAAATTAATTTTGGACTTAAAAGCACATTTTTCTAAAAATCTATTTTTCATTGAGTTTTATGTTTTTATCTTAAATTAATTTACTCCGCTTATGTGTATTTAATTTTATAAAATTGATTCTATATTTTGAATCATGAGGATTAAATTTATTAAATAGGTCCCTTTTATTTTTTTGTTATGAATAGTAATAGTGGAAAACTTTATCATCTCGATAAAAAGTAAATTATGCAATGAAGGTTAGAAACTAATGTTATAAGGTTTTAAAATATCTATAACACTTTAATTTATCTCATTGGGTAATTTTGGTTTGACTATTATCATCAAAGTCTAGAAAATATTGTCACTTGGTTCCATTTTTCTTCTATATTGACCTTTATATCAATTTAAGAAAAGAATAAAAACAAAATGTCTCACTCTTGTATTTAATATCTCTAATATATTTTTATAAGGATAAAAAGAGGTGATATTCAGTTTTAAAATTTAATTTTCAATATGAAGTAATTTTTTTATTGTGGTAACTTATTTTTAATTTTTATTTATTATATAATTACCTTAAATTCTTATGTAACGATGATAGAGTATTTATTCAATCAATAGAAAAATTAAATAATTGAATTTAAAATATTAAAACTAATAAAATTTGGATAAATTATTGTGTTACAAGAATTTTATATATACATATGAATTTTTTTTATTTTTTGAATGATTCCATCTGAATAAAATATTTATCTTGATGTATTTAAATTCAAATTAAAGTAATAGTGTCAAAAATGAAAGTAATGATATTTTATGAAAACAATATTTTATTAAATTATTTTAAAATAATAAAATATTTAATTAGGATAATGGGGATAATATATTTTATGAGAGACGTTTCACCTTATAAGTAAAATTATAACCCTTTAATATTTAAATTCATTACCATAATTAAGGTTAAAATTGATCAAACAAGGTGTTAATCAAAATGATAAGGTATAAGATAATATTAAAACCTATAATTTTTTTTATTTTATGACTATATAAAGGTAATATCCTCATTATATTAGAATATATTCCATTTTAGAACAATTTGACATGAGTTATACACATATTATATTTTAATAATTCATAAATTTCCCAAAGTACCCCTCCCCTCATTTATAAAGGACACCCTTATCTATTTTATTTACACCACTTTGATCCATATATCTCAACAAAATAATAAAAAATACTCTTATCAACATCCTTATCCAATTTATAGAGATTATGGTATTCCCAAAAGACCAACCCTATGCCCTTTAAGAGGAGATCTAAATGATCTCTTTCAAAGAAGAGGTAGTCATCTTCACCGAGCACTTTAAATTTTCATATTCTTTCAACACCTTAAATTATGTACTAAAAATTAAAATATAATTAAAAAAGTATATATCATATAATTTTATGTTATTATGTTGATGTAATAATATTTTTCCATCTATTTCTCCATCAAATGAGAAACAAAACCATCACTCGTGAGTACATCAGACTACAACCATGCGAACTGATGCAATTTATTTTTCATTACCACTTAACATTGATTATTATAAATATATAACTAATTAATATATATAATATTTTTTAAATAATTGTAATTCTTTAATTATTATATCATATATACCTTCTTACCTTCCAATCCATTGGAAAACAATAATGTCCCTCGTATGTATGTGCGGACTACCACCTCCAAGAAACTATATGATTCATTTTTTCATTTTTAATTTACATGGGTGGTAATAATATTATATTTAATGAAAAAATATTATATAATAATTATTTTTTAAATGTGATTTAATATTTATCTTTCTTTCATTCGATTTGTTGGAATGTAAATGTAACAGTCATATGTATGTACAACCTACCGTCTATTTGAAAAATGTAATTCATTTTTATATCTATATTTTTTATGGAAGACTCTCCCTATATATATATATATAATAAATATATTTGATTTTTATATCATTATTAACATTATGGATATGATGGAACCATAATAAAATTACAAGGATCAAAACTACCAAATAAAAACATACATGAAAAAATGAAGCACTTAAACCCCAAAACAATGATAATAATAAAAATATTTTTAACAAATGGGTGATAATATTTTATAAATGTATCATATATGATATTATATATATGTATATGTTTTTGGTACATAACTATAATAAATATAAATTAATTATATAAGAGTTTAATATAACTTACGAGGCAAGTTAGACATGAGGTAAGGGATTTCATCCCAATTTTCACTCCATTGGGACATATTTGGTATTATGCACTTATTTATTTTTATGCTGTTTATATACTAACCATTTGATATATTTAACATGAATATATATATATATATATGTTAATGATTATTAAATTTTCAATTCAAGTTTACTCTTTCAAGTGGTTACAATTTAAAATTTACCAAAGTGGTAAGAATTTATTTTACAATCTCATTTTTTGGGATTGCTATTATTTTCATTGAAGGAATATTATAATATATCCTTAATAAATTCCTTATATTTTATTATTATATGAATAATTAGGGAGTTTCTATATTTTATTCAAACTTTTACCCTATTTTTCAGTTGAATTAAAAAATATATGTTTAAAATAAAAGCCGGACTTATTTCTCTTTTTGATCGGGTATATTTTTCTTCCATGTCCATATTTATAAAAATTATTTTAAAAAAGTCCTTTTTATTAAATATAATTATTTATTAAGAAAATTTTATTTTATCCCTGATTTTTTAAAAGGTTTTAATGGAATATTTGTAATGTTTTCGAAAAGGTTCATTTTCAACTTTACAAAAAGTTAAAAGGAATGTTCTTAACATATACGACATTAATGAATTTTACCACAACCAAAACCATTTTATGCCCTTTTATCTTCTTATACAAGTTTTAAATGGTTTTACAAAGAACAATTTTTAATTACATATTATTTTAATGTATTTATTCCATTTTCCTTTACTCTCCAAAGGATATGGTTTTATTATAAAATCTATATTTATGATGAATTGATGGTAATATTTTATCTATTATTAATTTTGTGTGTATTAAATTTCTATTGAAACATTAACTTCACTGTGATAATTTTTAATTAAGAATTACATTTCTATTAAATATATATATTATTTATATTAAGGATATGATTATTTCCTAAACCATATGCCATTTTTATATATAGTGTTTTACTATGAAAGTTATCTAATTTACTGGGTAAATCTTAATATCTCATATTATTTAATCAATACAAATATTTATTAATAAGGAATATTTTTTATGAATTTAATTGATCATTAAATATATAGGGAATTCATTTGACATGCAGTAATGGGTAGGACCTAATTATAAATAACCTCTCAATGCATCGATATATCTCATGAGACAAATCTGTTTTCTAGATTTATTTAAACGGGTTTTTGGTATATAACTACCGATAAATTTAACTATTTTGGCACAAATATTTGATGGTAAAAATATCCTGATATATGTGATCATGAAATCCAATATTAACCATTTCCTTCATTGATAATTTAGCTATTATAATCCATGATATTACTGTATTGACATTATCCACGGATGCATTTCATAATCAAGTTATTGATAAAATGACACGAGTTTTTAGTCATTTACCTTTCCATATTGATTATTCCTTATTTATACATGATAGATTTTGCTGTATGTAACTCCTACTAAGCATTTGATATCACCATTTATTATTTTTTCCTTTCCCTAGGAAATAAATATGGATATTATGAATAATATCAAAGATGTAAGAGTGTGTCTTATCCTATGTATTTTATATTTCCAATATATTATGGTAATCATTTATGTTTTTGGTTTTTCAAGAAAACTAGACAGATCAGTCCTTTGGTATGAGATACCTTGTATCATATACCAATGTAATAAAGTAGAAATTATCCATGGGTTACTAGAGTTGGGGTTTCTATAGTTGGAATCAGATAAAGTTTAGTAGAAACTTTAGGAACTATATTTTAAATGGACATAACTAACATGAGAATAATGATAACCACTTATAGTATTTGGGAAATTTTACCATTATAGGGTTTTTTATTTTTTTTCCTCAATATTCATGATGATAATAAACGAACGCAGTGTGTTCCATTATTACATGATGTATCCTAATTGAATAAAGGGAATTTAAACTCATAGAAAATGTAAGGATTACCCTGATAAACAAGATAATACAAGTGGTATTTGAACTAAGAAAATTGTGACTATATTAGGGTAGTTTACTCAGGTTACGATGAATAACACTACCTAAATGGAGACACCTATTATTCCATATCATGATTCACCTATGTTGAATCACTTCATACAATATAATCCTCCATATTCTAATGGAAATACTAATCTATTGGTAGATTAACACTGGATTAAGTCCCTCAAAAATATATTCCTAGATTTGGGATGTAATGATATTGAAAAATTTATTCTAGAAGGGTATTTTTTGAAAGGAAATGTTGATCAATTATGGTATTTTATCTAAAACACTAAAGAGGATAAATAAATATAAATCATAAAATGAATAAATTTTAAAGTGACATTATTTTCGAAATAATTCACTCGAGAATAATGAGTTGAAACAGAGAGGTAGTTCCTTAATTTAAAGTAGAAATAAGGATATAGTGCATTAGATTTTTAGGATAACTTGAAAAGATTATGCAGACATGATTTAGAATATATATTTAATTCAGAAATAAATATTAATCATTTCTTTGATAGGATTAATCTAATTCTTTTAAGGTATTCAGTATCTCAAATGTTTTTATCAGAAGATGATATATTATCAAGTTCCATTAAGATAGAGAAGAACTTTTCTAGATCGTATTTCTTCAAGGTAAATAAAGAGAATGAGAGGTCAGATGAGCACCAAGAAAAATGTAACACATCAAAAAATAATAAGGGAATGAATAAATTCCCACCATGTAATTTTTTTGGAAAGAAACATCCAGGAAAATGATTGAAGGGTATGGGAGTTTGTTACAAGTGCTGAGATATGGGTCATATGGATAATGAATGTAAGGAAAATAAATAAAGAAACTCTATATAGTGATTCAAATGTAAATATATGGTATATTATTCAAACTTGTTCCCCATTCATCAAAGAACTTACCATATAATAAGCTAAAGTGAGAAGATCAAGAATATGGAATTACTATAGCTGGTGTGGAAGTTCCTAGTGATATGGTGAAAGGTAAAATTATCATACACTCTAGAATTGATTATTTTTCTAGTTATAACCAATCTTTTATATCTGAATAATTTTCTAAGGGCATAAAATCACCACCTAAATGATTAGATTTTGAGTTGGAAATGAAAACTCCCAAAGGTAGAATAATCGCATATCAAGTCTATAGCTCCTATCCAATGGAAGTTTATGGGAATTAACTTCATACAAATATTTTTATTCTTTATATAGTAGAATTTTATGTAATATTGAGAATGTATTGGATTTATCAGTATAGATCCCATATTAACTATTAGGGAAGATAAGTTACATTCGATATTCCGAATCAACCTATGATAGTATATCGATGCAAGGATGAACCTAAACTCTCAATATAAATTATTTTAATTATATAGGTTTTACTACCAATTAATGTGGGATATTTATATCATATGTTTGGGGAGAAACTCATCATGAAAATATTCTTATTTTATGGGATTTTGTTGAGGTCTTTCCAGAAGAGTTTCCTATCCTTCTTCAGAATCGTGAAGATTAGTCTTTAATATAACTCATATCTGGTGCTACTCATATTTAAAAGACTCTATATAGAATGGAATTGATTTTTTTCATTAATTAAAGAAGAAACTGAACGATAATCCATATAAATGATTCATTCATCCCAATGCATCACTATGAGGTGATCCTATTCTTTTTGTTAATAAGAAAGATGGGACAATGCATATTTTCATTGATTATTAGAAACTTAATAAAATAAATATTAGGAACAAGTATCCTTTAACCCATATTAATGATCTTTTTGATCAATTACAAGTGGATAAATATTTTTCTAAGATTGATATTCAACCTAGATATTGTCAGCTAAGGGTCAAGAATGAGGATATACCCAAGATAGCCTTCCGTATGAGGTATGGTCATTATAAATTAATATTAATTCAATTTGGACTTACCAATTATCTTGTTATATTTATGTATTTAATTAATAGAGTATTTATAGATTACCTTGATCAGTTTTTGGTTGTCATTATAGATGATATTATTATATATTAACATACTAAAGAAGATCATGAAGAAAATTTGACAATTGTACTGATGACCCTGTAGAAGGAAACACTATATGATAAATTTACCAATTGTGAATTTTAGATACAAAAATTCTCATTCTTGGGTTATATAATTTCAAGTGAGGGTATATTGGTGGATCCCTCTAAGATATAATTGTTTGATCAATAGCCTAGACCAACCACAGTAACCATGATATGTAGTTTTCTTGGGTTAGATGGATACTTCCAATACATTGTGAGAGATTTATCATGATTACCTATTCCACTAAAAAAATATGACTTGGAAGGTGGTTCAGTTATTATGAAAAAATGAATGTGAGGAGAATTTCAAAGAATTGAAGAGAAGGTTAGTTTGAGAACTTGGGATTACACTAACCTATAGCGCATAATATTTTGTGATCTATAGTGATACTTCAAAGAAGGTATTAGGATGCGTCCTCATGTAGAACGATATGGTGGTAGCTTTTGCCTACCACCAATTGAAAATTCATGAGAAAAATTACCCGACTCATTATTTAGATTCACAAGTAGTAATTTTTTCTTTAAATATATGGAGGAATTATATATATAGTGAAAAGCATGATATATAAACTGATCATAAAATCTTAAAGGATATATTTACATATAAATACATGAATATACACCATTGAATATGGTTATATTTGATAAATATATAATAACTTATAAATACATTACCACCCTGGGGAGGAAAATAAGGTGGTTAATGCTCTAATTTGAAATGATCATGTCAGTTTCTACATAATTAGGATTTAAAGAGATATAATATTTATAGATTTAAAGAAGTTTTATCTTTAAATTTTAAGGAAAGGGGACATATCTTATCTATATAAAATGAATGTTCAACCATCCATCCATGAGAGAATTAATAAGGACTAAAAGAAAGATATAGAAGTAAAAAAAGAAGGTAATTAATGTTCCTGCACTCAACCATGAGTATTCTATAATGAAAAGGTTCAAGAACCGAGTATGTGTCCAATTAATACTAGAGTTGAAGAAGGATTTGTAATATGAATATCATAGATCATTATTATATATTCATCCTAGAAGTGAAAATATGTACATAGATCTGAAATAATATTTCTAATGGGATAACATAAAAAGAGATATTTCTGAGTATGTATCCCAATTCCTAGTGTGTTATTAAGTGAAGGCTAAGAGGTATAAGTTTAAGGGGACGTTACAAAAATTACCCATACCAAAATTGAAATGGAAATATATCACTATGGAATTAATCACCATAATCCCCAAAAAATCTTAAGGGAAAAAATAATATTTTGGTTGTAGTCAATTTCCATATGAAATTAGTGCATTTTATCACTATTATAAAATATTCATATTTTTTAAAACCTACCCATTTATACATTAATGAAGTTTTGATATTTAATGGAGTACCAATATCAATCATATCTGATTGGGATTCGAGGTTTACCTCCAAGTTCTATAGAATCCTTTTATAGGATCTGGATATAGAGTTTTGTTTTCGTAATTTTTATCATACTCAGATAGATGGTAAGTCTGATAGGAACATTAAAACTATATAATACATGTTGATATCTTTCTCTAGGATTTTAAAGGTGGTTAGGATCAACCCCTTTCTTTGGTTTAATTTTATTACAATAATATCTTTTACGTGAGAATTATTGTGGCCCATTTAGAGGTCCTATATGGAAAGAAGTGTAGTAATCCAATGTTTTTGGATGAAGTTAGAGAAATAAATCTATTGGGACCTAATATAGAAAAGAAAATAGAAGAGAAGGTTAAATCCACTCAACAACACATAAGGGAATCTCAAAGTTGAAAAAAAGTTATACTAACAATCATCAATGATATATAGAGTTAAAAATTGGTGATAAGGTATTCATATGAATATCTCCTCAGAATACAGTTATGTGATTTTTAATAATTGAAAGATGATCCCTAGATATATCGGTCCATTTGAAATTCTTGATCTTATCGAGATGGTAACTTATCACTTGGTGCTTACACATAATATCTGTTAATTTAATGATGTGTTCGATGTATCTATTATAAGAAAGTAAACACATGATCCTTTATATATACTAAAGTTAGATGTCATACCACTGTATAAATATCTGTTTTATGAAGAATAATCAATGAAAATTATAGATCATATAGAGAAATTGATTTGAAATAAGACCACTCATTGGATCAAAATTTTGTGGTGAAATCATAAAATTGAGGAAGCTATGTGGGAGACTAAGGATGTGATGAGACAAAGGATGTGATGAGAAAAATGTGTCCTTAATTTTTTGTGTGAGAGTGATATAATTTCAAGGGTGAAATTCTTAAAATGGGGGTATAATGCAATGACCCAATATTTTATGATATATTTCTATTTAAATAAATTTATTTGATAACTTGATCTGCACGCAACATTGAGTTTTAAAAAACCATGAAAACCTATTAAAATATTATTATGTAAAAATTATATCATATTTTAATTCACTATGTTAATATTATATTATGTTGAAAATTTGGCATTTTTCTAAAAAGATTGATTTTTCAGTGAATAGTGAAAAAGAACGATTTTTGTAAAATCATCATTTATATTAATTAAAAAATACCCATAATGCTTTTAATTTAATAATAAATTAATATAATCCACAATTAGTTATAAATAATCTAATTATTTTTATTTTAATCATCATTATTCCCGATTTTGGTATAAGTTCATTTTTGAACTTAAAATGGCATTTTTCTAAAAAACTATTTTCCATCGAATTTATGTTCTTTATCTTAAATTAAATTCTGAAAATTATGTGTTTCTAATTTAATAAAATTTATTCAATATTTTTAATCAAGAGGTTCAAATTTGGTAAACATTTCCATTTTATTTTTTTTATTATGAATTGTAATAGTGGTAAAATTTATCACCATGGTGAAGGGAAAATTGATTAATTAAGGTTTAAAACTAATGTGATAAGGATTAAAAAATTCTATAATTTTTTTCCTTTATATTATTGGATGAGTTTACATATTCCATTATCATCTATTTCTAAAAAAAATCCCGACATGGTGCAATTTTTATTTGATATTGACCTTTATATCATTTTAAGAAACACATAAAAACAAAATGTCACACTCTATAATTTAATATCAATAATATTTTTACATAAGGATAAAAAGAAGATATGTTTGGTTTAAATGTTTATTTGAAATTTGAAATAATTTTTTTTTATCATGGTAATTTATTTTTAATTTTTATTGATTAAATAATTACCTTAAAATCTTACGCAACACCGACACAATATTTATCAATTAATAGAAAAAAATAAATGATTTTAAAAATATTAAAAGTAATATTATTTGGATAATTATATTGTTCCTTGAATCATATATATACATAAAAAATATTATGGATTTATGAAAGTGTCATGACCCGTCCTAGTGGGGCCCATTCCATGACTCCCCAAGACTACATCCAATTGGCCAGGGGCTAGTGACTAGCACCGAGTAGGAATATCACTAACATGGGAGGAATTACCTAAGTACCTGTGCAAAAAAAACATCTCCAAGCCCAAAAATGATGAAAGTAAAAACCAAGAAGTAACAAATTAATGCATACAACTATACCCAACTAAAAGAGTACAACATAAAGTAAAGTGTGGAAAGTAAACTAGTCCAGAAAACAATCCCACCAAAAACAAAAGTCTACAAACTACGATGTCCAACTTGTAAGCACAAAGATTTACTAGGATTTCTACTTGTAGACATACGAAAAACTTAAGCCTATAAGGAACTTAGAAACCTTGGTATAGTCCTGGTCTTCCCTGGACTCTGTCAAAAGGGCATTCGTCTGCACAAGACACGACACGCGCGGGTAATGACCGTGTAGGGGTGAGTATAACAATACTCAGTAGAGGACCCCAAAACCACAAAGCAATATAAAAATTAAAGGTATAGTCAGCTCTACACAGTATATGTCTACTGAACATACAAAAAGAGAAAGACATCCAGATATACTCGAAACCCAGAATCGTAGTCTACAACGACCGCATACCCATACTAGGGATTCAGTTCATAGATTCCATAAAGTAATCATCTGGAGAACTCACTCCATGAGTCTAACATCTCTAATGACATATGTTTGAGAAGTACTGCTCATCGGGAAAGTCCATGAGAGAGAGATTCACTAGTAGATATGAAGAGAACACAAATACACTCTTTCTAGGAGAACACACTCCTGAGTGGGAAAGATCACGATACAAATATGAGGATCACTGCCAGGGCCTTGGTGGATACCGTGACTCATCGGGATTCAACTGCTAAGTAGAATATCAATGTCTTATAGGATCAGACATGTCGATACCTAACTCTACCTAGGGCCAATAATGGATAGAGGATCTTACTCTAGGTCTCTCAAAGGGATACCTAAATCTATCTCTGAAAGTCCTACTGAAGGGATTGTACTCCTGTATATGGAAACGATACGTGACCTTTAGGATAATGAGTAAGGGGGCATGACCCCAAATGAAAAATTCCCAAGGAATAGTAGAAAAGAGGATCAAAACATGTAGAAGTGAGCACACGACATGTAAGAGTAGTCACATGTCATGTCCCTTGACTCCAAGTACTACCAGTGTACAATGACCCGAGTCTGGATAAAAAGCTGTGTAAAAATGCATGTACATGACATATAGGAAGGATAAAATGTTTTGTGAAGGTATCCGCGGTCCTCTTCGTGTACACTTTCCATGTGCCCATACACGGCCTCAACCCGTGTATGCCAACCTGTGTAACCAGTACATGGGGTGACCTGTGTAACTGGCCTCATCTGGCCATGTGGTGGGGTACATGGCATGTACTCCACCCCTATCCGTAGATCATCCAAGATACACACCAAGTCCCATGTAAAGACCCACACGCCATGTGATAGTGATCACATGACTTGTCTATGCTTCTTGTCACCCAGAACTCGAGCCACTGCTGGGTGGGTCCCACATAGTGTGTCATCCCAGGAGGACACCGTGTCCTTTAGCATGTGTAGTGTGCAAGACCTGGCCACCTCCATGATGACCCCACCTAGTGTGTTCAGTGAAGAACACGCCATGTTATTTGGGTTTTCCAGAACATTGCGTTCTTCATTCTACACCACAGGGAATTGTTAGTTCTTCGATTTGGCCATTTGATCGATGAAATACTCCAAGATTGATGTTTACCCGACATCCTGAATCCACCTTCATTGTTTCTGGGCCACCGATCGGCCCTAAAAACACGTCTCGATCCACCCTCGTGAATAATGCTCGAAGAATGTTCCTCCTCGATTTGAGCCAATTCGTCACCTATCATCACCATCGCACCTCTTCTAGGTCGCTGCGATGTTCGATCTATGATTTGGGATTTTTTCTTAGTGAAATGGGTTTGCAATGATCCGTTGTTCGTCGCCCCATGAAGAACGTGAAGAATGCGGGGTGAAGGAGGAAGAAATTCAATAAGGAAAATAGGAATGCACCTTTTCCATCAGTATGAACGGTGTTGATTTTCTCCCGTTAGTAGGTTCAACAAAAAATCAACTGATAATCCAACAATTATCATAAAAAGAATCCCTGAATCAAAACCCCCAAAGAAACGAAAATTTACACCCTCCTGAAAGAACACACGTTTTGTGGATCAACCTATTCATGGGTTGATCCGTGTTCGTCATTTAATCCAAGAATGGGGAAAAGAAGAATCGAAATAACAACCCCTACCTCGATCATCGACAAAGAGGGAGATCAACCACCTGCCAGGATTCGATCTCACTGTGTAATGATCCATGCGTCGCTGTTCATCGGCATTCATCAAGAATTCTCCAAGGGTGGATCCTCTCCAAAGCTCCAGAGGATTCTAGAGAGTTTTCCAGGGTTATAAGACTAAACCTAGGCTACTGATTATTTAAAATAAAATAAGCATTGTTGCATTATGGAAAAATTTAAAATAAAATAAATTATTAATTTATTTTATTTCCTTTAAAATGTCCAAAAAACTAACTTTTGCAGTCAACTAGCGCTAGTCGATGTTATGCCCCACCTAAGGTAAATTCACTTCTCTAAACACAACGGTGCCCTCATATTTTTAATCTAGGAACTTGTTTAAAAGTTATTCCACTTTTTATGTAAAACCACTCGCACATTCTATTTAAAAGTTTAATTTATTTCAAACATTTATTTTGGGCACTCTGGGCCTTAGAATCACACGTCGTCACAAAGAATGACCTCATAATAATTCAATATAATATTTAAAAATAATACATAGAAAATATGAGACAATACATTCTCCTCACCTTATGGATTTACATCCCTAAAAAGACAAAACAAAAAAGGCTATTCAAATAGATGTGGGTACTGCACACGAATCTAAGCCTCTCGCTCCCACGTGTTCTTATGGATATTCCCGTACTGCTAACAGGCACACACTAGGGGAATCGATCACCCATGAAGGGCCCTCTATCGATCCTCGATCTTCACTGTGTACTCTGCAAAGGTCGGTCCATTATCAATGTCCACCTCACCCTAATCGATGATGTGTGATGAGTCATGTATGTACCTCCTTAACTGTGACACATGGAAGACATCATGCACCCAATGAAACTACGGTGGTAGAGCTAGGAGGTACACCACCTCACCAACTCTGCGAAGTTTCTGAAGAGGGACGATGAACCTTAGAGACAACTTGCCGCCCCGACCAAATCTCCACAATCCACGACGAGGTGAGACCCGAAGGAAGACATGGTGTCCCTCCTCAAACCCCAATGGTCTCCACCTCTTATCAACATAAGAATTCTTCCAGATCTGTGTAGTCTTCATCTGCTCCTAGATGATTTGCACCTTCTCGGTGGTAGCTCGCACCAACTCTGGACCCCTGAGTGCTGACTCTCAGGGGTCAGTCTAGCAGAGCAGTGATCAGCAGGGTCTCCCATATAAGGCCTCAAATGGTGCCATGACAATGTTAGAGTGGAAGCTATTATTGAATGAAAACTTCACCAGTGGTATGTGGTCCTTCTAACTGTGACCAAATTCCAAGATACAAGCCCACAACATTTCCTCAAAAACCCGAATGATCCTCTACATCTAACAATATGTCTAGGGATGGAATGCTGTGATCAAGCGTAGCTGAGTCCCAAAAGCCTCCTTCAATCCCTTCCACAAATGGGATGTGAAATTAGTATCACGATCTAAGACTATCATCAAATGGACTCCATGAAGCCGAACTATATCCTGCAAGTAGAGGCATCCCAAGATCTCTATGAAACTCTTCTACCTGATAGTTATGAAGTGGTCTAACTTGGTGAATCAGTTGATGATATTATACATGGAATCTTGTACCTTGGATGTCTATGGTAATCCAGTCATGAAGTCAATCGATATTCCTTTCCACTTATACTCTAGAACTTCTAGGGGTGAGCTAACCTTGATGGAACCTGATTCTCATCCTTCACCTGCTGGCACGTAAGGCATTGAGAAAAAAACTCTACCATTGCCTTCTTCATACATATCAACTAGAACTGACGTCGGAGGTCTTAGTACATTTTAATGACTCCATAATGTACTTCCAAGGGGGATGTATGAAACTCTATCATAACCTCCTCCCACAACTCCAATGGCATGACTGTGCATCCTTTGAAATGGACTACATCCTCCCCACCTTGCGAATATCCATCAGGAGCATGTCCTGTGGATAACTGAGCACATAAAGTCTCGTAGTCGACATCCCCTAGTTGTGCCTCCCTGACTCATTATAAGAGTGGAGAGGTGACAACCATTGACTACAGATAAGATGCATCATATTCATCCATGAAGGATAAATGTAGTGAGGTTGACTGCTCTGTCACCTCACTCAGTAGCTACAAACTCGATCTCCTTCTGAGAGCATCAGCCACAATGTTCCCCTTACTAAGATTATAGACAATCTATAAGTCATAATCCTAGAGGAAATCTATCCATTTTCTTCTACCTCATATTCATATCCTTCTACGAGAAGATGTAATTGAGGCTCTTGTGGTCAGAGTAGATGATAAACCATTCTCCCATCAGGTAGTGTCACCACATATTTAATGTGAAGACTAACACTACCAACTTTTGATAATGATTCACATAGTTCTTCTCATGTGGCCAAATCTAGCGCGAACCATAAGCAATCACCTCCTGTCTTTGCATCAAGAAATTTCCAAGCTTGTTCCCTGATGCATCACAGAAAACTACATACCCGAAACCCTCCTCTAGAAAACTCAATATTGATGCACTCATAAAACTATGCCTTAATTGCTCAAAATCATGATAGAACTTCTCCTTCTAGACAAAAGGATTCCCCTTTCAGGTCAAGGATCTCATCGGTGATGATATCCACTAAAAATCAGGGATAAATCTCTTGTAGTATCCTGCCATCCCAAGAAAGTTCAACACCTCTGCCACACTCCAGGGTGGATCCCATGCTAGCACACCCTCAACGTTGGCTAGGTCCACTGATACTCCATATTCTAAGATAACATTTCCTAAAAAGTGGAACTCCTGTATCCAAAACTGGCACTTCGAGAGATTCCCATAAAGCCAGTTCTCTCAGAGTACATCTAGAACCATATGTAGGTGTCTTGAATGCTCCTCCTATGACGCTGAGTACAAAAGGATGCCGTCGATGAAGACCACTACAAACCAATCTAATTATGATTATAAGATCCTATTCATAAGTCCCATGAACACTGTGGGGGCATTCTTCCTACCGAAAGGCATCACCAAGTACTAATAGTGACCGTAGTGGCATCTGAAATCCGTCTTTGCCACATTCTTGTCTCGTACTCAAAGTTGGTGATAACCCAACCTGAGGTCAACCTTTGAGAACCAATATTCCCATATCAACTGATCGAAGAGGTCATCGATCCTTGGTAATGGATACTTGTTCTTCACCGTCGCCTGGTTCAGGCATTGGTAATCCACACACAACCTCAAACTCCCATCTTCCTTCTTGGCCAACATAACTAGGGCTTTCTAGGGTGAAACACTGGGTCTTAAGAATCCCTTTCTCTACAAATCCTCAAACTGCACCCTCAGCTTGTAATGATCTGCATGATCCATCTGATATGCTAGTGAGGATATCAGTTCCATCCCAGGGTGTATGTCTATGTAGAAGTATATCTCTTAGTGGGGAGGTAATCTTGAAACATATTTAGGAAAGACGTTCTCATACTCTACCACTACTGAGGGGAACTAGAATCTCACAACATCTACTGCTCTGAGGGTAAGGCTAGCCAACTAATGGGTGATCAGATGCACCCACCTATGCAAGATCCCATTCTGTGTGGCCTGGGTCTCCTTTTCACTGACAAAGGAAAACCTCGTTCCATAGTTGCATACACACTGCACTCTTCACCTAAATTAGTAAATCTAGGCATGGACCGAAGATAACCAATCCATACCAATAATTATTTCATAAGGCCTCGACGCTGCCACCAAGAGGTTTAAAACTAAACTCTTTCCTCAAAGGGAAAGATCACACTATCTGCAAAGATGCGTGATCATCAAGTCTCCACCTGTAGGTGTCTCCAAGCATAAGGGTCGTGTCAACGACTCTATTGGAATCTCAAGGTTTTTCACATGACATGTGGTGAGGAAGGAATGACTGGAATCCGTGTCTATGAGTATGAAAACTAGGGTAGAAAAAACATAGATCGTACCTCAGATCATCCCCGGAGTCCCTGGGTTGTATGCCTCAACCACATGCAGTTGTCCTCGCCCCTATCCCCCAGCTCACTGAGCCTGGTGTGGACCTATTGGGGGTGGTGGTGGAAGTAGATCAAAGTGTTTGTCACCACCTGTAGCTCTTCTGCTCTTATGAAACATCTACCCCCTAGTGGGTCCACCTTCTCTATACTCTGCCTCTGCCTCGGTGGTCCATCCACTACCTCCCTATCAACAGCCTGATGGGTTGCACAGTCTCTAGCAAGATGTCCTCTACTATCTCATGAGTAGCAACACCTCTACCTAGGCTGACAGGATCCATCCTGAGAGCCATGGACTATCGATCCCCTATCCTGGGTCCTCTAGTGATGTATCCCACATCCCAAACCCTGTGCCTGACGTCAGATCCTTGTTGCCGACGTCTCTACACCTGTCTTCCTACTGCTGACCACCATTAGATTCCTCTGCTCTTCCAAGAATATCTCAACCACCAATGCTCGCTCAAGCACTCCAGAATAAGTTAAAATGCATATAGGCATGACACTAGCTCAGATGTCCCGTCACAGACCTTGCTCAAAGGTATGAGATCTAAATTACTGATCCCTGACCATATCCATTGAGTACCTGGCAAGGTTGGAGAACCTTGATGAATAGTCATCCATAGTCAAACTACCCTACCAGAGCTAAATAAGATCCTATATATGTACTGATCTCAGCGTAACTAGATAAAACTCCTCCCTAAAGAGTCTCTCAAATTCCATCCATGAAAGAGTCTCCTCGTCACGAGTTTGTGTGGTCAAAATCCCCCATCGTCCCGCCAATCCCTAAAGAAGGAATGATCCTAAGATCACCATCTGGTCTACTAGTGTCCTCACTAGACAAAAAACTATGGTCAGTTCCTCAATAATGTCCTCAGCTACCCGAGGGCCAGGTTCACCTTGGAACCTGAGGGGTCTGTGTCTCTGAAACTCATAGAGTGCGCTTAACATATTTCCCTCATCTTTCGGTACTGCAGGTACCACAGGCCGCTCCACTGGTGGTGGTATAGAAAGTGAACCACCTAGAGGTAACACCTAGGGAACTGGTCCTTGTATTGAAGCCTCCTCACTGAGGGGTTCATCCTTGTGATCAAGTTGCTGAATCTTAATGGGTATACGTCACAGAGGCATCCTGTAAGAAAACAAGATATACCGTGGTCAACGAGTATATCTAGTTAGATTACATTAAAGGACATGGAAACACAACTCATTCCTATATGATGCATGTACCATTATTTTATTTCCTCTCAACAAGTGCTTTCATGTATCGAGTTGAATAACAGTTTATTAGAGTCCTGGTGTATATATACGTTGGACGCCTCCACCAACACTAGAGTCTTTGGCCTGAAAGCTAAGATCAAAACACTTAACAATGTTTCACCAAACCAATATCATAGTCTCTTGGTTATAATGTATAACTGACCACCTATGATACCAATATGTCACAACTCGTCCTAGTGGGGCCCAAGCCGCGACTCCCCAAGCACGCCTCTTATAGGCCGGTGGATGGTGACTAGCATCGAGTAGGCACATCACTAACATGGGAGGCATTACCTAAACACATGTACACATGCACACATCTCTAAGAACACAAATTATGAAAGAAAAAACCACTAAGGAACAAATTCATGCATACAACTTAACCCAACCAACAGAGTACAACACAAAGTAAAGTGTGGAAAGTAAATAGGTCTAGAATACAAGCCCATAAAAAAAGAGTCTGTAAACTAAAAAGTCAAACCTGTATGCATAAAGAGGTACTGGTACTGCTTCTCATAGCCATATGAACGCCTCTTCTTGTAAGGAACTCAGAAATCTCAGTCCGGTCCTGGTCTGCCCAGGACTCTATCAAAAGGGTGGTCGTCTGAATAAGACATGACATGTGCGAGAAAAGCCCATGTAGGGGTGAGTATTACAATACTCAGCAGAGGACCCCAAAAACACAAAGCAATACACAAAGTAAAGGTACAATCATCTCTACATCATATATTTCTACTAAACATATAGAAAGAGAAACACATCCAAGTATATTCAAAACCCAGACCCATAGTCTAAAACAACTGCATACCCACACTAGGGATTTAGTTTAAAGATTCCATAAAGTACTCGTCTCAGATAAATCACTCCATGAGTCTAACAACTCTGATGATTTCCTTTCGAGAAGTACTGTTCACTAGGAAATTCCAAGAGAGGGAGATGCACCGGTATATCTGAAGAGAGCACATATACACTCATTTCGGGAGAACAGACTCCTGAGTGGGAAAGATCACGAAACACAGATGAGGATCACTACCCATGGCCTTGACGCATACCATGAATCATCTGAATTCACCTACTAAGTAGAGGATCAATGTCCTATAGGATTAGTTATGTCAATACCTAACTCTACCTAGGGAAAATAATGGATATAAGATCACACTCCAGGCCTCTTAGAGGGATACTAGACTCTATCTAGGAAATTCCTACTGAAGGGATCATACTCTTGTAGATGGAAATGATACCTAAAATTCAGGGGAACGAGAAAGTGGAAAAAACCAAACAAAACCTGCCCAAGGAATAGTGTAAAATAGGATCAATCCATGTAGAAGAGAGTACAAAATGTGTAGGAGTAGTCACACGCTATGTCCCTTGACTTTTGGTACTGCCCGTGTACAACGACCCGAGTCTGGAGAACATGCCGTGTAAAAACGCATATACACAGCGTGTAAGATGGATAACACACCATGTTAATGTATCCGAGGTTCGTTCCATGTATGTTGGACATGTGATCATACACGGCCTCAACCAGTGTATGCCAACCCTTATAACTGGTACACGGGGTGACCCATGTAACCGGCCTCATCTGGCCATGTGGTGGGGTACATGGCGTGTACTCCACCCCATGTCCGTTTATCATCTGAGATACATGCTAAGTCCCATGTAAGAACCCACACACCGTGTGATAGTGGTCACACATTGTGTCTACACTTCCAGTCTCCCGAAACTCTAGCCGCCACTGGGTGGGGTCCACACAGGATGTTGTCCTAGGAGCATGCCATGTCCTTCACTGTGTGAAGCGCGCAAGACCTGGACACCACCATGCTAACCCCACACAACATGTTCTTTGGGTTTTTCCAGAACGTCGTGTTCATCGTTCCATGCCCCAAGGAATCATCCATTTATTGATCTGGCCGTCTGATCAATGCGAAACTCTAATATTGAGGTTTCCCTAACATCCTGAAGCGGCTTCTGTTGTTTTTGGGCCTCTGACTAGCCCCATAAAAATTTCTCGATCCACCCATGCAAAGAATGATTGAATAACGGTCCTCCTCGATTCGAGACGATTTGTCGCCCGCCATCACTGTCACACCTCCACTAGGTCATTGTGATGTTCGATCTCTGATTTGAGATTGTTGAATCTCAAAATAGGTTCTTAATGATCCATACTGCGAAGAACGTGAAGAACACATGGAGAAGGAGGAAGAAAATCAATAAGAAAAAGAGGAACACACCTCCTCTATCATTCGTCACAACGTCAATTCACTTCCATTAGAAGGTTTAACAGAGAATCGACTAAGAATCCAAAAATTATCATAAACACAATCCCCGAATAAAAAACCTAAAAGAAATGAAAATTTACACCCTCATTCAAGAATGCACGATATTCGGATCAACATGTTTGTGGGTTGATCCACGTTCATCATTTAATCCAAGAATAGGGAAACGAAGAATTAAAATAACAACCCATACCTCGATCATTGATGAAGAGGGAGATCAACCATATGTCCGGATTCAGTCTCACTGTGCAACAATCCACGTATCATCATTCATCGGCATTCATCAAGAATTATCCAAGGGTAGATCCTCTCCAAAGTTCCATAGGATTCTAGGGAGTTTTCCAAGGTTATGAGCATAACCCTAGGCTCCTTCTTATTTAAAAGAAAATACGAGTTGCAACGTTATGGAAACATTTACAATAAAATAAATTATTAATTTATTTTATTTTTTTCAAAATTTCCAAAAACTAACTTTTGTAGTCGACCCACAGCAGTCGATGTTAGGCCCTACCTAAGGTAAAGTCGCTACTCTAAAAGAAATAGTTCCTTCTGATTTATAATTTGAACACCCTTTTAAAATTTATTCCTCTTTTTCAGGAAAAATTCTCTCTCATTCTATTTACAAGTTTCATTTATTTCAAACATTTATTCCGGGAACTTCAGGCCTCAGAATCGCACGTCGTCGCAAAACCTGGTCTCATAATAATTTCATATAATATTCAAAAATAATACAGGGAAAATCCAACACATTAGAGAAAATATTATATTTGAATTTTATATTTTCTGTGATGTTTTTAAAGTCAAATTAAATGAATAGTGTCAAAAATGACATTAGTTACATTTTATGAAAATAATATTTAATTAAATTACTCTTAAATCATAAAAATATTGAAATAGGAAAAACGGGATAATATAGGTTCAAAAATGTTAGCCATTTTCCATTTATGATCCAATTGTTACCTTATAAGTAAAATTATAACCCTATAGTATTTAAAAAGTCATTTCAATGGTTAATGTTAGAATTGGTTAACCAAGGGGTTAATCCAAATGATAAGGTTTAAAATGATATATAAACCAATAAAAATTTGATTTTATGATTATATTGACACCATATCATCCATATATTTTAATATTTTTCATTTTAGAACCATTTTAAATGAGTTAGATAAATATTATATTATAGTATTTCATACATTTCTAAAAGTGACCCTCCCCTCACTTATAAAAGGACACCCTTCTCTATTTTATTTACACCAATTTTAGAAATATAGCTTGAAAAAACCCTGAAAAATAATATTCTAAAATTACTTATACAATTTATATAGGTTATTGTATTCCCAAAAGACTATCCCTATGTCCCTTAAGAGGAGATCTAAAAGAGAACATTCAACGAAGAGGTAATCATATTCATAGATCACTTTCATTTTTCTTATTATTTTACCACCTTAAATATTATCATAAAAATTAAAATATAATAATAATAATATGTCCCATACAATAAGATTTTAATATATTGATGGAATAATATTTATCTAAACCCTTCTACATTAAATGGGAAACAAAACCATTTTTCATGTGTTTGATGGACAACTACATTGCGAATCGATGTAATTTATTTTCCTTTACTGCCTCACATGTATTATTATAAATATGGAAATAATGAATATATATTATGTTTATTAAATAATTATTCTTATTTAATTATGATATCATAAATAACTTATTTCCTTCCAATCTGTTGGAAGATGATAACATCACTCATGCGTACGTGTGGACTACAACCTCTACAAAGCGATGTGATTCATTTTTTTTCATTTCCTACTTACATGAATGGTAATAAAGATATATTTAATGAATATATATATATATATATATATTATATTTGATATAATAATTATTCTATAAATGTGAATTATTATTTAACTTTATTTTTTTCTATCCACCAAAAAGTAAAAACAACGTTCATGAGTATGTACGGTCTTCCATCTCTATGAACAATGTAATTAATTTTTATATCTATAATTTTTATGGATGAATATTAATATATATATATTTATATTTATATTATTTATGATATTTATATGATGATTAAAATTTTTAATATTATGGAACCATAATCAAATAAAAATGACCATAACTAGCATATCAAAACATACATGAAAAACATAGCAGTTAACAGAAATAATGATAATAATAAAAAAATTTAACAAACAGGCTATAAGATGTTATAAATGGTTCATATATGATATTATATATATGAATATGGTTCTGGTATGTAATTATAATAAATCAAAATTTATTATATAGAACTTTAAAATCCCTTATGGGGTAATTAAAATTTGAGTTAAGTGATTTCATCTCAATTTCTACTCTATTGAGACATATTTGGTATTATGAACCTATTTATTTTTATATAGTGTATATACTAAGACTTTTATGTATTTAACATGAATATATATTTTTCATGAAGATTAAATATTCAATTCTACTTTACTCTTTCAAGGGTTTACAATTTAAAGGTTACTAAATATGTAAGAATTTATTTTATAATCTCATTTTTTGAGGTTGCTCTTATTTTTATTGAAGGAATATTACAATGTATCCTTCATAAAATCCATATATTTTATTATTTTCTGAATATTTTAGGAGATTACATATTTTATTACAACATTTATTATCATTTGAAATTGAATCAATAAAACAAATTTTTAAAAGAATAGCCTATCTTATTTCTCTTTTTGATAGAGTATATTTTTCTTCCATGTCCATATTTATCAAAATTGTTTTACATGAATTTTTTTTATTTACTCAAATGATTTATTAATGAAATTTTATGTTATCCCTGAATTATTCAGTGGTTTTAAAGGAATATTCCTAATGTTTTTTAAAATTTTATTTTTTCATTTTCTTTGTAAATAATAAAAAGTAATGTTTTTTAATGTTCATGGCGTTGAAGGATTTTTCTACTTCAAAAATTGTTTGATAATATTTTAAATTATTCTATAAGTTTTCAATGGTTTTTAAAAGAAAATTATTTAATGAAATATCATGTTAATGTTTTTCTTACATTTTTATTTACTCTATATAGGACATGATTTTATTAAAAAACCTATATTTTCAATGAATTGATTGTAATGTTTTATCTCTTACTAAGTTTGTGATGATTAAATCTCTCTCAAAATAGTCATTTTATTGTGATATTTTTTAATTATAGACTAAATTTATATTAAATATCCATATTATTTGTATCATGGATATGATTATTTCCTAAACTATATACCATTTTTACATATGGTTTTTTACTGTGAAAGTTATATGATTTACTATAGAAATATTAATATCCCATTTTATTTTCTCAATATAGATATTTATTGATAAGATGCATTGTTTATGAATTAAATTGATCATTAAATATATAAGGAATGATTTGTACATGTAGTGACTAGTGGGGACTAGTTATAGATAGCCCCGTGATGCACTGACATGTATCATGATACAAATCAATTGGATAAAATTATTTAAATTGTTTGGTATATATATAAACATCGATTAAACTATATTGGCATAATTATTTGATGATAAATATATCATGATTTCTTAGATCATGACATCAAATATTAATAATTTCCTTTATTGAGAATTTATTTATTATTATCCATGAGATTAATGCATTAATATTATCCATGGATGCATTTTTTTCTCAAGATATTGATTAAATGACATGAATTTTTATTTATTTACCTTAAAATATTGATTATTCCTTGTTTACTCTTGATAGATTTTATTTTACATAACTCTTACTAAGAATCTGAGATCAAAATTCATTTTTTTCCTTTCCCTTGGATATGGATAATGATATTATGAATAATATCAAGGATAAAAGGGTACTTATTATGCTATGTGTTTTATATTTCTAATGCATTGTGATAATCATGTATGTATCTAGTTCATCAAGACTGCTAAATTTATCAGTCATTTAGGATGAGTTCCCTTGTATCTTATACCAATGTAATAAAGTATACACTGGTTTTGGGTTATTTGAGTTTGGACTTCTACAAATATGGTTTTTGAATATATGTATAATAAATAATATTTATTATATAGTATATTTTAATGTGTACGAAGAAATATATAGCTTTAGGTAAGAGTTTATCATGTAAGATTTTGTTCTTTGGGAAATATGTTATGTTATACACCTATCATCTCTTATGACATGTATATACTACCCCTTTGAAATGTTATATCATTAATACAATAGTTGGGGTGACATCTGAGTGGTAAAACCCATAATCCTACATAAAAAAGACTAGGGTTCAAATATTGGAAATCCCCTTATGGTATTTATGATGTAGTCACTTGAAAATGACCTGATATAGGGGCGATTATGTAGGAATAACATGGTTAGGTAGTGACACATACATGATATAGGCATGGGTGAAGACCCTTGTGTGTGCTGATGAAAGAAATGCATTTGGTCCATCAAATGAAGGGGCCTATGGGCCATGTACTAAATGGTATGTGGACCTGTATATATGTAATATATAAATAAAGGGCTTTATGGGTAAGTTATCTATTGGGGGGATATAAACTACCTTTCCAGCCAATGTGTGTGTGGTGTGCGTGTGTTTAATTGTAATTATACCTCAATAAACTAATATATATACATCATTAATACTCCTATCTTCATGATATTTAAGGATTTGTTTAAAATTATTTCTTTCATGGGGGTTATGATTCAAAAGTTACCAAAGTGTTAAGAGATTTATGATATAATCTCATTTCTTTTCTGAATTTTCTATACTAAATTTCCATTGAGAAATATTATATGGATCTTATCCTTAAAACCCCATATATTTTCTTATATTATTGTTATTTATAGACTTTTTATGTATTAATACCATTTTCCTCTCTTCGGTACCTAAATTGATCAAGAAGATGTTTTTAAATAAAATTCAACCTTATTTCCTATTTGATCAAAGAAATTTTTATTCCATGTCCATACTCTTTAAAATTATTCTATAAAAGTTATTACCTAAAATTGATTTTTTTTAAAAATTAATTTTCACTACCTTTGAATTTATTTTCAAAAGATTAAAAAAGAATATTTCTAAAAGTTTTCCAAAAAAGTTGTTTTTTACTTTTTAGAGGTGTAAAAGAAATGTTTTATTTTAACGTATATGACATGGGAATATTTTACCACCCTAATGATCATTATTTTCTTTGAATATTACTTTAAATTTATTCTTTTTTTTCAATTTTTTTTTTCAATACCCTTGTAATTTTTATTTAAAATGTTATAAAAAGAAGAGGATATTTCTCATGTTTTCAAAGAAAGGTTTAATTATCTTTTAATGGTATATTTAATCTATGTTAACATCCTTTAAGGATTGTTATGATTTACCTAGGATATGATTTTATGATACCATCCAATTTTATTCTATGGATGGCTTATGCTGATAATAATTTATGAACAATTATATTAAAATAATTTGTTTCCTATTGGTTAATTAAGTTATGATGAAACCTTTATGAAAATAATTTCTTTTCCATGGGTTATGATATGATAAAATGATGAAATGTTTATAAACCATGTTTCCATTTCATAAGTTATGATATAATGATTTGATGATATGATAAATGTTTTATGATATTGTGTCACAAATATGTATGATTTTCATTATATGGTGAGTGGGATTGTAATTATATATCCCTCTAATGATTTGGGTAAAGATGGATATATCATTAGATAATAAGGACTAGACTGGGGAGTGAACCTAGTTCAGTAAGAAAATCTGTCCACTATGATATTCTTGTAAGTTGACCTTGTCTAAGGAAAATATGGAATGGGGAGTGAACCCAATCCACTATGATAGCCTTAGAATTGGGCCTTAACTATGGAAATTATTTTCTATGATTATGTGTATTCTATAAAATTATTTCTTATTCTTATGATATTTATTCATGGATCATGGTTGATTATTGATGGTTTTTCACACTTATGACTTAAGTATTTTATTTATGACAAAGACTTATGACATGATTTATGATTAATGATTTTTGATTGATTTGGAATTATTTTCAATAGTTATGATCATATTCACAATCCCTTATTCTTATATTATGCTAACTTATTATCATTGATTGATATCTATTATGCTTACCTTTACTAAGAATATAATCTCACCCATTATTATGTTTCCTGTCCCCATGTTATAAAGAAAGGTTTTAATTAAGGTATGTATAAAAAGTGTACTATATGAGAAGAAATTTTTGGGCGATGTTGATGATCTTTCATTAAATAAGATTATTATGTATTAGTATCCAAATAAACGAAAAAATTATGGATATAAGTAATGTATTGTTATGATTTTTATTGAATATTCATCTAAAATGAGGTAATATATACATATAAAATTCTTGGTCGACCTCAAAATTTCTTGGTGAAAATTGACATGAATTCATTACACTCCAATGAATCATGTTTATTATCCAAAATAATCGAGTACCACCACCTTCTACTCGATCCTTCTAGATTAAAAACAATGCACCTCACATTAACAAAATCAAGAGTTTCCAAGAATTCAAAGAGACTATTGATCCTTTCAGACCAATATATGGCCTCATAAGGGTAGTTTTTACCTTGAAAAGATGGTGGTTTTGACGAAGTTACTCTTGAGATCGATTCCTATCATCATCTCTTCAAAGTTCTTTCTTTATATCCTGAATAGGGGTAGGTTCCACACAATGGTCCATAACTCAGACCATGCACACAACTGCTTTGATTAGATTCGGTTCAAGTGGAGGATTTCTCTACCATGATTCATCCATAGTTCCCTCATAGGGAATCACTAAAAGTCTTCTGGGGGGCATGGTACTACACATCAATAGACAAGGAAACATGAGAAAATAATATCCATGAACCAATTATGGTATAAAATAACAGGATTCAATCATAATTATCAAGATACATAGAAAATAAAAGGATGACATTTAATTAATCTAAATCCCAAGAGGCACACTTCCAAAACACCCATGGTAACTCAAGGACCATCACGATGAGATCTAGCTAGTAACTCACTCACAACTTACCCCTTATCCACCCAAATTCCTATATCATACCTATAAAGACATAGAAAAATGCATACCAAAAATGAAAATAGTAAAATCACCCTTTAGTATCAATTTTTCATGAACCAACCTTGATTACACAACTATCTACAACCAAATATGGTTTTGACATGGTCTGAAGTGTATTCCCATTAACCATAGGCTGGATAGAAGCATATGAGCATCAAGAAATATATTTAAAAATTATTTTTTAAACCAAGAACCTAAAATAAGGTGAAATTATAATGGAAATTTTAGTATTCTGAAATAATATAACAAGTTAAATGATATAAACATTAGGAAAAAAATAATCAAGATCCATAAAACAACCAATGTATACATGAGATATGAAAACAAAAGTCTATATGACATAAAATCAACTTAATACTCCCACACCCTATTAAAAAAAACCTCCACCACTCTGGGGTTCCTTTCCCTTACTTTAATCTGATAAAATAAGATCTATATACACCCAAATTCATATGAAGGGTGTGAGAAATTAAGCCTAGTAGGATCCCACCAAGTGTTTCATAAGAATAATTTATAAAATAAAACAATTAAACACAAGTAAATAAAGATAAGGCATGATATATATTTGTAAAAATGTTAATACAAAACATGATAAATCACCCTTTTAACAATTTAGAAAAGCATACTAATAACAATGTATTTAAAATAATTTCTATAAAAACTCAAAACATTCATTTAAAAGATAATCACTATAAAAAATACGCCCATGGGTAACAATAATTCTAGTTCAATGAGGATCCCTGTAACACTATCATGATCAGTAGGCCACATAGTTTGTACATTACCCTATAAGAACCGATCTTGGGGGTAAGAGATCACTCCAAAAAGTGGCTCTTTTGCATAACTTAGAAAACCTAGTCCACACATTACCCTAGAAGAACGAGTCAAGGGGGAAATAGTTTGTCCCCAATGTTGGATACCTACCTCATTGTTGATAAAATTATGCTTTAATATATCAAAATCATTCAATGGTAAATTCATCTTTGAAATCATAAAAATAATTCTTTTAAAAAATTTCTATTAACAACACCAATGGATAAATACATTTTTATAAACATTTCCAAAACCAACACATTTTATCCAAACATTTCTCATAAATTTAAAAACTATTTCAAAAACCCTTTCCAAGATAATTACATAAATCATTCTTTCCAACAATTTTAAATTCCATGTTTAAAGAACAAGAAATAATTTTTTGTTAGAATAAAGAATAATCATGAAACCATCTATATAAAAACACCTATAATTACAACACTCACATAGGATCCACAATATAAGGATAATGGGTTCAAAAATACAAGGAAGAACCCAAATCTATGAATTATTAAATAATAATCTCTAATTCATCATTTATAGAATAATGAGAGAGAGATAAATCATATATCACAACAATTTAAAAAAAATATAAAATGGTTAATGAAGATCCAAAAAATAAATCCCAATTATATGATGATTCTATAAGAAAAGAAATTAGATCAATTCACAAAACATAGATCTAGTTTCAATTGCTCCATTATAGGGTTCCATTAGAGGAGAGAATATTAGATCTATATGATTTAAAAAAATGATAAAGAAAAAGCACACAACATTGAAAATATATATCCAACACCCAAGGATATTTCAAAAAAGATTACCTGAAGAAGAGGAATCTCTAAAATCACCAAGAGGAGTCTCCTTGGTCGAGATAATATTCCAATATAAGAAAAATTAGTAAAGTCAAATGTGTTTTGGGTTTTAAAATAAAATTTCAGATTAATTAATTTTCATCATAATTTTTTTCAAAATATGCCCCAACTATAAACCCCATTCTGGGATATAAGAGGAAATGTACAATTTGGCCACATGGTTTTAGAAAACATGCACTAACCATATCAAACCCCTTTTCCCTATGCCACACAGTTTGAGTAAAAAGCCTCATGGATTTGAATAAAAGTGTTCCTAACCATAAAACCTCCTATAAATCTCTAACACAAGATGCATGGTTTCCTAGGAATACCCGTATATTTTACCCTAACCATGTTCGAACCATGAAAATTCCTAAAAACCTCTAAAAACTTTCAAAAGTCACCCAAAACAACCTAATAAAAGACCCAAATAAAATACTGTAAAAATATGGTTGTAAGTACCCCAAAGAAACACCAGGGTGTTAAAAGGAAACACATACACACATATTACCATTCAAGGTTAAAAAAAAGACCTAAATTAAAAATTATTACTATATATTATAATAATTGATGTTTTCAGAATCACACATAATAAAAATATTATAACGTCTTTCATGTATGTGGTTAGACCGACCCAAACAAGAACATGTTGTAATTAAACGAAAGACTATGAACTTATTTTATTGTAATAACATTATAAAAAATGATAATGATATTATTTATATGATATAATAGTGGTAAATAATATCTAATAAGGAGAAGTATGGGAAGATAAAAGAAAAATAAATAGACAATTTTTTACTCACTAAGAAGAAACTTAGCCTCCTTTGGAAACCTTTTTTGGTTTTGAAGGATTTTGGGATTCTTATTGAGACTAGGGGATTCTAAACATGTAATAGGATCATTAAGGAGGTAATTTTTCTATATATTTGAGATAAAAATTAATGACTGGTGTATCTAGGAAAGGTTGGATGAGGGTTACTTTTATAGATGAGTTTGAATTGCTTATCCACAAACACCAATTCTTTAATAAATTTGGAATATAATTTTCTAAAGAAATTGATTTATAAATGGAAAAAATATGATGATATTTTATGCATACTCTCATCCATATATTTTATTCATATTTATTAGAGATATTTTATCTCTTCAATTATTATTTTAACTATATTGTCTAATTTTTATATTATGATTTAAAATATGAAATCCTTTTTATTCAATTCAATTTCTCTAGGTGATAAAAATTAACTTAAAAAACTCGTAATGTTTAATTCTTTTTAGAAAAATATCCTTTAAAACATTAAATTATTATTTTTCAAATTTTATACAAAAAAATAATAATTACATGAAAGTTAATCCATTTATTCTTATATATATATTTATATATAATTCATTTCAATAAAAAAATCCTTTAAATTTGAGATATTTAATAAAGGTACACAATGTTTAAAAACACACACAATAATACTAATAATAAAATATATTTTTAAAAATATCATTTATCATTTTAATAATTAAACATTGATAACATCCTAAATTATTCTTTAAAAATCCCTCAATACCTATGTATTATCATTAAGGGTGAGAAAAACATTGGTGATAATCATGTGTGATGATTCAAACAACATGAATTTTGTAGTAATTTCTATAATCTTGAAGTTAATTCATAGATGATTTTACTCAATCCAACCTTATTGAAGTTTTACATGGTCATAGTGAAGGCTAAACATTAGTGATGCTATCTACTTTCTTTTCTCATAAAAATTATTCTCCTAAGAAGGAATCATATTACTTGATTCCATAGATTCTATTTTACTATATGAATTTCATAATGTTATTACTTATATTTATACTCACAATATCAATGAATATATTATAACAATCAAATATTATAATTACTTTAATTGAGCATCCATTAGTCTTTAAAAAAACCTTATAATAAAATAATTTATCTCATTAATCACTTTTATACAATAGTTATCCATATACCCAATGATTTTATATACCCAGTGACTATATATTCCCAATGAACATATATTCTAAATTTTTATATAATGGTTTTATTAACATTTTTAAATTACAATATATTTATTTAAACAATTATCTAAAATAATTCATCATATTCTCTTCCTTAACACATATAAAATATTTCTAATTTCTTCATTATTTCCACTATTATAATCGATAATATGATCTTCATGTTATAATATGTGGAAGAATACTTAGATATTATAGTATTTTTTATTTAATTATGGTTTTATTCCTCTTGTAATTTTCATAATTAGGTTTAATTTATCTTTTATGTAATATTATACCATAATAAAATAAGTAATGTTTTATTTAAGCTCAGTATTGTGTGTAGAAGAATCCATTAAACTCCTTAAAGGACATTTTACAATAGAAATATAGGGTTTTACATCCCCCCACCTAAAAAATTATTTCCCAAAAATTTAATTACTCATATGAAAAAATGAGGGTGTTTTTGTCTCATTATATCATTATAGTCCCACATCACTTCCAAAAACTTATGATTTCACCACTGAATTTATCTAAGTGGGTTATATTGTTTCATAGAATTTTATCTCTATGTTATAATATCTCTACAAGTTATTCCTTATAAGATAGATGATTTTCTAGTTATACAACTTTTGAGTAAAATGTATGTGATGAATATGTTATATACATCATAAAAAGTGATTAATAAAACAAATTGTTTACTTATGAGAGGTTTTTTGGAAGTTCAAATTGATAAGATAAGGTCCTCATGTGATACAGAATCTTAAAGGGGCCAATGTATCTAGGGTTCAACTTTAAATGTTTCTAAAATATCATATCACACTTCCATGGTGATATTGAAATGTATAATTTTAACCTAACTTAAACTCTAGATCTCATTGATAATTATTAACATAACCCTTCTATAAATTTTTTATTGTTCTAATATATCAGAATTTTTTTAAACCTTCCTTATAACTGCATGAGTAATATTGAGTCCCAATGACTTTATATCTCTAAATAAATCCCAACATGTTGGAGTTATACACTTATTCCTATATTGGACCTCATTTGCTTCCATTTGAATTCTTAAGTGGAAATTATTCTTTATGAGAACCCTACCAGTGGAATATTTTAATACCAATGTCTATTAAAATATATTGAACAAGATCTTAACATATCATCCAAATTATGAATGGTCCTTTAAAATTGACTATCAGTTTTAGGATGATAAGTGGTGATGATGTTTAATTTTTCATCTAATTATTCTTAAATTGTTCTCTATAAATTTTATATGAACCTTGGATCTCGATTATATATAAGTAAAAGTAGTATATAATATATCCTTAATATATAATTTATGTATGTATTATCAATACGATCAAGAAATAAACCCTTTATAATAACAATTAATTGTTTTTACTTTATATGTATATCAAATATAATCCAAATGGAACTATTTTTTAGAGGTCTTGAGAAAAACTTTGTTGAAATTCATTGTGATGTTCTCCTATTTTAATATTTTTAGGGGTTATGGTTACATCATACCCTTATACTTCATAACTTCAGCCTTAACTTACTAATAGACTAAGAATCAAGATGTATACACAACAATTTTCCTCCTCAGGTTTCTATACTAAAGGTTATCCCTAAGATCTCTATAAACTTTGTGTTTCTTGGGTGAACATAGAATTTTGATTTATGTAAATCATATCAAATATAATTTTTTAGTTTTATCATTTATATGACATGTATTCATTTTTTAAATCATATAACTATATCATTTTCAAGTGAAACTTCAGAATATTTCCCATTTTCTTTCATATATCTAATAATCCTTTTATTCCATCATGATGTTTTTATTTTTTTATGGTTTAGAAATCAGTTGGTAAAGGTAGTATTTCACCCCTTTTATTATTATTTCTAGGTCTATCATTTAGATATTTATGAAGGTTTGGTCTCTTTCAACCCTCATCATAGCTAAGGTAGCATAACCCTTTCTTCTTAGAGCATCAACCAAATTTTTGGCCTTTATGAGATCGTAATTTATTGAGTTATAGTAGTCATTAATCAAAGATAACCATATCCTTTGGAACATGTTCAAATCCTTATGTGTGAATATAATATTTAATATTTTATAATAATTATATATATCTCACTTATTTCCATAGAGATGATGCATATAAACTATTAATGAAAATATTACTATCACTAACTCTAGATCAAGCACTATGTAATTTTACACATGAACCATTAATTTAAATGAGGCATAAATTATCACCTTTTCAATTTTAAAGAGAAAAAACACTTTAAATAATAACTATATATCATAAAATCTTCTCTACTATAAGGTAGTGTGACTATAGGTTCAGTGACTAACTTCTCCTTTATCTCATTGAAGTTATATTCACATTATTTTATTTATAGGAACTTTTCTCCCTTCTATGTTAACATGGTTAGTGGATTTTACATTAAGGTTAAATTTATCACTAAGAATCAATATTATCCAGAAAATCAAAGAAAAATATAGATCTATGCTTCAGTTTTTGTTCTAGGACATTCTTCCATTAGCTCTGTCTTTAAAAGATCCATGGATAAACCCTCACATGTGATACATGACCAAATAAAGAAACTTTTTATAGAAAAAAGTTCACACTAACTAAATTTGAAATTCATTTTATCATTTATTATGGTCTTTATCAAAATCCTCAAATAGACTTTACATTCTTCTTTTCTCTTGGAATATATAATAATTTCTTTTATAAATACAACCATAAATTTTTTAAGGTAATCTCTATAAAAAAAATTCATCAAATTTATAATGAAATTTGGGGAATTTTTTAGTCCAAAATAAATCATTATGAAATTATAATGTTTATATCTTGTATATAAGGTTTTATTTAGTATATTATCCCATTATACACTTATTTAATGTTATCTAGATCAAATATCCACTATTGAGAATTTTTATACCCCTCCAAGTTGATAAAAAAATCATAAATATGGGGTAAGAGATACATATTATTGATTGTAATCTTATTAATACCATGATAATAAATTTAAAGACATATTTACCCACCTTTATCTTACTAAAAATGATTGGAAAACCCCATGGATAAGATCTGAGGAATAAAAAATTATTTTACAAATTATCTTGCAGTTTCTTCTTAAATTCCTCATGTTCAATAGGATCCATTCTTTAAGGAATCTAAGATATAGATATAACACTAGGAGTTAGTTCAGTAAAAAATAAACCTCATACTCTAGGTAAGTCTAGGAAACTTTTCAAGAAATACATTAACATACACCAAACATTTTTCATATCTTCAATGTTTATTTTTTTTAAAAACATTTGATCCAAATATCTTTTATTTCATGGTATAAAGACCTATATCAAGGAATTAATTTCTAAATAAAGTTCATAATCATCCTTTCATTGATATATGATGATAAAATTATTTGGGTTATAAAATGATATTTTCCTATGATAAAAATTTATTTTAGAACTATAATGAGAGAGCCTATCTGAAATCACGGCTGTTTGTTTCCTATTGACCATTCAAAGTTCCGATGCTCTGATAATGTGTATAGCAGCACTCGGGTCGAATCCTCAGTGATGATACTTTTTTATATTCTGTTGTTTTTAGTTAATTATATTCTGATTGGGGGGTTTGTTTGCAGAGCTTATGAAAGAATTTATGGATGATGTTTGATTTAATAAATTGATAAATATTGGGGTGAGTTCATTATTGGGGATTTAAGCTTATGATATCCTTGAGCTTTTCTTTATATTGCATTAAATTAATACCCACTTCACAAGATGATTTTGATCAGAATTCCAATGTGTTAAAGCTTTAATCCAAGCCGTAACTTAACTTAGGGTTCTAATAATTACCATTACTTGTTTATGGTAGTGTATTTGTGGTTACAATAATCCATGGAAACCACATATTAAACAAAACATTTCATTTATCCATGACATATAAAGTTCAACATACACAATATTAACTCAAAGAATAATCATCGAGCAAAGGATCTCAATCAATTAATATCCCAAAATTATAACTACCCAAATGATATATTTATTCATCAATTTAAATGATTAGTAATCTATTTATAATTATTATGATGATAAATTAAGAAGATAATAAAAAGAAAGGGATAAGAAAAGAGTGGTGCGTCGAACACACGCACAAACGACAATGAGAATTAAAAAATGACTTTCAATTGAATGAGGAAGAAAAATAAGGAAAGAGGATTGAAATATATTTAAAATATTTTAAGAAAATTATTATTAAACTACATAATGTGGATGAGAATAAGAGATATTGAAGAAGAAACTTTCATAAAAATAGAATTACAAAGAAAGAGACTTACAAGATTACAATAATGAAGAACACAAAAGTAAATGAAAACAAAGAGAGGTGGAAAGGTCTCCCAAGTGAAAAATTGAGTATGGAATGTCCTCCAAATCCCCTGTAATGGTTTTGGTCATGCCAATATGTGCTCCCCTCTTCTTAAATGCGAACCCTTTTCAAGTAGAGGAGGGGATGTATTTATATCTCAATGTTGTGGGATTTTTGCATTACAAAACTACCCCTCCACTTGCAACGCCAATTTGATAAATTAGACAGACAAATCTCAAACTATTATATTCTGAAAAGTAGTAGATAAATATCTCCTCTATCTACTATGAAAATTTGGAGGCCATTGTATTTAAGGAGAAAAATTTATGTCCAGTTGATTAAGAAACGTTAATCTGTACAATTCAATCCAAACTTTTTGAAGTCCAAAATGTGAATGAGTTTTTGAATAGTAAGATGAATTCAAATACGGATTATTTATTCCACAAAGTTGGAAAAATATATCTCCTATTTTACACTGAAAAATTTCAGCTCTATTGGCGTCTTAAATCATGAGATATGTCATGAATACTATACTGATTTTATTACCTAGCCAGAATGGTGGGCTGAGATTAAATGAATCATTTGGGCCCCTTGTGTCTGGAGTTGGGACTTGAAATTTTTATCCAAGACTCCTTACATTGTAACCCAAAATTTTGAGGAGAATAAAAGAATTTGGAATTTCTGATTGAGCCCAAAAATTAAAGCTTCATGGCTGGTCCAGTTTCATCACAGATTCTGTAGGCCTTCTTTTGTGGTCCATATGGGCCTTCAAATAGAATTATTGGACCATGATCCATTCTAATGAAATGTTTTATATTTAATTAGTAATCCTAAAAAATAAGAACCACATAATTGGAATTAGTAGAGGGAGTATTATAAATAAAATAGAAAACTGACTCAATTGGACTACTTCTAAAAATGCTCAAAAATTATACTTTGTATTAAAACATTAATATTTCACCCAAGTTATGCACATTTAATATAAAATTATTAAATGGATAATATAATAAGTCATGAAAATTTTAATAACATAAAATCCCCCACACTTAGTATTGTGCATGTCCTCATGTGCAACAAATATAAAAACATGACTCATTTGGTTTTTTTTTACATTTTTTTTATTTTTTAGTTTTTTAGTGTTATTTAAAATACACACCCACACAAAAGATAAAGAGAAAAATAAAGTATTTGAGGAAGAAAGTGGTAAAAAAATGAAATATAGAGGAAGAATAAGAAAGAGTGAGAGAGAGGAAGAGATAGAGAGAGAGTTAAAGGGAAAGAGGTGCCCCTGGTTTGGATTTGGTGGGTCGTTGTCTCCATCAAGTGGTGGGTAAACTACAGAAGTTGGGGATCTAGTGGAAGTCAATGTTGTTCCAGGATTGTGTATCCTCTCATGGTGATACTTAAACCAATGTCCATTAACTGTGAATGTCCTTTTGGAAGAGGGGTCTTGGACATTCACTGCACCAAATGGGTAAACATTAGTAATAACAAAAGGACCTTCCCAACGAGAATTAAGCTTACCTGGGTGAAGCTGAAATCGAGAATTGAAGAGCATTGCATTTTCAACTTCATGAAATACCTTTATTAGGATGTTTTTATCATGGAGTGACTTGGATTTTTCTTTTTATAGATTATAATTCTCATAATAATCAAGTCAAATCTCCTCTAGTTCATCCAATTGCAACAATCTTTCTTCACCAGATTTTTCAAGATAAAAATTACAGGTTTTCATAGAACAAAATTAATTATGTTGGATTTCAACTGGTAGATGACATGCTTTAACAAAAATTATCCTAAAAGGAGACATCCCAATGGGTGTTTTATAGGCAGTTCGATAAGCCTGAAATGCTTCACCAAGTCTTTTCTGGTGGGTTTTACAATTCTCTCAAGCACTCTTTTCACTTCTCTATTAAAATGTTAAACCATGCCATTTTTTTGGGGGTGATATGTAGTTTAAGTTTAATGTACAAACCCATTATTTTTCAAAATATACTCCATGTTTCTATTACAAAAATGGGTTCCTAAGTCACTGATCAAGGCACGTGGTGTGCCAAATCTATGGAAGATGTGTGTCTTTAGGAACTCACTAACAGTATGTGAATCATCATTTCTAGTGGGTTTGGCCTCAAACCACCTAGAAATATAATCAACCACAAGAAGAATTAATGTGAATCAATTATAAGGGGGGAATGGTCCCATTAAATCGATACCCCAAACATCAAAGATCTCACATAAAATTAAAGGCTTTTGGGGCATTTCATTTCTCTTTGAAATTGTGCCAAACTTTTGGAAAGTGGGACATGATTGAAAGAACTCATGTGAGTCCTTGAATAGTGAAGGACAGAAGAATCCAGAGTCTATAACCTTTTGGGAGGTCCTTTATGGTCCAAAGTGTCCACCACCAGGCATTGAGTGACATAATTTTAAGATGGAATAATGTTCATTTTCATCCATACATAACCTTATTACCATGTCAGCCCCAGTTTTCCAAAGTTTATTTTCTTCCCAAAAATAGTATTTTGAATCACTTTTCAACATTATTTTATGTTCTTTTGATACATTTTCAGTAAAAACACTAGAAACCAAGTAATTTACAATTGGGTCATACCATGGTATTTTTGGAGTGAGATATGAAAGGTGCTTAGTGGGGAATTCAGGATCGATGATTTCAGAATGAGAAGAATTAGAAATTCTACTCAAGTGATCATCCACAGGGTTTTATTTTTCTAGTATATCTTTGATTTCAAGGTCAAAATCTTGGAGCATTAGGATCCACCTTATTATCCTTGGTTTGGAATCACTTTTCTAGAGTAAGAACTTTATAGAAAAATAGTATGTGAAGATAATGATTTTGGCACATAAGAGATAGGGTCGAAATTTATCTAAGGAAAAAACAACTGCTAAAATTTATTTTTCAGTGACAGTATAGTGAGATTGAGTTTCATCCAATGTTTTTGAGGCATAATAGATGACATGAGGAATTTTTTATCTTGTTTGACCAAGAACAACCCCAATGACTCTATCAGAAGCATCACATATCAACTCAAATGGTAAGGACCAATCTGGGGGTTGGATTATCAGGACAGACGTAAGAGAAATTTTGAGTTCAACGAAGGCTCTCTTGAAAACCTCATCGAAATGGAAAGTGACATCATTTTGGATCAACTGAGTGAGTGGGAGGTAAATACTACTGAAGTTATGGATTAATCGCCGATAGAAACCAACATTACTGAGGAATGAACATATGTCTCGAAGAGAAGTGGGTTTCGGAAGTGATTGAATCACTTCAATTTTGGAAGGATCAACTTCAATACTATATTTTGAAACTATGTGCCCTAGAATAATCCCATTTGAAACCCTGAAGTGAATTTTTCAAAATTTAACACAAGGTTACACTTGACACACTTTTGATGGACTAGAGAGAGTGAATTCCAGAAAGATTCAGATGACTCACCATAAATGGTAAATTCATCCATGAATACTTCCAGGCAGTGTTCAATGAATTAAGAAAAGATACTCATCATACACCTCTGGAATGTTGCAGGATCATTGAAAAAGACAAAAGGCATTCTCATATATGTATATGTTCCAAAGGGGCAAAAGTAGTATTTTATTGGTCCTGAGGTGCGATTGGGATTTTCAAGTAGCCAATGTATCCATAAAGAAAGTAATAGTGTGACTTTCTGGTAGTTGTTCTAGCATTTGATCAAGGAATGGAAGAGGGTAGTGATCTTTTCTTGTTTCAACATTCAATTTTCTATAGTCGATGCACACACACCATTTGTTCTTCACTCGAGTTGTGACTACCTCTCCACGATCATTTGTGACAACAGTTATCCCACCCTTATTTGGTACAACTTGAATTGGACTAACCCATTCACTATCAGAAATTGGGCAGATAATACCAGATTGAAGAATATTGGTGATATCTTCCCTAACTACCTCAAGTATGAGTGGATTGAGTCTTCTTTGTGGTTGTCTAATTTGTTTGGATAATTCATCAAGATGGATGTGATGCATGCAAAGGGCAGGGTTGATTCCTGGTATGTCATCTAGGGTCCAACCTATGGCCTTTTTTTCCTCTAACACCTGAACAAGTTTGTACACCTCGGTTTTAGTAAGTGAAGAAGAGATAATGACAGGATAATAGTGATCATGGAAAAGGAATGCATATTTCATGTGTTTAGGAAGAGGTTTCAGATCAATCTCATCTTTAATTTGTGGGTTAGAAAACTCAGGAATGGACGAAGGGAATTCAGTTGCTTTAGATTTAATTTCCTTAATATTGTACAAGGTGGAGTAATAGAGATCAGAGTTGATGTGGGATTCAAGAGAGTTTTCAAGTTCCTCTAGATGAATGGAGTCTATGAATGAGAGGTCCACATAAACTTCACCATTTATAACATGGTTAATCTTGGTACATATTTCACAAGATCCTTTATCATCAGAATAGGATGAACATGATGGAATGAGGTTCAATTGACTCTTAGATGTGTACTCATAAGAATGGATTGAGAATGCAGAGTGATCCTCAGATGGGTATCGCATGGCTTGTAAAATGTTAAACTTGACCAGTTGGTCACCAAATTCCAAGGATAATATGCCTGAATAGAAATCAATATTAGTTCTAGGAGTCCTAAGGAATGGTATTCCTATAATTATGGGAGATCTATAAGATTTCATCTCACCTTCCATGTCAAGGACATATAAATCGGCTGGGAAGATAAAATCATTGACACGAACAAGGACATCCTCGATTATTCCCTCAGGACTGGCTGTTCTTTGATTGGATAATTGAATGACAACACCCTTTAGATGTAAGGGACCTAGACAAAGGTTGGAGAAGGTGGATTTGGTCATGACATTAATTGAGAATCCTAGGTCTATGAGTGTATCATCAAAGCTATAACTTTCAATTTGGCATGGAACTGTGAAGGTCCCTGGATCTTTTCACTTTATGGGAATAGACTGCTGGGTGGAAACATTTTCAAAGGTCCTAAGTTTCCTCTTATGGGTGCACAATTTCTTAAGAAACTTGGCATACTTAGTTATTTTTTATGGCATCTAATAGGGAAATGTTGACTTCAACACGTCCAAACATGTCGATCTTTTCAGGATTGGGTTCAAAGGACTTATTTGGATTAGAAACGGCTTGAGGAAAATGAATTGGGTTCCTAAGTGGAATAGAAGGAGGTGAGGGAATGTTTTCAGATTCCTTTTCAAGTTTCCTTTTCTTTTCATTTTCTAGGTCAACATTTAAAGGGGGTTTAAATGACTTATCTTGAGGCATAGAAATTTTCTTTCCCGATCTAAGTGAAATTGCACTTACATTACCCTTAGGGTTGGGTAATGGTTGAGCTGGAAGTTGGGAAGAATTGGATGGTTCCTGCTGACTAAGGTGAGATGCAAGTTGACCAATTTGGGTTTCAGTGTTCTTGAGGCTGGAATGGGTGAATAAGGAAAGATATTCCATTGCACTTTCCCATGGTTTCTTGGAATAAGAGGCTTGTCCAGAATTGGTATTACATAGATTTTGGTTCTTGGGAAAGCGATTGTATTGGTTTGGGAATTGGGAAGGCTCATTGGGATAGTGGAATCCAGGAGGAGGATTTTTCCTTTGTTGTTGAGGAACAAAAGGATAAGGTTGTTGGAAGTTACCAAAACCTTGACTATATTGAAACTGGTTTGGGTTTTAATGAGGGAATTAAGGAGGATGAGAGACGAGATTAACATACCCCAGGCCTTGGTTATAGGAAGAAGAGAAGGGCTCAGAGTGAGGTTGGTTGATGTTTCTAATGAACTGACCTGATTGTTTAGGGTTGGTGTTCCTTTGAGCACATGCTGCATTGATCTCCATTGGTCCAGATGAATTGGAATGATCCTCTTGAAGTTGTGGACATGTTTCAGTTGGATGAGATGGAGAGTTGCAGATTCCATAGTTTTTAACAGGTCCATGAAACATTGATTGTGGAGAAGATGAATTTGGGGCTTTGGTAGCCACAATTAGTTGTCACACAAGACCTGTAAGTTCACTCATCCACTCATTCATCTTGTTCGGCTCTATCGACGGACTATCTTGGGTTTTTTGACTTATGTTCTCGAGTATGGAATTGTTGAGTGTTCGTAGCCATGTTTCTTATGAGATCTCTTATAGCTGGAAGAGTTTTATCAACAAGAGCACCTCCACTTGCAGCATCAATGAGGGTTCTCTCCATAGCCTATAACCCCTCATAAAAGTATAGGATCAAGAGTTGATCAGGGATTTGGTTGTGTGGGAAGGTTGCAACAAGGTTTTTGAATCTCTACCAGTACTCATGGAGTGATTCATTTGAGAATTGATGAATACCACTTATTTCCTTTTGGATAGAAGCAGTACGAGAAGCCGGAAAGAATTTCTCTAAAAATAGTCACTTCATGACATTCCTTGTGGTTATGGAACCAGGAGGAAGGTAGCAGAGCCATGAATTGGCAGAGTTAGCTAGGGAGAAAGGGAATGCTCTAAGTTTGTTTTGTTCCTCAGAAACCCCTTGAGGCTTCATGGTAGAGCACACTACTTGGAACTCTTTAAGGTGGAGATGTAGATACTCACTGGCTAGCCCATGGAAATGAGGAAGAAGATGAATCAAAATAGATTTGAGTTCAAAGTCAGACTCTATGTTTGTATATTGAATACCAAGAGGTTGGTAATTCATATTAGGGGCAACAAGTTCTTTAAGTGTTTGTTCCCTAGGATTATCTATATCTAATTCAACTAGTTGAACAAGGAATGGTTCTTGAATGAGTTGATTATCTATTAAGTTCCTCCTAAGTTGGAAATGAGTTCGCTCAATTTCAGGGTCAAAAATATATGAGGTATTTTTTGGGTGGATACGGGGAATTCAGAGAGACTTGGAAGAAAGATGAAGATAGTTTTTTTTCTTTGTGTTTTCTGTTTATGAATTTTATGAGGAAGGTGGGGTTTTATTTGTGTTTTTTTCAATTTTTTTTAATTTTTTTTGTTTTTTTATAATAACTAGAAATAAACGACTACTTTATTGAACCATCCCCAGCAACAGAACCATTTGAAAGTGAGGCCTATTGTTTTCTATCGACCGATCAAAGTCTCGATGCTCTGATAATGTGTATAGAGCACTCAAGTCGAATCCTCAGCGATGATAAGTTTTTATAGTCGGTTGTTTTTAGTTAATTGTATTCTGATTGGGGGGTTTGTTTTTAGAGATAATGAATAATATATGGATGATGTTTGATTTAAAAAATTGATAAATATTTGGGTGAGTTCATTATTGGGGATTTAAGCTTATGATATCCTTGAGATTTTATTTATATTGCATTAAATTAATACCCACTTCACAAGATGATTTTGATCAGAATTCCAAAGTGTTAAAGCTTTAATCCAAGCCGCAACTTAACTTAGGGTTCAAATCATTACCATTACTTGTTTATGGTAATTTATTTTTGGTTCCAATAATTTATGGAATTCACATATTAAACAAAACATGTCATTAATCCATGACATATAATGTTCAACATACATAATATTAACTCAAAGAATACTCATCGAGCAAAGGCTCTCAATCATTTAATATCCCAAAATTATAACTCACCCCAATGGTATTTTTACTCATACAATTAAATGATTAGTAATATAGTTATAATTATTATGATGATAAATTAAGAAGATAAGAAAAATAAAGGGATAAGAAAAGAGTGGTGCATCGAACACACACACAAACGATAATGCGAATTAAAAACAGAATTTCAATTGAATGAGGAAGGAAAATAAGGGAAGGGGATTATAATATATTTAAACTATTTTAAGAACATTAATATTAAACTATATAAGGTGGATGATAATAAGAGATATTGAAGAAGAAACTTTTATTAAAACAGAATTACAAAGAAAGAGACTTACACGATTACAATAATGAAGAGCACAAAAGTAAATGAAAACAAAGAGAGGAGGAAAGGTCTATCTAGTGAAAACTTGAGCATGTCAGGTCCTCCCAATACCTTGTAAAGGTTTTGGTCTTTCCAATATGTGCTCCCCTCTTCTAAAATTCCAACCCTTTGCAAGTAGAGGAGGGGGATGTATTTATAGCCCAATGTTGTGGGCTGTTTGAATTACAAAACTTCCCCTCCACTTGCATTACCAATTTGATAAATTAGACATCCAAATATTGAGATATGATCTTCTTAAAAGTTTTAGATAAATATCCCCTCTGTCTACTATGAACATTTGGCGGCCATTGGACTTAAGGAGCAAAAGGTATGGCCGACTGATTAAACAAAGTTAATATGTCCATTTCAATCCAAACATTTTGAAGTCCAAAATGTGAATGGGTTTTTGAATAGGAATATTCCTTCAAATTCGAATTATTTATTCAAAAAAGTCGGCCGAATATATCTTCTATATCACAATGCAAAATATTAACTTGATTGGATGCTTAAATCATGAGATATGTTATGAATACTGTACTGATTTTATTTTCTAGCTAGAATGGTGGGCTGAGTTTAAATGAATCATTAGGGCCCCTGGTATTTGGAGTAGGGACTTGAAATTTTTATCCAAGACTCCTTATATTTTACCCCAAAATTTTTAGAAGAATAAAGGAATTTGGGCTTCCTGATTGAGCCAAGAAATTAAATCTTCATGGCTGGTCCTATTTCATCACAGATTCTGTAGGCCTTCTTATGTGGTCCATATGGGCCTTCAAATGGATGAATTGGCCCATGATCCCTTCCAATGAAATGTTTTATATTGAATTAGGAATCATAAAAAGTAATAACCACATAATTTTGATCAGTTTTGTGAGATTTATAAATAAAATAGTAAACATACTCAATCGGACTACTTCTAAAAATGCTCAAAAATTATACTTTGTATTAAAACATTAATATTTTACACAAATTATGCACATTTCATATAAAATTAGTAAAGGGGGAATATAATAAGGAATGAAAATATTAATAACATCACTATCAATGCCTAATATAAAAATAAATTATACTAAGTAAATAATGACTAGATTTTCCATAAGTATATTCCCACAAACCATTATTAGAGAAGAGTTATATAAATGGAATGAAATATTCACACCAACAATTGTTTTTACCATTAAATAAATATACAATACTTGATATGGTGAATTAATAATCTTATAAAATTATATATATATAAAGTAACTATGATAATAAAAATTAAATAATATATTCGTAGTTCTTTAATAGATAATTAATATAACTTTCACCACTCCATTTTCATGATTTACTTTGATGGAAATGATTTCATAACCTCTCCAATTATCTCTTGGGTTTAGAGGTTTTAACATCAATTTTAATTATTATCCCTTGGTTTGGTTCATTTATTTGTATAATTATAAAACTATTTGAAATTAAAACATTGAACTGTGAGTGGTTAATTAGGTGGAACTTTCTTCTCCTCTATTGTGTTAAATGGACTATTCATATTCATTGAAAATAATGGTCATGATGAAATTATTTCCCAAACTTGAAAAAAATTATAATTATTTTGTGGAATTTTCTTGGGTGTTTCTTATCACATTTTATAAATGTATAGAGTTTAATCCTCTCTCCTCAATGAGCTTTATCACTTGAAATTCCATAAAACTCAATTTTAATTTTTTATCCTCAAATACTAGAGTATAATGAGAGTACTAAAATTCTATTTCCACTTTAAGATCACATAGAAAAACATATTCATAATTATTAAAGTCTATTATCAGTTATTATTTTGATATACTTTGTTTTATTTAACTAAATAATTGATTGATTTTACTTTTCAGATCAATGATATGTCATACCTTGAAAGTATAAAAAAGTTATCCTAATATAAACCAATGAATTATTCATCTTTTTTCTTAATCTAAAGGAATTTAAAACCCATTTTTATGTAAAGAGTTTGGGGAAAACATTTTTTGAGAAATATTTTTCTAAACTTCACACATTCTAAGGAGTCAATTTGTTCCTTTTACCTTATTTTCTTGATCATAGTACACCATTAGTATTCTTTACCTTCAAAATAATAAACAACCCAAACAAAATTTTTATTACTTAAACATTAAAGAATTAAAAATATATTTTCTACCATATTTATCCATTACTCAGTAATTAATATATCATAAGATCCATTATAGTATGGTGGTAATTATATCATGAAGGTACCAGGGGCGATTTGATCCTTCTTTGGTATTTTTTTTTATTTTGACATAGTTCAGGTTATTATTCATAACTTGAGATAACTGGGTTAATATTTATATGAAATTTAATATGCTATATCTCATCTAACTCAGTTATTCATTGGTAAAATCATCGCATTCTCAATTTTAATCATTTTTCACTTGGTTACTTATGATTCCACCCATTTAATAAATCTAAAATGGTTAATATGAGTAATAAAAAATTATATCTTAATAAAATCATATAAAATAATCATATGAATATGAAAAATAATTTTTAACATTTCTTATCCTTTAGGATCTTCATTTTAACATATTTTTCTTTAATTTTTACCATCTTATTATAACACTATGAGATTTTAGTACATATTTTTCTTTAAATAATTACTATATTGAATAGCTTGTAACACATGAAACAATAAAGTAAACCAATTTGAGACTTATTAAAATTACAAGAAGAATGATCCTTTATTAAATATAAATATAATAAGCAATTATGATACATACATTTTAATGTTTTTATTTGATTAATAATATTTAATGATTAAAAAAATGAAAAATTAACGTGATATGATTAAAATCATTCAATGATGTACAAGGATATTATTCAAAGAATTTTTTTTGATGTTTTTTATATTTTAATAAAATGATCATTTTTAAAATATTTCAATATATTAATTAATATATTAATACTCAATTAATTAAAAATTGACATGAATTAAGATTTAAAACTCTTGGATTTTAAAGGTTCATTTTTCTATAAAACTTGATTTCTTTATATTTTTTATTTTAATTTAAAATATTAATTTTAAAATTTTAAAATTTAAATTTAATGAAATAAAATACATTTTTGAATTCATCATGTCAGAATTATCTTAGGGTGATTTTTTTGGTATTTTTATAAAAAGGTTGTTTTTAGGTGAATAGTGAAAAATTTTATTTTAAAAAATACCATCAATTATATGACATCATTGTGGTATAATAATGACTTAAAAGTCTATAAAACCTTTTTTAAAAGACCAAATATACCATTTAAAGAGGTATATATTCTTACAAAACACTTTCAAGCTTCTTTCATCGTTAAACTCCTCAAAATAATCTATAACCATATTAACATAAGAAAATTAATATCTTTAATATATTAATTTTTTTATGTTAATGGTAAAACCATTTTATATCTTTTATCCATATAATGGAAAATAAAAATATCGATCATGAATATGTGTGGCTACCATCTCCACGAAGTGATGTAATTTATTTTTCCTCACCACATAACGTGGTTGGTTATATAGTTGTAATTAATGAATAAATATTATATTTATAAAATAATTAAGGTACTATAATGAAAAATCAATGCCTACCTTATTTCTTTTAATCCATTGAAAAATTAAAATTACACCCATGCATACATTCTTAATACTACCTCCATGAATGAAACATTTCATTTTTCATAACCGCTTTACATGGATGGTTCTAAAAGTGTATTTAATGTATAAATATGATAAATACATACATACATACATACATACATACATATATATATATATATATATCACGATAAGATTTATATAGGTGATGAAACCATTACTAATTTGAATGGACCAGAACCTCCAAATCAAAACATGCATGAAAATAATAATAATTAACACCTAAATAATTTATTTTAATAAAGAATTATAAGAAAATGGGTAAAAAAGGTAATGAATAAATGATATCTAGAAATACAGATATAAATATGGATCTAATATAGATGATTAATAAATATTAATTTATTATACATGAGTTTGGAATGCATCTGACCAAGTAGAAATCTAAGGTAAGGTTTTATTGTCTCTAATTGTCTTCTTTGATAGATGTTTTGTATTATGAAACTATTTTTTTATATGATGTATATAATACATATTTATAATATTTTATCATGATTATATTTTTTATTTTTGGTATTTAATGTTCTAATTTTTGTTCTATCCTATAAATTATTTTGATTCAAAAGTTACCAAAGTCATAAAGGATTATTTTAAAATCTCTTTTTATTCGATATTAGTTATAATTAAATTTCCTTTGGTGTAATTTATGATATTTATCTATTAAAACCTATATATTTTCTCATCCTCTAGTTATTTATAGGTATTTTAAGTATTATTTCAATTTCTAATTATTTGGTTCTGAAAAAAAGTGAAAGAACTATTTTAAGAAAAACCATACTTATTTATCCTTTTTGGTTGGGAATCTTTCTCATCCATATGAATGATATTAAAAATTGTTTTATGTGAGTTATTATATACTTTTAAATTTTTACTAAAATTAAATTAAATAATATTTTAATTTATTGAATTTTTTTAAAATGATTATTTTTAATATTTTTCATATGGGTCACATTTTATTTTTTAGAAAAGTATGAAAAGAATATTTGTAAACATTTATAGATCGATAGAGTTTTTCCACCATCATGACTATTATTAATTATCAATATTCCATTCAAATTTTCTGTGGTTTTCCCAAAAAATACTATTACCATTTTTTTATACTTTCTAGTTTTTTTAAAAAAAAATTAAAAAATAGGATATTTCTTCTTGTCTTTAAACCTACTTCCTAATATCTTTATAAAGGCATTTTTCATCTATGTCAACATCCTAAAATTTTGGAAAAGTAGAGTGTATGTTTCTTATCAATGATGTACCTATCTAGATATAAACAAGTGGATTCATGCTATATCACAGAAGCACCTAAGGATAATAAACTCGAAAATGATAGTTGAGTATTAAATTAATCTTCACTAGAAGCACAACTAGTGGGCCTAAATACACACCTAATTTGACACTCCTATGAGATATTCTTTTGAAATTTCACATTCTTATTTAAGAATCATAATAAATTATTTAAATATATGTTCTATATCACTTTTCATCTCAATTTTGACTAAACCATATACTCATTATTAGATATGTTGTGGATTAATGGAAACTTACTAAGAAATTTATCCCATTTATTGAGGAAATATTGAAATTATGTATTACTTGATTCAATATATATATTTATTTATTATTAAGTCATATTGATTATATATTTTATTGATCATTAAATATACAAGGAATGCATTGGAATTAGTAAGTAACGGGTGGGTCCGGATATTTGATATCCCCTTAATACATTGGTAGGTCACATGAGAAAAAAAAGAATGGTTATAAATTGGTGTATATTAGCTCATATATTTATGATATCTTGGTTTAGAGGCCTTAATGGTTTGTAAGATGTATTGGTTGAGAGGACATGATGACATGTAATAGGTCTTGGTTGAGAGGACTTGATGGTAAGATTACGATGTCTGAAATTACAGATTCTATCATTATAAAATCAATTATTATTTTCCATATGAATACTATGTTTTTTTCTTTTGATATATTACATTCCCAAAGTATTGATTATATAGAACATTTATTGATTATTTACTCTATTATATTATTTATGCCTTATGTATTCATGATAAATTCCACTGTATGTTTTCCATTACTTATCATCTATGCTCATAATTTATTTTGTTTTCCATTCTCCTGGTTACCAAAAATGGATAATTAAACTATTTCAAGGTTCTATAAAAAATAATAAGAATGTTTTTATAAATTTCACAAGTTATGTATTTTGTTTCAGCGTAATATAGAAATCATGTATGTATCTAGTTTCACATGATTACTAAACTATTAAATCCTTAAGGATGTGACCTATTGTATCTTGTATCAATGTAATAAAGTAAATAATAATTATGGGTTACTAGATTCTGGGTTTTTATATAGGTATCAAATAAAGTTTAGTAGAGACCTTGGGAACTTGATTTTAGAAGAACATAGCCACCACAAGTATTATGATAAACCAATATAATGTTCAAGAGATTTTTTAGGTATATATGTTATTGAAAAAATTAAGTGTATTACATTATTTAGATATGGAGCCTTGTGGAAGGAATGTAAAACACATAAAAACCCTTAATCAATGTAGGGATTTCCCTCCTAAGCAAGTCAACATTTCAAGTGTTGGAGATGATAAGATTATGAAAATATTAGGGAGGTTGACTTAGGTTATGATCAATTATCTTTCACATAAGAAACAACCTATTTCTTTATAGTATGATATAATTATTTCGAACCACTTAATGTTAAAAAACCTACACCATTTATTGGAGGTACTAATTCATTGATAACTGAATAATAAATCAAGTCCAATAAAAGATATTTTTGGATTTGATACGTAATGAAAGGGAAAAGTTATTCTTGCATTATATTGTTTAAATGGAGATAATGATAAATGGTGGCCATTTATTCAAAATAAAAAAGAGGAAGATGTGATAAAGAGATTGGAATGAAATACTTTTACAGTAATATTCTTTGAGAAATATTTTACTTAAGAGAAACAAGCTAATAAAAAAAGTAAATTCATTAATTTAAGTTAAAAGGAAGAGGAAAGTGTTTCTAAGTATGATGAAATATTTATAATATTAACAAGGAATGTTATAAACTACATATATAATATGAAAAGTAAGAATAATCATTTCTTTGATTCACTTAATATGGTCCAATGAAGGGTACTAGTCTCTAAAAATTTTATATTATATGATGATATGGTATCTAGTTCCATTGGGATAGATAATTAATTATCAAAGTCATATATTTTAAAAAAAAACCAAAATAATAAGAGGATAATTTAGAACCAATAAAAAATAAATGATGAGAAATTAATGAAGGGAAGGAACTTACAACATGTGATAATTATGTAAAGAGACACCTTGTTACTTGATTAATGGGAACAAAAGTCTATTTCAAGTGTGGAGATAAAGTCCATGAGGGTTAAAACCAAAAGGGAAAGAATAAATTCACCGATATCTAGTGATTTTACTATAAATATATGGGAAAATATTTAAACTAATTCCCTAGTTATCATGAGAATTTACATTAAAAGTGGACAAGTGAGGAAGGTTAGGTTTATTAAATTACTATAGCTGGAGGTGAAGTCCCTTAAGTTATTATAACATGTACTTTGATCATAAAGTCATGATTTATTTTATTATATATCTTTGCACTATTTTATATTTTTCATGTATATTTAATCATAATTTGAAACATTGAGGAATAAATTTCCAATCAAGTAACCTATTGGGAGTCTGGTAGTAATGATAATATATCGGGTGGTCTCATATACAATACATATGTATATTCTCTATTTGTAAACCTAGTAGTTAAGTTTATGGTTAACTTTGATATAATCATAATTTTTGGGGATTAGAAAATTCATAATTAAGAAGATGAATCATAAAATAATATATATTAAACTAGTGGTTTTGTTTATACTGAATAATTTAAAGGATAAAGTATTATATCATTTTTAGGAATTAATGTATTACTTCTTCACATGAAGGTTTATTCATATGGGGAATTATCTGATTTTTTAATTATTTTTGTTTCAGGAATATGAAATAAATTTTCATTATTTTATAGATCTTATGATCCATCAAATATTGATTTTTATGCTTCAAGAATGTAAAATTCATATTAGTCATTCATCATTAGAATCAGAAGTAGGAAACGATTGAAACACTAAATAAAAGGGGAAATTTACACTAAGTGGAAAGGGATAAAGTTTTTATTGTTATTATATTCATTAAAATCAAGAGGAAGATAAATTTATTATGTGAAAAAAATAACTCAACTATGAAAATTTGGAATATCATCCAAAATTATAGTTCTTATAAAGAAACATGTATGATTTAAGGAATATTTATGATAATTTTCTAGTCTTACTTAAGATAGACAGAATGATATCTTAGTATAAATTATATATTGAGTTATATATTTCTTATGGATAACCTTAGATAAATTCATGGTATGTAATAATTGAAATTTCATGGGTAAAATTTATTTAAGGGGAAGAATAAAATGCCCAGATATTTTAGTAAATATTTTAATTTAAATAAATTATATGTTGAATAGATTGTAAAAATTACAACATCAAACTAAAACATGTAGTAATATATTACAATTAAAATAAGAATAAACCACTAAATTAATAAAAAGATAATAATAAAGTATGATACGTAAATTGTAATATATTTTCTTGATTAATGAAATTTAATGATTAGAAAATAAATAATTAATGCGATAGGATTAAAATAAATCAATGATAAAAGGGGTATTTTTAAAGAACTATTTTCAAAATTTTGTGTATTTTAATAAATTAGTCACTTTTAAAATATTTGAACATATTAACCAATATATTAACACTAAATTAATTAGAAATTTATATGAAATAAGATTAATGACCACTAGAGTTTAAAAGGGGAATTTGTTTATAAAAACTATTTTCCTCTGTATTTTCTATTTTGATTTTAAAAACAAATTTACAAATTTTATTATTTTAATTTGATGAAAGAAAATTCATTTTTGAATTCCACATGAAAAAATTTATGTTAGAGTGGATTATTTATATTTTCCTGAAGAGTTTTATTTTTATTTTAAAAGAGAAAAATACCATATTTACAAATAAAATAAATTTTATGAAATCATTATGGTATAATAATTACTTGAATATTTGTAAAACATTTTTCATGTGAGGTCATGTGGGTTTTCTTATTCAGATTGAACTATGATTTTCATTGGAAGTATGATCCCTCATTCTTGGAGATTTGAGTTATCTTCCTTGGATTTCCCCTCCCTTTCCAAAATCCTTTGAACCTGCAAATTCTTAGTAAATTTTTTTGTATTATTTATGAAAGATTGAAGTCCCTATTTCAACACATTAATACCCATATTTTTGTATAAATTGACATATCCATGCCACCAGTCGAATATGTGTGGATCGAGGTTGGTGAAGAATTTATATGACCATAATCTCTGATGTTTGAATCCTGGTTTGGCTATTGTTCTTCATTATTCCTATTGGGACACTTTCAAGACAAGTCCAAATTCATTCGAGAAAAGGGGCATCGAAAGATCATGGATTAGATGGATTTCATGAGGGAAAGGGTAATGATATATGTATCTCATCATTGAATATCAATTTTTTTTCATGTCATATTGGGCCATGTTATTATTCTATTATGACCACTTATACTCAAATAGTAAGGTATGGATTCTCAGGGAAGGAGTTTCCTCCTTTGTCAAACAATGACTCCATATCTTCTAATGGTTTGAGGGTTAGGGGAGTATGGCCTATAATATCAAACAATGCATCTATCGTGGTCCAATAATTTGATGATGCATAAGCCACCTCTCCAACTTTAGGTATGTGTTCTTATGAGGTTTATGATTCTCAAGGAACTGGTACCCAAGCTAGTATCCATTGAGTGTATATCTCTATGAAATCCCACCATGGCCAAGATGATCTTATAATTTCTTCTTGCAGTGATTTTATACTAATAATTTCAATATACTATAGTGTTGGTGTTATATATGAGGAAAATAAAAAAGTTATAAAGAAAAATAGGTTTTTAATTCTAGGAGTTAGGAGATTGGGTAATGTTGATGATGAATTATGGTAAACACCAAAGTGTAAAAAATAAAGGCTGCTATTATGAAGGAGGCACTAGATGAAATCCCAGATTAGATACAAGTTGATCAGTGACACTGAGAGGGAAATTTTGTTTATAATAATTTACAAGGGGAAACATACTTTAGTTTGGAATACTTAGAGTGTGAATAAGATTCTCAAGATTGAAAAATCTTGCATTCAGGTAAACAAATTATAAAAGGGTGGACTCGATCTGGGGAGATACCAGGTTAACAAAGTCAATAAAACCAAGAGTAGAAAGGAATACTCCTCTCTACCCAAACCAGTGGTAACTATATCAGTGAAAATAGATAAAAGAAAAAATATTTGTAAATAGACCTAGCAAAAAGGTTGAGGGGGTTTCAGTGATCTTAGAGAGGGTAGGTATTATTGATCACAAAACACTGGAAATTGAGGAAACCAAAGACATGTCCTCTACGATATAGGGTGGTACCTATGACTCTATAAGTAAGTCCCAATTCCAACATGGAAAAATATTTGATATTGTAAATGAATATTATTGTATTCCTACATCTAAATTAGAGTTTCTTATACACTATAAGGAGAAATGGTGGTAGATTTCATGGTAATAAATTCAGTAACATAGGTAACAAATAAAAACTATTAAGGAATGATCTAGATTAAACTAAATAGTGAGAAAATTAAATAGATCAACTACTAAGACTAAATATGTATTCACGGATTCAACTAATTAAATATTAAACTAGAAGAGTAAATTATGTCTTGGGATAAAATGTATATATTTTTTAAGGATATTTTTAAATATGAACCATGGAAGAAAAAGTTTCATTTTGAATGGATATTACACAAGGTGCATGATAGTGATCTGTTTTAATTATTATGAAAATAATGTTGTAATTTATTATAAACTAAAACTACTATGTTTTGTCTTATTTTCAGGTTCTCACTCAACCCGTAAAATTTATGTCTTCCTAAATAAAATATTTAATTTTCTGTCAGTCAAATAGAAATATTTTTAATCCCTTTCTTTAATTATGTAATTAAAAGGTTAAATTCACTTTTGGATTTGTTTTAAAAACAAATAAATTTATTCATTTTTATTTATAAACCAATGAATTTAATTAGAATCAATTAAGTACATGATTTTTGTCTAAATTAATTTTTATGTGTAAAAAACATTTTTCTAAAAAGCATCTTTTTCTTGCGTTTTGCGTACTTTTATTAAAATTTATTTTTACCACATATTAGAATAGAATATTTTAAAGTGTATTATATATTTTAAATCATAATATTAAAATTAGTTAATAAGGAACATTTAATTTTTACCATAATAAATATTCACTAAGGTAAAAAATTTTGTGACCATGATAATGGTTAAAAGGGTTAATGAGGGGGTTAAACTAAGAGATACAGATTAAAATATAACTAAAACTTATCTAAAGCTAACTTTTTGAGTGGATTTCTACCTTAAATTATCCTTTATTTTAAAATTTTCCATTTGGTTCCACTTTCCCATGAAAATGAATTTATATTATTTTAAAGGTAAGGTTATTTATAAAGGTGTCACTCCCCTCACTTATAAAAGGAATCCTTCTCTCCTCAATTCCCTACAAACCCAATACTCCATTATATCAACCAATATATAACAAATTAAACTAAAAATTCACTTATCCATGAACTCTAGGTTATGTAATTCCCAAAATACCCATCCAATAATCCTTTATGTGTGTTTAAGAGGAGATTATCCAAGGAAGAGGTATATGTTCTTACTAAAATTTTCCAAGTTTATTTTTATTTAACCTCCTAAAAATAATATATAACCATATTAAAATAATAAAATAATTATATTTACTATAATTAAATATTTTTATGTTAATTTTTCAACTATTATCTTTCTCATATTCATCTAATGGAAAATAAAAACAGTACTCATGCATATGTGCAGACTACCACCTTTATTAAGCGATTTAATTTATTTTTCATCACCACATCACAAAGATAGTTATATGGATGTAATTGATTAATAAATATGAAATTTATAACATAATTAAGGTTATATAAGTATAAATAATTATCTACCTTATTATATTTCATCATTTGAAAAATGAAAACATCACTCATGCATACGTGCAGACTTCTACCTCCATGAATGATGTATTTTATTCTTCATAGTAACCTTAGATGGATTATTATAAAAGTGTAATTAATTTAAAAATATCATATATATATATATATCATTATTAAAATTATATATGTGATTAAACCATGATCAAGGTGCAAGTATCGAAACTATCGAATCAAAATATGGTTGAAAAATGGAACATTTAACACCTAAATAATTTATTTTAATAAATAATTATGAGTAAATGTGGAAAAAATGTTATTAATAAATGATATAAAATTGTATAGATATAAATATGGATATTATATACATTAATAATAAATATAAATTTATTATATAGGAAGTTTGAATGCGTCCAATCAAGAAGAAATCCTTGGTTAGGGTTTATCTTCTCAAATTTCCTTCTTTGAGACATGTTTCGTATAATGAAACTATTTTTTTATATGATTTATGTACTAAATATTTGAAATATTCTACCCTGATTATATTTTTATACATGGTATTTAATGTTCTATTTCATGTTCTATCCTTGAAATTATTTTTATCCAAAATTTTCCAAAGCTGTAGAGGTTTATTTTAAATTATCTTATTACTTGGAATTGTTTATATTTAAATTTAAATTGGGGGGAAATTCTAATATGTGTATATTAAACCTCACATATTTTATTATACTCTAGTTATTTCTCATTTTTTCGAGTATCTTTTCATTTTCCACTCTAAGGTACTCAAATTTTTTGAATAATGTTTTAAAAAATATCTGATCTTATTGCTTTTTTTGGTCAAGAATCTTTCTCCTACAAATCCATGTTCATAAAAATTATTTTATGGGAGTTATTATCTACTTTTAAATGGTTATAAAATATATTTTAAACTATATTTAATTTTTTAAAAAAGTTTTAAAATGAATCTTCTTAACATTTTCCATATGACTCACATTTTATTTTTCTACAAAAGTATGAAAAGAATGTTTTTTAACATTTACAACTCTACTGTATTTTCTAGAATCTATGTACATTATTTGTTATAAATACTAATTTCCATGTTTCTATGGTATTTTAAATAAAATCATATTAATCTTTTTCTGATAATTTTCAGTTTATAAAAAAAATTCCAAAAGAAAAAAAACATTTCTTCATGTTTTCAAAGATACTTCATAATGTCTTTATAAAGGTGTTTTTAATCTATGTAAACATCCTAAAATTTTGGTAAAGTATATAGTGGTAGTTTCATATAAATTAATTCAATTTCTAGATACAAATAATTGGATATAGTATTTTTAATAGATGAACCTTGCGGTAATAACCCTGTAAAAGGAACATTGGTTATTAACTCGATCTTTACTCATTGTACAACTAGTGGTCTTGTCTGCACACCTAGTTTGACACTATTTGGGGATATGATTTTTATATTTCAAATTACCATTTAAGAACCATAATGAATGATTTAAAAATATTTTTTACATATTGCTTAATATCAATGTTGACTAAACTGTATACTCATTATTATATATGGCGTGAACTTAAGGAAGTTTACTAAGAAAGTTATTACATTGAATGAGGAAATTTTTACATTATATATTACTTTATTCAATGAAGATATTTATTGATTTTTAAGGAATACTGATTATATATTCTATTTATAATTAAATATATGAGTAATAAATTAGAATTATTAAGTGATGGATGAGCCCTAATATTAAATAGTGCCTCGATGCTTCAGTTGGTCTCATGAGATAAACCAGAATGGGTATCACCTGGCATATACTAACCCATATATTTATGATTTATCGGTTGAGAGGAACTAAAAACATATAAAATTTCTTGGTTTATAGGTATTTATGATGTGTAACATTTGTTTACGATGCTTTCGTCGGGGCGCGCGCATCCGTCCGTCCGCGGAGGAGGACGCGCTGCGCTTGTTGCCCCGCATTACCGCTTTCCAAAGGCGGGTGGAATTTGCTCCTTATTCAGGGACGTCTACTCCTTGATCGAAACGGGATGATGGGATGTCGGTTCTTCCTTCTGTGGATTTTTCCCCAGAACTCGTCACCTAGTACAGGTCTCCCTCATAGATTTAATACGTTGTTCATGAAACTCTTCCCAGTGTCATGTTTCCATGGACATCAGTTAATTACACCGCTTCTGTCGGGACATTCCAAAGGGTCCAGTCAGGGCAGAAACCTTCAGTCGGGGGAGTAGTCATGTTGAGGCATCAGTAGCATGTCTGGATGCTGGGGAACCTGGCATGTCTGTCTATTATCCCTGGTCACAGGGCTTCTCAAGGGCGTGGAAGCCTGAGGCATCCCACATCGAGCGCGGGGAATTATATGCCGTAGGCACATATCTGAGGTTTTCCTCAGCTTCCCGTGTTTAACACAGGGTACGCCACGAGTTTAACGTCTAGCGGAGACGGATCAGCCCGACCGGAGCATTAGCTAGAATAGATCGGATTGAGGTATTTCCCTTGAAGGGGTGTCGATACCAGGACCATCCCATGGGTGGCTGTGAAGAGGAGCTCACCGACATGGTATCAACGGGATATGATGTTCCGGGCGAGGATTAGGGTGGATGATGGATAGACGAATGAAGTGGAAGGGGGGAATGGCAAGGAACCATCGCAAGGGAAATGGTGAAGTTGGGCTTGAGCCTTGAAGGGGCTTCCTATGTATCCCCGTGGCAGGGAATCAAAGTCCGCGTAGTTCGGGATGGTGCCGGTGAACCGGAATGAGGGTGGACCTTGGTCCGATGGGCATCATCAGCGAACTGACGTGAATGGGGAGGACCAGGAGGGCCCTAGTGGTGGTGGGCTTGAACCTTATGGAGGCTTCCTACGTACCATGTCGTGACATGGATCAAAGACCACGTAGTTCAGTGGGGCTTCGTCAGCGAACCGACGTGAAGGTGGACCTTGGTCCGATGGGTGGTGGGCTTGAACCTCGGGGAGGCTTCCTACGTACCATGCCTTGACATGGATCAAACTCCTCGTAGTTCGGATGATGGAATTCGTCAGCTAACCGACGTGAAGGTGGACCTTGGTCCAATGAGAGATGGGCTTGAACCTCGGGGAGGCTTCTTATGTACCATGCCTTGACATGGATCAAATACCTCATATTTCAGAGATGGTCATCGGTGAACCGACGTGAAAGTAGACCCGGGGGTCCACTAGTGGTGGGCTTGAACCTTGTGAAGGTTTCCTACGTACCATGCCTTGACATGGATCAAAGTCCTCGTAGTTCAAAGGATTGATGTAATACAGTTTAACGTCATGCAGGACGGTAGTGAACTTTGACGTGAATAAACGAAGGGCGGTTGGTGTCGACGAACTGACGTAAATGATGGACCTTGGTCCGATGAGAGATGGGCTTGAACCTCAGGGAGGCTTCCTACGTACCATGCCTTGACATGGATCAAAGTCCTCATAGTTCGGGTGAAAATGGGGGGGGGGGCTTGGCACACCAACAAGGAGACGGTATGGGCCAATGATTATTGGGCTTGAACCTCAGGAAGGCTTCCTACGTACCATGCCTTGACACGGATCAAAGTCCTCGTAGTTCAGGTTGGTCACAACGGCTTTCCATCGGACTGGAATGCAGTTTAACGTCATGTTGGACGAAGGTATAACTCGACGTGAATTGGATGACAGGTGGGCTTGAACCTCATGGAGGCTTCCTACGTACCATTCCTTGACATGGATCGAAGACCTCGTAGTTCAAATGGGTGTGCAGTTTAATGTCATGCGGGACAAGGGCATACAGTTTAACGTCATGCTGGACGAGGGCATGCAGTTTAACGTCATGCTGGACGAGGGAATGCAATTTAATGTCATGTTGGATGATGTATTTTCATGGACAATGCCAACTCTAAGCCCACGTGGGTCATGCTCGGTGTGAGAAACAAGAGACAGCAAGGGACTGATGATCACGCCGTGAAGGGTGCGTCCGTGTGAAGCGAAGATGGGGCTTACGCATTAGGCGGCCCACGGTGTTGGGACTTACTCCCGGATGGAAGCCCGGAGTGCGACAAAGCGTAGAAAAAGAGGGATTTGGGACCAATGATGGGAGGTGCCTCGTTCCCTATCATGCCCTCCACTGACCTTGGTAGTGGGGAAGTACAGAGATACAGGGGTGGAACCATCCGTTGGGGAACTAGGGTCGCCCTTCTCCTGAGAACATATGCCACTCCAATAAGGAGGATATCATCCCTTGTGGATGGATGATTCCACCCCTGTGGAGACGAGTGGCGTAAAAAATGTTCGAATTGGGGGGAACCTTCGTGATAGGCACGAGGTCGGGTCACAGTTTAACGTCATGTGTTGAGGACGTGATGCTTGGCAGTTTAGCGTCCTGCAGCTCGGACGAGGTGGGTTCACTCCGCACCCCTAGGACTTACATAACCGGTACCCTCTAGTCCTTGGGGGAGGGAAGGTACTGGCAAATCCATGGTCAAGGGGGGTTGGGGAGCGAACCATCGAGGGGTCCACGTTAGCGTGGCTATGCGAATAAGCAATAGCCATTAGCGTGCCTATGCGAAGAAGCATTAGGCGAAGCAACACTATGAGTGGTATTGTCCGTGGGACTTTGAAATCACATCGTGCAAACCTGGAGGGTCGCATGGGAAGAGGAATTTCCAATCAAAGGAGTGTACTTCGCGAAGCGGAGTGCCTTGGCCTTAGCATGGGGAATAGGTATGAGTGGAGGGTGCTTCGCGAAGTGGAACAGTATTCGCAGAGCACTGCCTTGCGAAGAAGAGGTGCCTCACGAAGCAGGGTACTGCGAAGCAGTATGCTTCGCGATGTGTAGCGATCCTGCCTTAGCATAGGGATCACTAGTACAGGTTGGGTGTTTCGCGAAGCATAAACACTCCACGGCTGCCCGAGTTCCCTTGGGAATCCCCTTCCTTCTCGAATGCCCTTGAGCTTCGCGAAGGGAATCCCTCTCGGAAGAGGGGCTCAAAACGATTCAAAGCGAAGGCGTCACACGAAGTAGAAGTACCTCGCGGAGCTCATGATTCCCGAGGGAAAAGGGTGCTTCGCGATTCGGGAGAGGATAAGCCGAAAGGTCGGATTGTCCCTCCTCGGGACTCAGGGGGAGTCCAGTATTTATAGGGAAGGGGCGCCGCGAAGCAGAACTCGCGCACCACCTCAGGTGCTTCACGGAGCGCTCGCAAACGTCAATGTCATCCGCGAAGAGTTATCGCCTCCGGAGCTACGCGGCGGGCTCGCGAACATCAAATGTGTTCGTGGAGAGTTACCGCCTACGGAGCTTCGTGGCGGGCTCGCGAACGTCAAATGCGTTCGCGGAGAGTTACCGCCTCCGGAGCTTCGCGAGACCGCGATGCTCGGGGTGCTTCACGTCGGTGCTTCACATCGGTGCTTCACGTCGGTGCTCCGTGAGGCAGCGTGTCAGCCTTCTTTTTCGTCCCTTCCTTTCGTGAAATATTTTGGCTCCAACAACATTTCTTGGTTAATATGCCTTAATGGTAATATTAATAAGTCCGATATTATGCATTCCTTCATTATGAAATCAGTTATTATTTTCCATGTATTAAATATGTTTTTGTTCATGGATATATTTCATGATGAAGTTATTGATTATATGTAACATTTATTGATAATTTACTCTTCCATGTTGTCTATTACTTAATTCTTAATGATTTCATACATTATACACTTTCCCTTAATCAACATCTTAGCTCAACCTTTATTATGTTTTTCTTTCCCCAAGTTACTAAGAAGAGATATTTTAATGATTTCAATGATGTACTAAAAGGAATAAGAATGTTTTTTTTAAAATTTTACAAGATATTATTTATGTTTACAATATAATATGAAAATCATATATGTATATAGTCTCTTTAAAATTCTAAAATGATCAATCCTTTGGGATGTGATATCTTGTATCTTGTACCAATGTAATAAAGTAAACACCGGAACTGGGTTGCTGGTTTCAGGGTTGTTACACTTATAAATATTAAATTAATCCCTAAAATTATTTATTCTCTACTTTAATAACAACTAATATAGCCAAAACATAAAATAAATTATTTTAAATTATTAAAAATTAAGAATCAAAATTAAATCAAACTCTTAGAAACCAAAGGTTATGTATCTTTGAATATTTGTCACACACCATCCTATTTCATAATAAAATATACATTTATTTCAAGAAATTCCTTATAATTTATTCTTTATTTGATTGATTAATGAAATGTAAACCCTAGGGAGAAACACAAATAAAATAAAAGGGTGAGATAACTACTTGTTAAGGAAAAAATAGAGTTATAGAGGATTTATCATCAAATCATAAACATATGAGAAAGCATGAACATGTTAGAGTTTATGTCCTAGGAATAAATATGTGTACTTTTGATTTAATTTATATTAAATTAAGTTTATATTAATTAAGATATTTTATTAAATATCATTGATAGATCATCATGACTTTAATGTAATAATGTCTTAGAATATCTGACACATTAAAAAGGGAATATTAGTTCCATGCTATAATGATAACCTTAAAATGCTATGATGATATTATTAAACCTTGTTTTGTGGTTGGATAAAATTATATAACGGGGAATAAAAGATGTTTATTGTCATGTGAAAGTAACTGTAAGATGTTGAGACATTATCTTAGGAAGTTCTCACTTGGTAGTCTCTAAGACAGAATAATATGAAAGCAGACCTGCCAATAAGAATTCCACATTTTTATGTGTCCTTGAAAATTATTATCTATGAGCATGTCTATTGATCCTTAGACTTTATTATTAATAATAATATATATTAGGAATTTCAAAATTATATGTATTACTATAAATAATGATGATATATTTTATGATGAAGTTGGGTATATTTGGTTCACCAAAAATGATATGTTATTAATGAATAAGGTGATAAAGGATTTGTGTCTTATATTTTTCTTAATTTTATATCTCATCCCTTTGATAGAATTATAATTTTCACATTAAATTCCATGGTCATGGTATAACAATGAGTTTATTTATGACAGTCAAATAAAGATGTATTGACCTTATACATTGACGACATAGGTGTGAAACCGGCTTGATGAGATATTGTGATAAATGGATATATTTAATAAAAAGTTCTCATACGTGTTTTTGGACATTGCAACATAAACTTATTTCTCTTAGGTGCCTTGAACCATTTTTATATAGTAATCTTGGACTTTAAGAATCCCACCAAATGCCAATGAAAAAGAATACCATTAGTTTACACACTAGTTGTTTCCATTGATCTCAATTAAATTATATTTGCATTTTATTATTGGAATAAATATAATTCTAAAAATTGAGGAATAATTTTTGTTCATGAATTATTGATCAGATGAATTAAATAAATATTTATTCTCAAGGTAATTATTAATCATGATGATATATAATAATTATTTATTTTTTGAATGAATGGATAAAAATTTATTTGGGTATTTGATAAATAATGAGGAGGATTAGTGGAACAAGATTGTTTCTATTGATAAATATTAATTTTCATGTTAGTAAAATAATATTTATCATTGCACCAGTTAGCACACCCCATGAAATAATAATAATAATAATACATAACATTAGATCATATAAGGTTTAATATATTATTTAAGGCTTTTTGTGTAGTTAAATAATATATTATACATAAACTTATCTCTATAAATGCATGATTATTCCTATTGTGTAGAGTTTAATTGAGATTGATAATCTTTATACACAACAAAATCTAGAGCTCTCTCTTAATATTAAAGAACACTCTAGAGATTCTCCTTCGTCCTCTATAATATCAAGACCAAGAGTGGAAGGATGATTCTTTAAGCCTGATAGAATCATCACACGATCAAGATGAACACCTCAAGAAGATCGATCTGTCACACTAGAACCTAACAATCTATTGGTGTTGTTTGGAGATCATAGAAGCATATATGTATCATTGCTAGAGGGATTTTACACTTTGATTCTACTAGAGAAATATCTGGTTGACTGAAAATGGTTTTGGATGATCAATATATACATTTAATAAATATCTCAAGAATGAGGTATTATTTTTATAGATATATTTAAATTAATTATAAATTTAATGTGAAAATATATTCTCTTGGTTCCAGATACATTTACTTAAAAATATAATTTGTAAAAATTTTGTTGTTAATTATGTTTACTTATGGTATAATATATAAATGGTCCATCGAATTCGACATTTGATCAGTTAGAATTAGCCCTGATAAGTGCTTCCACTATCCCCATATCTAAAAAGTTGCATCAAAGGGATCACATTCAAATTTATAATTGTTTATTTCATTATTGACCATTAAGAATTTGTGTAAGACCCTGGATCTTCTTTTTAATTACGTTTTTCCTTTTCTGGTTGTTTTTGTGAAAAAGAGGGTTTTCTAGAAATTTTGAAAGTACATGCCATGTACTTTTTGAGTACACACCGTGTACTCAGTTACCACTAGTAGCCGGGTTCTGGCTATGTAGCAGCCATGCACACGGCCGTGTGGGCTGACTTGGAGGCCACTTAAAGCGGAGTACAAAAAAGACAAGTACACACAGTGTACTCCAAAAGTACATGCCACATATTTTGTTTTTTTTTCATTAAATGCATCGGGGTCACATCTGACGGATAGAACCATCTTCTTCTCAACCTAGTTCGTCCAAGAGCACCGAGCAGCCGCGAATCTTTGATGAGCCCCCGGTTGAACATATGTCCTCTGAATCAAACACTGACGATTGTGTTGGAATCACATCGGTGATTCCTCTATTCTCCTAGAACACCATCCCTCGATTTCTCCTCTTTTGTGAGTTATTTTTGGTTGAAAATTTTATACATTTTCGTATATCTATGGTGTTCTAAGGTGATTCAGGCCTCATGGTTCAAGTATTTTGATCTCCCAACCCCGAGGTAGGTGGTTTGTGCCTTTCTGTTGAATGTATTTGAGTTTTATGGGAAATTTTCTCAATACCCATGAACGGGGTATTGCACGTTTACCAGTTTAGCCCTGTTGTTTTCTTGCTTTTCTTGTATGCTTGAGTAGAGGTAAATTGAATGTGATTAGGGTTAAATTTCTATGATTTGGATGTTTTTACCAAGCATGTTTTGTTTGTGACTGTTTGGTCTAGCCTTTCCTATTAGGCTATAGTTGTTTTACATGCCTAGTATTGTAGGATGAAGGGTTTAACTATTCTGACTTGCTGAGATGTTGTAGACTATTATCCAAGTAGCTCATTAGGTTTACTTTTCCTGCTACACTTGCGATACTTGTTGAATTACATGGGCCCGTGAGAACCTGGTGTAGTATACCATACAGAGAATGGACGTAAGGGATTCTCCAGAGTGTCTTTATAATTATACGACGCAAGACCACATGGGGAATTGATGTGGTGTGCTTCCTCAGAGAGTCTGTAGATCCACAACGTAGGCCACAGGGGAAATAGACATTGAGTGCTTCCCCAGAGCGCCTTTAGTACCGACACAAGACTATAGGGGGAATCAACGGTGAGTTCTTCCTCAGAGAGTCTATACTTTAGCTGAACCAGAGGGGTGAGACTGTGTGTGCTTCCTAGAGGGTTTCTTGTAGTTGTTTGGTTGAACCAGAGGGGTTAGTCTGCAAGCACTTCCCAGAGGGTTACCTGCTTTGATTATATTCTTACTAGATTGTGGTTAAAATGTTTGAAACTGTGGATTGTTTAATATTGAATGCTTTCCTGTTTACTGTTTTTGTACTTTTACCTACCATATATTCACTGACTATTAGGCACAGATATTGTGGTGGTTTCCTACTGGGATTTAGTCTCACACCCTGTTTGGGCCCAAACATATTATATTGTTTCAAGTATTGACAAGGGAAAACACCCTTCTACTTCAGGTACTTGACATGTTGTGGAGGTGGAGAGCACGGGACCAAGATTAGGCTTGCGATGTTGTGGAGCTGATTACTGCGTTTTCTTTTGTACTTGGTTTAGCACTGTATTTCAGCATTGTGCTTTGTTTCACTACTTTCCTAGACATATGTATCATGCATCATTTTATATATGTACTCTAGTTTATTCTATCAGTCTTCCGCTGTTTATTTTTGTATGATATTATTACCTCTTCCGCTCTTGTATGTTTTTGTTTACTTCCGTTGTGTACTCTGCCAATGAGGGAATAGTTTCCCCACTATCACACCCAAGGCCCTCGCTGCTAGTTGGAAGCCTCTGGAATTCAGGGAAATACGCTTGAGGCCATGTGACCAATTGAGTACTGAGAACCTCTGGGTGGCTTCCAGAACCGGGACGTTACAAAGTTGTAACGGCCAAGTCCAGCCCACGATCATGATATTGTCCACTTTGGGCCTAGCCCGCACGGTTTTGTTTTCCCTAGGTTTTGGCCCTCAGAAACCACCCAGGAAAATGCCTCATGATGGGAGAGGTATCCACACCACCTTATAAAGGAGTGCTTCATGCTCCTCCTCCTTCGATGTGGGATTGCCTTAACCCACCCCCTAGAAGGCCCCAACATCCTCACTAGCACATCAAATGGACACTGGCTCTGATACCATTTGTAATGGCCCAGTATAGCCCACAATCATGGAAGGGAGGTTAACTTTAGCACTGATACTAGTCTTTCCAGAGCCAGGAAAGATCTATACTGTGTATTGTGATGCTTTAGGTATTGGGCTGGGAGATGTGCTTATGCAAGGAGATGGAGTCGTTGCGTATGGGTCTCGGCATTTGAGGCCACATGAGAGGAATTACCCAACACATGATATGGAGTTGGTAGATGTTGTTCCTGCCTTATTCTGTTGGAGAAATTATCATTTGGGCGAGAATTGTTTTGTTTTCACTTACCACAAATGTCTCAAGTACATCTTCACTCAGCGTGATCTGAATTTGAGACAGTGTAGGTGGGTTGAGTACCTTCAGTCCTTTGACTTTGATCTTGCCTAGACACCTGGGAAAGGCAATGCATGTAGAGACCCGAAGCCTGACATACATGGACATTAAATTACTTTTTCGGAATACTTAATACATAACAAAAACAGACACACAAGGACCGTAATAGTTTAGTGTCTTTGGAAACATGGAACGTAATCTTCTAATCGTGGTGAAATATCTTCAACATCTCCCATAAAGATCTTCCACTTTTTGTTTCCTTACCTAAAACCTTTATTTCAATCCTGGGGGAAAATAAAACATAAAAAGGGTGATCTCAAATTCTCAGTAAGGGTAAGCATGGATAAAATAAAACATACCATATACATTTGAACTTAAAAACATGAACATAATGTTTAAACATCAAAATCTTGAGCAGTGACTTAAAACATGGAAGTACATAAGGCATAGATGATATTGGAACATAAACCATGATAAAATAGCATGGGAATAAAACATGTAATTTTGGCATCCATTAAGGACATGTAATGATTTCCATAGTTGCCAAGGCATTGCTTCCAAGACCATCTTAGTGGACAAAGTCCTATTCTGAATCGAGTTCACTCCTCGTTTCAGTCCTGTAACACTGAACCGGATTAACTTACCATTCTAGCCATGTCTATCTCATGAGATATAAAATCTTTACCCAATGCATTGGAGGGAGATATAGGTCTCACCCATATCATAATGAAATCATTCTTACTTGTGCCACAAAATAAACATAAAACATTCATCATAACCCAAAGAATAAAATGGGTTTCATAAACATCATTCCATCATAACATAATCCATATAAAACAAATGGATTTCATTTCATAATAAGAAAATTGAAACCATGTAAATCATAGAGACATTATACTTGAAACATACAAATATGAAATAATGTCATCTTAGATGGAAAATTATTTTTATAAAACACTTGAAATGATTTCTTGAGGAAAATAACCTTTCTTCTTCAAAATCAATTTCTTTTCACAAAACATCATGAAATTTTAAAAGAAAAGGATTTTGTTGAAAATAGTCATGAAATATTTTGGAGGAATCTTCATGAAAATAAGGCTTTATAAAACCGTAAAAATCCTTTCATGCCGTATATGTTAAAAAAACATTCTCCTTGTACTTTTGTCAGAAAAGTCAAAAAAGTACCTCGTAACGTAAATAAGAGAAAGATTCCATACATACCATGTAGTAAAAGTAAAAAATGGGTAAAAAGGAATTTATACATACATGAAAACACTTTTATAAAACATGGACATGATATAAATATCCCCAGTAAATACTTATGAATAAGCAATCTCAGATAAAAATGAGATTTGCAAAATTATCCCTTACCTTAGGTCTGATATGCTTCGTACGTATCCAAACCTTCTGTATAATGATTTAAATAATTTCATTGACTTATTACAGAATCATATTCATTGTTATGATATCATATATGTTTCACTTATGACTTTATATTACCCGTTCTTTTGTAAATTCCATGTTAAAGCAACGTTTTGGGTAAAATCATTTTATTTATCGTATGTGTTTCGACTTGTCGTTCTTGATATTATTACTTATATCATGATTTACATAATTCCAAAATGTAAAAAATTATTTATATATAATATATATTCATCATATACATATATATTACAGATCGATAAAAGGAATGAAATACACCGTTCATGGAGACGGTAGGCCGTACGTACGCATGAACGCTGTTTTCGTTTTCCCTTTTAAATTGAATGGAATTAAGTAAATGACATATATATATATATACATAAATACAGTATCATTATTATGTCATATATTTCATTATTATTCATTATATATACTTTATAATCATTCATGAATGGTTAACATGGATAGTGAATCTCATCGCGTCGTGGAGACGGTAGTCCGTACGTACGCACGAGCGATGATATCCTTCCCAAGATCGTGGAATTGTATTGGAGTGTATGTATACTATTTCAGAATCAATATAACTTTACAATAATCATATATAGTTATTTATTTGAACCATTATACCCATCCAAGTAAGGTGGTGATGGAAAATAGATTACACCACGGCGTGGAGACGATATTCCGTACGTACGCACGAGTGGTGATTTCATTTTCCGTAGGATGGATAGATGGTGAAATAGGTTTGTTTCATACTTATAATAACATATCCGTATATGAGTGATACTGATGTTATTACTTCATAATGAAACAACCTAAGAAGAAGAAGTGGAAGAAGAAATAAAGTTGAAAGAATCGGTAACAGACATTACCTCTTCTTTGAAGCGCCTCTTTGAGTCCTCCTCTTAGGGCACTAAAATTGGTCTTTGAAGAAGACCAGGACCTCTAGGATGTTTCTAGTGAAGGGGATAAGAGAATTTGGCAGGGTTTGGCCGAGCTTGAAGGCTCAAAGTGGTGTGAGGAAGAGAGGGAGGAGGTTCCCTTTTATAAGGGAGGAGAGGGGCATCTTTGGAAAAACTAAAAATATTATTTTATTATAAAGCCATATTCGGTTTTAAATAGCTCCAAACTGATTTATTTCGAAGATAAGGTGGGGATGGTTCTAAATACTCTCATACAATAGAATTTGGACAAGTTTAGTTTACTATTTTAACCTTATCATTTAGTTTTAACTTTAAGTTAGATAATTTTACTTTTACCGTGTCTTTTTGTGTTCTTACACTATAAGGTTAATAAACTTATTATAACAAGACAAAAGAACCCCAAGTTGTTTATTGTTAATATATATAACCTTATATAAGTAATTTGGACGAACCATAGATTTTTAGGAATAAAATAACAATTAATAATATAATATTTTTTTTAAAAACTATTTTATGTCAATTTTGACACTATTTAGTAATTGATTTTTGTGAAAATCATAAAAGAATTATTAATTCAAAAACAGTTAATTAAATCAATACTAACATGTCATATTAACCTATAAAATTAGTGTAATTCATAAAAAGTCTCAAATTACATTTATTTGGGTATTTATAACATCAATTATGTCAATATTTCATTAATAAGATAATTACTGCATCATCTTTGTGTCATAAATAAATTAACTTATTTAAAGTCTAAAAATTACAAATAAAATATAATTATGTAGTAAATATTTTTAGCTTTCTATGGAATATTTATAGTCTAATTTATCTTATGTATAACCCTATATTAAAAATTATATACTTATTAAACTTTGATTTTAACTATTTTAACCCTTCTTTAAATAAATTAATAATAAATGTCCTAATCTAATCCAAGTGGGCCTAAATGGTCATATTTTATTCTTAAGGTTGCTTTTGGTCGAATTACACTTATCCAATAGAATTAGGACATGTGTTAGGGTAATAATAATATCATTTTTACCCTTAACTACCCTATTTACTTTTAACCGTGGTAAAAAAAAAGTAAAAAGTTACTATTCACCAAAAATTATTTTCATCTCATTGAACCACATTTTAGTCCTTGATATTAACCGTGTCTCATGGATTTTCGAAATTCTACTCACAGAAGTGGTAAAATTAAGTTTTATGAAAAATTCAGTTTTTTAACTACCACTTAGTGGTTTCACTATTCATCAAAAAATGAAAGTTTCCAGAAAAATACCAAAAATTAGACCTAAGCTATATTTGATATTATGAATTAAAAAATGATGTTTATTTTACCAAATTAGAAACATATCAGTTACATTAACTAATTTAAAAATTAATTCCCGCCGTCAAAACAAATAGCGTGTTTTTAAAAGATAATAACTATCAGAAGATTGACACTTGTTTATGTCTGGTTTAAATGTGAAATTACATCCAATGAACAACATTGTATTAAATTGTAAATATATATTCTAAATATACTTTAAAACCACTAAAATCAATAATTTATCACTATTAATTATTTCGATTAAAAAAGTTGTTTTTAATTAAAATTTAGTAATTTTCACTATTCATCAGAATATGAAAGTTATCCAAAAAGTACCAAAATTTCACCCTAAGCCAATTTCGATATTCCGAATCCATAAATGAAGTCCATTTTGAAAAATAAAAATTTACAAAATTTCAAAAAGTGGTTATTACTATTCATAACAGCTAGTTTTAATAATATTTTAATAGCATATCGTAGTTTAGTGAACTCGGTATTGCGTACTACAAACGCTATCGAGGAAGGTCGTGATTTCGTGTAATGCAAGGAAAGTCAAGGATGCGTGTTGTGCAAGCTCCTTTTGGTATAGCGTACAACACAAGACATTTATGAAATTAAAAAGAATATTTTTCATAAAATCTCGGGCTATTACATTCTACCCCCCTTAAAATGAATTTCACCCTCGAAATTCATCGGGGTTATAAATGGTATACTACTCAAAAGTTTATTTAATAGAAACCCACATCGTAAAAAGGAATACCAAAACCAATCTTTAAAAAAAAGTATGAAACGTAACGGTTACCCAAATAAACTAATCACTGGGTTTCCACATAGGTGAAAATATGGATATGGAAGAGAAATCTAACCATCATGTTCTAATGGAGAGTGGTAGAGAACATGGCTATGGAAAAGCCAGAAATCACAAAGCCATAAATTTGTGACGATCTAAGGTACCATCTGATTCATCAAATATAGGAGCACTAGGACAACATTTTTGGTTTTCAAGATCATTTCCCTAAAGTTGATGAAATTGGAATTAGAAGAAATACTTTCGTGATTTTGGTATAGTCTCACCGTTGGTCATTATTTGGACAATTTCCACTTCATCTCTTAAAGAAATAAAGTTGAATTTGTCATTCGTGATGTGTTAGCAGATCATGTGATAGAATGATGGGTCATTCCATCTGTCTTAAACAAAAGGTTAGAAAAGTTATCAAAAAAATACATTAGTCCATATATAGTGAGATTAATCATATATGGTTCCTAAAATGGACTTAAACTTAATATATCATACTTCTTAATATAATAAAACTAGTTTCTACTAAACAGGGACTTCCTGTAGGCTAGTGGTAGGCGATAAAGGCCAGTCGCACTTCGGTTGTGGGTTCGATTCCCACAGCCTTGACCGACGCGATGGGCTGTCGCCCATCCTGCAGGTTGTCCTTTTTCTAAAACTACATTACTATAACATCCCATAAATAATATCGAAAAAGGTTCTATCCTTAAACAATACTAACTTATGTCCAACATATTTCATTCCAATCTTTAGGCTTATCCATAATATTTCAGTCCATTGTCATATTATAGTGAAAACAACTACCAGAGATTTCATATAACAAGCATGTTAATACCATCGTTGATCCCCATATATCATAAGATATTTCTTGTTGGTCACATTCCAAACATTCGAAGGCTTTAATCATGTATTCTCTTGAAAAAAAATGAATACCCATTGAACCTTATTGAAAACATGATTGTTGTTAAAATTTAACTCTTTCCACATACCAAAATCCTCAAAATTCTATATACTCAAACCATGGTATCACTTAGTCCTTATATCAATCATGAACTCATGAATACTGTCAAACATTTCATTTTCTCGTTTTCCCTTCATTATGCGCATATCATCTTTTTTTCCAAAAAACATTTCAATCACTTTCCATGGTTACCGGTACCATTGAAAACCACAATAGACCAATACATAAATATTCCAATATTCTACAATACTATATACAACATTATTTTTGAATCCCATTACATAAACACTTAATCATTCCACCACATCGGTGTCATATTCAACATCGCCAATAGTGATCGCATGTGACTTCCCTTTGTCCTTTTCCTTAAGTGGTTGCTCATGTCGATCATCACTAACCCTTGGATTAGGGAATTTATTAGCATAATGCCCCATTTCCTTGCACTTGAAGCATTGAAGTGTTGGTGGTGCGTTCTCTACAGTCTTTTCTTTATTCAAATAATTAGAAACCATTTTTCCATTACTTCGACACTCAGCTACTTGATGACCTTCTTTTCCACACTTAAAACATTTTCTAGTCCCTTTAAGACAATCTCCACCATGCTTCTTTCCACACTTTGAACATAAGGAAACATTCATCTTCTTTTCACCATTATTCTGAGATTTCTCCTTGAACTTCATCTTTCGTTTCTTATCAAAACTATGAGATGGATAAGTAACACCGACTTCCATTTCTACCTTGATAGCACAACGCACAATTTCTTCATAGCTACTGAAGTCTCTTATAGCTAATGCCCTTCAAAGATTTGGTTTTAAGCCACTGAAGAATCGATCAACTTTACTTTCGGGTTGGATGATAAATCCAGATGCATACCTTGAAAGCCTTGTAAAATTCTCTTCATATACACCAACAGATTCATCATCCTTTTGCTTTAGTTAAAGAAACTCCTTTTCCATATTTGTTCTAAGAATACAAGGGAAGTACTTATTGAAAAATAAGTTCTTGGACTCGTCCCATTCCATGGACTCAATTTCATCACTTGGCCTCGTATTCTTGATAAGATTCCACCATTGATCAGCATCACCTTCCAAATGATACACTGCTAAGATGACTTTATCATGTTCAGAACATTGAAGAACTGAAAATATCTTTTCAGTAGTACTGATCCATTGTTCATCAACAAGTGGATCAGAAGACCCACTGAAAGAAGGTAGACGTTGCCTCATGAAGGACTCAATAGAATAATGTTCCCTTCTCTGGTCATTTGGAAGTCCAGAATGATTCATAGCTTGTGTAAGTATAGCAATAAGATTTTTCACTCCATCTCCCATAAAATTTGTTTGTTCAAGAGGACAATCATTGCATTGTCCATTACATTGATCAACACGGTTCCTTCGGGTTCCAGCCATCGTCTAAAACCCAAAAATAATAGTGTGAGAGGCAAAAATCATGCTAGGGAAAACAACATAATAAAGGGGGAGTACCTTCAATATCTAACATCTTAGGTTTAATTATAAGATAGTTAGTGCAATTCCAGGACTATAACCTATACTTATACTTAACCTTAGGGACATCCATAGACATACCTTAGAAATATCTCTAGGGATCTCACTAAAGTTCTCGCATCCTAGTTTCCAAAGGTTGACTAAACCTCCCTCTGATACCAACTGTAGAGACCCGAAGCCTAACGTACATGGACATTACATTACTTTTTTGGAATACTTAATACATAAAAAAATAGACACACAAGGACCGTAATAGTTTAGTGTCTTTGGAAACATTGAACGTAATCTTTTAATCGTGGTGAAATATCTTCAACATCTCCCATAAAGATCTTCCACTTTTTGTTTCCTTACCTAAAACCTTTATTTTAATCCTGGGGGAAAATAAAACATAAAAAGGGTGAGATCAAATTCTCATTAAGGGTAAGCATGGATAAAATAAAACATACCATATACATTTGAACATAAAAACATGAACATAATGTCTAAACATCAAAATCTTGAGCAGTGACTTAAAACATGGAAGTACATAAGGCATAGATCATAATGGAACATAAACCATGATAAAATAGCATGGGAATAAAACATTTAATTTTGGCATCCATTAATCACATGTAATGATTTCAATAGTTTCCAAGGCATTGCTACCAAGACCATCTTAGTGGACAAAGTCCCATTCTGAATCGAGTTCACTCCTCGTTTCAGTCCTGTAACACTGAACTGGATTAACTTACCGTTCCAGCCATGTCTATCTCATGAGATATAAAATCTTTACCCAATGCATTGGAGGGAGATATAGGTCCCACCCATCTCATAATGAAATCATTCTTACTTGTGCCACAAAATAAACTTAAAACATTCATCATAACCCAAAGAATAAAATGGGTTTCATAAACATCATTCCATCATAACATAATCCATATAAAACAAATGGATATCATTTCATAATAAGAAAAGTGAAACCATGTAAATCATAGAGACATTATACTTGAAACATACAAATATGAAATAATATCATCTTAGATGGAAAATTATTTTTATAAAACACTTGAAATGATTTCGTGAGGAAAATAACCTTTCTTCTTCAAAATCAATTTCTTTTCACAAAACATCATGAAATTTTAAAAGAAAAGGATTTAGGTGAAAATAGTCATGAAATATTTTGGAGGAATCTTCATGAAAATAAGGCTTTATAAAACTGTAAAAGTCATTTCATTCCGTATATGTTAAAAAAACATTCTCCTCGTACTTTTTTCGGAAAAGTCAAAAAGTACCTCGTAACGTAAATAAGAGAAAGATTCCATACATACCATGTATTAAAAGTAAAAAATGGGTAAAAAGGACTTTATACATACATGAAAGCACTTTTATAAAACATGGACATGATATAAATATCCCTAGTAAATACTTACGAATAAGCAATCTCAGATAAAAATGAGATTTGCAAAATTATCCCTTACCTTAGGTCCGATATGATTCGTACGTATACAAACATCTTGTATAATGATTTAAATAATGTCTTTGAATTATTACAGAATCATATTAATTTCTATGATATCATATATGTTTCACTTATGACTTTATATTACCTGTTCTTTTGTAAATTCCATGTTAAAGCAGCGTTTTGGGTAAAATAATTTTATTTATCGTATGTGTTTCGACTTGTCGTTCTTGATATTATTACTTATATCATTATTTACATAATTCCATAATGTAAAAAATGATTTATATATAATATATATTCATTATATACATATATATTATAGATCGATACAAGGAATGAAATTCACCGTTCATGGAGACGGTAGGCCGTACGTACGCATGAACGCTATTTTCGTTTTCCCTTTTGAATGGAATGGAATTAAGTAAATGACATATATATATATATATACATAAATCCAGTATCATTATTATGTCATATATTTCATTATTATTCATTATATATACTTTATAATCATTCATGAATGGTTAACATGGAGAGTGAATCTCATCGCGTCGTGGAGACGGTAGTCCGTACGTACGCACGAGCGATGATATCATTTCCAAGATCGTGGAATTGTATTGGAGTGTATGTATACTATTTAAGAATCAATATCACTTTACAATAATCATATATAGTTATTTATTTGAACCATTATACCCATCCAATTAAGGTGGTGATGGAAAATAGATTACACCACGACGTGGAGATGGTATTCCGTACGTACGCACGCATGGTGATTTCATTTTCCGTAGGATGGATAGATGGTGAAATAGGTTTGTTTCATACTTATAATAACATATCCTTATATGAGTGATACTTATGTTATTACTTCATAATGAAAAAACCTAATAAGAAGAAGTGGAAGAAGAAATAAAGTTGAAAGAATCGGTAACAGACATTACCTCTTCTTTGAAGTGCCTTTTGAGTCTTCCTCTTAGGGCACTAAAATTGGCCTTTGAAGAAAAACAGGACCTCTAGGATGTTTCTAGGGAAGGGTATAAAAGAATTTTTCAGGGGTTGGCCGAGCTTGAAGGCTCAAAGTGGTGTGAGGAAGAGAGGGAGGAGGTGCCCTTTTATAAGGGAGGAGAGGGGCATCTTTGGAAAAACTAGAAATATTATTTTATTATAAATCCATATTCGGTTTTAAATAGCTCCAAACTGATTTATTTCGAAGCTAAGGTGGGGATGGGTCGAAATAATCTCATACAGTAGAATTTGGACAAGTTTAGTTTACTATTTTAACCTTATCATTTAGTTTTAACTTTAAGTTAGATAATTTTACTTTTACCCTGTCTTTTTGTGTTCTTACACTATAAGGTTAATAAAATTACTATAACAAGCCAAACGAACCCCAAGTTGTTTATTATTAATATATATAACCTTATCTAAGTCATTTGGCCGAACCTAATATTTTTAGAAATAAAATAACAATTAATAATATAATATTTGTTTTAAAAACTATTTTATGTCAATTTTGACACTATTTAGTAATTGATTTTTGTGAAAATCATAACAGAATTATTAATTCTAAAAAAGTTAATTAAATCAATACTAACATGTTATATTAACCTAGAAAATTAGTGGAATTCATAAAAAGTCTGAAATTACATTTATTAGGATGTTTATAACATAAATTATGTCAATATTTCATTAATAAGATAATTACTGCATCATATTTGTGTCATAAATAAATTAACTTATTTAAAGTCTAAAAATTACAAATAAAATATCATTATGTAGGAAATATTTTTAGCTTTATAAGTAATATTTATATTCAAATTTATCTTATGTATAACCCTATATTAAAAATTATCTACTTATTAAACTTTGATTTTAACTATTTTAACCCTTCTTTAAATAAATTAATAATAAATATCCTAATCTAATCCAAGTGGGCCTAAATGGTCATATTTTATTCCTAAGGTTTTTTTGGTCGAATTAAACTTATCCAATAGAATTAGGACATGTGTTAGGGTAATAATAATATCATTTTACCTTTAACTACCCTATTTACTTTTAACCGTGGTAAAAAAAGTAAAAAGTTACTATTCACCAAAAATTATTTTCATCTCATTGAACCACATTTTAGTCCTTGATATTAACCGTGTCTCACGGAATTTCTAAATTCTACTCACAGAAGCGGTAAAATTAAGTTTTATGAAAAATTCAGTTTTTTAACTACCACTTAGTGGTTTCACTATTCATCAAAAAATGAAAGTTTCCAGAAAAATACCAAAAATTAGGCCTAAGCTATATTTGATTTTTTGAATTCAAAAATGAAGTTTATTTTACCAAATTAAAAACATATCAGTTAAATTAACTAATTTAAAAATTAATTCCCGTCGTCAAAACAAATAGCGTGTTTTTAAAAGATAATAACTATCAGAAGATTGACACTTGTTTATGTCTGGTTTAAATGTGAAATTACATCCAATGAACAACATTGTATTAAATTGTAAGAATATATTCTAAATATACTTTAAAACCACTCAAATCAATAATTTATCACTATTAATTATTTCGATTAAAAAAGTTGTTTTTAATTAAAATTTAGTAATTTTCACTATTCATTAGAATATGAAAGTTATCCGAAAAGTACCAAAATTTCACCCTAAGATAATTTCGATATTCCGAATCCATAAATGAAGTCCATTTTGAAAAATAAAAATTTACAAAATTTCAAAAAGTGGTTATTACTATTCATAACGGCTAGTTTTAATAATATTTTAATAGCACATCGTAGTTTAGTGAACTTGGTATTGGGTACTACACACGCTATCGAGGAAGGTCGCGATTTCGTGTAATGCAAGGAAAGTCAAGGATGCGTGTTGTGCAAGATCCTTTTGGTGTATCGTAAAACACAAGACATTAATGAAATTAAAAAGAATATTTTTCATAAAATCTCAGGGTGTTACAATGCAGTGGATGATGCATTGAGTAGAAGGAATCAGATACAGGCAGTTCAGGAGGCCAGTAATGAGTGGAAGCTTATGGCTCTTTTCTATGAGATTCATTTGGAGGTGCATGACAGACATGGGCAGAATTTCCTTTCTTTTGTAGCTGTTACCTACACCCTTCTTGATCGAGTACGAATGAGGCAGCTATCAGATTCTAAAGGCCTAGTCCTACGCGAAAGTATTCCAGGAGAGGACCCTATTTCTAGATGGACCATATGCAAGGATAAGATCTTGCGTTTCCAGGGGCGTGTATGGGTACCAACAGACATACACGAGGAGATGATGTGAGACTTTAATTCCTCAGTTTGAGCAGTTCATCCTGGTGTCACCAAGATGTATCATGATCTACACTGTCAGTATTGGTGGCCAGGTATGAAGAGGGATGTTGTAGGTTTCATCATGATTTGTTCCACCTTTTAGCAGGTGAAGGTAGAGCATCAACGACCAACATGGATTTTTTAGTAGTTACCAATTCCCGAGTGGAAGTGGAATGATGCCACGATGGATTTCGTGACAGGGTTGCCGAGGTCGCCTTGAGGGAATGATGCAATATGGGTTTTCATTAACAGACTTACTAAAGTCGCTCATTTCTTATCGATCAAGGAGACCTTTAGTGATGATGAGTTGGGATGGTTGTACATTCGTGAGATTGTATGTCTGAATGGAGTTCCACACTCCATCATTTTAGATAGGGACGCCCGTTTTACTTATCGGGTCTGGAAGGGGCTACAAAAAGCTTTGGGTATATAGGTGATTTTGAGTACAACCTGCCACCCTCAGACAGATGGAAAGTCCGAGCGTATGATTCATGTGCTTGAGGAAATGCTCTGAGCATGAATCCTGGATTTTAGAGGTTCATGGGAGAAGCACATACCTCTTGTGGAGTTTTCCTACAATAATAGTTTTCAAGAAACTATTCAGATGGAACCTTATGATGCTTTATATGGTAGGCCATTCTAATCACCCTTATGTTGGCTGGAGGTAGGAAAGGTAGCTTTTCCAGGATCTCATATTGTTCAGGAGATCACCTATTAGATAGAGTTGATTCAGAAGAGGATGGATAATGCACAGTCTCGTCAGAAGTCTTATGCTGATCAGTGGAGATGACCTCTGGAGTTCAAGGTCGGGGATCAGGTTTTTCTATATGTCACATCGATGTTGGGGAATAGAAGGATTAGGAGACAGGGTAAGCTTTCACCGAGGTATGTCGGGCCGTTTGAGGTGTTAGAGAGAGTTGGACCAGTGTCCTATTGGTTGCAGTTACCTCAGAGGTACCAGGCTATGCATAACATTTTCCATGTTTCTCAGCTTCGATGTTACTTTTCAGACCCGTCTCATGTTTTCCAACCTGAGGAGGTTGGGTTGGAAGTGGACACATCTTTCAAGGAGAATCCTATCCATATTTTTGATCGATTTATGAAGGTTCTTTATGGCTGGTATGTTTCTATGGTACAGGTGCTATGGTAGCACGGGTGAGTACAAGACGATACTTGGGAGAGGGAGGCCGATGTACGATCGCAGTGGCCAGAGCTATTCAAGGTTTCTTCTTCTACGCCATGCTAGGGAAATTCGGGGATGAATTTTTGTAAGGGGGGAAGTTTTTAAGAACCCGGATCTTCTTTTTAGGTATTTTTTTTCCTTTTCTGGTCATTTTTGGGAAAAAGAGGTTTTTCTGGAAATTTTCAAAGTACACGTCGTGTACTTTATGAGTACACGCCGTGTACTCAGTTACCGCTTGTAGCTGGGTGCAGGCTCTGTAGAGGCCATGCACATGACCATGTGGGGTGACCTGGAGGCTGCTTAAAGTGGAGTACAGAAAAGAAAAGTACATGTTATGTACTTCAAAAGTACACGCTGTGTATTTTGTTTTTTTTCATAAAACGCACAGGGGTCGCGTCTGACAGACAGAACCGTCTCCTTCTCAACCTAGTTAGTCCGAGAGAACCGAGTAACTGCGGATCATTGACGAGGCCCTGACTCAGCATCTGTAGTCCGAATCAAACACCTACAGTTGCGTTGGAATCACATCGGTGAGTCCTCTCTTCTCCTAGAACGCCATCCCTTGATTTCACCTCTTTTGTGGGTTATCATGGGTTGAATGTTTTATACGTTTTCATAGATCTACAGTGTTATAAATAGATTCAAGCCTTTTGGTTCAAGTATTTTGATCTCCCAACCCCGAGGTAGGTGTTTTGTGCCTTTATGTAGAAATTATTTGAGTTTTATGTGCAAATTTACCCAATACCCATGAACAGGGTTTTGCACGTTTACCTGTTTAGCCCTGTTGTTTTCCTGATTTTCTTGTATGATTGAGTAGAGGTAAATTGAATCTGATTAGGGTTAAATTTCTATGATTTGGATGTTTTTCCCAAGAATATTTTGTTTGTGACTGTTTGGTCTAGCCTTGCCTATTAGGCTGCAATTGTTTTCCATGCCTAGTATTATAGGATGAAGTGTTTGCCTATTCTGACTTGTTGAGATGTTGTAGACTATTATCCAAGTAGCTCTTTAGGTTTACTTTGGCCGCTACACTTTCAATAATTGTTGACTTACACAGGGTCGTGAGAACCTGATGTAGTAGACCATAGGGAGAATGGATGTAAGGGCTTCTCCAGAGTGTCTTTATAATTATACGATGTGAGACTACCTGGGGAATTGACGTGGAGTGCTTTCTCATAGAGTCTGTAGATCCAAAATGCAGGCCACATGGGGAATAGACGTTGAGTGATTCCAGAGAGCGCCTTTAGTACCGATATGAGACTATTGGGGGAATTGACGGTGAGTGCTTTCTCAGAGAGTCTATACTTTAGCAGAACTAGATGGGTGAGACTGTGTGTGCTTCCTAGAGGTTTGATTGTACTTGTTTGGTTGAACCGGAGGGGTTAGGCTATGAGAACTTACCAGAGGGATACCTGCTTTGATTAGCTACTTACTTTATTTTGGTTAGAATGTTTGAAACTGTGGATTGTTTACTGTTGAGTGCTTTTCTGTTTACTGTTTCTGTAGTTTTTCCTGCCATATTTTTACTGACTGTCAGGCACAGATCTCATGGTGGGTTTGTACTAGGATTTAGTCTCACACCCTATTGGGGCCATGATTTTGGGCCCAAATAGATTATATTATTGCAGGTATAGAAAAGGTTGTACTTTACATACTGTGGAGTTGGAGAGCACGTGACCAAGCTTAGGCTTACGATGCTATGAAGCTGATTACTTATTTTCTTTTGTACTTGGTTTAGCACTATATTTAAGCATTTTTCTTTGTTTCACTGCTTTCCTAGACATATGTATCATGCATCATTTTATACATGTGCTCCATTTTATTCTATCAGTCTTCCACTGTTTATTTTTGTATGATATTATTACTACTTCTTCTCTTGTATGTTTTTTCTTACTTCCACTGTGTACTCTGCCAATGAGGGCATATTTTCCCCACTATCACACCCAAGGCCCTCACTACTAGTCTACAGCCTCTGGCTTTTGGGGAAATTCACTTGAGTCCATGTGACCAACTGGGTACGGTGCGCCTCTGGGTGGCTTCCGAAACTGAGACGTTACAATTTAAAAGTTAAAACTCATTTAAAGTTTTTAATTCAATCTTGATCCATTATCAAAATCTGTTTTTTTGCATCTTTGTTTCTTTATTAGGTAACCCATATCAGTTAATAACTAAATAATTATTCCTCTAAAGAACCCATATGGAGGTGCCAATAATTATAGCTAGATTTTACATGGTTACATGTTGTGTACACCATTATCATATGTCATGCATCCTTGTTCATTGAATAAGGACACCCGCATGGACTTTGGGACATTGTGTAATTAATACACACCACATACATTAATTGCATCTCATGTTGAATAGCCAAGGTGGAACATGAATTTTCCATACTACACACCATTTAGATTTCCTACACACCATGTAGTCCATGTGTTTTCAATTTGGAAAACATGGGGATAATACACGTCATGTAATTAACACACTATGTGTATTTAATTCATGACGTGTACATATTTTTTGTCATCTAACATTATGTACACATCATGTACTTCATATATGTCTAGAATAAGTACACACCAAGTCCCTAGGTGTGTATTGTAGATATCTAATGAAGAAAATTACACACAATGTGGTCAGTTTTCACAAGCCATGTACTTTACCACTTTTCAAAAAAATATTAAATTTAATTAATTACTCCATTAAACATCATGGAGCTAAGTTCTTTGAATTATTAAATTTATAGTTCATTCTGATCGTTAGGTTTTATATTATATTACGTGATTAATTAATTCTATGTAATATTTGAAACTACAATCAATGTATGGTCGTTGCATACTAAAGACTCACCACATTAAATTTAATAGAAAATTTAATATTAATGTGTTCCTTATGAAATTAATTTGGAAGTACATGCTATAAAATTATGAAAAATTCCATGTAAAAAATATGTTTGTATGAGTGAATTGTATAAATAATAATAATAATGAGTAGTTTGGATAGTTACTCACACTGTTTCTTCCATGTACAAAACCATGTACTATTTTATTAAGTTTAAAATAAAATAAAACTTTTTTATTTTATTTAAAATCACAATATATAGTAATTTTAAGATGATTGGATGGAATAAGATAAAATGAATTAATTTATTAACAATACTATTAATGAGATTAATTTGAGCACATTTTATCTTATTGATGAATGAATTAAAATTAATGCTAGAAAGATGTTTTAAATGAATAATAATTGCATGTGTATGGATGATCATGAGCTTTGAATAAACCTATGTATGTATTAGTTTTAATAAATTTAATTTTATTTCATGCTTTTTCAGTTATTTATTATTAAATTAAATTTGATGACATGTGTGTATCCCCCGTCTTTTATTATATATGACCTGCATGTCTAATGTTGTTTTATATAATTCCCCTTAACTAATCCTTTGGTTACCCTCACCTATGTTTTAGTTATAAAAAATATGTAATAAAATGAGTATACAAAGGTGTATGGAGTCAGTTCAAGATGAAGTTTAGGTGAAGGCAACACATGTGATATATAAGTTTGCAGGTGGAATGTTGTAACTCACTCCAAGACCATCACACAGAGTATTTTCCTAGGGTTATAGTTTGATTTTTTTATTTCATAATAAACCAACCATTAGATAATCTTATGATCACATAATTTATTCATTTATTTTATTTCTGTATTATAAAATATTTATTTTATGGATACAAGACCACGATCACATAAAGAGACTAATACGTGAAGATGTAGTTAAGAAAATAGATTATGCATAAATGTTTTATCAAAAAAAATTTAATCTATTAAGTAAAATACACTTAATATTAACATGAAATGTTAAAGATAAAAAAATTTAATAAATAAAATCCATCAAGTTAATATTAAGTCATTAATCCTTGCATCATCTAAATTAAGATAAACCCACAATTAGAATGTTGGTTAGACCTCCATTAGAGGAACTTTAAATTATCATGAAGTCTTAACTAAGATAGTTTGTCAAATTAAATGAATATTTATTGGGTTTAATGTCCTCCATCTATCCAATAAAAATTTAGAGGCATGTATTGAGGAAACTCAAGTTAGGATTTCTAGATTGGGGAGTTTACTCAACTATTCATTGAGCTTCTAGTTTGAAGTTAGTAAAACCGCATACCTAAATACTTTATTATAATTTTCAAGGCCTATTCTATGATTATATAAAGGGAAATATGGATCCTTGACACTAGAATATCAATGGTGATGGGAAATTTGGAGTTCAATGGTGATGTATTTTGAGACTTGATAAAATAGCGGGAGACTTAATAAATTTTAAAAATTATTATTATGCATCACATAATTTGAAATCAAAAAATATACAAATAACCTACTCTATTTATTATTATAGAATAAAGAAATGTTTTTAAACCACCTTATCCCTATGAAAAATTATGGATAAATATCTTCTCCCAATTGGTAGTAACTTCCATGAATGGTTAAATACTTACAAGTTGTATAGTGACATGAATAGAAATTTTACATGCAGGAATCATCAATGCCTGATATGCATGTAAAGGAGGTGAGTGATGATGATTTCATTGAATATGATAAACACCAGAGTGATTTAGTTTAAATTAAATGTTTAATGCTTTCATCCATGTCTAATGAACTCAAAAATTCACTTGAATACAGAGATTCTTATAGCATGATCCAACATCTCCATAGTTTTTATCAAGAGAGGGAAAAATAGGAATGGTTTGAGATATCTAAGTCACTAATTCAAAGAAAAATTGGAGAAGTTATACCAACTAGGAATCATGTTGTCTAAATTATTTTCTATATTTAGTGCCTTGAGGGTCTAGGGTTTGAGATACCTAAGGAAATATGAAATGATCTCGTTATTTCACTCTCTCATATATTCTCTAATTGGTTTGTTAATTTAAATATAAACAATATTGAGAACTCTCTCACAGATCTTATCACTCTTATTTACCTAGTTTTTTTAAAGGTAAAGGGGAGAATCCCCCTTTTATTGAACAAGAAAAAAAATATTCTTTTGAAGGGAAGAAGGAGGAACCCAATACATCGACAGATGAAAAAACATCTTGAAAATCACATCCATCTTGACATGGATATAAATAATGAAAATCCTTTTTTCCTTAGGGTAAATTAAAGGAAAGGACAGAAAAAGAACTTTATGTCTAAAGATTCTTTGTAATTCCTTTCCAATAAAAGAATGATCAAGGGGAAAGTAAGGGAACATGATGTTATACTATTTTCATGTAATAGGAAGGTCCACTGGAAGAAATACTGCACCTAGGAAAAAATTAAGGGGAAGATTGAGATTAATTTGTTATTGAGTGCAATTTATCTATTTCTAAAAATTAGATATCAGATATAGAATGTGTTGATCACATATATGTATTCAATTTCCGAAACAAAGTAGATTTAGTAACATTTCCTAGGGTGAGGTATATTTATCAGTATCCAATGGATCCAAACTTTCTAATGTGGATATTGGAAACTAATATATCATGTTTCCAATGGGAATGATCTTGGGTTTAAGTGATTTTTATTATGTACCTTCAATTTTAAAAAAACATTATATCTATATCTATACTTTATGAAGATGGATTTATTTTCCAATTTGGGAATAAATTCTGCTTCTTTTATAAATAAAGAATATGTTATGGTAAGAAATATTTCAATAATTGTCTTTATGTGTTGGATTACACAATCCAAGTAATGTAAATCAATAATGAAACCAGTTCACATGGATCATACCACGCCCAACAATGGAATCATTGGCTAGGTCATGTAAATGAAAAGTGATTGACCAAATTACACATAGATGGATATTTGTATTCATTGGATATAAAATCACTTCATGTATGTCATGCATCTTTACAAGGAAAAATGACTAAATACTAATTTAGTTTAATAGGAGAAAGGGTCAAGGAGCTTCTCGAATTAGTTCATAGTGATGTGGGGGGACCATTTATAGTAGATGCAAGGGTTGGGTACTCATACTTCATAAATTTTACTAATTAATTTAGTAGACAAGGATATGTATATTAAGTTATGTGTAAGCCATATTATTTTGATAAATTAAAAAAATACAAGAATGATGTTGAGAACCATCTTGGTAAGAACATTAAGAAAATCCACTCAGATCGTGGTGGAGAATATCTTAATCAAACCTTCATTGATTATTTATGGGAGTTTGGGATTCTATCCTAACTCACTCCTCCTTGAACACCTCAATAGAATAGTGTTAGTGAAATAAGTAACTAAACCAAATTATATATGGTGATATCAATGATGAGTCAAGGGAGTCTTCCATTATCCTTTTGGGGATAAAAATTAAAGATAGTAGCCCATATTCTAAACTAAGCACTAAAAAAAGTAGCAAATGGTATTCCATAGGAATTTTGGTATGTAAACGAACTCGTGTTATCACATGTGTGATTGTGGGGGTGAAAGTAATTTGTTAAATCTGTTTTTGGAAACAAAATTACACCCCAAGGTACGAAGTGAATATTTATATGATATCCAAAGTAAATAAGGGGATATTAATTATTTCATCTTTCTTATCTAAGGAATAGAACATTCCATAGACCCAAGTAATAAATAAGAGTACAAGAGAGGTTATAGAATATGAAATATATTATTTTTTAGTCATTGGAAATGGTAACTAATTATTAGTTGATAATAATGATTTTGTAATGTACAATGAAGTAGTAAGTGGCATAGAAGCAGCTAAATGGAAATATTACATGAATTATGAAAAAGATTCCATGTACTAGAACCAAGTCTATATTTTGGTATATTTTCTATTGGATATGAAGCCTATTTGTTTTAGATGAGTTTTCAAGAAGATATGGGACATGGTTAGAGAAGTTAATACATATACGGCATGATTTTTTGCAAAAGGGTTCAAATAGTATCTCTGAATTTACTATGATGAATCCTTTTCACCATTTTCTATATTAAAATCCTTTAAAATTATACTTACCATAGAAAATTACCATGACTATGGTATTTTGGAGAAGTATTTCAAAATAAATTTCTTTAATGAGAACCTTTAGGGAGAATTCTATATGACATAACCTGAAATTTTTGTGACTCCAAAGTATTCCAAAGAGGTATGAAAATTGAAAAGATCCATTTATGGATTAAATCAAGAATCAAGGTATTGGAAAATTCAGTTTGATGAAATCCTAAAAAAATTGGATTCATAAATAATGTATGTGATCCTTGTGTCTATAAACAGTTTAGTGGGAGTATGGTCATTTTCTTAATAGTTTATATTGATAAAATACTCCTTATTATAAATGAAATCCTAGTCTTATAGTCGGTTAAAGACTAATTGAACACATGCTTCTCCATGAAGGACTTAGGTGAAGAATCATTTATTATTGGAATCAAGATCCATCATAATAGATCCAAGAGACTTACTAGTCTAAGTCAATGTACATATATTGAAAAAATACTAAAAATATTCAGTATAGAAAAATACAAGAGATAATTGTTACCAGTTTCACATGAAATTCATATTTATAATAAAATCTATCCTCAAACACATGAGAAGAGATATATGGTGGAAAGGATTCCATAAACATTATAAATTGGGTAAGTCATCTATATTATGCTATATACTAGGAAATATTTTACCTATGCCTTAATCATAGTGGGAAGATATCAGGATGATCCAAGTGACCACCATTGGATAGTAGTTAAGAGCAACCTTAAGTATATGAGATGAACTAAGAATATGTTACTAGTCAATGGAGGAAATAATGATTTAGTCATTAGAGGATATACAAATTCTAGTTTTAAAATAGATCAAGAAGATCTAAAATCAATGTTGAGATACATATTTACTATAAATAGAGTTTTTGTGCAATAATATCAAAAATAGGCCATTGTCACAAATTCTATAGTGGAATCTGAGTAAATTGTGGCTTATAAGGTTATTAAAGTATCAGTATGGATATACAAATTCATCCAAGATAACTGTGTGATTCCTAGCTGTAAAGATATTATCACACTCTATTAGGATAATATTGTAACAGTGTCCCTTCAAAAGGAGCCAAGTCACATCCATTAATGAATCAAATACTTCAGATTTATAATCTCTAGGGGAATTTTATAATAGGGGTGAAGTAATAGTGAGAAGAGTTTCCATGGAAGACAATGTGGTGGACCCCTTTACTAAATCCTTAAACCAGTAGAAATATGATCATCATGTGAGATCCAGAGGACTGAAAGTCATTGGTAGTTGGATCTAGTCCAGGGGCGTGAACACATAATAAGATAAGACTTTATCTCAGGATGTTTTTAACTGATAGTCACTAAGATGAAAGATTATGAAAATAGACCAACAAGTAGGAATTATACATGTTTATGTGTCATTGGATATTACTATCTAAGAGTGTGTGTAATTATCCTTAGACTTTATGATTATTATTAATTCATATTAGGACTCAAAAACTTAAATGTATTACTATAAACCATGAAAATACCGTTAATGTCAAATTAGGGTACTTTTGATGCATCATAAATAATTTTTTATTAATGAATATGTTGAGAAAAGATTTATCCCTTCCATATTTATGGAAGTTAATGTAAAGACCCTGAAATTCATTAGATATTTTTTAAATTATTTGGGATTATTACGAGTCTACGAAAATTGATGCCACTTGATTTTGAGGCCTGGTGTGACTGGAAAAAAAATTTGAACTTTTTTTATGGTACGTTCAGTAAACGTGCGAGTGGGAATTTCAATCTTTTGAACTGGTGATCAGAATTAAAATACAAGGGCACTGTTGAATATGTAGTGTTGGGTTTCTCTTAAGGGAGGATTAACTTTGACCATAGTAGGTTAGGTGAAAAAGTTAGTTTTATAGATTTTTGAAAAATAATAAAATAACATAAAAATGTTATTTATTTTTCTACCAACAGTTGAGCGGCGGTGGAAAGACCGCTAGGTTGTCAAGATATTTAATGGAATGAATCTTCTATTGTGTAACCAGACCATTGAGAGTCAAGAGGTTCATTAATTAAAACTCATTAATGAACCTTATTAATTCTTATGATGTGTTAATCTCCATTCCCCAATTTTAAATGAAGCTCAGGATTGGGTTATTGGAACTCTAGAGAGGAACCTCTGACAAAGTGTCGCGGTGTTTTTGTAAGGCTTGGTGTCCTGAGAACCAAATGTTTTGTACTTTGATTAAATTAATGTTCACTTATTATATACTGTTCATTGTTCTGCATGACTATAATATAATAATGTCCTAGAATATTTGTTGCATTGATAAGGTCATGGAAAATCCTCGATATGATGAGAACCTTGAAATTCTATAACAATATTCTTAAATAAAGTTCTACGGTTGAATGACATACTATTATAGGACACATAGTATACAGACCATCATGTGCGAGTACTCGTAAGAAGACGAGACTCTCTCTCATGGAGTTCACTCTTGGCAATCTCTAAGATGAGAGATTATGAGAACAGACCCACCAGTAGTAATTCCGCATGTCTTGGTGTCATCAGACATTACTATCTGCAAGCATTTGTAATGGTCCTTAGACTCTAATATTATCATTAACTCATGTCATGACTCGCACACTTAGATTTGCTGACAAAAACTGTCACGAAGACAATTGGCGGGAAGTAGGGTACATTGGGTGCGTCAAAAATGACATGTTGTTAATGGATAAGTCAAGGAAGGATTTTTCCCTTCCATATTTATGGAAGTAGATATCTCGGGCCCTTTTATTGAAATAGAACTGTCAAAAAAATTCCATGGCCAGGGTGTAACGACGAGTGTTTTTCTGGAAGTCAAAGAATGAAAGATCAAGCATATAGGTTTATGACACTACCATGAAACCTGCATGATGAGATATTGAGACAAAGGGATTAAATTACACAGTAAGAATTTTTATGAGGTGATACGTCAATGCGGCGTCAACTTCTTTCCCCTGGGTGCCTTGAACTGTTGCTAGATAGTAATCTTGGACTTTAGGCAAACCCGCCCAATGCCAACGAGAAAGAGGCCTAGAGGGTCACACACTAAGTGTATTCAAGTATCTCAAGTATATTAAAGATTATTCTCATATGTGGTTTAATAATTATTCAAGGAAGCCTAAATCATTTTAATGTTGGAGGAAGAATAAAATAAAACAAGTACACACCGTGTATCAATGATTACACACTGTGTAGTTTTATTTTGAAAACAAGTACATGTCATGTATTATTAAATGTACATGGTGTGTAGTTTTTATTTTGGAAAGGAAATGAATAAATGAAAACAATATATACACGCCGTGTACATTGAATGTACATTCCATGTAGTTTTCAATGAAAAAAAGTACACGCCGTGTATTTATTAATACACACCATGTAGTTTTTCCAGTCATGATTTTGAGGAAATTTCATTTTATTAAATGATATTTATTATAATCAGTGTGGGTGCATGTTTAGGAATTAATGACTTGACATGGGGTTTTCAAAAGGGAGTTATTGAAATAAATAAAATGGGTAACACATTTATTTATGTTCACAACTCTACAACATCAAACCTGATTATAAATATCCTCACAACCCCAACTCTTTTCCTAAGACAAGAGAATCATTGTGCACAACAATTCTGGAGAATTCTTTCAAGGCCGAAAGAACCTCTTCCTCAAAGAACACTCTCAAGACCGAGAGAGATCCTCTTCCATTGGATCAAGACGATCTAAGGCGGACAACGCAAGAAAAGGTTTCTCCACACTATCACCCGGAGACTCCTTTGGCAACGTCCAGAGATATGAGCTGCACATGTGGATCACCGCTAGATGAAGTCTACACTTGGATTCTGCAACGCAATGACGAATCACATCGGAACGTGATCAAGAATATCAACGAATAAAGAACACCAAAAGGTAATTATTTTCAATTGATTAAATTAATTATAATAAACTTGTAACAATACTACTTTGTGGTTTCGGAACTTTCCAATTATTTGTCTATTTCTGTGATTAGTTCCGTGGAGACTGGAATTTATTATCATATTGATCCCGGATTGATCATTGTTAATGAAAAAAAATACAAGTGGACACATCCACCCATGCGCTTCTACTGTGCCTGGAACATTAAAATGGTATCAGATGGAGGTTACAACGTTGATTATAGTTATTTAATTTTTGTTGATAATTTACGCATTTATATTTGATTCAATTCAAGATAAATCGTTCTTTAATCTGAATAAACGAGATCTGTTCTTCCACCTTTGTTTCTCGATTCATATCAAAAAAACAACCTTTTAATTATAATTTTTGATTAAAATAAAAACGAGGAACTCATCTGGAGGATCCTCTCTTTCTGTCTGTACCACACGGAAATACATGACGTGTAATTAAAACTACACGCTGTGTACTTAGGATCAACGAACAGGTACTCGTCTGCAAAACCACATCGTGTGAATTGATTACACCTAAGCATTTAACACCCTGTGTTGACCAGAATTAAATGGCATGTGGGAACTGGAATACACGAAATGTATGTTGGAGAAACACATCGTGTATTTCGATCTGGCCCAAGTGAAACTGTGTACAAAGGAGAAGCCACATACCGCGTACATGGGATCACCAGGCCGGTTACTGCGTAACAAGGAAGTACACGTCGTGTCAGATTAATCTACATGCCGTGTACTCCAAAATTTCCAGAGTAGAGAAAACACGCCAAATCCCTCAGCGTGTAATTTGGATAAAAGGTGAAAGAAATACACGCTGTGTAAATATAAACTACACTCTGTGTACTTTCCAGAAATGGAATTTCACCAGGTTTCCTCCAAATGTACAAAGACACCATACAAGGAATATGGATGAGAATAATCTCAAGGGAATTCAGAAAGGAATTTAAAATAAATTATTGATTAATTATAGGATCATAATTAATTGAATTCAAGCGCAACTTATCTTGAATAATAGAACAATTAAAAGAATTTGAATTATAAATATGAGTAAATGTCATTGCATGCTATGGATGATCATGAGCTAGACCAAAGACCCTTTGTATGTGTCTATGATTTCATTTAAATTTTTTTAATTTAAATTCATTGGCCTATGAGCCTTTTCCAAAAAATGTAGGGCATGTGTGGCCATGGTTTTTTTAATGTAAACCCCATGTAATGGAGGATATCTCAAGCTAGAGGAGACGGTTCGAAATCCAAAGTTGAGGCGAAACCAACCCAAGAAGATACAAAGGTGGATAGGTGGGAGCTGTAAAACACAAACCATCAGGTTCAAGGTGTTTTCCATAGGTCAGGGTTAGCTTATCAAAATAGTTAGATAAGATAACCAATAGAACCTCATGACCATTCCATCTTATTTTAATTCTGTCTGATTGCATGGTTTATTTATTATGTATGTGTTGTCGCGATCACATAATTAGTGAACACGCATGCAAAGATGGAATAAAATAAAAAAACTGGACTATGCGTAAACATTATCAGAACATGGCTAATCACTTAAGCAATCATCACTTAATATTAACAAGCATGTGATAATGCAAAACTACACATAAAGAATAAAATCCCTCAAATACCATATTATGTCAGACCAAGCCTTCCGTTACTTGATTAAGGGAAAGACTCAATAAAACTATTTGTTTCACCAACCCTTGTTGGGACAATTACTTTTATAAAGGAAGATCTTATGAAAGGTTTTGGGTTGACTTAACCATATTACATCAAGGGAAGTATCCCTTTCTAGACTTGATGTAATATTGGAGGCAAGAGTTGAGAAAATCCAAGTCAAGATTTCTGGATTGGGGAGTTCACTCAATAGATCAAGGAACTGTAAGCTCACAGTTGGAAAAGACCTTCCTACCTAAATACCTTCAAATCGCTTGACCAACCCTTGTTGGGGTTATACAAAGGGGAATATGGATCCTTTCCACTAGAATGTCAAAGCAACTGGACATTCCAAGTTCAGTGGTGAGGGCCATTGGGATGTGATAAAATAGTGGGAGAAATAATAAATTCATTTATTATTTTTCATAAAATGTAATCAAAAGGTACTGATAAATCTTCTCTTTTAATTTGTATAATCAAAATGAAAAACTCATCAACCACGTTTTCTCTGTGATCAATTCTGGATAAAGACAATATCCTCACCGGCAGTAACTTCCATAAATGGTTTAGGCACCTTCGGGCTATCCTACACCATGAACGAAAGTTTTATGTGTTGGAGTCCTCACTTCCTAATTCTCCTGCCCCAGGGGTGAGTGATGAAGATTTCCTGGTCTATGATCAATATTTGAGCTATGCACTCGACGTTCAATGTTTTATGCTGACATCCATGTCTACTGAGCTCATGAAGTCTCATGAAGACATGGATGCCTACAACATGCTCGAGCACCTTTGTGGTCTATACCAGGAGAGACAAAGACAATAAAGGTTTGAGATCTCCAAGGCTCTATTAGAGAGCAATCTTGAAGGGGATTCCTCATCTGGGCCACATGTAGTCAAGCTCATTGGCTACATTGGGTGCTTGGAGGTTCTAGGGTTTAAACTCCCCGGAGAACTGGTTACCGATCTCATTCTTTCATCACTCCCCCATAGCTTCTCTAACATTGTTGTGAACTTCAATATGAACAACATTGAGAAGTCTCTATCTGATCTTCTTATCCTCATTTTCCAAATGGACCATGATATGAAGTGTGATAAACCTTATGTACTTCTGGTGAATAAAAGGAAAGGGAAGGCAAAGAGATTTAAGCCCAAAGCAACTTCAAGGCCTTCCAAGAAAAGGAAGATCAAAGGGGAGGCAAGAGAATAAGAGGTAGTTTGTTTCACATGTGGTAATAAGGGCCACTGGAAGAAAAACTGCACCCAGCCAAGGGATCAAGGGGAAGCTTCAGGTGCGTTTTTTATCGAATGAAATCTATATGTTTCTACCAATTGGGTATTAGATACTGCTTGTGGTTCTCACATCTGTATCCAAATACATGAACCAAGTAGATTCAGAAAGATTGACCGAGGTGAGGTGGATCTATGAGCAGCCAACAGACCAGACTCGCTGCTGTAGCTGTCGGAGACTACAACCTCATATTGCCTACTGGGATGGTCTTGGTTTTGAAAGGATGTTATTATGTACCCTCTATAACCAAAAACATTATTTCAGTATCCAGATTAGATACTGATGGATTCATCTTCAAGTTTGGAAGTGGATGTTTCTAATTTTATAAATATAGCATTTTTTTTGGTAGGGCACATTTATATAACAACCTTTATGTGTTAGACTACACAAACCAAGTAAAGAAAATCGATGACAAAGTTAATTCACATGACTCATACCACACCCAACTTTGGAATCACTGGCTAGGTCATGTCAATGAGAAATGTTTAACAAAATTACATCAAGATGGGTATTTAGATTCTTTCAAACTAAAACCAATTGGTGTATGTCATCCGTGTCTACAAGGAAAAATTACCAAAGCCCCATTTAGTGGGAAAGGTGAAAGGGATAAAGAGCTTCTAGAATTAGTTCACACAGATGTGTGTGGGACATTTCCATTTAAAGAAAGGTGTGGGTTCACGTACTTCATAACTTTTACTGATGATTTTAGTAGATATGGATATATTTACTTAATGAGGTATAAGTTAGATTCTTTTGATCGTTTCAAAGAATACAAGAATGAAGATGAGAACCAGCTTGGTAAGAAGATTAAGAAACTCTGCTCAGACAGAGGAGGAGAATATCTTAATCAGGACTTCATTGATTTCTTATGGGAGTTTGGGATTCTATCTCAACTCACTCCTCCTTACACACCTAAGTGGAATGGTGTAAGTGAAAGGAGGAACCACACTCTATTGGACATGGTGAGATCAATGATGAGTCATGCGAGTCTTCCATTATCCTTTTGGGGATATGCATTACAAACAACATCACACATACTAAACCAAGTACCAACTAAATCGATAAATGGTATTCCATACGAGTTATGGAGTGGACGCAAAGCCATGTTATCGAATTTACATGTTTTAGGTAGCAAAGCATCTGTTAAGGCCTCTTCTGGTAACAAACTTGCACCTCGAGGCACAAAGTGTATCTTTATAGGATATCCTAAAGAAATAAGGGGATATTACCTATACAAACCCTCAGAAAAAAAGGTTACAATGGAAAGACACGCCATATTACTTGATAGGGAGCACATCTACAAAAGAGATAGTGGGAGCAAGATAGACTTCAATGAAGTCGAGGCTCAAGATATACAAAATTTGGTACAAGAACAGATTCCACAAAGCCCCATGGAAGAACAATCTATTCCAGAGACACCAGAACTGCGTAGGAGTATGAGAGAGGTGAGAAAACCCTAATGATATGGTTTTCTTGTCACAGAGGATGGTGACACATTATGGGTTGACAATGATGATCCTTTTACCTACAAGGAAGCAGTTGAAGGCACAGATGTTTCCAAGTGGCAAGAAGCCATGAATTATGAAATGGATTTTATATACCAAAAGCAAGTCTGTATTTTGGTATATCCTCCAGTTGATGTAAAGCCTATTGGTAGTAAATGGGTATTCAAGAAGAAACTAGACATGGAGGGGCAAGTCAGCACCTATAAGGCACGACTGGTTGCAAAAGGTTTTAGACAGTGTCAAGGAATTGACTATGATGAAACCTTTTCACCGATTGCGATGCTGAAATCCATCGGATTACTATTGGCCATTGCCGCTAACCATGACTATGAAAATTGGAAAATGGATGTCAAAACAGCTTTCCTTAACAGGAACCTCCAAGAAGATGTCTACATGACACAAACTGAAGGGTTTGTGACTCCAATGGATGTCAACAAGGTATGCAAGTTGCATAAATACATTTATGTATTAAAGAAAGCATAAAGGTCATGGAACATTCTTTTTAATGAAGCTGTAATAGAATTTGGCTTTTTTAAGAATGAATGTGAGCCTTGTGTCTACAAAAGGTTTAGTGGAAGTGCAGTCGTTTTTCTAATTATATATGTTGATGACATATTACTAATTGGAAATGAAGTACCTGTCTTACAGTCAGTTAAGGAATGGTCACATAAATGCATCTCCATGAAAGATTTGGGCGAGGCAACATATATTCTTGGGATCAAGATCCACCATGATAGATCCAAGAGAATACTGGGCCTGAGTCAAAGTACATACATTGACAAGATACTAAAGAGATTCAATATGGAACAGTCCAAGAGGGGATTATTTCCAGTGTCACATGGCATTTATCTTTTCAAGAAAATGTATCCTCAGACACATGAGGAAAAAAAGAGAATGGCAAGGATCACTTACGCATTCGCAATTGGGTCAGTCATGTATGTTATGCTATGTACAAGGCCAGATGTTGCTTATGCATTAAGTGTAGAAGGAAGATATCAAGCTGATCCAGGATACTTCCATTTGATGGAAATCAAGACTATCCTCAAGTATCTGAGTCGTACTAAGGATATGTTCCTGTTTTATAGAGGAGATGATGAACTAGTCATCAGAGGACATGTAGATGCTAGTTTAGAGACTGATCAAGATGACATGAAGTCGTAGAATGGATACATCTTCAGTTTGAATGGAGGTGCAGTGAGCTAGAAGAGCTCAAAGAAAAGTGTGGTGGCAGATTCTACAGCAGAGTCCGAGTATATCGCAGCTTCTGAGGCAGCTAAAGAATCAGTATAGATGTGAAGCTTCGTCCAAGAGTTGGATGTAGTACCGAGAAGTAAATATCCTATCACACTCTATTGTGATAATAATGTAGTGGTGGAACTGGGAAAAGGGCCAAGGTCACATCCACGGAAAAAGAACATACTTCAGAAGTATCATATCTTGAGGGATTTTTCTCAGAGAGGTGAAGTTGCAGTGAGCAGTATTTCCCCGGAGGACAACATGGTGAACACCTTGACTAAATACTTGACTCAGCAGAAACATGATCATCATTTGAGGTCTAGCGGAATAAAATTCGTAGGCTGTTGGCTCTAGTCCAAATGGGAGTTTGTAAGGGTTGGTGTCCTGAGAACCAACTGTTTTTTACTTTGATTAAATGAATGTTCACTTATTATATATTGTTCATTGTTCTGCTTGACTATAATATAATAATGTACTGGAATATTTGTTGCATTGATAAGTTCATGGCAGATCCCTGATATGATTAGAACCTTGAAATGATATAACAATATTCTTAAATAATGTTCTATGGTTGAATAACATACTATTATAGGACACATAGTATACAGACCGTCATGTGCGAGTACTCGTATGAAGATGAGACTCTCTCTCATGGAGTTCACTCTTGGTAATCTCTAAGATGAGAGATTATGAGAACAGACCCACCAGTAGTAATTTCCCATGTCTTGGTGTCATCAGACATTACTATCTGCGAGCATGTGTAATGGTCCTTAGACTGGAATATTATCATTAACTCATGTCATGACTCGCGCACTTAGATTTTCTGACGAAAACCGTCACGAAGATAGTTGGCAGGAAGTAGTGTACGTTGGGTGCATAAAAAATGACATGTTGTTAATGGATAAGTCAAGGAAGGATTTTTCCCTTCCATATTTATGGAAGTAGATATCTCGGGCCCTTTTATTTAAATAGAACAGTCAAACAAATTCCATGTCCATGGTGTAACGACGAGTTTATTTCTGGAAGTCAAAGAATGAAAGATCAAGCATATAGGTTTTTGACACTACCATGAAACCTGCATGATGAGATATTGAGACAAAGGGATTAAATTACACAGTAAGTGTTTTTATGCAGTGATACATCAATGCGGCATCAACTTCTTTCTCTTGGGTGCCTTGAGCCGTTGCTAGACAGTAATCTTTGACTTTAGGCAAACCCGCCCAATGCCAACGAGAAAGAGGCCTAGAGGGTCACACACTAAGTGTATTCAAGTATCTCAAGTATAATAAAGATTATTCCCGTACGTGGTTTAATAATTATTCATGGAAGCCTAAATCATTTTAATGCTGGAGGAAGAATAAAATAAAACAAGTACACACCGTGTATCATTGATTACACACCGTGTAGTTTTATTTTGAAAACAAGTACACGCCGTGTATTATTAAATGTACACGGCGTGTAGTTTTTATTTTGGAAAGGAAATGAATAAATTAAAACAAGATATACACGCCGTGTACATTGAATGTACATGCTATGTAGTTTTCAATGAAAAACAAGTACATGCCGTGTATTTATTAATACACGCCATGTAGTTTTTCCAGTAGGGATTTTGAGGAAATTTCGTTTTATTAAATGATATTTATTATAATCAGTGTGGGCACATGTTTAGGAATTAATGACTTGACATGGGGTTTTCAAAATGGAGTTATTGAAATAAATAAAATGGGTAACATGTTTATTTATTGTCATAACTCTACAACCTCAAACATGATTATAAATATCCTCACAACCCCAAATCTTTTCCTAAGACAAGAGAATCGTTGTGCACAACAATTCTGGAGAATTCTTTCAAGGCTGAAAGAACCTCTTCCTCCAAGAACACTCTCAAGACCGAGAGAGATACTCTTCCATTGGATCGAGACGATCTAAGGCGGACAACGCAAGCAAATGTTTCTCCATGCTAGCACCCGAAGACTCATTTGGTGACTTCCAGAGATATGAGGTGCACATGTGGATCACTGCTAGATGAAGCCTACACTTGGCTTCTGCGACGCAACGACGAATCACATCGGAACGTGATCAAGAATATCAATGAAGAAAGAACACCAAAAGGTACTTATTTTCAATTGATTAAATTAGTTATAATAAACCTGTAACGATCCTACTTTGTGGTTCCTGTACTTTCCTATTCCTTTTCTATTTCTGTGATTAGTTCCGTGGAGACTGGCGTTTATTGTCATATTGATCCCGGATTGATCATTGTTAATGAAAAAATCGAAGTGGGCACATCCACCCACGTGCTTCTACTACGCCCGGAACCTTCAAATGGTATCAGAGGGAGGTTACAATGTTAATTATAGTTATTTAATTTTTACTGATAATTTACGCATTTATATTTGATTCAATTCAAGATAAATCATTCTCTAATCTGAATAAAAGAGATCTATTCTTCCTCCTTTGTTTCTCGATTCATATCACAAAAACAACCTTTTACTTTTAGTTTTTGATTAAAATAAAAACTAGGAACTCATCTGAAGGAGCCGCTCTTTCTGTCTTTACAATACGAGAATACACAACGTGTAATTAAAACTACATGTCGTGTACTTAGGTTCAACGAACCAGTATTGGTCCGCAAAACCATGTCGTGTGAATTGATTACACCTAAGCATTTAACACCCTGTGTTTACCAGAATTAAACAGCATCTGGGAACTAGAATACATGGCGTGTTTGTTGGAGAAACACACCATGTAGTTCGATCTAGACCAAGTGAAACTGTGTACAAAGGAGAAGCCACGTACCGCGTACATGGGATTGTCAGGCCGATTACCACGTAACAAGGAAGTACACATTGTGTCAGATTAATCTACATGTCGTGTACTCCAAAATTTCCAAAGTAGAGAAAACACGCCAAATCCCCCGGCGTGTACTTTGGATAAAAGTTGAAATAAATACATGCTGTGTAAATATAATCTACACTCCATGTACTTTCCAGAAATGGAATTTCACCAGGTTTCCTCCAAATGTTCAAATACACCATACAAGGAATATGGATGAGAATAATCTCAAGGAAATTCAGAAAATAATTTAAAATAAATAAATAATTAATTATAAGATCATAATTAATTTAATTCAAGCGTGACTTATCTTTAATAATAGAATAATTAAAAGAATTTGAATTATAAATACACGTAAATGTTGTTGCATGCTATGGATGATCATGAGCTAGACCAAAGACCCTTTGTATGTGTGTATGATTTCATTTAAATTTGTTTAATTTAAATTCGTTGGCCTGCGAGCCTTCTTCCAATAAAATGTAGGGCATGCGTGCCCATGGTTTCTTTAATGTAAAACCCATGTAATGGAGGATCTCTCAACCCAGAGGAGACGGTTCGAAATCCAAAGCTAAGGCGAAACCAACCCAAGAAGATACAAAGGTGGATAGGTGGGAGCTACAAAACACGAACCATCAGGTTCAAGGTGTTTTCCCTAGGTTAGGGTTAGATTATCAAAATAGCTAGATAAGCTAACCAATAGAAGCTCATGATCATGCCATATTATTTTAATTTTGTCTGATTGCATGGTTTATTTATTATCTATGTGTTGTCGCGATCACATGATTAATAAACTAGCATGCAAAGATGGAATAAAATAAAAAAACTGGACTATGCGTAAACATTATCAGAACATGGTTAATCACTTAAGAAAGCATCACTTAATATTAACAATCATGTGATAATGCAAAACTACATATAAATAATAAAATCCCACAAATACCATATTAAGTCAGACCAAGCCTTCCGTTACTTGATTAAGGGAAAGACTCAATAAAACTATGTGTTTGACCAACCCTTGTTGGGACACTTAATTTTATAAAGGAAGCTCTTATGAAAGGTTTTGGGTTGACTTAACCATATTACATCAAGGGGAGTATCCCTTTATAGACTTGATGTAATATTGGAGGCAAGAGATGAGGAAATCCAACTCAGGATTTCAGGATTGGGGAGTCCACTCAACAGATCAAGGAACTGTAAGCTCACAGTTGGCAAAGACCTACCTACCTAAATACCTTCAAATCGCTTGACCAACCCTTGTTGGGGTTATGCGAAGGGGAATATGGATCCTTTCCACTAGAATTTCAAAGCAACTAGACATTCTGAGTTCAATGGTGAGGGCCATTGGGACGTGATAAAATAGTGGGAGAATTAATAAATTCATTTATTATTTTTCATAAAATGTAATCAAAAGGTACTGATAAATATTCTCTTTTAATTTGTAGAATCGAAATGAAAAACCCTTCAACCACATTTTCTCTGCGATCAATTCTGGATAAAGAAAATATCCTCACCGGCAGTAACTTTCAAGAATGGTTTAGGCGCCTTTGGGCTATCCTACGCTATAAACGAAAGTTTTACGTGCTAGAGTCCTCTCTTCCTGATTCTCCTGCCCTAGGGGTGAGTGTTAAAGATTTCCTGGTCTATGATCAACATTTGAGCTATGCACTCGACGTTCAATGTTTTATGCTGACATCAATGTCTACTGAGCTCATGAAGTCTCATGAAGACATGGATGCCTACAGCATGCTTGAGCACCTCCGTGTTCTATACCAGGAGAGAGAAAGACAATAAGGGTTTGAGATCTCCAAGGCTCTATTCTAGAGAAAGCTTGGAGGGGGTTCCTCAGATGGGCCTCATGTATTCAAGCTCATTGGCTACATTGGGCGCTTGGAGGTTCTAGGGTTTAAAATCCTCGAAGATCTGGGTACCGATCTCATTCTTTCATCACTCCCCCATAGCTTCTCTAACATTGTTGTGAACTTCAATATGAAAAACATTGAGAAGTCTCTATCTGATCTTCTTATCCTCATTTTCCAAGTGGACCATGATATGAAGTGTGATAAACCTTATGTACTTATGGTGAATAAAAGGAAAGGGAAGGAAAAGAGATTTAATCCCAAAGAAACTTTAAGTCCTTCCAAGAAAAGGAAGATCAAAGGGGAGACAAGAGAATAAGTGGTTGTTTGTTTCACATGTGGTAATAAGGGCCACTGGAAGAAAAACTGCACCCAACCAAGGGAGCAAGGGGAAGATTTAGGTGCGTTTTTTATCGAATGAAATCTATCTGTTTCTACCAATTGGGTATTAGATACTGCTTGTGGTGCTCACATTTGTATCCAAATACAGGAACAAAGTAGATTTATAAAGATTGACTGAGGTGAGGTGGATCTACGAGCATCCAATGGAGCTAGACTCGTTGTTGTAGCTATCGGAGACTACCACCTCATATTGCCTACTGGGATGGTCTTGGTTTTGAAAGGATGTTATTATGTACCCTCTATAACCAAAAACATTATTTCAGTATCCAGATTATATACTAATGGATTCATCCTCAAGTTTGTAAGTGGATGTTTCTACTTTTATAAATATAGCATTTGTTTTGGTAGGGCACATTTATATAACAACCTTTATGTGTTAGACTACACAAACCAAGTAATGGAAATCGATGACAAAGATAATTCACATGACTCATACCACACCCAACTTTAGAATCACTGGCTAGGTCATGTCAATGAGAAATGTTTAACAAAATTACATCAAGATGGGTATTTAGATTCTTTCTAACTAAAACCACTTGGTGTATGTCATGCGTGTCTACAAGGTAAAATGACCAAAGCCCCATTCAGTGGGAAAGGTGAAAGGGATAAAGAGCTTCTAGAATTAGTTCACACAGATGTGTGTGGTACATTTCCATTTAAAGTAAGGGGTGGGTTCTCATACTTCATATTTTTTACTGATGATTTTAGTAGATATGGATATATTTACTTAATGAGGTATAAGTAAGATTATTTTGATCAGTTCAAAGAATACAAGAATGAAGATGAGAACCAGCTTGGTAAGTAGATTAAGAAACTCTGCTCAGACAGAGGAGGAAAATATCTTAATCAGGACTTCATTGATTTCTTATAGGAGTTTGGGATTCTATCTCAACTCACTCCTCTTTACACACCTAAGTGGAATGGTGTAAGTGAATGGAGGAACCACACTCTACTGGACATGGTGAGATCAATGATGAGTCATGCGAGTCTTCTATTATCCTTTTGGGGATATGCATTACAAAAAACATCACACATACTAAACCAAGTACTAACTAAATCGATAAATGGTATTCCATAAGAGTTATGGAGTGGACGCAAAGCCATGTTATCTAATTTACATGTGTTAGGTAGTAAAGCATCTGTTAAGGCCTCTTCAGGTAACAAACATGCACCCCGAGGTACAAAGTGTATCTTTATAGGATATCCCAAAGAAACAAGGGGATATTAACTATACAACCCCTCAGAAAAAATGGTTATAATAGCAAGACATGCCATATTCCTTGAGAGGGAGCACATCTCTAAAAGAGATAGTGGGAGCAAGATAAACCTCAATGAAGTCGAGGCTCAAGATATACAAAAGTTGGTACAAGAACAGATTCCAGAAAGCCCCATGGAAGAACAATATATTCCAGAGACACAAGAACTGTGTAGGAGCATGGGAGAGGTGAGAGAACCAAAATGATATGGTTTTCTTGTCACAGAGGATGGTGACTCATTATTGGTTGACAATGATGATCCTCTTACCTAAAAGGAAGCAGTTGAAGGCACAGACATTGCCAAGTGGCAAGAAGGCATGAATTATGAAATGGATTCTATATACCAAAACCAAGTCTAGATTTTGGTATATCCTCCAGTTGATGTAAATCCTATTGGTAATAAATGGGTATTCAAGAAGAAACTAGACATGGAGGGGCAAGTCAGCACCTATAAGGCACGATTGGTTGCAAAAGGTTTTAGACAGCATCAACGAATTGACTATGATGAAACCTTTTCACCGGTTGCGATGCTGAAATCCATCAGAATCCTATTGGCCATTACCGCTTACCATGACTATGAAATTTGGAAAATGGATGTCAAAACAGCTTTCCTTAACGGAAACCTCCAGGAAGATGTCTACAAGACACAACCTAAAGGGTTTGTGACTCCAATGGATGCCAACAAGGTATGCAAGTTGCAGGAATCCATTTATGGATTAAAGAAAGCATAATGGTCATGGAACATTATTTTTTAATGAAGCTGTAATAGAATTTGGCTTTGTTAAGAATGAATGTGAGCCTTGTGTATACAAAAGGTTTAGTGGAAGTGCAGTCGTTTTCCTAATTATATATGTTGATGACATATTACTAATTGGAAACGAAGTACCTATCTTATAGTCAAATAAGGCATGGTCGCATAAATGCATCTCCATGAAATACTTGGGTGAGGAATCATATATTATAGGGATCAAGATCCACCATGATAGATCCAAGGGAATACTGGGCATGAGTCAAAGTACATACATTGACAAGATACTGAAGAGATTTAGTATGGAACAGTCCAAGAGGGGATTGTTTCCAGTGTCACATGGCATTCATCTTTCCAAGAAAATCTGTCCTCAGAAATATGAGGAAAGAAAGATAATGGCAAGGATCACTTACGCATCTGCAATTGGGTCAGTCATGTATGCTATGCTATGTACAAGACTAGATGTTGCTTACACATTAAGTGTAGAAGGAAGATATCAAGCTGATCCAGGACACTGCCATTAGATGGAAATCAAGACTATCCTCAAGTATCTGAGGCGTACTAAGGATATGTTCCTGGTTTATATAGGAGATGAGGAACTAGTCATCAGAGGACATGTAGATGCTAGTTTCCAGACTGATCAAGATGACATGAAGTCGTAGACTGGATACATCTTCAGTTTGAATGGAGGTGCAGTGAGCTGGAAGAGCTCAAAGAAAAGTGTGGTGGCATATTCTACAGTAGAGTCCGAGTATATCGCAGCTTCTGAGGAAGCTAAAGAATCAATATGGATGCGAAGCTTTGTCCAAGAGATGGATGAAGTACCGAGAAGTAAATATCCTATCACACTCTATTGTGATAATAATGCAGTGGTGGCACTTGCAAAAGAGCCAAGGTCACATCCACGGAAAAAGTACATACTTCGGAAGTATCATATATTGAGGGATTTTTCTCAGAGAGGTGAAGTTGCAGTGAGCAGTATTTCCCCAGAAGACAACATGTTGAACACCTTGACTAAATCCTTGACTCAGCATAAACATGATCATCATGTGAGGTCTAGTGGACTAAAAGTCGTAGGCTATTGTCTCTAGTCCAAATGGGAGTTTGTAAGGGTTGGTGTCCTGAGAACCAACTCTTTTGTAATTTTATTAAATGAATGTTCATTTATTATATATTGTTCATTATTTTGCATGACTATAATATAATAATGTCCCGGAATATTTGTTTCGTTGATAAGGTCATGGCAGATCCCTACAATGATGAGAACCTTGAAATTCTATAACAATATTCTTAAATAAAGTTCTATGGTTGGATGACATACTATGATAGGACACATAGTATACAGACCGCCATGTGCGAGTACTCGTAAGAAGATGAGACTCTCTCTCATGGATTTAGAACTTGGTAATCTCCAATATGGGAGATTATGAGAACATACCCATCGGTAGTAATTCTTCATGTCTTGGTGTCATCAGACATTACTATCTGTGAGCGTGTGTAATGGTCCTTAGACTGGAAGATTATCATTAACTCATGTCATGACTCGTGCACTTAGATTTGCTGACGAAAACCGTCACGAAGACAGTTGGAGGAAAGTAGGGTACGTTGGGTGCGTCACAAATGACATGTTCTTAATAGATAAGTCAAGGAAGGATTTGTCCCTTCCATATTTATGGAAGTAGATATCTCAAGCCCTTTGATTGAAATATAATTGTCAAATAAATTCCTTGGCCATGGTGTAACAACGAGTTTATTTCTGGAAGTCAAATAATGAAAGATCAAGCATATAGGTTTATGACACTACCATGAAACATGCTTGATGAGATATTGAGAAAAAGGGATTAAATTAAACAATAAGCGTTCATATGAGGTGATACGTCAATGTGGCGTCAAATTCTTTCTCTTGGGTGCTTTGACCCGTTGCTAGATAGTAATCTTGGACTTTAGGCAACCCCGCCTAATGCCAATGAGAAAGAGGCCTAGAGGGTCACACACTAAGTGTATTCAAGTATCTCAAGTATAATAAATATTATTACCATACTTGGTTTAATAATTATTCAAGGAAGCCTAAATCATTTTAATGTTGGAGGAAGAATATAATAAAAGAAGTACACACCGTGTATCAATGATTACACACCGTGTAGTTTTATTTTGAAAACAAGTACACGCCATGTATTATTAAATGTACACGCCATGTAGTTTTCATTTTGGAAAGGAAATGAGTAAATGAAAACAAGATATACACGCCATGTACATTGAATGTACACACTGTGTAGTTTTCAATGAAAAGCAAGTACACGCCGTGTATTTATTAATACACACCATATAGTTTTTCCAGTCGGGATTTTGAGGAAATATCATTTTATTAAATGATATTTATTATAATCAGTGTGGGTGCATGTCAAGGAATTAATGACTTGACATGGGGTTTTCAAAAGGGAGTTAATGAAATAAATAAAACACGTAACACGTTTATTTATTGTCATAACTCTACAACCTCAAACCCGATTATAAATATCCTCACAACCCCAACTCGTTTCCTAAGACAAGAGAATCGTTGTGCACAACAATTCTAGAGAATTATTTCAAGGACGAAAGAACCTCTTCCTCCAATAATGCTCTCAATACAGAGGGATATCCTCTTCCATCAGATCAAGAAAATCTAAGGTTGAAAATGCAAGCAAAGGTTTCTCCAAACTAGAACCCGGAAACTCCTTTGGCGACATCCAGAGATACAAGGTGCACGTGTGGATCACCGCTAGAGGAAGTATACACTTGGATTTTGTGACGCAACGATGAATCAAATCAGAACGTGATCAAGAATATCAATGAATAAATAATACCAAAAGGTACTTATTTTAAATTTATTAAATTAAGTATAATCAACCTGTAACGATCCTACTTTGTGGTTCCAGGACTTTCTTATTCTTTGTCTATTTCTGTGATTCGATCCATGGAGACTGGCATTTATCATCATATTGATACTGGATTGATCATTGTTAATGAAAAAAAATCCATATGGGCACATCCACCCACACGCTTCCGTTGCGCCCGGAACCTTCAGTTTTCCCACCAACAAGGAGTAGAGGCTTGGATGACAACGTTGGAGGAATCAATTCGGAAACGGAAAACGCCGACAACTTCTTCTAACATTGATTCTTCTTCCACAGCCGCGATGTTTCCTCTGAATCCGAGCTAGGGGATGATTATGTTTAAATTCTAGAGATTTTTTTTTCTTTTCCTCGTACTTGAAAACCATGACAAACACAGATCAACCAAAACAAGTTGATCTGTGAATCGTATGAATCTGTGGGTAGTTGTTGCGGGAAAATATTGACTGAGATTGATCTTTTTATATGTGATGATTTATTTACTACCCTTAATATGATAATAATGCATAGGGTGCAGTCCAAAAGAACAAGTCTTGGACCCTCCACCACTATGTTTTTGTTGCGTTCTTTGGGGGTGGATTTTCAACTCAATGGAATCCTGATTATGGAAGTCACAGAGTGACGAAAACAACTCAGGAATCTTGTAGGCGTGTTCAGAAGGGAAAATGGACCACCAAATCTTACCTGGTGGCCTGTGAAATCCCTACTAGTGCCAGCGGGTGATGGTGACCAGCGGTCGATAGCGGCGGCCGGTTGTCACTGGCTGCGGAGGAGAGGCAGCACCCGGAGGTGCCGTGGTAGACCGATGGGGTGGCCGACTGCGATTGCAGTAGGGCGGCGTGCCATCGTGTGCCATGGGGGACCAACGGGGCGAACAATGTCAGCCAACCGCGGTGGTAGTAGGGAAGTGCGCCATTGCACGCCGCGGTGGACCGATAGGGAAACTAGCGTTGACCGACCGCGGTGGAAGTAGGGTGACACCCCATCTCATGCCGTCGATGGTGGCCGCGACATCGAAGTCATGGCAGAGGGGGACCCATGCCCTGCGGGTCCCGCGAACAGGGGGGCAACATCACATGGCACCACCAGTTGAAGAACCCTAATGGCTATGCCATTCTAGATGGAGGGTGGCCACCCGATTGGCGGACCATGCTGGCTACTAGGCTGGGTCACCCGGCAGGCCTCGCCCAACCGAGGCGGGCCAGGCCTGTCTGTAGTCCAGGGGCCGAGCTCGCTGCCCATCCCACTCGGGTCGGCCCGGCTGGTTCGGGCTGGGCCAGGTCAGACCCAGACTGGGTCAGGGCGGGTTGGCTGCCCGACCGGACCCAGATCCCTTTTTCGCCCCGGTACGCTTAAAAGGTCGTATCTCACAAACCAGATGTCTGTTTGACGAACTGTCTATGGTGATGGAATCCTTGGAAAGAGATGGTAATTTTGGGATACTCCACCTAAGTTTTGGATAATGTTAGAGTATAGACGAGTTGGATTGAACCCAAATCCAACCGGGCCCTCGGCACTAAAATGCATATAACACATAGACATAGCATTCAATTGACACGCCCGTCTATCGCATTGGGACCCTTAGGACATGTAGGTCATTTGGTTGAATTTTTTGGGAAATTTCATGGCAGTTTTGGCATGAACGATATATTAAGGGTTGATACTATAGAACTCAAGCACACCGGGTGCGGGGAATCCTATGTCTAGTTGTCAATTGAAGGGAAACCCTGTGTGGATCAACATCATAGAAACCCTATGTGGATCAACATCATAGCGACACTGTGTGGATCTTCATATTGTTGAGCCTCTGTGGATCAGCATCATAGAGACCCTTTGTGGATCTGAATCATTGCAACCTTGTGTGGATCAGCATTCTAGCAACCTTGTGTGGATCACCAGTGCGCGACCTGACCAGGACCAGCCTTAGAGAGGCCTGTCGTGGATCAATGACATACAACCCTGTGTGAAGTGACAATGGAAAAACTCTTTCATAGATTAGTTGTGGAAACTTCCCAATGGAATAAAATGATATATCTTAAGACTAATTATCTTTATTCCTAAACTCTGAGTTGTATACCTAGTTTGTGTTGAGTCTTTTGCTTTGTGTTTTGTGATTGAGATCATCCTTTGTGGATTTCCTTTATGGAATTCTGAGAGACCTTCAGGGGGTCTCTGGGTCCCTACTAGGTCTTGTTATACTCACTCCTGCATGGGATTCACCCTCACCTTGTTATGTCTTGTGCAGACGACGAGCATCTTAGCTGAGACTTTAGGGAGTCAGGACCAGGCGATACACAGAGGTGACTAGTTGATATGGAGAGATGTGGAGACAAGATGTACCTACCCTTCAGGGAGGATCCTTGGTAGATTATCTCAGGAGTTGTTATCTGTTGTAGTTGTATCTTTTCAGTTGGTCTTGTATTTCAACCCCTTTACTTTCAGTACACACTTTACTACTTCAATTTTACTACATGTTTTTCATCTTTCCACGTTATTGGTCTGTGTGTTTACATGTTTAAAGGAAATGCCTTCCCACATTCATGGATATGCCTTTCCGATGCTTGTATCCAACCCCTGTCCTATAGAAGGTGAGAATGAGGTAGTCACAACATGGGCCCCCGGGGACGGGTTGGGATAAAGTGGTATTAGAGGAGTTGGTTCTACCAAAGAACTAGGACTCTGATATTTCCAATGGAGAAATAATGTTAAGTGTTTTGAGTATGGTTTTCAGTTAGGGGAGTCCAGTGTTGGTGCGGTGGTTGACGTATCCATACAACAAGACCCTGAATTCTGATTTCCAACTCAGTGTATGAAAACACGGATTGCCTGTGTTATGGAAATGTTTTAATTTTGATCTCATTTGAGTATGATCACTAGGTATAACTTATTGAACATGGTGCACCTGTTTATTTTCAATATTCTTCCATGTAGATAGCCAACTAGGATTTTAGAGAGAGTTCACGATGACAGCCCACTGAGCGATGAGGCTTCGGTGTAGGGCCCTCTTACAGCGATAGCACCTTTAGGTTGTGCACCAGCAGCTCCACTACCCATTAGGCAGCTGCTACTACCATCCCCACTAGCGGATGGTACATGCCAACTGAGCACATTTTACGTGTTCTAGCAATATACGCCTCTAATATTTCGAGGTGAGACAGATCCCCAGGCAGTTGAGGACTAGCTGGAGGCTATGTCTAGTTCATTTTCTTACTTGAGACACTAGCAGAGCAGATGGTGATACTAGATTCTAGCCTCTTCTAAGGAACAACTAGAATATGGTGAAGCCTCACGATCCAGTTACATAACGAGGAAATCCTCACTTGGATAGACTTCGAGAGCCTCTTCAGGGCAGATTTTTTTCCAGCGTCACTACTCTCTGTGCGTATTCAGGAGCTTCTACACTTATAGTTGGGCAGCCTGATAGTAGCCTAGTACTCTGTGAGATTAACTGACCTCTCGTGCTACTCCACCAACATGGTACGAGACCCTTTATTCAAGGCCCATACCTTTGAGCAGAGTCTCTGGTAGGAGATCAGAGTGTCGATGATATCACTCAATATCCCAACGCAGGCTGGAGTACTTGAGCAAGAATTATTGGTGAGGAGCTTCTTAGCTGAGCATGCACCAGCAGTGAGAGCCACCACCAGATGATAGGTATTCGAGTCATCTACATGAAGAAGTAGGTAGATGATGCAGAGGTCCAAGGGGATAGACCCTTCAGCGGACAACCCCAGGACATAAGGCATGAGGTGCAGAGATCATGAGGTAGAGTAGGCCAGTAGAGGAGAAGGTTGTGCTTCATGTGTGACAAGAAGAGCCACATGGCTCGTGACTGTCCAAACTACTATACCGATGATCAGAAGATGACCGAGGGACCTCCGAGGGAGAGGCAAAGATTCGAGCGAGGAGGTCCACAAGGTGGCAGATGTGGCAGATGAGCAGGTTATACAACATGCGGTGGGAGGCGATTTCAGGTTCTACCGCCACCACCTCCAGGTGGTCCACCCGACCTTAGGGAGCATGTAGATAGGGACTAGAAAATCTTCAGGCATCTGAGGCCTATGACCACGGTGCTCCATAGATTATTCAAGGTACGATATGTGTTTACTCCACCCTTGTTGCAGTAGTTATAGACACATGTTCTAGCCAATATTTCTTTTCCATGACTCTCGTTCAGAGCTTAGATATTTTGGTATAGCCATTGGCTCGATCATTACGATTAGAGACTCCTACAGGGGAGGATTAGACTATTACACACTGGTGTCGGTAGTGTGAGCATACTCTAGGATGCGAGAGCTTTGACTGAGATCTCATAGTAGCAGCATCAAGGCCTTACGATGTCATCTTGGGTATAGACTAGTTATCTATGGTCCATGATCATATTGACTGTTTTAGGTGAAAAGTGTGGTGCGTCCATGAGGATGGGATCATATTTTCCTTAATCAGAGAAAAGTGAACCTTTGCAGTACATGATGGACATTATTGGAGGAGGGTGCATCCGATCACTCATCAGTTGGCTAGACTTACTCTTAGAGAAGTTGATGATAGGAGTCCGAGCAATCCTGTAGTGTTGGACCAGTATGCTAATGTCTTTCCTACGGATGTTCCTAGACTACCTCCTCATAGGGAGGTAGACTTCTACATTGACCTGTACCCCAGGACAACACCAATATCTACACCAACATATTGGATGGTTCATCCAGAGCTTCATGAGTTTCCGGTACAGTTGGAGGACTTATAGAGTAAGGGGTTCATAAGGACTAGTGTTTCTCCAAGGGCATCTCTGATTTTGTTCGCCAAGAAGGCAGATGGAAGTCTGAGGCTTTTTGTGGACTATCAGCACCTGAAATAGGTGACCGTGAAGAACAAGTATCCTCTGCTAAGGATTGATTATCTCTCCAACTAGCTGAAGAGAGAACGATGGTTTTCAAAGATAGACCTCTGGTTAGGCTATCATTTCTTGAGGGTATGAGATGAGGACATATCGAAGATGACCTTCAGATGAAGGTATGGCCACTATGATTTCTTGGTGATGCCTTTTGGAATGACCAACACCCCAATAGTGTTCATGGGACCCATGAACATGATCTTCCAGACTTACCTCGATCGCTTCATGGTGGTCTTCAATGATGAAATCTTGATATGCTTAGTGTCACAGGAGGAGCATGACATTCACCTACAGATAGTTCTAGATACACTCCGAGAGCACCAGCTTTATGGAAATCTCTCAAAGTGCCAATTTTGGATACGAGAAGTCTACTTATTGGGGAATGTTATCTTAGAGGTTGGATTTGTAGTTGATCTGACGATGATATAGGATGTTCTTACTGATGCAGAAGTGAGAGGTGATCGCATACATCTCACGTCAGCTAAGATAGAATGGGTAGAACTACGCTACCCATGACCAGGAGTTAGCAACAGTGGTCTTCACCTAGAAGACGTGGTGACACTACTTGATGGGTGAATGCTTTAATATTTACTCTGATTACAAGAGTCTTCAATATATCTTCTCACAGGAGGAACAGAACCTGAGACAATGATGATGGCTCGAGTTCCTCTAGAACTATGACTTTGAGATATTCTACACTCTTGGGAAGGGGAACGTGGTGTAAGACACAATCATTAGGAGATCTGGTCTATAGTTGCTGAGTGAGGTGACAGAGCAGCTAGTTGTGTTGTAGATATCCTTCATGGATAGATATGGAAAAACTTATCTCCAGTCTATGACAGTTACTCCTCCACTCCTTCAGCGATTTAGGGAGTCACAACTTGGAGACGTTGACTGCGAGGCCCGACGTGATTAGATATCCTAGGGACATGCTCCTCATAGATTTTTTGAAGGTGGGGAGCACACCATCCACTTCAGAGGATGCACTATGGTACCAATGATGCTATGAGAGGAGGTGTTTAGGGAGTTCCATACATCCCCTTTGTAGGTGTATCATGAAGTGGAAAATATGTACCAAGACCTCCGGAGTTAGTACTGGTGACTAGGGATGAATAAATAATTGGTAGAGTTCGTATCATGATGCCTCACTTTTCAGTAAGTGAAGGCTGAGAATCAGGTAGCAGCAGGATTAGTTCATCCACTTGAGGTACCGAAATGGAAGTGGGATGGTATATACATGGAATTCGTGACTGGGCTACCACATACATTCAGGGTCCATAATTCTATTTGAGTGATATTTGACTGACTCATCAAGTCGGTCCACTTTCTACCCATCCAGGAATAGGGATCAGTAGAGAGATTGAGATATATCTAATTACAAGATATTGTACAACTTCATGGGGTGCCATCGATGATCATCTCATATAGCAACACACATTTTACATCCCTCTTGTACAGGGGATTAAAGGAGGCGTTTGGGACTCAGCTATGTTTGAGAACCTCCTTCCATCCTCAGATAGTTGGTTAGATAGAGCAGACTATACAAACACTCTAGGACATGCTTTTTGCTTGTGTCCTTGATTTTGGCCGTAGTTGGGAGGACCACCTACCACTAGTGGAGTTCTATTACAACAAAATTTATCACTCCATCATCAGAATGGATCTATTTGAGGCCCTATACGGGTGACCTTGTAGGTCACCAATATGCTGGATAGACCCAGTGAAGTCAACACTTAGTGGTATGGAGTTGGTATGGGCTACCACGAAGAAGGTGCATATCATCCAGGAGAGGGTGAAGGCTTTAGAGTGTCAACAGAAGTCTTATGGCGACAGGAGATGGAGACCCTTAGAGTTTGAAGAGGGAGACCATTTCTTCCTATGAGTCTCACCCCAATGAGGATTACAGAGGTTTGGATGGGGCATCAATATATCTTCGAGGTTCATCGGACTTTTCCAGATCCTCAATAGAGTAGGCAAGGTGGCGTACCATCTAGATTTTCCCCCACAGATGCACCGATTGCATAATGTTTTCCTTGTGTCGCAGCTGAGGAGGTACGTGAATGATCCATCAAATGTTATCAACTGGGGTGAGCTGGACATCCATGATGGAGCGAAGTTTTCAGAGTTCTCTATGGGGATAGAATATCAATAGGTGCAGGTCTTTCATGGGCAGTCGATTCCTCTAGTGAAAGTTCGTTGGTAGCATGATAATCTCTAGGAGAGCACAAGGGAGCGGGAGGCTCAGATATGTGCTCAGTAACCCCATTTTTTCCCCTAGTTTTGTTGTAGCTTTTGAGGAAGAAAATACCTAAGGTGGGAATAATGTAAAGACACAAAAATTCCATATTTTTTTTTAAATTATTTGGGATTATTAAGAGTCTTTTAAAATTGACAGCACTTGATTCCAAGGCCCGGTGTGCTCGGAATGGAATTTTGAACTTTTTTAAGGTACATTTAGTAAACGTGTGAGAATGAATTTCTATCTTTTGAATAGGTGCTTAGAATTGAAATCTGAGGGCACTGTTGAAACCGTAGTGCCGAGTTTCGCTTAAGGGAGGATTAACTTTGATAGTAGTAGGTCGGGTAAAAAAGTTGGTATTACGACTTTTTGAAGAATAATAAAACAACATAAAAATATTATTTTATTTTTCTACCAACAGTTGAGAGGCGGTGGTGGGACCGTTGGGTTGTCAATCCATTTAATGGCATGACAATTCTATTATGTAACCACATCATTGAGAGTTAAGAGGTTCATTAATTAAAAGCCATTAATGAACCTCAATAACTCTTATGATGAATTAATCTCCCTCTCCCTCTTTTTAAATGAAGATCGGGCTTGGGTTATTGGTACTCAAGAGAGGAACCTCTGATGAAGTGCCTCGATGTTTTACCACCAATAAGGAGTGGATTCTTGGATGACAACATTGGAGGAATCAATATGGAAACGAAAAAAACTGATGGCTTCTTCAAACATGGATTCTTCTTCCACAACTGTGATGTTTCCTCCAAATTTGAGGTAGGGGTTGATTATGTTTTAATTCAAAAGAATTTGTTTCTTTTCCTCGTTCTTGAAAACCATGATGAACACGGATCAACCAAAACAAGTTTATAAAAAAAATTGTATGAAACTATGGGTAGTTGTTATAGGGAAAGAATGAATGGGATTAATCTTTATTTATGTGATGATTTATTTATAACCCTTGATAAGATTCTAACACGGAGGGCTCATGCCAAACGAACAAGGCCTAGACCCTCCGCCGCTTCATTTTTGTCATGTTCTTTGGGGGTGGATTTCTAACTTGATGGAATCCTGAATCCGGAAGCCACATAGTGATAGAAGAAACCCGGGATGCCCATAGGCATGTTCGGAAGGGAAAACAGACAACCAACGCTGACTCGGTGGCCCACCAAAGCCCCATCAGCGTGATGACTGGCTGTCGCTGGCCGCGGAAGAGAGGCGGCACCCAGAAGAATCATGGTGGACCGTCGGGGTGACCGACATCGGCCGACTGCGGTGGCATCACGGTAGTGTGCCATCGCGCGCTGCTAATAGAGGCTATGGCGGAGGGGGACCCACGCCCCACAAGTCGCGCGGATAGGGGATAGAGCCATGTGGCACCTCCGGTTGAAGAACTTGAACGAATTTACTATTTCGGAAGGAGGGAGATCTCTAGGATGTCGGACCACACCAGCCACAGGGATGAATCACCCAGAGGGTCACGCCCACCCCAGGCAGGCTGGGGCGGTCCGCAGCCCATCCCACCTAGGCCGGCCTAGCCAGTTCGGGCAGCTTGGATTGGGTCGGGTCTGTCCGACTAGGTCGAACCAGACCTAGACCCCTTTTCGGCCCTAGATACGCTTAAAAGGCCATATATCACAAACCAGATGTCTATTTGATGAAAATTATGTGGCTCTATAATCATTACAATGATACAGTTCTTTTGAGATAATCCATCTGAGTTTTGGAAAAAGTTGGAGTACGTCCGAGTTGGATCAAACTCGAATCCAACCAGGCCCTCAGCACTAAAATTCCTATAACACATGGACCATACGTCCGGTTGACACGTTGCCTATTGTGTTGGGACCCTTACGACATGGAGGTATTTGGTTTACTCCTTTGTGGAATGTTGTGGTATTTGAGGCATGGCTAATATCTTGATGAGTAGATACTACAGAACTCAATCACAACGAGTGGGAGGAATCCTATGGTTGGCTGCAATTGAAGAGTGACCTAGTGTGGATCAATATCACAGTGACCCTGTATGCATCAACATCCTAGTGACCCTATGTGTATCAGAATCATGGAGACCCTATGTGGATCAACATCATAGGAACCCTATGTGGATCAACATTCTAGAGACCTTGGGTGGATTAGCAGTGCGTGACCTGATGAGGACCATCCTTAGAGCGATCCATCGTGGATCAGTGACATACAACCCTGTGTGGATCGATAATGGAACAACTCCTCTATGGATCAGTTGCAGAAACTAACTAACAAAATAAAATGATATAGCTTAAGACAAATCATCTTTATTCTAGAACTCCGAGTTGTATACCTAGTTTGAGCTTGGTATTTTTCTTTATGTTTTGTTATTGAGATCATGATTTGTGGCTTTCCTTTTTGGAATTATGAGAGACCTTCAGGGGATATCGGGGTCCGTACGGGGTATTATTATACTCACCCATGCACGTGCTTCTCCCACACCTGGTTGTGTCTTGTGCAGACGACAAGCATCTTGGATTAGACTTTAGCGAGCCAGGACCCAGGTAGTACATGGAGGTAACTGGTTGACTTGGAGATATGTGGAGACGAGATGTACCTACCCTTCAGGTAGGATATGACAACCCTGCTTTTTATTACAACTTAAGCATGCTTTATTACATAAAACTTCACTTGATACAACAAAGAAGATCGAGAGGTTTAGTGTCTTTGGGGCTTAGGATCATTACATAAAAACTTTAAACTTGAAATAAAACATCTTTTTTGAAAACTTCCTTTACATGACCACTACATTCCTTCGTACTTAGCATTGCATGGGATAACCTGAGGACATGCATAAGAAAAGGGTGAGCTATAAAGCCCAGTAAGGGAGTAAAAAATGAATAACATGAGGAGTGAAATACATGTTAGGAAATAGGCATATCAATAGAGCATAATAGAAACATGAAGATAAAGGCATGATAAAGCATGATAATCATAACATGGAAATGTGGCAACAACACTTAACATTGAATTAGCATGAGCCAAGGCTCATTGCACATGGAGCATGAGTAAACCCTCATTGCACTTGAAGCATGAGTAAACCCTCGTTGCACTTGAATTAGCATGAGTCAACACTCATTGCGCATGACGTATCATGATACTATACTTTACCCAATGCATTGGAGCGCTATAAAGGGCGCACCCTTCTTAAACATTTCATTTCATGCATAAGTGTGCCACATGGATCATAAAACATGGATTCATAAAACATAATCATTTCTTCCACGATAAAGGAAAGTGGAATTAATACATGAAACTTTATAATCAATATGTAAATGTGCATAAAGGTGAATACCCTTGATGGAGAAATGGGCATGGTATTCACTACACAAAGACATTGGCTTAGAAAATCGGTGCGATTTCGGCAGCGTAACGGCGTGACATAAGAATTCATAAAAAAGGATGATGAGAGAGAAAGGGGTTCCTCATCATATTTATATGTAATTTACAGTAAGGAGATCATATATATACATGTCCCAACAATATAAATGGAATTTAGATTCATGATACAAAAGTATTGCTTGAATGTAAAAGAAGAGAGAGAAGTTCCTTTCGGAATTTCAGCATAGTAACGGGTGTACATGGGAGGCATTTAATGAGAAAGAAAGGGTTCTCCCATCATTAAAACAATAATAGGGAAGTATGGGGGAGATGCGAAACCATACCCCAACATTCATAATTGAAATAAAAAGGGAAATACAACTTAAAGAAAATTGACAAAAAAATGAGAAAGGAAGAAAACCCCTTACTTGGAAGTGTGCTTCCAAAGGCTAGAGAGAGGATTGTGAGAGGCTTCTTGGGAGCTTGGGGCACCTTGAGAGGATTCTAGAGATATTAGGTCAGAGGTTGGATGAACTTCAAGGGCTTTGAGTGAGGATGAAGTGGGAGCTTGGGTGAGTTTATATAGGAAAGGTGAGAGAATTCTTTATTATTTAGGTTTGGGACCCCTTATATTAAAATAATCCAAACCACAAACCATCCCATGGTATTTGCCCATGGTTTCTGGAAAAGGAAAGATGAAAACAATATTTTACAATTCCAAGGTCCTAACTTATTAAAAAATTAGGGTTGCTTATGTGGAGGTGAGTCACACTCCCATGGAAATTAATTTAAAAAGGCAAAGTGTTGAATAAGTCTTGAGGGCTCCATTAATGCTTTGAAAAGTGAGTCAAACAAACCCAAAACCTCATTATTTTAATGATAAAACATATATTGGCCGAACATAAGGATTATGGTATTTTATTACATCACCATTGGGTCATTATGATGTCATAAAACACATTATATATTTAAATGGTATTTAATTTTTACCCAAAAATTTGACTGTCTCAGAAAATTATGAAAAATTCACCGTTGGATAATTTCGACATCCTGATTCCAAAAATAATATTTATTTTATCTAAATAATTTTCTAAATATGTGAATTTTCACTTTTAAAATAAAAACCGACATTTATAAAAAATTCACGGGTTTTGACAAAAATGGCTTTCAAACCTTAATAAAAATTTTAATTGCGTTCATAAAATTATAAGATCATTTATATTTAATAAAAATTAATTTAATATTAATAATAATATTTTATTAAAATATTATTTAATTCAAAAATCCTTTAATTTAATAAAATATAATTCTTAATTAAATAATAACTAAAAACACCATTTGTACTTTAAAAACTAATTACAATGTATCAAAAATGACTAGAAATTATATTCATTATTATATAAAAAAAAATAATGTACATGAACATGGTGATACTTCTTTGTTACATAACCCCTTAAAATAGCCACATAAGACCTAAGGGTAAGGTGTGCGATGGTGACAGACTCTTGGGGTTGCTCGGATAACATCGCTCGAGTGGTAATCTCTATCAACTTCCATTTTTCCCGTAGACGATCGCGTTCGAGCTTGACTTGATGAAGCTCAGCTTGGGCTTGGTCAAGGGCAAAGCCCAAAGACGCCACCTCTTTTCCGAGCTCCAACAAATGGGCTTCGTAAGGGGCAATTCTACTGGATGAGGCCATCGCTTCCTTTGTCTGAGTAGAAAATTGGTTCGTTAAACCCTTATATTTAAACTACCCAGATGATCACTGTTCAACAGCTATAAAAGTAACGGTCACAAATCTTAAAGTAAAACTAAAAAAGTTGATATCTTATAAAAACATTTTTCATAAAGAAACATTTAACTGTATCAAGAGGGATTTTCCATTAATGAAATTTTTGGTCGTTACAACATTCCCCCCTTAAGAAATTTCGCCCTTGAAATTTTCCTTTTCCCACACTAAAACAAATGTGGGTAACATAGCTTCATCATATCCTCCGACTCCCAAGTTGCTTCTTCAAACTTGTGGTTTCTCCACAACACCTTGACGAGGGGAATTTTCTTATTTCATAGAACTTTTTCTCTACGATCTAAGATCTTCACTGGTTGCTCCTCATAAGAAAGATCGTATTCTAATTGTACCACCTCGGAAGAGAGTACATGTGAAGGGTCTGGTATGTACTTCCTTAAGAGGGATACATGGAAGACATCATGCACCTTGGCCATAGTAGGTGGAAGTGCTAGTCGATAGGCCACAGCCCCAACACGATCAAGAATCTCGAAGGGGCCTATGTACCTTGGACTTAACTTCCCTTTCTTTCCAAACCTCATGACCTTCTTCCACGGAGATATGCGTAAAAACACCATGTCTCCGACTTTAAACTCAAGGTCTCGTCGACGATTATCTGCATAACTCTTCTGTCGACTCTGGACTGCCTTGATATGTTGCTGAATGGTTTTCACCTTCTCCACCATTTCTTCGACCATTTCTGGTCCAAGCAGCTTACGTTCACCGACCTCATCCCAACATGCCGGTGTTCTACACCTTTTCCCATACAAGGCTTCATATGGTGCCATTTGGATACTCGAGTGGAAACTATTATTATAAGAGAACTAAAATAGAGGAAGATGTTGATCCCATCCTCCTTTAAAGTCCATTGAGCACGCTCTCAACATATCCTCAAGTGTTTGGATAGTCCGCTCGGATTGTCCATCAGTTTGAGGATGATAGGCCGTACTGAAGTTCAGTTCAGTATTCAGAGCATGTTGAAGACTCTTCCAAAACTTAGAGGTAAATCTTGGATCTCGGTCAGACACAATAGATAGTGGTACTCCATGAAACCGTACCACTTCTCTGATATATATCCGTGCCAGTTGATCCAAAGAGAAATCCTCTCGAATAGAAATGAAGTGTGTAGTCTTTGTAAGACGATCCACAACAACCCAGATTGCATTGTTGCCTTTGGATGTCCTTGGAAGTCCAATGAGGAAGTCCATGGTGATGTTCTCCCATTTCCATTCTGGTATGGGAAATGGTTGCATCATCCCCTTAGACTTCTGCCTCTCTGCCTTCACTTGCTGACACACCAGGCACTTTGATGTATATTCAGCGATCTCCTTCTTCATATTATCCCACCAAAAGTTTTCTCGGAGATCTCGATACATCTCTGTGTTCCCTGGGTGAATAGAGAAATTTGAACTATGTGCATCATCCAAAAGTTCCTTCTTCAACTCCGAACTTTATGGAACACATAGTCTTTTCCCAAACCGCACAATTCCTTCTTCATTAACATTAAACTCTGAGGATTTTCCCTTTTTGATAGCTTCCACTTTTTCTTGGATTCCTGCATCATCCTTTTGAGCATCCTTTAACCTTTCCAAAAGAGATGGTTGAGCAATCATTTGTGAAAGGATTGATGATGTTTCCTTCTTTATGATTCCCACGTCCATCTTCATCAAGTCTAAGAAGATTGGATCCTTCTCAATTCTCATCATTGATAGAATTGCTGGATCCTTTCTACTTAGGGCATCTTCCACCTTGTTCGCCTTCCCAGGGTGGTAATGTATTGAACAGTCATAATCCTTGATGAGCTCTATCCATCTTCTCTGGCGCATATTAATCTCTTTCTACGTGAATATATATTTAAGACTCTTGTGGTCAGTATATATCTCACATTTCTCTCCATAGAGATAATGCCACCAGATTTTCAAGGCAAAGATCACCGCCGCCAACTCCAGATCATGCGTTGGATAGTTTCGCTCATGGATTTTCAACTGCCTTGAGGCATAGGATATCACTTTATCATTCTGCATCAGCACACATCCTAAGACCTTCTTCGAAGCATCACTGAATACCACAAAAATCTCCCCACTTGTGGGTAAAGTGAGCACAGGTGCAGTGATAAGCCTCCTTTTCAACTCCTTGAAGCTTTCTTCGCATTCATCACTCCAAGCAAACTTTACTCCCTTTCGAGTTAGCTTGGTAAGAGGGTTGGACAATCGTGAGAAATTTCTCACAAATCGTCGATAATATCCAGCTAACCCCAAGAAGCTACGGATATCAGTTACCGATGTTGGCCTCGGCCATCCCTCAATTGCATCTGTTTTGGAGGGGTCCACAGATATCCCATTGCTTGTGATGATATGACCCAAGAATGAGACTTCCTTCAACCAAAACTCATACTTTCTATACTTTGCATAGAGATTCTCCTTGCGCAAAGTCTCTAGTACAGTTTTTAAATGCTCCTCATGGTCCTCCTTGGTTTTGGAGTATATTAGAATATCATCTATAAATACTACCACAAATTTGTCTAGGTAATCTCTAAAGACTCTATTCATCAAGTCCATGAATATTGCTGGAGCATTGGTGAGTCTGAAAGGCATTACTATGAATTCATAGTGCCCGTACCTTGTACGAAAAGCAGTCTTGGGGATATCTTCCTTCTTCACCCTTACTTGATAATATCCCGACCGCAAGTCGACCTTGGAGAAGTATTGTGCTCCACGCAGCTGATCAAACAAGTCATCGATTATTGGGAGAGGATACTTGTTCTTTATCGTGATTTTTTTAAGTTCACAATAATCTATGCAAAGCCGCATTGACCCATCCTTCTTCTTGACGAAGAGGACTGGTGCACCCCATGGTGATTCACTTGGGCGTATAAACCCTTTATCCAGATTCTCCTGTAGTTGTTTCTTCATTTCTTCAAGCTCAACCACAGCCATTCTATATGGAGTCTTGGATATTGGTAGCGCCCCAGGTATAAGTTCAATTGAGAACTCAACATCTCTTCTTGGAGGAAGACCAGGAAGTTCCTCTGGAAATACTTCAGCGAATTCCCTCACAATAGGCATTTCTTCAAGGGTTGTTTCTTCCTTGGACTTAATCATCTGAGCCAGATATGCGTGCTCATAAGGCAGTAATATCCATGCTTGAGATGATGGAGCTAAAGGAGATTCATCTTCCTCCAGACACTTATAAATAATCGGGGGTCGATTCTCCATATGGAGTGTGATTTCCCTCTCCCGACAATTTATGTTGGCTCTATATAAGGAAAGCCAATCCATGCCAAGAATTGCATCAAATTCCACCAAAGGGAGTATGATGAGGTTCGCCGGGAAATTCAATCCACAGATTATAACAGGGGAGGACTTATACTCATGGGATGCAATGATTTCCCCATTTGTCGTACTCACCGACATCTTTACTTCCATGATTTGTGGTGGTGCAGAGATTATTCTACTAAACTTTTGAGATATAAAAGAATGCGTAGAACCTGAATCAAAAAGTACATTTGCTATTCTTGAATGAATAACTAGCGTACCTGTCACCACTTCGTTGTCGGGGTTCACTTCGGCAGAAGTGATGGCAAAAGCTCTTCCTTGCTGTCTTGGAGGTTGTTGATTTCCTCCGATAACCCTTGGATTAGGGCACTGATTCGCAAAATGACCCGGTTCTTTGCATTTGAAGCATTTAACAACGCGTTGAGGTTCGAACGGAGCGTTCCTCTCCTCTGTCGCAGTCGCGGGTCCTTCTTGCTGACAGTTAACAGCTAGGTGCTCTTCTCTTCCACACTTGAAGCATTTTCTTGTCCCCCTAAGGCAATTTCCAGGGTGCTTCTTTCCACACTTTTGGCAAGTGGGGTGCTGTAATTTCTTAGCGCTGTTGGATTTATCCATCGAACCACCAGTATTGAAGTCCACCTTCCGCTTCTTGTCCCCATGATACCCCTGTGATTCTCCGATCTCCATTTCAACCTTGAGGGCACATCGGACAATTTCCTCATAGCTGTCGAAGTCACGGATCGCTAATGCTTTCCGCAAGCTAGGATTCATCCCACCAAAGAAGCGGTCAACCTTGCATTCGGGGGTAACGACAAAGCTGGAAGCGTATCGTGCAAGCCTTGTGAAGTTTTCCTCGTACGCTCCCACAGATTCCTCATCTTTCTGCTTGAGGGAAAGGAAGTCCCTTTCCATCTTAAGACGGAGGGTGCGTAGAAAATATTTATCGAAAAACATCTTCCGGAATACCTTCCATTCCAAAGCCTCGATCTCCTCCTCAGGCTTCGTATTTTTGATCAACGTCCACCATTGATCAGCTTCACCCTCCATACGATAAGCCGCCAGGAGAACCTTCTCTTTTTCAGAGCATTGGAGGATGGAGAATATCTTCTCAATGGAGTTGATCCATTGTTCAGCGATCGTGGGATCAGATGATCCACTAAAAGTAGGAGGCCTTTGTCTCATGAAGCTTTCAATAGCGACTTGTTCTTTCTTAGGGGGGGTTGAACGTTCCTCTTGACCAGTGTTTCTATTCAAAACTTGAGTTAGCTGAGAGAGAAGCGTGACAAAGTTCGCGATTCCCGCTCCCATTGGATTGGGCATCTCATAAGTACAATCATCACACTGATCTTCACAACGGTTATTAGCCCGAGTTCTCATATTACCGGCCATTGGCTAGAATAAAAGAAAGTTAGGGGTGACGCATAAAGGTTAATCCAAAGACAAAAGTTGATGACTTATAAATAAACATTAATCTCTTTAACTCATGAGTCTATAGGATTCAATCCAGGCTTTTCATGATCTTCCTTCTAAAATATATTCTTAGGGGCATTTTTCATTTAATAAGGGTTCATACTAAGATTGTGAATTCATCAAAACATATCCCCCAGGAGTGTCGTAACCAAGAGTGCAGCAAGGCCCGTTGTCGTGCACCAGTTCTCGTTCGAGTCTAGCTCAAAGCGGTGTTTTCGGGTTTTACCCCTAGGATACATCTGTGCCAGAGCCGCCTCTACCTGCTCGTATCCAGACAGGGATGTATTTGTTTGATAAACCACTTACTTAGTATTTACCAAAACATAGGGATGTTTTTATTATGCTTAGTCTTGTATCTAAGGCTTTACTAGGGTTTCCTAATCCCAAAAATAACTAAACCTCCCTCTGATACCAACTATGACAACCCTGCTTTTTATTACAACTTAAGCATGCTTTATTACATAAAACTTCACTTGATACAACAAAGAAGATCGAGAGGTTTAGTGTATTTGGGGCTTAGGATCATTACATAAAAACTTTAAACTTGAAATACAACATCTTTATTGAAAACTTCCTTTACATGACCACTACATTCCTTCGTACTTAGCATTGCATGGGATAACCTGAGGACATGCATAAGAAAAGGGTGAGCTATAAAGCCCAGTAAGGGAGTAAACAATGAATAACATGAGGAGTAAAATACATGTTAGGCAATAGGCATATCAATAGAGCATAATAGAAACATGAACATAAAGGCATGATAAAGCATGATAATCATAACATGGAAATGTGGCAACAACACTTAACATTGAATTAGCATGAGCCAAGGCTCATTGCACATGGAGCATGAGTAAACCCTCATTGCACTTGAAGCATGAGTAAAACCTCATTGAACATGAATTATCATGAGTAAACACTCATTGCACATGACGTATCATGATACTATACTTTACCCAATGCATTGGAGTGCTATAAAGGGCGCACCCTTCTTAAACATTTCATTTCATGCATAAGTGTGCCACATGGATCATAAAACATGGATTCATAAAACATAATCATTTATTCCACGATAAAGGAAAGTGGAATTCATACATGAAACTTTATAATCAATATGTAAATGTTCATAAAGGTGAATACCCTTGATGGAGAAATGGGCATGGTATTCACTACACAAAGACATTGGCTTAGAAAATCGGTGCGATTTCGGCAGCGTAACGGCGTGACATAAGAATTCATAAAAAAGGTTGATGAGAGAGAAAGGGGTTCCTCATCATATTTACATGTAATGGACAGTAAGGATATCATATATATACATGTCCCAACAATATAAATGGAATTTAGATTCATGATACAAAAGTATTGCTTGAATGTAAAAGAAGAGAGAGAAGTTCCTTTCGGAATTTCAGCATAGTAACGGGTGTACATTGGAGGCATTTAATGAGAGAGAAAGGGTTATCCCATCATTCAAACAATAAGAGGGAAGTATGGGGGAGGTTTGAAACCATACCCCAACATTCATAATTGAAATAAAAAGGGAAATACAACTTAAAGAAAATTGACAAAAAAATGAGAAAGGAAGAAAACCCCTTACTTGGAAGTGTGCTTCCAAAGGCTAGAGAGAGGCTTGTGAGAGGCTTCTTGGGAGCTTGGGGCACCTTGAGAGGATTATAGAGAGAGTAGGGCAGAGGTTGGATGAACTTCAAGGGCTTTGAGTGAGGAGGAAGTGGGGGATTGGGTGGGTTTATATAGGAAAGGTGAGAGAATTCTTTATTATTTAGGCCTGGGACCCCTTATATTAAAATAATCCAAACCACAAACCATCCCATGGTATTTTCCCATGGTTTCTGGAAAAGGAAAGAGGAAAACAATATTTTACAATTCCAAGGTCCGAACTTATTAAAAAATTAGGGTTGCTTATGTGGAGGTGAGTCACACTCCCATGAAAATTAATTTAAAAAGGCAAAGTGTTGAATAAGTCTTGAGGGCTCCATTAATGCTTTGAAAAGTGAGTCAAACAAACCCAAAACCTCATTATTTTAATGATAAAACATATATTGGCCGAACATAAGGATTATGGTATTTTATTACATCACCATTGGGTCATTATGATGTCATAAAACACATTATATATTTAAATGGTATTTAATTTTTACCCAAAAATTTGACTGTCTCAGAAAATTATGAAAAAATCACCGTTGGATAATTTCGACGTCCTGATTCCAAAAATAATATTTATTTTATCTAAATAATTTTCTAAATATGTGAATTTTCACTTTTAAAATAAAAACCGACATTTATAAAAAATTCACGGGTTTTGACAGAAATGGCTTTCAAACCTTAATAAAAATTTTAATTGCATTCATAAAATTATAAGATCATTTATATTTAATAAAAATTAATTTAATATTAATAATAATATTTTATTAAAATATTATTTAATTCAAAAATCCTTTAATTTAATAAAATATAATTCTTAATTAAATAATAACTAAAAACACTATTTGTACTTTAAAAACTAATTACAGTGTATCAAAAATGACTAGAAATTATATTCATTATTATATACAAAAAAAATAATGTACATGAACATGGTGCTACTTATTTGTTACATAACCCCTTAAAATAGCCGCATAAGACCTAAGGGTAAGGTGTGCGATGGTGACAGACTCTTGGGGTTGCTCGGATAACATCGCTCGAGTGATAATCTCTATCAACTTCCATTTTTCCCGTAGACGATCACGTTCGAGCTTGACTTGGTGAAGCTCAGCTTGGGCTTGGTCAAGGGCAAAGCCCAAAGACGCCACCTCTTTTCCGAGCTCCGACAAATGGGCTTCGTAAGGGGAAATTCTACTGGGTGAGGCCATCGCTTCCTTTGTCTGAGTAGAAAATTGGTTCGTTAAAGCCTTATATTTAAACTACCTAGATGATCACTGTTCAACGACTATAAAAGTAACGGTCACAAATCTAAAAGTAAAACTAAAAAAGTTGATATCTTATAAAAACATTTTTCATAAAGAAACATTTGACTGGATCAAGAGGGATTTTCCATTAATGAAATTTTGGGTCGTTACATAGGATCCTTGGTGGACTCTCTCAAGAGCTATTTTCTGTTGTAGTTGTATCTTTTTAGTTGGGCTTGTATTCTAGAACCTTTACTTTTAGTACACCCTTTACTACTGTAGTTTTACTATGTGGTTTTCATCTTGCCATGTTCTTTGTCTATGTGTTTGTAGGTTTAAAGGCAATGCCTTCCCACTTTCATGGATATGCATTTTCGGTGCTAGTCGCTAACCCCTGGCCAATGGAAGGTGGGTTTGGGGTAGTCATGGCATGAGCCCTAGGTGACGGGTCGTGACAGTTAATATCTCAACCCTTTTATTAAAATAGAACCTTAACATTAAATTATGTGTCCATAGTGTAAATATGAGTTTACTTTAGATATTCAATGAAATACGTATCAAGATTACAGGTTGATGAAATGGGTGTAAAACCTTTTTGATGAGATATTTTGATAAATGAATTATATTACATAATGAGTGTTCATATGTGGTTATTTAAATTGAAACACTAGCTTCTTTATCTTGGGTGACTTGACCTATTGAGAGACCATAATCTTGGATTTTAAGAAATACCGCCTAATTTCAATGAGAAAGAATATTAGAGGTTCACACACTAAGTGTTTCCATTGATCTTAATTAAATTCTATTTGAATTTAATTGTTAGAATACAAATTTTTCTCAAGACTGAAGAATAATTGTATTATGGATTTATTGATCACATGAATTAAATAAATATTTATTCACAAGTTAATTATTCATGATGTAGATATATAATATTTCTTTATTTATTGAATGAATAATTTTTTATCTAGGTATTTGATATATACCAAATATGAATAGTGGTACATGATTGTTTTTGATGATAAATATTAATTTTTAGCTGGTAAAATAATATTTATCATTATTCCAGTTATCACACACCATGAGGAAATAATAATAATAATATTATTACATTTAATGCGGTCATATAAGGTTTAATATATCATTTATGAACCATTGTACAATTAAATAATATTTTACCCTAACCCTGTCTCCATAAATACAATATTATGTCTATTGTGTATAGTTTAATTGAGATTGAGAATAATTATACACAATGAAATCTAAATCTCTCTCTCAAGACCAAAGAATTCTCTAGATATTCTCCTTAGTCCTCCATCATATTAAGAATGAGAGTATAAAGAACAATACTTTTCATACATATACAATAAATATTTTCAGATGAATATTCATTATATATCATAAATATCCTTGATAGAATTGATTAGGTCTAGTATATTTGGAAACATGGATACATAAATAACCAATTCATATGTTTACTACATCATCTCCCACTAAAATATTCATAACTAGAACCATAATTGAAAATATAATACTTAGTACCTTTATTCATAACATGATGAAATGAAAAAATAATAAATGGTGATCTTATATTCTTAGCAAGGGTAACAAGGGAGATATCAGTGATCACTTGAGCATAATAGTATGAGAACATGGGAATAACATTTTAAAATCATACCTTGCATATCATAGATCATAATATTTAGTCATGGAATAAATATTGGTAGTTCATAAGATGTGAATCAAATAGAAATCAAATAACATGGGTCATGAGAGAATAAAATTGGCATAATACATAATTTTATGGAATGCACATTTGATTTTAAGTTTGTGAAAATGTATTAATAGAAACAGGATCACCCATTAAGTTAAGGAGAAGAAACCATACCCTCACATAAACTTAGGGACATGAATTCGGGTCCACACATAATATTATGGAAATAAAATTAGGTTCATGCATAAAATTATGGACATGAAAACCAGATCCATGCATAATCTTATAGACATGAAAAACAGGTTCACACATAATCTTATGAACCTGAAATCCAAGTCCATAGATAAAATTATGAACATAAAATCATGTTCATTTATAAAAAAAATCACCTCATGAGTTTTCCATATTTACCCAAAGAAATAGAGGGATTTAATGGACCCAACCATCAAAAAATCACAATTCACTCTTATAAATTACCTAATATAATAAATCATAATATTATAACATAATCCAATGGAAAATAAATGGGTTACATAAACATAAAATCATCAAAATCATAAACCACCCATTGAAAGAATAAGGATGGTATAATTGGATCATATACCTAATAAATCATAGGTAACATCAAAGGATGTTATAATAGATGAATAATTAATTTAAAGGATCACTGGAAAGTTTCTCAAGGAATATATAATTTCCACTTTGAAACAACCTTTTTAAAACATAAAAATTTCTTAACTATTAAGGAAAAACATTATTGGAAAATAACCTTATAAAATTTTAATAGAATCTTCAAATCATTGATAAGTCATGATGATATTAAATTCTCTTAATTCTATACATGTTAAAATAAAATATTCCTTTTCACACTTTTATAGAAAAAGTCAAAAAGTACAACATTCAGAAAAAGAAAAGAAAACCCCCTTTAAACAATTTTTTAAAAATTTTAACATGTGTAAAAATGAAATTAAACAATAATAGAAGAATATTAAAAACCATATTTAAAGCATTTTTATAAAACATAGACATGTAAGTTAAAGGTTTTTTGACTGAAGAGAGATATAAAGTCGATTTTACATAAAAACATATTTTTTTGTCTTGAGTAATTAAGTGAGGAAAATGAAAGGAAACCATGTATTATAAAGAAATAACCAAATAAGAGGAAAATTAATGAATTTATTAAGAGGTATATCATAATATTTCATCATTAAAAACATAATAAAAACAAAATCATAAACAATCCTGATAAACAATGAGATTGTAAAATAAAACCCTTACCGATTTGGGAGCATTTAAATCATAATCCCCATGAAATAATAACTTAAAATTAAACATTAAATATCATGAACATGATGATAATCATGATATAACATTTAAAAGGGTAGTATATAAACCTAATAAATTAATATAGGTTTATAACATAACATATGTCCCAAAGAAGACAATTTGAGACGGTAAACCCTTACCTTGAGTTTTTATTACTTCAAAAGCATTCCAAAATCCTGTATGTTAAATTTAAATTTATTATAATTCTATAACAGAGTCATTTACATACTTATAATACCTTATATTATTCTATTATAATTTTTCTACACCAGTTAATAATAATTTCATATTAAAATCTTCATTTATAAGTGTTAACTATTTCATTTTTATTGAAAAATTTGGTTTCTTATTTTTAATACTTGTATTTTAATATTGATTTTATGATCTACATAATGTTATTCATGATATTAATATAATATATATAAATTATATATATGTATATTTAATATCATTAATAAAATTTAGAGATAGAAAAAATGAATCACACTGTTCCTAGAGATGGTAGGTCGTACGTATGCATAAATGTTATTTTCACTTTTCGATGGGTGGAACAAAAGAAAGTTAAATAAAAAAAGACTTTATAGAATAAATATTATATAATATTTATCATATTTATTCATTAAATACATAACTATTACCAACCAAGTAAAATTAAAAAAAAACAAATCACATCGCTTCATGGAGGTGGTAGTCCACACGTATGCATGAGTGACGTTATTGTTTTTCAATAGTTTGGCAGGTAAGGAGGTAGATAAGATATTATAATTATAAAAGTATAATTATGTAATAAATATTACATATACTATTTAAACCCATTATAATAACCATTTATGAAATATGGTGATGGAAAATGAATTGTATCGCTATGTGGTGATAGTTAGTCATGCATACACACGAGCTACACTTTCACTTAACGTTGGACTGAATGAGGGTGAATAAAGTTTGATGAATAAAAATAACAAAATTTAATTATATTTATGACAATGAAGTTATTATTTAATTAATAATATGAAAAATGTATATGAGTTATAAGAATAATTAAAAAGAAAATGATTGGTTAAGGTGATTAAATCTTTTTTGGAACAACTCCTTTATATCTTCTCTTACAGATCCTAGGGTTTATTTTTGGGAAGAACATAACCTATATAACATGTATAATTAATCTAAGAATATATATTTTTAGGTTATATTCAAGCTATATGGATCAATGTGCTATAATGGAGAGGAAGGAGGGATGTCCTTTTATAAGGGAGGGAGATGACACACTTGAGATTTCTGAAAAGATTAAAAAATAATAAATTTATTCTAAAAAAATGCTTTCAAATGGTAATAATTAAAAGAAAAAGTGTTTGTGGTTTTAAATAACATCATCCGGTGAAGTTTATACTTGTTTTGGTGACATTTTAAACCATATATTTTTTTTAATAATCCCTTTATTAATTTTTTTGTACCATAACTGTGGTAACAAATGTTTTAACTATAAGGGTTAAAAATGCTATCATAATTGAACCATGGATGATTTTTTCAACCATATTCCATTAAATTTTCCAAATATAATATTTTTATGTATTTTAAATCATTTAATAAATTATTATTTATTATAAAATATCATTAATGTTAATTTATGAAATATTCATTTAATTTGACCTTAAAGACACCAAGACAAAGATGAAATTTGAATGTAATAATTTTAAAAATCACCAATATGATATATTTATCAAATAAATTTAAGGATCACTATAAATAACTCAAATTATTTTACTTTTATTATTTTTAAAATCATTTATTTTATTTTTAAATTAATTGAAGAAATATTGTGTCAGCGTTGTAGAATCATTTAAGGTAAATATATAATTACTAAAAATTAGAAATAAATTTTAATCCTGAAAATTATTCAATTATGATAATAATTTACATTTATATTCAGTCATAACTTTCTTTTTCTCTATTTTACACATAATATATATAAATATATAAGTGAGAGAGTGACATTTTGTTTTTTATCGATTTAAATATCATATAGATCATTTTTTATGGAAAAGAGTCCCTTAAACAATTAAATGTTTAACCTAAGGTGATAAGGGTATAATGAAATTCATAAAATGTGAATTTAGATGAAAAATAATGACATTAAAACTAATTTTAACTTAGAATAACTAGATTTACCCTTTACTGAGGTGATAAATTTTACCATGGTTACTATTTATAATGCCTAAAAATAAATGGGGATTATTTACAAAATTTGAACCTACTAATTAAAAATATGTAATATATTTTATCTAATTAAATAACTATAAGTTTAAAAAATTAATTTTAGAATAAGTGTGAAAAACACGATGAAAACCGCTTTTTAGAAAAATATAGTTTTAAACATAAAACTTGACTTATTCTTATCCCATGCATAGAAAAAATATTAGATGAATATTAATTTTTTTATCAAATATATAATATATAAATTTCATTAAAATAATTCAACAATATTTATCTATTTATTTTATTAAGATAAAAACACATTGCACACATAATATTTTTTAGAAAAATTTATTTTTATGTATAAAAATTGTTTTTATACTAAATTGAAACATAAAATAGATTAAAATGAACTTAATTTTATTATTTAAAATATAATAGAACTGATTTTTATTTTTAACCATTTAAAAAAAATATAATTTTACATGATTGAAACAAAAATACAGTTTACAATAAAAATTAGTATTTTTCCCTATTCATTAGAAAATCAATCTTATAAAAAATTATAGAAATTCACCCTAAGATAATTTTGATATGATTTTAAAAAAAATAGTTAATTTTTTAAAACTAAAATTTTAAAGTGTAAAAAATTAAATATAATATTTTCTCATACAAATCATTTTTGATGGAAATGTATTTTTTTTAAGCATAATATAAATTTACTTAAAAATACAGTGCTTAATTTATAATAATTATTCAATAAATTTGTATTGAGTATGAAATAAATATATATATATATATATATATATATATCATAATTTGGTTATTCCTATTCATAATTACCAATTCAATGGCTAGGTTTTAAAGGTCATATATAATATTTCATGGTCTGATTATGCTCGTCGTTGTGTGTCGTATACACTATCAAACATAATGTTATTCTTCTAAAATATCAAGGTGTTACATTATACCTTCCATTAATAAATTTTATCCTCACAATTTGAACTTGTGATCTAAAATCACGAGTTTGATATTTGAAAATTTCTTTTTTGAAAACCCACGTCTTAAAAAAGGTTAATGAAACTTCCTCTTGAAAAAAGGGAAAGAGAAATTCAAAGGTTATATGGAGTAACACATATGTAGTTTTACATATATGATAAAATTATCTAGAAGTGAAAATATGTACATGGAAGATAAAAATAATACCTATTTACTTATATAGAGTGTTATATAATATTCTCAGTAGAAAGTTAATAACGAGAAAATGATAAATATGTGATTGTTGAAAATACCATCAATTCATCAAAAATGAACGTAATAGGGAAAAAAATTCATTCAAGATCCTTTACTAATAATTGAGGAATTCATTCACTATCTATAGTAAATAAATAAATAAATATACTTACTTGAATGTGAAATGTTATCCTTTAATCGATTTCCAACACAAACTCATTTTTTCTCTAAAAAATGATATTCAAGATGATTTTTTATGCCTAAAGCATTAAATTAAACTTTATAATACAAAAAAGGATACTAAAATGTTCCTTTATCTTTAAATATTAACCAAAACGAAAATTTTAACATAATTTAAGATAATATTCAAGATTTTTAAACCTACTTCTTTAACTTTGAAATTTCATTAATAATAACAAAGGATCCACTTAGATAATTTTATAAATAATCCTATATCAAAAATAACAAAAATATCCTCAAAATTAATGAATTTTTTAACCTCAGAGTTTATCTCATTCCATTCATATTACATCCCCATAATTTAATTTCATTCTTCCCAAATTATCTTTCATATTAAATAACTCGTTAAACCTACAAGTGACTTAAACAACAACCTGGTGAAACATATCACAAAATATCATTAATCACCATGATAAACCTTATAATTTAGTGAATTTATTAAAATATATTGAATCAAATTTAAATTATAACAAGAAAGAAAATCCTTACCTTTACCTTAAATATCTCCAAAAATATTTCCTTTTCAATGAATAAATTTTCGACCATCAAAATTATTTTTTTACAACTATGTAATTAACCATAATTAACTTAACATCAAATCATATACTAACCCAAAGGGTTATTTAATCCTTATTAGAGTATCCTTCCTAAAACCTAATAAAAGTTTCATATCACTTCCAAATCCAATCACTAACCTCAAAAGACATGTGGATGCATTTAAACTCAGTATCAACCTTAAACTTATAATCCCATGATGGTATCCATAACTTTTATATTATCCTCACATGAAAAAATATATGTTTCTAAAAATTAACATAATCCTTATTCCTCAAATAACATCATAGACTATTGAATAAATTTCATGAATACAAAAATATAATAAACTTTATCAAAGATGACCTAAATCACTTTATCATCAAATCATTTCCCAATTTCTAGGTCACTGATGTTATCCCTTTAATTTTAATCATCTCTTTATCTCATCTAAAAAATACTACCTTACCACTAAATCACTTTTCTTGGTTATCAGAAGTGTTAAACATTTGTTTATAAATCATTAAAGTAAACTACTATGGAATAATCCTTATATGTTTTATAATTCTTATATCTAACATATCATATATATAGTTATTTAATACAAATAAATAAAAACATAAATTATTTCACCTCAATGAGTGTTATAGCTTAGGTCATTCCTTGGTTTAGAAGTTTACCCTTGTATTATGGAATTGAATTTGATAATTACCATATTCCCTACACATGATACATTAAACTATAAATTGTATCTTATGATGAACTTTATTTTCCTCTATCAAACTCTTCATTTTTCCTTTGCAATTACATTCTATATGCCCTTGATTTACACATAGAAAAAATATTCCTCTTCCTTTGAGACATTAAATTGAGTTCTTCTTCCCACATTATCAACATATAGGAAGTTTAATCTTTTTTCCTCTATGGTCTTCAGGAAACTTAATCTTCCTCTTATTAGTTGTGTCAAGAAACTCACTTATTTAACGGTTGTTAATTATATAATGGGACAACTGAGTAGTAATAATCACAAGGTTTCATATTCCATCTCCCATTTCATTTGGTTGGTCATAGGGAAAATTATTCCATTGTCCATTAGTGTTAACATGAATCCTACTAGTCCCATCCATTGAATAAAAACATAGGTATAGTGTGAGTAATAATAAATATAATGAGGAATCATATAAAATAATTTATAAGATGTTTAAATAATGAAACTTTTTTCCAATATATGAAAACTTTAGTTTAAACTTGGTCATCCTTGGTAATTACCTAAACTTTATGATGTTATCCTATACTTATACTTATCCTCAGGGTTCTCACTAATGTTTTCTAATCCTAGTTTCCAAAGGTGACTAAAACTTTCTGTGATACCAAATATAACAACCCATAAATTGAATACATATATACTACATCATATTAGATGATTATTCATTAAATATCATAATAATCCAAACCATAATCATTTAGGTCTAGTATATTTGGAGAATTGGATACATAAAAAATGGTTCATAAGTGTACTACATCATCTCCCACTAAAATATCCATAATTACATCCCTTATTAGACATATCATACTTAGTACCTTTATTCATAACATGGGGAAAATGAAACATAATAAATGGTGAGATAAAATTCGTAGTAAGGGTAAAAAAGGGAGACATCAATGATCAGTTGAGTATAATATGAGCATAAGGGTATGAGAACATAAGAATAACATTTTAAAATCATACCTTGAATATCATATATCATAATCTCGAGTCATGTAATAAATATTGGAAGTTAATAAGATATGAATCATATATGAATAAAAAACATGATTCATGAGCGCATAAAATTTGAAAAATACATAAGTTTGTGGCATACACATAATCTTATAACTTTGTAAATATGTATAAATAGAAACCAGTTCACTCATTAAGTTAATGACATGAAATTAGGCCCTTACACAAACTTATGGACATGAAAACTGGTCCACACAAAATCTTATGAACATGAAAGCCATTTCCATGAATAAAATTATGAACATGAAAACTAGTTCTATTTATAATCTTAAGGACCTGAAAAAGGGGTCCACATATAATATTAAGGGCATGAAATAAAGGTCTATGCATAAAATTGTGAACATGAAATCAGGTTCACGCTTAAAATATTTACCTCATGAGTTATCAATAATTATCCAATGAATTGAAGGGATTTAACAATCCCAACAATCATATAATAATGATTCATTCATATAAATTCCATGAGATCATAAATCATAACATTTTAACATAACCTGATGGAAAATAAACAAGTTTCATAAACATATCATCACCATAATCAAAAACCACCTCGAGAAAGAATTAGGATGGTATCATTGGATCATATACCTATTAAAGCATAAGTAACATTAAAGGATGTTATCTTATATAAATAATTCTTTTAAAGGAACATTGGAATGTTTCTTGAGGGAAATGTCCTTTTCACATTGAAATAACCTTTCTAAAACATAAAAATTTCACAAATATTAAGTAAAATGAATTATTTGAAAATAAACATGGAAAATTTTAATGTAATCTTTAAATCATTGATCATTCACTATAGTGAAAAATTCTTTTCATGCTGTATATATTTAAATAAAACATCCCTTTCACACATATATAGAAAAATTCAACAAGTACCTCATTCATAAAATAATAAGAAGATTAATTTTAAATAATTTTTTAACAGTAAAACATAGTTAAAAATAAATTTAATAAATCATAATATAATCATAAAAACCTTATTTAAAACATTTTTAGAAAACATTTTATGGAAGTAAAATGTTTTTCAACCAAATTGAAATAAAATTTATTTTCCTTAAAAATAAATTTTTAGTATGTTGAGAACACAAAGTGATGAAATGAAAGGAAAAAATTGTATTATAAATAAATAACCATATAAGAGGAAAATATATGTGTTTATTGAGAGTTATATCATAATATTTCATCATTGGAAACATAATCCTAAAAACAATGATAAATAATATATTGTGACATAAAACCTTGACCACTTTGGTAATATTTAAATTATAATACAAATGAAAGAATAAGATAAAATGAAACTTTTAATATCATGAAAATTTTGATAATAATAATATAACATGTAAATGGTATTATATACACCTCATAAAATAAAATAGGTGTATAACATAACTTATATCCCAAAGAAGAAAATTTGAGATGGTAAACACTTACCTCGAGTTTGAATTGATTTGAAATAATTTTATCCTCATGTACAATAAATTTGAATTTATTAAAATTATATAAAAATAATTATAAATAATTATAATATCATATATGATCCACTTATAATGTTTCAACACCATTTTATTAATAATTATTTATTTAAATTATCATTTTTTGGTGTTAGCTGTTTCATTTTTTATGAAACTTTTGGTATGGTATTTCTAATCCTTTTACTTTGATAATGTTTTCATCATCTAAATAATTTTAATAATTATATAAATATCATATATATTCATTATTTAAATATTTTTAATCATTTATAAAATATCGAGATAGAAAAATATATTACACTATTCATGGAGACGGTAGGTTGTACGTACGCATGAAGGTTGTTTTAAATTTTCAATGGGAGAAAAAAAAGAATTTTAAATAAAAAATCACCTTTAAAAATAATTTTTATATAATATATATCATATATATTCATTAAATACATCCTTATTACCATCCAAGTAAAATAGAAATGAAAAAAATCACATCTCTTCATGGAGGTGGTAGTCCACACGTACACACGAGGGACGTTATAATTTTCAAATAGTTTGGAAGGTAAAAAGGTAGATATGAAATTATTATTATATAATAATAATAATTTCATAAATATTACATATGAAATTTAAACCCTTCTTAATAACCATCAATAAAATATTGTGATGGAAAATGAATTTTATCACTATGTGGATATGGTAATCTGTACATTTGCACGAGTGATACTTTAACTTCCCATTCGATGGAAAGAGGGAGAGTAAAGGTGGTTTCATAACCATAATAAAATTTTAGTGTATTTATGATATTTTATTTACTATTTTATTAATAATATAATATATTTAGAGTAGTTAAATTATGAATTAAAAAGAAAGTGACCAGTTAAGGTGATTACCTCTTTTTTGAAACATCAATTTTAGATATGCTCTTAAGGATCATAGGGTTGGTCATTTTGAAAAAAACACCTATAGAATATGGATAAGGGATTTGATAAGGGATTTTTTCTGGGTATGATTAAGATATATGGATCAATGTGTTTTAAGGAAGAAAAAGTAGGGTTGTTCTTTTATAAGGAAGGGAGTGGACACACATGAAATTTAATATTAGATTAAAAAAATAAAGTCATTCTCAAAAAAAATCTTATAAATGGTTATTTATTTGAATAAAAAGTGTCTAAGGTTGAAATAATATCATATAATGAAATTAAATAGGTTTTGGAGTCATTTTAAACCTTATCTTTTGATTAATCTCTTTGTTAATTATTTTTTCCCTTAACCGCGGTAACAACTATTTTAACCATAAAGGGTTAAGAATGTAACCATCAATGGGAAAATGACTTATAAATGGACCATGGATGATTTTTTAACTATATTAAATTAACATGGATATATATATAATATTTTTATGAATATCAAATCATTAAATTAATTATTAATTATTATAAAATATCATTAATGTCAATTTTGGATCTATTCATTTAATTTGACCTTTAAGACACCAAGACAAAGATAAAATTAGAATATGATCCTTTTAGACATCAATAATATGTAATATTTATCTGAAAAATTCTTGTAACACTATAAATCACTCAAATTATATTACTTTTAATATTTTTAAAATAGTTTATTTTATTTTTTTATTAATTGAAGAAATATTGTGTTGGGGTTTCATAAGTATTTAGGGTAATTATATAACTACAAAAAATTAGAAATAAATTTCCATCAGAAAAATAATATAATTATTCTCAAATTAGAAATTTATATTCAGTCATAAATTTCTTTTTCCTTATGTGGACACATAATAGATATTTAATTATAAGAGAGTGACATTTTGTATTTTTCTTTGCTTTAAATATTATATTGCTAAATTTCATGGAAAAATGTCCCTTAAACAATTAAATTTTGAAACTAATTTGATAATGGTATAATTAAATTGATAATAGTAATTTTGATGAATATTTTTGACGTTTAACACTTAGTTTTATGCTAGATTAACCCTATTTAACCTTTAATGTGGGGATAAATTTTAACATGATTACTAATCATAATTCCTAAAATTAAATGATAAATATAAACCAAATTTGACCCTTATGATTATAAAAATGGGAAACAATTGATCGGATTAAATACTTAAAAGTTTTATAAATTAATTTTTGGAAATATTTATGTAAAACACGATGAAAACTGATTTTTAGGAAAATACAGTTTTAAGAATAAAATGGGATTTATTCTTATCCCATGCATAGAAAAAAATACTAGATGAATGTTAAAACATTTGATTAAAGATATAATATATATATTTCATTAAAATAATTCACGAATAGTGTTCAAATTAATTTATTAATATAAAAATACATTAGCGCATAAAAATAATTATTTAAAAAATGCCTTTTTACGTATAAAAAATGTCTTTATACCAAATTCAAACATAAAATTGGTTATAATGAACATACTTAGATTATTTAAAATATAATAGAACAAATTTTTTTAACCATTTAATACCAAAATATACTTTGTACATTATTGAAACAAAATTACATTTTTCAATAAAAATCAGTATTTTTCACTATTCACTAGAAAATAAATCTTTTCAGAAAAAATCCATCAATTCACCCTAAGCTAATTTTGAGTTGATGATTTGAAAAATGTATTTAAATTTTAAAAATACTTTTTTAATGTTTCAAAAATGAAATATAATATTTTCTCTTCAAAATAATTTTTCAAGGAAATATAATTAGTTAAGTATAATATAAATTTACCAAAAATTTGAATACTTATATCCTAATAAATAATAAATAATTTTTTTGAGTAGGATATTTATATTTATATATATATCATAATTTTTTAATTCATATTCATACCTTCCAATTCAATGTCTAGGTTATAAATTTCATATATAGGAATTTCATTAGAGAAAAGATAGCGGTATGGGCTGAGGGAGTTCCCACCCTATGTGATGGATTCTAGGGTTTTGTATGGACATCCCTCACTATCTCAGTTTCAACCTCCTAATTCCCGGTGGTACTGCATCGGTGGATTTTCCTATTTGTGACCCATAGAATCCCATTATCTCTCACAAACCTACGGATGTGCGGACGACTCATGCATCGGCCTTTCCTCACTTGGTTTCAGGTCCACTCGACAGATTTGCTACTGTGATGTAAGATCCACAGTGTTTTATTTCTACCTATGACCCTAAGGATGCCCTCAAGTCTCGTCCCTCAGGATTTTCCCACTTGATATCAGATCTACCAGACATGTATGATGATATGATGAAAAGATTTTCCTTACCACTTCCAATTCTAGATCTCCTTGCAAGATTTGAAGGTGCACTACATAGATCTACATAAGTTGTGAATCCAAACCTAGGTGATTTGTGAATTCCATCCAGGCATAATGATAATGCGCCACTATAGGATAGTAGGGTGGATTCAATTTTGTCCATTGGTAAGTATTTTACTTCTATTTATTATAATTATGCCTTACAGAATATAACTTTAGGGACGAAGCTGAATGGAATTAGTTCTCTAGGTATGTTCAAGGATTCATGTTCTTGTAAAATCCATCACAAGGGCTCATCATCTCATGTTGAAGCTAATCCTTCAGCGCTTTCCAAGAGACTAAAAATTGGAAAAAACTATTTGATTGCACACATTGTTTTAATTAAAGGTAAAAAACCCTGGAAGCTTGAAAATTTGATTCATCGAACCTCAATTTTAAGGGGCTTTTCTAGTTGGAAATGTGTCTCTTTGGGTCAGGGATTTTTTTTTATTGTCTGTTTCCTTCAGATAACTTGAAGCTTCGTGCATAGAGCATTGGGACCCTATTTATGAAACTAGTTTTTCTTCACTTACATGAATTTTATTTGGAATTTAATGATTTTCATGAAATAAATGCATTTTCTTAGGTATGGGTTCATCTTCATGGGATCAATTGGGTATTTTGGCATCCAAAGACTTTATATGATATCACTACAGTAATTTGGACTCCTATTCTTCTCAACAAGGAGATCGAAGATGTCTAGTTTGGTCACTTTTCTATGATGTTGGTGGAGGTTGACCTAAGATCCACCTTTATTGACAAGGTAACACTCTCTACCCATTATGATAACATTCAAATTGAAGTTGAGTATGAAAAAAAGCCAATTTTTTGAAATTAATATATGAATATTAGACACTCTTTGAAGAAATGTTAGAATAATGTTTCATGTGATGCATGTGGAGTGAGGATTCATTAAACAAAACTCTTCCAAAGGAAGTCAAGGATGGAAGATGCAGCCTGGTCAAATCCCATCGTTCATGATGGAGATGCACTTGAGGAGACAGTTCCCAATGTGGTTGATGTGATTTTTTCTCAGAAATATGACCCTCATGTGTCTAAGATAAAAGGAAAGGGTTTTTTGGTGGATGTATCTCAAGAGAGATTTCACAATGGCCCCATATATACTCGAGTTGATTTGGTTAAATAATTTCCTTCAGATGAGGAAATACCTGCATTGTCTCTGATATTACACTCTACGGTCAATTTCTCACACCAGACTGATGCATAGGAGCTTATTGATTATCACTAAGAAATCCAAAATCTATATCAATCTTTTAAATTATTTGGGAAATGGGGGAATGTTTCTAAGGATTAAAGGGGTAATGTTGCTTCTATTAAGGCTTCATGTAGTGGGGGCGTGCATCTTTCATTTAGATACTCTTGATTGTTAAGGAAAAGATTACTGATGGTGAGGGTTTCACCTTTGTTCCCTCCAAGAAGAGAACATGTAAGTATTATTCCAACCTTCATAGGAATGTGTCTACCATATAATATTCAAAGATTCCCAGGAAGGTGGACACAACCATTCTTATTATTTTTAATCAGGATGAATCTCAATTTGAGTGGGAGGATGCTAATGACTCTCATTATGGGAATGATATGTCATACTATGATATCTAGACCTATTGTTAGGTGGATTTGGAAATTTCTGTTTGTTTAATCCCATCCACCTCTAATATGTACTTTTTTATTTCTTTTTAAAAAATGTTCACAAGCTCTACTTCTGTCTAGAGTTGTTGATTATAAATTTCATATATAATATTTTGTAGTTTTTTTAAGCTCAGTGTTGCATGTCATATACACTATCAAACATAATTTTATTATTTTAAAATCTTGTGGTGTTACAGAGAGTGAAAGGTTAATTATTTAATCATTAATTAATTGTCACAACAGTCATGATAAACACTGCGAAATGATCAATCAACCATGCTATCACTGGATAATCTATCAGTGTTGTTCAGAGATCATAGGACCATGTATGGATCATCTCTATAGGTATTCTACACTTGGATCCTATAAGAATAATGATGTTTGACCAAAAAATGGACTCTTATGATCAAAATCTACATCAAATAAATATCTCAAGAATGAGGTATTCTTTCTTTTCATCTATTTAAATTAACAAAAAATTTAACATGAGAAGATCTTTTCTTGGTTCTAGAGAAATTTCCTTCTCAATATTATTTGATTTTTTTATTATTCATGATGTTTACATCTTTTATGAAATATGATTGATCCGTTGAATGTAACATTTTTTGAGTAGGGATCAATACAGATAAGTGCTTCTGTTGCACCCAAAACTGACAAGTGAACATGGGATTAATGGCATTATTAATAGAATAAGATCAACGATTCATAAGAAGTGATCATAAGTCATGATATCATTGTCATAGATCATTTCATAGAGATATATAATCATAAAATAATAATCACTATAGAGTAAAATATATCAAAGTATTTGAATGTGGAATCATTAATGATTAATCATGAATTATGATAATATAAAATAAGAATGTGTCAAATGGTTAAGTATTGAAAACCAAATCACATGTCATGTAACTCTACCGCGATGATTATAATATTAAGGGAGAATATTATTTCATTATTTCGATAAATAAATTAGTATAATATGATAATCCATCATGTACCATAACATAACATCTTATGAGACATGCACTATATTCAGTGCATTAGAGGATGATATAATTTTGGGCATAACCATCACTTAATGATAAAACCTGAATATGTGTGTAATATTAATACAATGATACATCTATTAAAGTAATAAATTGATTAAAACATTTAATTTAAATGGGTTACATAACATTTTCCAAGGGAATTATATAAGAAGTATTCAAAATTGGACTAAAATAAGACAAAATTAAATCATCAAAAATAAACATACCATAAGATCACTTAAATGGTGATATATAAATGATATTAAAAATTAAAAGATGATAAATTTTATAGATTAATAAGGTTAAATTTAATATAAATCATGAAAATATTTTTCTTAACATTTTGGTAATGTTTTTGTAAAAACATTGATATATGTTAATTTAAAACTATTTAAAAAAAGTAACATAAATACATTTAAAGAAAATTAACAAAAAAAAATACCAATAATGGAACCTAGAATATAAAAAAAATATAAATAAGTATAAACATGGATGGAAATATAACAAATTATATGAAAGTTAAAAGAAATTTATTTTAAGCATTTTTAATTATTTAAAGTAACCAACATCGATGAAAAATATATATAATTTAATTTTTAATTAAATTAAAGAAATATATAAGTGGTATATAATAAAAATAATATATATCTTTAAAAATTAAAAAAATATTGGTTTTGGTAAGAAAGAATATGTAAATTGAGTAGAAATATCAAAAGTATAGTGTAGAAGTTATCCTTTACAATGTTGTATTTTATGAGATAATAATTAATCAAAAGGGAGTTTTTGATCATGAAATTTATTTCCATATAAAATAAAAGGAAAATAAAATAATAAAATAAAAAGTGATAATATTACTAATATAAAGAAATATAGTTAAAGAAGAATGAGTATGGATTAATGAAAGGATATTGAGTTAAGAAGTCCCTTATTTAAGATTGACTCTTATCAAAATACACTCTAAATCCATATATAATCAACTTAGGTTTATAATTCATCAATATAAAAAACATATTTATACTAATATAATTTAATATTATGAAATTATTTTCATTTATTCCATTTGAAAATATTTTAAATCTTCTTTAAATCGTTTCTTATCAATAGTTTCAAATTGTTATTTGTTTATTTTATTATGGAGGTTTTGGTAATTTATCAATAAAAATATATTCACCACCCATAATATGACAACCATATTTTTTATTACACAATTAAACATAATTTATTACATAAACATCACTTGATACAACATAGAAGATTGAGAGGTATAGTGTCTTTGGGGCTTAGGATCATTACATAACAACTTAAAACATGAAATATAACATCTTTATTGAAAACTTCCTTTACATGACCACTACATCCCCTCGTACTTAGCATTGCAAGGGATAACCTGATGAAATGCATAAGAAAAGGGTGAGCTATAAAGCCCAGTAAGGTAATAATCATATAATAACATGAGGAATATAATAAATTTTAGATAACAGGCATATCAATAGAGCATAATAGAACCATAAAAATAAAGGCATGATAAAGCATGATAATCATAACATGGTAATGGGGCAACAACACCTAACATGGAATTAGCATGAGCCAAGGCTCATTGCACATGGATCATGAGTAAACCCTAATTGCACTTTAATTATCATGATTAAACACCCATTGCACACGACGTATCATGATACTATACTTTACCCAATGCATTGGAGCACTATCAGGGCGCACCCTTCTTGAACATTTCATTTCATGCATAAGTGTGCCACATGGATCATAAAACATTGAATCATTCAATATAATCATTTATTACATGATAAAATAATGTGTAATACATACATTAAAATATTTAAACAATAATTAAATGTGTATAAAGGTGAATACCCTTGATAGAGAAATGGGCATGGTATTCACTACATAATGACTTTGGCTTGGAAAAGCGCAGTGCAATTTCGGCGGCCTTACGACGTAACATAAGAACTCATAAAAAATGGTTGATGAGAGATAAAGGGGTGTATAATCATATTTAAATGAAATTGATAGTAAGGGGGTCATATAGATATGTTTTCCAACAAATGTAATGGAATTTAGATTCATGATACAAAGGAATCGCTTGAATGTAAATGAGGAGAGTGAAATTCCTTTCGAAATTTCAGCATAGTAATGGGTGTGCATGGGAGAAATTTAATGAAAGAGAAAGGAGTATCCCATCATTAAAACATAAATAGGGAAGAATGGGGGAGGTTTGAAACCATACCCCAACATTTATAATTGAAATTAAAAGGGAATAACAATTTAAAGAATATTGGACAAAAATGAGAAAGGAAGAAAAAACCCTTACTTGGAAGTGTGATTACAAAGGATTGAGAGAGGATTATTGGGAGGTTGGGTCACCTTGGGAGGATTCTAGAGATAGGAGGTCAGAGTTTGGATGAACTCCAAATGCTTTTATTGAGGAGGAAGTGGGAGCTTGGGTAAGTTTATATAGTAAAGGAGAGGGAATTGTTTATTATTTAGGTTTGGGACACCTCATATTAAACTAATCAAAAACACAAACCAGCCCATGGTTTTTGCCCATGGTTTTTTCCAAAGGGGAGTGTAAAAAAATATCTTATAAGGCCAAATTCCAAACTTCTTAAAATAATGGTGTTGCTTATGTGGAGGTGAGTCACACTCCCAAGGAAAACAATTTAAAAAGACAAAATGTTCAATAAGTCTTGAAGGGTCCACTAAAGCTTTGTAAAATAAATTAAAAAAACTCAAAATAACATCATTTTAATGGTAAAACATATATTGGCCTAACATAAATTTTATAGTATTTTATTACATCACTATTGGGTCATTATGATGTCATAAAACACATTATATATTTAAACGGTATTTAATTTTTACCCAAACAATTTTACTGTCTCAGAAAATTATGAAAAATTCACTATTGGATAATTTCGACATCCTTATTTGAGAAATAATATTCATTTTATCTAAATAATTTTCTAAATATGTTAATTTTCACTTTTAAAATAAAAACCAACATTTATTGAAAATTCATGGGTTTTGACAAAAATGGCTTTCAAACCTTAATAAAAATTACAATTGCATTCATAAAATTATACGATTATTTATATTTAATAAAAATAATAATATTTTATTAATATATTATTTAATTCAAAAAATCAATTAATTCATCAAAATAGATTTCTTAGTTGAACATTAACTAAAAATACTATTTGTGCTTTAAAAACTATTTACAAGGTAACAATAATAAAATTAAATTATATTCATTACTATATAAAAAAATAATGTACATAACCATAGTGCTAAGGTCTTGTTACATAACCCCTTATGACACCCGCATAAGACTGAAGAGTTAGGTGTGCAATGGTGACAGACTCTTAGGGTGGCTCAGATAACATTTCTCGGGTGGTAATCTCTATCAACTTCCACTTCTCTCATAGGCGGTCACGCTCGAGCTTAACATATTCAATCTTGGCTTGGAATTGGTCAAGAGCGAATCCCAAAGACACAACCTCCTTTCCGAGCATTGACAAATGGGCTTCATATGGGGCACATCTACTGAATGAGGCCATCACTTCCTTTGTCTGAGTAAATTGGATTTGTTAAATCCCTATATTTATACTAATCATGTGATCACTATTCAATGACTATATTAGCAACGGTCAAAATTCTAAACAATATTTTAAAATCAAAAAACATAAAACCAAAGAATTTGACATTTTATATAAACATTTTACATAAAGAGACATTTAATTAGATCAATAGGGATTCCCATTAATGAAATTTTGGGTCATTAAAATCTCCCCCCCCCCTTAAGAAATTTCGCCCTCGAAATTTCCTTTCCCACCCTATAAAGATGTGGGTAACTATGCTTCATCATTTCCTCTAATTCCCACTTTGATTCTTAAAACTTTTGGTTTCTCCATAACACCCTGACGAGGGGTATTGTCTTATTTCGTAGAAGTTTTTCTCTATGATCTAATATCTTCACTGGTTGCTCCTCATAAGAAAGATCATCCTCTAACTGTACCACCTCTGATGAGCGTACATGTGAAGGGTCCGGTACGTACTTCTTTAATAGGGATACATGAAAGACATCATGTACTTTGACCATGGTAGGTGGAAGTTCTAGTCGATAGGCCACAACCCCAACACGATCAAGAATCTTGAAGGGGCCGATGTACCTTGGACTTAACTTCCCTTTATTTCCAGACCTCATGACCTTCTTCCACAGAGATATGCATAGAAATACCATGTCTCCAACTTTAAACTCAAGTTCTCATCAATGGTTATCTGCATAACACTTCTGTAGACTCTAGGCTGCCTTGATATGCCGCTGAATGGTTTTCACCTTCTCCACCACTTCTTCGACCATTTCTCATCTAAGTAGTTTATGCTCACCGACCTCATCTTTAGATGCCAGTGTTCTTCACCTTTTCCCATAAAGGGATTCATATGGTGCCATTTGGATGCTCAAGTGGAAACTGTTATTATAAGAGAACTCAACCAGAGGAAGATGTTGATCCCATCCCCATTTAAAGTCCATTGAGTACGCTCTTAACATGTCCTCAAGCGTTTGGACAGTCCACTCAGATTGGCCATCAGTTTGAGGATGATAGGACATACTGAAGTTCAGTTCACTATTCAGAGCATGTTGAAGACTCTCCCAAAACTTAGAGGTGAATCTTGGATCTCGATCATACATAATAGATAGTGGTACTCTATGAAGCCTCACCACTTCCCTGATATATATCTGTGCCAGTTGATCCAATGAGAAATCCTCCCAAATAGTAATGAAGTGTGAAGCCTTTGTAAGACGATCCACAACAACCCAGATTTCATTGTTTCCTTTGGATGTCTTTAGAAGTTCGATGACAAAGTCCATGATGATGTTCTCCCATTTCCATTCTGGTATGGGCAATGGTTGCATCATCCCCTTAGACTTTTTCCTCTATGCCTTCACTTGATGACACACCAGGTAGTTTGATGTATATTCAGCGATCTCCTTCTTCATATTATCCCACCAATAATTCTCTCAGAGATATCGATACATCTTTGTGTTTCTTGGGTGAATAGAGAAATTTGAACTATGTGCATCATCCAAAAGTTCCTTCTCCAGCTCCAGACTTGATGGAACACATAGTCTTTTACCAAATCTCACAACTCTTTCTTCATTAACATTAAAATTAGATGATTTCCCTTTTTCGATAGCTTCCACTTTTTCTTAAATTCCCACATCATCCTTTTGAGCATCCTTTAACCTTTCCAAAAGTGACGGTTGGGAAATCATTTGTGAAAGGATTGATGATGTTCCCTTCTTTATGATTCCCATGTCCATCTTCATCAAATCTAAGAAGATTGGATCCTTTTCTATTCTCATCAATGATAGAACCGCTGGGTCCTTTCTACATAGGGCATCTGCTACCTTGTTCTCTTTCCAAGGGTGGTGATGGATTGAGCAGTCATAGTCTTTGATCAGCTCTAACCATCTTCGTTGGTGCATGTTCAACTCTTTCAGCGTGAATATATACTTTAGGATTTTGTGGTTCGTATATATTTCACACTTCTTCCCAAAGAGATAATTCCACCAAATTTTCAAAGAGCAGATCACTATAGCCAACTTAAGGTCATGTGTTAGATAGTTCTATTCATGAACGTTCAATTTCCTTGAAGCATAGTCAATGACTTTGTCATTTTAAATCAACACACATCCCATTCCCTTCTTCGAAGCATCACTGAATTCCACAAAAAGTTCTCCACTTATGGGTAAAGTGAGCATGGGCATAGTGATAAGTCTCCTTTTCAACTCCATGAAGCTTTATTCACATTCATCACTCCAAGAAAAATTTACTCCCTTTCAATTTATCTTAGTAAGAGGGTTGGAAAATCATGATAAATTTCTCACAAATTGTCGATAATATCTAGCTAACCCCAAGAATCTATAGATATCCATTACCGATATTGGCCTCAACCATCCCTCAATTGGATCTGTTTTGGAGGGATCCATAGATATCCCATTTCTTGTGATGATATGCCCCAATAATGAGACCTCATTCAACCAGAACTCACACTTTCTATACTTTGCATAAAGCTTCTCCTTCCTCAAGGTCTCTAGTATAGTTCTTAGATGCTCCTAATGATCCTCATTGGTTTTGGAGTATATCAGAATATCATCTATAAAGACTATCACAAATTTTTCTAGGTAATGTCTAAAGACTCTATTCATCAAGTCCATGAATATTTCTAGAGCATTAGTGATTCCGAAAGGCATTACTATGAATTCAAAGTGCCCGTATCTTGTACGAAAAGCAGTCTTGGGGATATCTTCCTTCTTCACCCTTACTTGATAATATCCCAACCGAACATCCACATCGGAGAAGTATTGTACTCCACACAGCTGATCGAACAAGTCATAAATTTGTGGGAGAGGATACTTGTTCTTTATCGTGATTTTTTAAGCTCACGATAATCGATGAAAAGGTGCATTGAACCATACTTCTTATTGAGGAAAAGGACTGGTGCACCCCATGGTGAAGCACTTGGGCTTATAAACCCTTTATACAGATTCTCTTATACTTATTTCTTCAGCTCCTCAAGCTCTACAATAGCCATTCTATATAGAGTCTTGTATATTGTAAATTCCCCAGGTATAAGATCAATTGAGAATTAAACATCTCTTCTAGGAGGAAGACCATAAAATTCCTCAGGAAACACTTCTACGAATTCCCTCACAATAGGAATTTCTTCTAGGATGGTTGCCTCTTTAGACTCAATCATCTAATCCAAATACACATGCTTATGGGGCAGTAATATCCACGCTTGAGATGATGGATCTAAAGAAGATTCATCTTCCTCCTTGCACTTGTAAAGAATTAGGGGTCGATTCTCCACATGGAGAGTGATTTCCCTCTCATGGAAATTTATGTTGGATCTATATAAGAAAAGCCAATACATGCTAATAATTTCACCAATTCCACCAGAGGGAGTATGATGAGGTTTTATGGGAGTTTAATCCATAGATTATGACAGGGGAGGATTTATATTCATGGGATGCAATGATTTCCCCATTTGTCATACTCCCCGACATCTTCACTTCCATGGTTTGTGGTGGTGCTAGGATTGTTCTACTAAACTTTTGAGATATAAAAGAATGCGTAGAACCTGAATCAAAAAGTATGTTCACTATTCTTGAAGGAATAACTAATGTACCTGTCACCACTTCATTTTCAGGGTTCAATTCGGCAGTAGTAATGGCAAAAGCTCTCCCTTACTGCCTTGGAGGTTATTGGTTGCCTCCAAAAACCCTTGGCTTAGGGAAATGATTTACAAGATGCCCTTGTTCTTTGCAGTTTTAGCAGTGAACAACGCGTTGAGGTACGAACAAAGCATTCCTATCCTCTATTTCAACCGCGAGTTTTTCTTGCTGAAAGTTAATAGCCAGGTGCCCTTCTCTTCCACTCCTAAATCTTTTTCTTGTACCCTTCAGGAAATTTCCAGGGTGCTTATTTCCGCACATTTGGCAAGTGGGATGCTGGATCTTCTTAGAACTGTTGAATTTATCCATCAGACTGCCATTATTGAAGTCCACCTTACGCTTCTTATCCCCATGATACCCTAGAGATTCTTCGATATACATTTTGACCTTGAGGGAACATCAGACAATTTCCTCATAGTTGTCGAAGTCACAGATCGCCAGTGCTTTCCGTAGGCTAAGTTTCAGCCCACCAAAGAAGAATTCAACATTTCATTCGGGGGTAACAACAAAGCCGAAAGCGAATCATGCAAGTCTTGTGAAGTTTTCCTCTTACGCTCCAACAAATGCATCGTCTTTTTTGTTTGAGGTAAAGGAAGTCCCTTTACATCTTAAGCTATAGGGTGCATGGAAAATATTTATCGAAAAACATCTTCTAGAAATCCTTTTATTCCAACGCCTCGATCTACTCTTCAGGCTTCGTATTTTTGATCAACGTCCACCATTGATCAGCTTCACCCTCTATATGATAATAATCTAATAGAACCTTCTCTTTTTTAGAACATTTAAGGATGGAGAAGATCTTTTCAATGGTTTTGATCCATTGTTCAACGATTGATGGGTCAGATGATCCATTAAAAGTATGAGGCATGTGTCTCATAAAGCTCTTGATAGCGACTTGTTCATTCTTGGGGGGGGGGGGGGTTGAACATTTCTCCTGACCCATGTTTCTATTCAAATCTTGAGTTAGCTAAGAGAGAAGCATGACAATGTTCACGATTCCTGCTCCCATTGTATTGGGAATCTCATTAGTACAATCATCACATTGATCTTCACATCAGTTGTTAGCCTGAGTCCTCTTATTATCGACCATTGGCTAGAATAAAAGGGAATTTAGGGGTAACACATAAAGGGTAATCCAAAAGACAAAACTGATGACTTATAAATAACTTTTATTTCCTTAACATATGAATCTATTAGCTTTCGTCTATGTTATCCATGATCTACTTTCTAACATATATTATTAGGGCATTTTTTCCCTTAATAATGGTTTATACTAAGCTTGTGAATTTACCAAATCATATCCCATAGGAGTTTCGTAACCAAGAGTGCATAACGGCCTGTTGTTGTGCACTAGTTCCCATTCGAGTCTAACTCTAAGCGGTGTTTTCGGGTTTTACCCCTAGGATACATCTGTGTAAGAGCTGCCTCTACGTGCTCGTATCCAGATAGGGATATATTTTCTTGATAAACCACTTACTCAATACTCACCAAAACTTAGGGATGTTTTTATTATACTTAGTCTTGTATCTAAGGATTTACTAGGGTTTTCTAATCCTAATCCCAAAAATAATTAATCCTATCCTTTGATACCAACTATGACAACCCTACTTTTTATTACACAATGAAAAATAATTTATTGAATAAACTTCACTTGATACAACATAGAAGATCGAGAGGTATAGTGTCTTTGGGGCTTAGTATCATTACATAACAACTTAAAACATGAAATATAACATCTTTATTGAAAAATTCCTTTACATGACCACTAAATTCCCTCGAACATAGCATTTTATGGGATAACTTGAGGACATGCGTAAGAAAAGGGTGAGCTATAAAGCCTAGTAAGGGAATAATCATGGAATAACATGAGGAATACAATAAATGTTAGAAAATAGGCATATCAATACATTAAAAGAGAAGAATAAACATAAAGGCAAGATAAATCATGATAATCATAACATAGAAATGTGGCAACAACACTTAACATGGAATTAGCATGAGCCAAGGTTCATTGCACATGGAGCATGAGTAAACCCTCATTGCACATGAAGAATGAGTAAACCCTAGTTGAACTTTAATTATCATGAGTAAACACCCATTTCACATGACATATCATGATACTATACTTTACCCAATGCATTGGAGTGCTATCAGAGCACACCCTTCTTAAACATTTCATTTCATGCATAAGTGTGCCACATGGATCATACAACATTGAATCATTCAACATAATCATTTATTCCATGATAAAAGAATCTGGAATACATACATGAAACTCTTTAAACAATAAGTAAATGTGCATAAATTTTAATACCCTTGATAGAGAAATGGGCATGGTATTCACTACACAATGACTTTGGCTTGGAAAAGCGCAGTGCAATTTCAGCAGCATAATGACGTGACATAAGAACACATAAAAAATGGTTGATGAGAGATAAAGGGGTGTCTCATCATATTTACATGACATGGAAAGTAATGGGGTCATATAGATATATGTACAAACAAATTTAATGTAATTTAGATTCATGATACAAAATAATCTCTTGAATGTAAATGGGGAGAGAGAAATTCTTTTCAGAATTTCGGCATAGTAACTGGTGTACATGGGAGACATTTAATGAGAAAGAAAGGGTTATCCCATCATTAAAACATAAATATTGAAGTATGGGGGAGGTGATAAACCATATTACAACATTTATAATTGAAATTAAAAGGGCATAACAATTTAATGAATATTGGACAAAATGAGAAAGGAAGAAAAAACCCTTAATTGGAAGTGTGCTTCCAAAGGCTTGAGACAGGCTTATTGGGAGCTTAGGGAACATTGGGTGGATTATAGAGAAATGAGGGAATAGTTTTGACGAAATATAAAGTATTTGAGTGAGGAGGAAGTGGGATCATGGGTAAGTTTATATAGGAAAGGAGAGAGAATTGTTTATTATTTTGGTTTGGGACACCTCACATTAAACTAATCAAAATCACAAACCAACCCATTGTTTTTTCCCATGGTTTTTTCCAAAGGGGAGTGGAAAACAATATTTTATAAGGCCAAAGTCATAACTTCTTAAAATAATGGGGTTGCTTATGTGGAGGTGAGTCACACTCCCAAGGAAAACAATTTAAAAAGACAAAATGTTTAATAAGTCTTGAAGGGTCCACTGAAGCTTTTTAAAATAAATAAAACAAACCCAAACTCACATTATTTTAATGGTAAAACATATATTGGCCGAACATAAAGTTTATAGTATTTTATTAAATCACTATTGGGTCATTATGATGTCGTAAAACACAATATATATTTAAACGGTATTTAATTTATACCCAAAAATTTGACCATCTTAAAAAATTATGAAAAATTCACCGTTGGATAATTTCGACATATTGATTCTAGAAATAATATTCATTTTATCTAAATAATTTTAAAATATGTTAATTTTCACTTTTAAAATAAAAACCGACATTTATAAAAAATTCATGGGTTTTGAAAAAAATTACTTTCAAACCTTAATAAAAATTAAAATTGCATTCATAAAATTATATGATCATTTATATTTAAAAAAAATTACATTAATAACAATAATAATATTTTATTAAAATATTAATTAATTCAGAAAATCCATAAATTCATCAAAATAGATTTCTTAGTTTACCATTAACTAAAAATACTATTTGTGCTTTAAAAACTATTTACAAGTTAACAACATTATTATATACAAAAATAATGTAAATAAATATAGTGCTAAGGTCATGTTACATAAACCCTTATAACACCCGCATAAGATCGAAGAGTAAGGTGTGCGATGGTGACAGACTCTAGGGGTGGCTCGGATAACATTTCTCAGGTGGTAATCTCTATCAACTTCCACTTCTCTCATAGGTGGTCCCACTCAAGCTTAAAATATTCAATCTTGGCTTGGGATTGGTCAAGTGTGAATCCCAAAGACGCAACCACCTTTCCAAGCTCTGACAAATGGGCTTAGTATGGGGCACGTCTATTGGATGAGGCCATCGCTTCCTTTGTCTGAGTAAATTGGATTTGTTAAAGACCTATATTTATAATAATCATGTGATCACTGTTCAAATACTATATTATCAATGGTCAAAATTCTTAACATTATTTTAAAATCCAAAAACATAAAATCAAAGAAGTTTACATTTTATATAAACATTTTACAAAAAGAGACATTTAATTAGATCAAGATGGAGTTCCATTAATGAATTTTTTGGTTGTTACACATAAATATTAAATTTAAATAAAATTAATATGTTTTATAAAGTTCTGAAGCCTTAAATTATTTTCTTACATGTTGAAGTAAAGTCTTACAAAGAAGTCTTAGAAATAACATATTTTTTTATTATTGAATCAATCAAAATAATAATAATATTATTTAATATACTTATATATATTACAAGTAAATAATTTAAAACATGACTTAAATTGATCATTAATATAATAAATTAGTAGAATTTATATTTTCAAAATCAACCTTAATGAAAATATTATTACATAATTCATGTAGGTGGTTAAACCAATCTAAAAAATAACATGTTAATGAATCATTATGAGATTATTTTATTATAATATAATTATAATATAATGGTAATGATATTATTTAATTGATATAAGAGTTGTAAATAATATTCATTAAGGGGAAGTGTTATAAGATAAAAGGAAAATAAATAGAAAATGTTGTTACATACTAAGTAGAAACTTGACCTCCTTTGGAAACCTTCTTTGGTTTTTGATGGATTTGGGGATCCATATTGAGACTAGGGGATTAAAAACATGGTAGATAATTATTAAGAATGGGATTTGGGAATATATTTTAGTGTAAATATAATAATATATGTGTTTTGTAATGGGCAGAGTATGGGTCCCTCTATAGATGAGTTTAAGTGACATATCTGCAAATACTTATTCCTTAATGTATAAGGAATGTAACTTTTAAAGGAAAGCTATTAAAAAATGGACATAATATAAGTATAGTACAATATTTAAACCATCCATAAAATTTAGTAATAATTTGAAGATATATTTTTCACTTCTCTAATTATTTAAATTATTTCCCTCATTTTACAATTTACCGTTATAACTCAATTTTTACGTCGATAAATTAATTTTTTGTAAAAAAATTAAATTGAACATATTACCTAATTTTTATATTCCAATTAAAAATATGAAAAATATTACATTAAATTAAATTACCAAAAGCAATAAAAATTAACTTTAAAAAAAATAATCATAAAATATTAAAATATTTTTTCCAGAAAAATATCTTCATAAACATTAAATGATTTTATTATTATTTATTATAAATTTATAATCATTCCATGGCCATTAATTCATTTTTTTAATTATATAAAAAATTAATTTTATTAAAAATATTATTTAAATTTTATAAAAGTACTTAAATTATAAAAATAGACATAATAATTATAATAATAATAAAATGAAATTTTAAAAATACAATTTATCACATTAATAATTGCCTATTGATAACATCCTAAATTATAGTTAAAAAATCCCTTAATACATATTAATAATCCCAAAGGATTAGATAATAAAAGGTGATTTTCACGGGTAGTAGTTCAAGAAGAATGGATCTTAAATTGATTTATATGAGCTAGAAGCCTTCCAATTGATGATTGCACATAAGCTGTACTTATTGAAGTTCCTCTTAGGGATGGTCAAGATAAAACCCCAATAATACTGCCACCTTTCCAATATTAAAAAAATTATCCTAATAAGTACAACTTCAAAGACTTGATGACATCACTTCTCCCTTTATATATAAATTTCATAATACGATTAATTTTTTTTATACATGTCGTATCAATAACAATATTATTAAGGTTATATCTCATGATTACATTAGATATGTATCCAATAAAATTTCAAATAACATTATAATAAAATAATTTATCCCATTAATTACTATTATATAATTTCTATCCTTATATGAGTGATTTTATGTGCCTAATGAAAATATATTCATAGAAATAATATATGCCCGATAACCTTATAGAGTCAAATTACCTTTTTTACATACTTATATATTTTCTTAAAAAAACTCAAAAATAATTCAACATATTTCCTTACTCATGATGTATTACATTTTTCTAATGTATTATTTTCTTTTTATAGTAATAATAAATGGTATTCTATTCATGGGAGGTTGTAAGGATGAATACTTCATGCTTGCTGCATTTTTATTCACTTGAGGTTCTATTCATCTTTTATTTTTCATAATAATTTTTTATTTATTTTTTCTATAACATTTTACTTTAGTGAAATAATAAATTGATTATTTTATATTAGTATTTATAGAATCCTGACTTTTTAATGGATAAAACATTCATTACATGGTACACAACTTAATAACACAAACAATATTTTAAGTTTTAGTTTCTTGGAAATTAGAAATTTAATACACAAAAAACATAGAAACTATTATAATACACTTGAAAGGATTCATCGTAGGTTCATATAATGTTAATTTTACTGTATCTAATATGATAGGAACATAAATCAAATGATAGGGGTGAACATAAATCCCAATTAAAGAATAAAAAAAGAGATATTTTTCATGTCAACACGAGGAATAACATTAGGGAATGATCATAAGAACATGAGGCATATCATAATATAAATATCATGAATCATAACATGGAAATGTGATTTCAACAAAAAATGAAACATTAATAAGTATATCACCATAGATTATCACCAAGGTGTCGTAAATCAAAATTACTATGTTTATTCACCAGGGTATCGTAAAAAATGTCATATCTAGAGATTAATTAATTAGCCAATGAATTAGAGTGATATTAGGGTGAAACCATCATATTTATTAATTATTATGTGAAATATTTATCATAATAAATCATTTCACTAATAACCCATGGAGAGTAAATAATAGGTTTCATATAAAATCATTATGCAAATAAGTGATTAAAGACTTGTACAATGCATAATTTTAAACCCATATAAAGGGAATGTGGGTTTTTACATGAAAATACATGAATCTATAAATTATATTTACATATATGTAAATTCCCATGGATAAGGAAGAGGTTTGGGTGTTCACAATGTAAGAATATTTAATGTAAGAGAGGTAAAATCAAGAAATGAATTTGGCAGCATGATAATATACAACATGGATTAAGGGAATTGTATAATGGGAGGTAACAAAGGTCCCAAATTGATAGAAAAATAATTTAGAAATAATGGGATAATAAAAAGGATACAAAAAGAAATTAATTCAACACATAGAAAACAAACCACACAATAGGTACTTGAACGGAAAGAGGAAATAGAGAAATCAATTACCTTAAAGAGTTGATTCCTAAAACTTGAGGATGGTTCCTTAAGGACTTAAGGATACATTAGAGGGACTCTATGGGAGGAAAAATGGAAAAAAATTCATCTATTATGGAATTTGAGGGAATAAGAATGTGGTATGGGTGGGTATTTATAGTAAAAGAGGAGGAATTGTTTAATAACTTCCAAATATAGGTATTGACATTCTAGGTTGTGGAAAATGAAAAACCATTTGCTTATCCATGATTTTTTCTCATAGTTATAACATTTGATACATGTTTCATAGTATTTTAATCTATTTTAAGTGGAATCCATACTTTAATATAAATTTGGACATGGAAAATTCATTTTCCACAAAATTTAGTTTTCAAAATCATAATTTCTATTTTAGACTCTCGAATGTAATTTTTAGGTTTAAAAATTTATTTATATCCATTAAATACATAATATTAATAAAATAAAATATTTTAGGTGTTGGATTATGTTTAATTAATTATTAAATCATTATATATATATATGAATTCATAAAAAATACCAAAAACACAAAACTGTATTTTTTATAATTCACTAAAAAATAAAGTATTTTAGAAATTTTTCAGAAACTCACCCAAACATAATTTTGATGTGCTGATTTCAAATATAATGTTCATTTTATCAAAAAGTGTTTTCTAAATTTGATAATATATATATTTAAATAAAAATCCTTTTTATTTGAAAAATAATAGTTTTTATGACATTGTCAAATTTCTAACACCTAAAAATTTCCCAGACTATTATAAATTTTTTATTTTATTTATGTTTAATTAAATAAATTATTAAAAAGATTTTTCAAGAAAACAAAAAATATATATAATATCTAAGTTTTTTATAAAAGTTTATAATTATGTTTTATCTATATTCTAATAATTTGTTTATCAAATTTATATTATATTCATGTGTTTTTATTGAATAAAATAATACTAAAAATGGGATGGGTGAAACCACTATTTATTTCATACAATGGAGAATTATAATTTTATGATACTAAGTTCTAGAGTCATAACACCTTATTACCCCTACATACACCCTAAGGGTAAGGTGTGAGATAATGGTAGTTTCATGAGGTTGCTCAGTTAACATTAACTTAGTGGTGGACCCCACTAACATAAACTTATACCGTAAACTACTTTTTTCAAGACTTAAATGATGAAGCACTACTTTTTCTTGGTCTAGGTTGAACCCCAGTGACACTACCTCCCTCCCATGTTTTGAAAAATGGGATTCAAAAGGAATGAATCTATTTTTTGAGGCCATCATTTCTTCTTTCTACCTTAATTATCATTTTTCATTACCTTTTATAATCACTAAATATAAAGTTAAAATTACTACCAATGGTCATAGCTCCCAACGGTCATGTTACTAATCCCAATGGTCATGTTATTATTACAATGATCATATTACCTATTATTAATACCTCTTCATTTCTATATATATTATTCACTATAATTCATCACAAGGTTCTATATTTTATCATTTTACTATATTTCAACTGGTTTACTAATGTTATATTTCTTTTATACATTAGTGCTCATGGGTGAAATAATTCTAGTAGATTATAAAGATCCAAATTTTCCCATTCCACATTTATTATTTTATATTTTTTCCCCATTGTAATGTTTTCCATTTTCCTGGGTTTAGTTGTCGACTAATGGAATGTTCTTCATTAATGAAATAATGTGTTGTTAATTTTTATATGTGTTGTATATGTATAATTCTATATAATATAAGACACAATTATTTTGGAAACAAATGTCACTAATAATGTTTGGGTCATTACATTCTTCCCCCTTAATAAATTTCATCCCCAAAATTTCAACTCAGATTCTCAGTTGATAATAAATGATGTTACTTCAGTCTCATTGTTTCCTTTGTTTCACACATGGACTCTTCATATTTATAGTTACTCTATAACACTTTTAAAATGTGAGTTTTCTTATTACATATAAATTTTTTTCTATAGTCTAAGAACTTCACAGGATGCTCCTAATAAGAGAGGACATTCTCCAGTTATTCCACCTCTAGATTTAGTATTTGATAGGGATCAGGTATATACTTCGTTATGAGTGATACATGGAACGCATCATGAACTTGGACCATGTTTGATTGATGTTCTAGTCTAGGGTCCACTAATACTATGTGATCAAAGATCTCGAATGGGCCAATGTAACTAAGGATACACATTCTTTTATTTTTAAACCACATAACTCTCTTCTATGGTGATATTTGAAGGAATAATTTGTCTCCAACATCAAACTCAAAATCCATTCAAAAATTATCATCATAGATCTCCTATAAAATCTGATTATCTTTTATATATTATTAGATGTATTTAACATCTCTTGTTATATCTTGAATAAGATCAGGTCCAAGTATCTTTCATTCAGAAAATTTATCCCAACAAGCAGGAGTTCTACTTGCTTCCCATATAGTGATTCATATCAAAAAAATATAATACTATAGTGTAATAAGTTGATTTATAAGAACTCAACTAATGGGAGATGCTTATCCCATGTACCTTTAAATTCCATTATCAAATATTGTATCATGTTTTTAAGTGAATTTATGGTCCATTCATATTTCCCTTTAATTTGGTGGAGATAGGTTGTACTGAAATTCAATTTAGTATTTAGAGCATGTTGAAGGATTATCAAGAATTTAGAAGTGAACCTCAGATCATGATCAGAAATGATTGAATATGGTATGCCATGTAGCCTCACCACTTCCATTATATATATCTTGGAAAGTTTTTCAAGAGATAAATCTTCCCAAATAGAGATGAAGTGGGCAACCTTGGTGATTCAAAACACTACAACCCATATCACATTATTCCCTTTTTATGTATTTAGAAGACCAATGAAAAATATGATGATGATGTTCTCCCATTTCCATGTGGTTATGGGAAAATTTTTTATCACCCCCTTGGACTTCTATTTCTCGGCTTTAACTTTCTATCCTACCATTCACTTAGAGGTATACTCAATTATCTCCTTCTTCATGTTTTCCCACAAAAGTGTTTTCAATGATTATGGTATATCTTGGTACTTCCAGGTTGGATGGAGAAAGATAATCTTTGTGTTTTCCCTAAGAGATATTTATTTGTCTCAGGTGATTGTAACAACCTGTCCCTTGGGGCCCATGTCGTGACTACCCCAAGCTTCCCTTCCATAAGCTACGGGATGGTGACTAGCACCGGAAAGGTGAAACCCAAAAATTAGAAGGCATTGCATTTAAAACTGTACACACACACTTCCAACCACATCCCAACAAAATTAAAGGGAGAAACAAGTATACCACTACAACTAAGTTGAGTGCAAGTACAATTGAAAGTAAGTGGGCTAGAATACAAACCCAACAAGGAACTGAAAACAGTAAAGTACAAAAGGAAACTCCAATGGACATCTGTGGAAAACCCCACCTGAAAGTGTGTGTGTGTATAGTCATCGGCACCTTCAAACCAGTGGTGTCGTGCTGATACTGCTTCCGTGGGCCACCGGTGAAGCTCCGATGGTCCGATTTTGTTCCCATCTACACCTACAGGCCTCCTGAGATGCCTCTTTCACTGTGTGGCCCTCAGTTTTTCCTTTCCGCCATGTTGATCAGTTGTCCCTGAACAACACATCAAAACTGATATCAGTGGAGGGTTTGAACCTTTTTTGGATCAGCCCGTGTCCTCCTCTTTAGCATTATATCATGAGAAGAAAATCAAAACAACACCAAGATAAATTTTTAACCCAAAACAAAACCCTGCAAGAACCTCCTGCAGATTCAAGAGAATCACGGATCAAACCGTTAGTTGGTTGATCCACGTTCATCATATTATTCAAGAACGAGGTATGATGAATCTTTAAACACTTAGAAAGATGAAATTCCCCTAACTTTAACTCGTTAGAAAACATTGTGGATAAGGGAGAAGAATCTGCATTCAAAGGTGTTTGTCGTTGTTCCAAGATCCCTAGATTGATTCCCCCAATGGTTGTCATTCATCCACTATTCTTCGATAGAGAGGAAAGTCTTCAGCATTTCATCAAAGGTTCCTCCTGTGGGTTTCCAATTCCCATGCCAAAGGTTTTATTAAATAAAATAAACCACACCACGTTTCATTCATTAATATGGTTCATTAATGCACCATTATTTTTTATCCATTAATCCCACCAGCATTGTAGTTAATAGTGAGAGGATCAAGTCATTAAATGAACATAATTTAACAACTGATATTACACAGTGGTTCTTCCAACTTCCACTCAACAGTGGAAGAAAAGAATAAAATAACCTTTTGTTATTTTTTTCCTAAAAGTCCAAAAAATAACTATTTTCATCCGACCCTTGCTGGTTACAGTTAAGCTTTTCCTAAGTGAATCTTGACGCTGTGAATCCAACAGTTCCCTCCAAATTTCAATCCGAGCACTGGTTCCAAATATAGAAATTCCTTCCCGCACATTTACTGGACGTACCTTTAAAAAAGTTCAAAAATAATCAACATTCACCATTAACCCATGCCAGTCGAGGTTGGGCTTCACCTAAGGGGAACATGCCCCAAAAAACTCCACAGTACTCTTGGATTTACAATCTAAGTTACTATTTAGAAGTTATAAGGATTTAACAATAAAATAATTGTTACTTAATTATTTTATTTACAGCAAAAAACTAACATCCACTATTGGCCCATGCTGGCCAATGTTAGGATGTGACTAAAGAAAGAATACACTCACGAGCTCAATGATGGTCTCATATTTTTAATCCAAGTCATTGTTCTTGAGTTATAAGTATTTGGAAAATAAAATAATTTTATTTAATCATTTTATTAACAGTTATGCCATTTTTGGGTTTTCTCACTAGAGGGATGTGCCGACTAAACTCAAGTCACACCTAGGGTAAACCCGCCATCCTGAACACAATGGTGCCCTCAGATTTTTTATTCGGGAACCCATTTAAGAGTTATTCCTATTTTTTAAGAAAACTGCTCAAGCATGCTATTTAAAGCTTAATATTTTTTGACGGATCATTCTGAGCACTCTAAGACTTGGAATCACGTGCCATAAAATTTTGTGGCCGTGAAATAATTCCATATAATTAAAAAAAATATACAGAAATTATGGGACATTACATTCTACCCACCTTTGGGATTTATGACCCCAAAAGCCAAAAAAAAGGCAAATCAAACAAGTGGTGGTACTGAGCATGAATCTAAGACTCCCACTCCCTTGTTCTCTCCTAGAGATTCATGTACTGCCACCAAGTGCACACCAGAGGAATCAACCATCTATGAAGGGCACACTCCTTTCAATCCCCTTTCTCCACCGAGAACTCCACAAACGTCACCCCATCGTCAATGTCCAGCTCGCCCTAGTCAATGATGTGCGATGGATCATGAATGTATCTCCTCAACTACGACACGTGGAAGTAATTTTACACCCATTGCATCTGTGGGGGAAGAGATAGGCGGTACACCACCTCAATAACTCTGATGAGGATCTGAAAAAGGTCTGATGAACCTTGAAGATAGCTTACTTCCCCGACCAAATCTCTGCAATCCCCATCGGGGTAATACCCAAAGGAAAACATGGTCTCCCTCCTTGAACTCCAAGGACCCCCTTCTCCTATCAATATAGGACTTCTATCTGCTTTGTGCAGTCGTCATTCACTCTTGGATGATATGCACCTTCTTGGTGGTAGTCTGTACTAAATCGCGACCCATGAGTGCTGACTCCCCTAGGTCTATCCAGCATAGGGGTGATTTGCAAGGCCGCCTGTATAAGGACTCAAATAGTTCCATGAAAAAAGTTTAGTGATAGTTAACATTGTACGTAAACTCCACCCATGGTTAGTGGTCCTCCCAACTATGACATAAATCTAGGACACAAGCATGAAGCATATCCTCCATGGTCTATATGGACTGATCCGTCTGACCTTATGTCTAGTGGTAAAAGCTATGCTCAATCGTGCTAGAACCCGATGCTCAACTTTCACATGCTAACAAATGAGGCATCATGAAACAAACTCTACTACCACTTACTTCATCCCTGACAACTAGTACTTACTTTGGAGGTCCTGGTATATCTTCGCCACACTAGGATGTACCACTAAAGGGGATGTAAGTGATTCCCTCAAAACCTCCTCTCGTAACGTCACTAGTACCATGGTTCATCCTCTTATAAGGATTATGTGCTTCCAATCTATCAAAAATCCATCAGGAGCATGTAATGAGGATATCTAAGTACATCAGGCTTCACAGTCAACATCCAGAAGTTGCACCTCCCCAACTCACTGAAGGAGTGGGGGAGTGATAGTCATAGATTGAAGGTAAGATTTTCTATCATCATCTATAAAGGATATCAGCATCATAGCTGGCTACTCTGTCACCTCACTCAGTAGTTGTAAAATAGTCCTCCTGCTGAGCGTGTCTGCCAACATGTACCCCTTCCTAGGAGTATAAACTACCTAAACATCATAGTCCTGGAGGAACTCCAACCATCACCATTGTCTCAACTATTGAAAATCTTATGGGCACCTTTCTATCCACATGAAAGGCTACCCCCTTTAACTAATTTATGTGTCCATCGACCCTTTAGTAGTGGTTACTCATTCTCTACGAACACTTGGTTAAAGTTTGGGTAATCCACACATATCCTTGAACAATGGGTCTTACTAAACCATTCCTATACAAGTTCTCTAACTATACTCTCATCTCTCAGAGCTCTGTAGTATCCATCCGATATGCAGTTGTAGATATTTGTGTTGTCCCTGGGTATAATCCATTGTAGAAATCCCTCCCCATGTGAGGTATTAATCTTGGAAATGTCTTTTGAAAGGATTTTACCGCACTCTTACACTACTATTGGGAACTGAAAACTCAAAAGACATCCTTCCATGAGGGTAAGGATGGATGACTCAAGAGTGATCGGTTGCACCCTCCTATGCATGAATTTATCATGTACTACCTGGGTTTCCTTTTTTTTTCTGACCAAGAAAAACCCCATTCCAATGCTGCAAATATAACACATTCTTTTTCCTAAAATAGTCAATTTGGGCATAAACTATGGATGAATAGTCCATACCCAAACTAACGTCGTAAGAACCCGACACTGCCACTAAGAGGTTCAAACCAAAACTCTCACCTTAAGGGTCATATCACACTATCGTCATAAGTGTGATTATCAAGTATCCTCCCATAGGTATCTCCAAACGTAAGGGTCAAGTCAATGGTTTAACTGGAAACTCTAGTTCTTGAACAAGATTCATGACAAGAAGGAATGATTAGTACCTATGTCTATTAATACGACAACTAGTTGTAGTCACATACCATACCTAGAATCACTCCTGGATCCCTTGGGTCACACTCCTTGACCACATGTAGCTACTTCCTTCCCCTATTCTCCAGCTCCCTGATCTTGGTGGGGACCACATTGGGGTGGTGGTTGCAACATTTCAAAATGTATACCACATCCTACTACTATCCTAGATCCCCTTCCACATTTTCTGCCCTAGATATTCATCTATACCAATCACTTCTTCTTTCTGAAAAATTTTATACATCCATGTCTCTGAGACTGGCCTATGTTTCTTTCTTTACCACAGCTGACATTCACTAGTTGTATCTGCTCAGCCAAAGAATTTTCAACCACAATGGTTCTCTCTAACACCCTAACATAATTAGGAATGCATCGAGGAATAGTGCTGGCTCGGATGGCCCTCAACACATCTCACTTAGAGGTATGATCCCTAAAGAACTAGTAATATCGTATTCACCATGTACCTAGAATGGTCGGTATACCTCAATGAATACTCAGTTATCGAAATTTCATCCTGTCGAAACTGTAGAAGCTCTTGGGAACACAAACCCCATATCTTTTTTACATCAAGAGACCCTCATATTGTAGGAAGGTTCCCAAGTTCTATCCATGGAAAAGTATCCTCATCATAAGATAGGGATAATCTAAACCCTACCATCGCCCTACTGAGCCACGTATAATGCTCACTACCTGGACCGCCATCTGATCTAATGGTACCCTGACTAGATGGAAACCCAGTCACCACCTCAGGCCAGTCCTTAGACGCCTGTGAGTTGGGCTCACCTCGAAACCCGAGGGGTATTTGTCACTGAAAATCGTATAAGGAATTAAGACTATATGTTTCCTCTACAAGTAGTGCATGTAGTAACTTCTGACCAACATGAAGTGGTATCACTGGGAAACTACCCGAAGTTACCATCTCGGGCAACAGTCCTTGTACTGAAGCCTCAACACTTTGTGAACCATCCTCATTGTCACGCATTGGAATCCTGGATGGCTGTCTGTGTGGAGGCATCTTGAAAGAGTATCAAGATTAACCACAGTCATTAAGTTATACCTGGTGAGATGACTCAAAAGCAATCAAGAGAAAAACATTTTCAAAACACATGAAACACTTGTTTTCACATATAATGTTGGAAATTAGAATTCAGAGTCCTAGTGTATGGATACATCGGCCACCACACAAACACTGGACTTCGTGGACTGAAATCCGAACTCAAGACACATAACACTATTTCCCCCATTGAACATAAAAACTATTAGTTCTTCTGGTAGAACTGAATTCTCTTTGATACCACTTTGTTACGACCCGTCCCCCAGGGCCCATGCTGTGACTACCCCAAGCCTGCCTTCTATAGGCCAGGGGCTGGTGACTAGCACTGGAAAGGTGAAACCCAAAAATAGGAATGCATTTCCTTTAAACCTATACACACACATGTCCAACCACATCTCAACACACTAAAAGATAGAAACAAGTATACCACCAAAACAAGGTTGAGTGAAAGTACAAGTTAAAGTAAGTAACCAAGAATACAAACCCAACATGGAACTGAAAATAGTAAAGTGCAAAAGGAAACTTCGATGGCCATCTGCAGAAAACCCCACCTGATCATGAGAGTAGAGAATCTACTGGAATCCAAAGTAGTATGTCCTTCCCACCTATTCCTACTGGTCTCTACCTGGTCCTAGGCCACCAAGTCCACTTTTGTAGTGTTCATTTGTCTCGTCCCCCCCGAGCACCTTTGTTGAAACATTGAATGTATGAACCAGACACAACATGTGTGGGCGAAGCCCGTGTAGGGGTGAGTATAACAATACTCAATAGGGACTCCAAGACCCCTAATGGTCTCTTGGTAAACCATGAAGAAAAACACCATAAAGAAAAATACCCTAGAGGTAAAACCACTAAGAAAGACCTCAACCACATAGTATAAAGTAAAATATGAAACTCACACCAGGTATATAACTTAAAGAACATAAATAATGACGATTAGTCATAAATATAAATCATATTATTCCATTTATAAGTTCCAATACTTACCAAGAAGAAGTCATTCTATTTTCGATCCACATAGGGTCATAAGTCACTTATCCACATAGGGTCGTATGTTGTTGATCCACACAAGGTCATAAGTCGCCGATCCATGACAGGTCGCTCTAAGGCTGGTCCTCATCGGGTCACACTACTGCTAATCCACATAGGGTTGTAAGTCGTCGATCCACACATGGTCATAGGTTGATGATCCACAATGGGCTCCTATAAGGTTGGTCCTCATTAGGTCTCACTAGTGTTGATCCACATAGGGTTGTAAGTCGTCGATCCATAGAGGGTTGTAAGTCGTTGATCTACATGGGGTCGTAAGTCTCTAATCCACAACAGGATTCTCTAAGGATGGTTCTTGTCAAGTCGCGCTACTTCTGATCCACACAGGGTCGTTCTGATGCCGATCCACAAAGGGTCTCTCTTCACTTGAAAACAAGCCACAGGATTCCCACACTTGGTGCACTTGGGTTCCGTAGATTCTGCTCCTCAAGCCATAGGTCATACCTCAACTATAAAAAAATTCCATGAAGAAGTAACCTAAATAACCATCACGTCATAAGGGTTCTAAATCAATAGACGACGCGTCAATCAGATGCCTCGTATGTAAGTTATATGCATTTTAGTACCGAGGGTCCGGTTGTATTAGAGTTCGATCCAACCTATCCATACTCCAACTTTCTCCAAGAACCAAGTGGAGTATCTCAAAAGGACCTCCTTGTCCTAAGTGTTCAAGCATCACATACGGTTCATCAAATGGATGTTTGGTTTAGAAGTTATGACTCTTTAAGTGAAACTGAGTCAAAATGGGTCCGGGTTTGGTCCGACCGGGTCGGGCCGACCCAAACCGACCCATCCCAGGCCCGACCCAGATCTGAATTGACCCAGGATGATCTGACCCTATTGGAACAACCTAAACCAATTGGGGTGATGGCTTGGGCTACTGGGCTGCAGGACTGGCCCAACCCACCAGCTGGTGCGGGGTCCGCTCTCCTCTCGAACGGACCATGTCAGTTCGGGTTCTCCAACAGGTGGTGCCAGGATGGAGTTGTCCCTACAGATGACTGGTCTAATGTACTGGTCTTGGGAGGGACCTGTGTACATAGGTCCTCCACCACCATGGCCGGAGCCGCGACACCTCCTCCATGACGCACCACCACGTTGCGCCACCCGCCTTCAACACGGTCAATAATGGATGGCTGCCCCCTTTCCGCCTCAACATTTGTGGGCGCCACCACGCTCTCGCAGCTGGTGAGAGTTGGCCACCGTCGTTGGTCGCCGGTGCTGCCACACCAGTTGTGCCACATCGGTGGTGCTTCCTGCGGGCCATCGGTGAAGCTCTGGAGGTCCGATTTCATTCCTTTCAACACCTACAGACCTCCCAGGATGCCACCTTCACTGCATGGCCCTCGGTTTTGCTTTTTCACCCTATTTCTTGGTCTCCCATGAGGAACACATCAAAATTGAGATCGAAGGAGGGTCCATTCCATGTTTATATCGGCCGACACCGTCCGCGTTAGAGTTATATCATGATAAGAATATCAAAACAAAACTAGGATAAAGTTTTAACCCAAAACAAAACCCCGTAAAAACCTCCCGCAGATTCAGGCAAATCGTGGATCAACCCATTAGTCGGTTGATCGGTATTCATCATATTATTCAAGAATAAGGTATGTTGAATCTTTAAAAACTTAGAAATATTAAATTCCCCTACCTTGAACTCGTTGGAAAATGATGCGGATAAGGGAGAAAAATCCGCAATCGAAGGTGTTTGTCATTGTTCGTCGATCCCCATATCGATTCCCCTAACAGTCATCGTTCATTCACCGATCTTTGTTGGAGAGGAAATTTGTCGGTGTTTCATCAGGGTTTCCTCCTGTTAGTCTCAAATTACCATGCCAAAGGTTTGATTAAATAAAAGAAACTACACCATGTTGTGTTCATTAATATGGTTCATTAATGAACCATAATTAGTTATCCATTAATCCCACTAGCGTTTCGGTTACACAATAAAAGGATCAAGTCATTAAATGAACCTAATTTAATTACTGATTTTACATAGCGGTTCCACCAACTTCCACTCAATGGTGGAAGAAAAAGAATAAAACAACCTTGAGTTATTTTATTATTATTTTTTCTAAAAGTTCAAAAATTAACTTTTTTTTTCATCTGACCCTTGCCGGTTGAAGTTATGCTTCTCCTCAGTGAATCCTGGTGCTACGAATCCAATGGTTCCCTCAAAATTTCAATATGAGCACCAGTTCAGAAGATAGAAATTCTCGACCACACATTTACTGAACGTACCATAAAAAATGTTCAAAAATAATTAACATTCACCCTTGAACCCGCACCGGTCGAGGTTAGGCTTCGCCTAGGGGGAACATGTCCCAAAAAACTCAATGGTACTCTCATATTTTCAATCCGAGTTACCAATTAGAAGTTATAAGGATTTCACAATAAAATAATTGTTACTTATTCATTTTATTTATGGCCAAAAAATAACTCCCACTGTTAGCCCACGCCATCAAATGTTAGGATATTCATAAGGAAATAATACCCTCAAGAGCTCAATGGTGGTCTCATATTTTTAATCTGAGTCACTGTTCATGATTTATAAGAATTTGGAAAATAAAAAAAAATTATTTTATTATTTTATTTACAATTATACCATTTTTGGGTTTTCTCACTGGAGGCCCATGCCGACTAAATTTAAGTCGTTCCTAGGGTAAAACCACTATCTTGAACACAACGATTCCCTCAGATTTCTGATCCGGGAACCCATTTAAGAGTTATACCAATTTTTTAGGAAAACTGATCACATGTGCTATTTAAATCTTAACATTTTTCAATGGATCATTTCAGGCACTCTGGGACTCAGAATCACGTGCCATAAAATTTCACAGCCTCAAAATAATTCTATATATTTAAAATATACCTATATAGAAATTCTAGGACATTACACTGATGAAGTCACACAAATTCTAGTTTCAAAATGAATGACACCATCTTCATCAATGTGGAATTCTTGAATCTTTGCAAGGACCCAACCATAAAAATTTCAAATTTTAGTGACTTTCAAATAGAATTAAAATTATTTCATTCTCAAAGATCTTTTAGGTTATTTTTATTAGAGAGTTATGTTATAAATCTTATGTAATAAACCCATATATATATATAATGGGGAAACTTCTAATCAGTATGATTTTTCCCATAATTTAAAACTTTTAAAATGAAACATGTTTTCTTTTCATGAAAAATCTTCACAACTTTAAAATTTACTTATTATTTTACCCTACCCATCTTTAAACTCTATTATTTTTTTAAAAATATGTGATGTGAACAAAAATATCAATAATGGACATAAAAATAATGAAGGAAACCATTATTCTATGAATACTTATAAAAATTTCCCTTTTCAAAATAAAATTTGGGCTCAACATAAACATTTTATTACATAGGAAATCACCTTATCCACCCATATATTTTCATAAAATATTTCATAAAAATATTGATAGAAAAATAAATCTCATAATTTTTTTTTGAAATCATGAAATTCTCATAATAAATTTTCCACAAAGTTATAATTTTCAAACTTATGAATTATTATATACTTTTATTTAAACATATGATCATTAACTTACCTTGAGAAATCATAATATTCCTATAAAAAAACACTATGATAAACTGACCAAATTATGGAGGTTTAGACCGTCTCAATATGGTTCTGCGATGGTTTCATAAAACCACTGCTAAAACTGGTGTGGGAATCTAATACGAGTTAGTTTATTCCATTTTGAAGTGGTTTCTAGGAAGTGTTGTAGACATAATATTTAGCATATATTTTAATTGTTTTAGTAGTGTTTTTTAGTTGGAAAATATGGTGATTATTTAGCGGTAGTTTAAATCACTGCTATATGTTGATTTGAAAATAAAAACCAGCAGTATATTCTATAGCCCCATTACCTAAAAAAATAGTTGCAGAGCACATATAAGACAAGGTGTGTAAACATAAAATATAATTGTAACTAAATATGTCATGGGAATCTATATTTCAAATTATAAAATCACACATGATACATGAACAAACTCCCTCTTTCCATATTTTTATGAAACATCAAAAACACCACTAATCAATGTCTGTTGATGAACACTGCTCATCACCCTTTCCATCATTGTCTTTACATCCTTCTACTGACACCTATAAGACAATTATATTGAAAATAAAATAATATTGTATATTTATATTTAAACTTAAAACCAATAAATTTTTTTGAACTAAAATATTTTTAAATTTTGTGATTTAACTACTCACCACCAGTCGGGACCCCATAGAAATCAAATGGGACAACTATCTTTAGTCTGGTCAGATTCCATACATTGAACATTTTATATTTGTCTTTGTAGTAGTATTCTATCCATCTTTTATAAAAAAAATATTTAGTATTATAAAAAATATGAATAAATTTAATCATATTAATTTTGTTACCTATTATAGTGACCCTCCAATATCTCCATGAAGAAGTAGGAGTGACGCCCTGCTCCCTCACTACTGAGGCTGCTGAATGGGAAGGTGATCATTGAGATAATGATGGGATGCTAATGGAGGGTTTGAGAGAGAGTGGAGGGGGAAAGTGGATGGTGTCTCATATGCTGTAGGGAGTGAGACAGATGGATCATCATCTGTCGGTGTGGTCGATGGAACATCGACTGATTGTCGATTGGAAGTATACTACTTCCTCCTTGGAGTTATTGTCATTTAATCAAATAAAATTAATTTCAAAAAATATAATTCAAACAAAATCATGTAAAAAAATTAATAGAAATGATAACATATGAAAAATACTAACAAACAATGTTGTCATGACCCGCCTTCACCAAAAGGAGGGAAGAGTCAGCAGATTGCTAGGCCCTTCCTTCCTTAAGTTGAAGGAGAGATAATGACCCCCGAGACCTGCCTTAAATAGGTCCCGGAGTGGCGACAAGCACCAAGGGTATAGAAATTTCTCACAAATGGAAGGCATTACCCCTTTTTTTTATATGATCGGGAGATAAGATGATGAAACCCAACAACACCAAGGTAAAAGAAAAGTAAAAACAAAAGTAAACCATTCCCACATGCATGTTTCAAAAGTAAAAACCACAAAGTACAAAAGGTGACTACAAAGGTAAGTAACAAAGAAGAAAAGCAACAAATGCAACTGCCCCAAAGGTCTGGGTTAGTATGGTCCCGCGCGATCCCCAAAGTCCTCCTGGAAACCTGAAAGCAGTTTTATATACGTAGGGTGAGCAAACAAGTACACTCAGTAGGGAAAACCAAAGACTCTCGTGCACAAGTGGGGGAACATGCTAAAGTCCCGTGAGAGAAGGAGTAAACCAAATGCCTATCAAGGTAAAATATCCACCCAAGCCTCACCAGGGCACACTCCCCAAATAACGCAAATCAAGTAATATATTTAATAGGAGAAAATCGATGTTTGGGTACCCCGAACCACTTTCCCACTGGTTATTGAGACATCCTACGCATCAAACTAATCCCGCCATTCTCACCGCAGTCCCACTGCCACACCCGCCCGCACACACCTGGGCCACAACCACATGCAGTCCCACTGCCGAAATCCCGCCCGCACACACCTGGGCCTCAACCGCACACAGTCCCACTGCTGAATCCCGCTCGCACACACCTGGGCCACAACTGTCACATGTAACCACGCCTGTAAACACCTAGGCCAGAACAACCACCACCACGCCCGAAGAAACCCGGGCTAGAAAATCCACTGCCACACCTGAAGACACCTAGGCCTCATCCCGAAGGCAATTGGGAAACCACCTGCCGTACACACCTGGCCAACCACTACACCACCCCGCCCGAAGGTTCTTGGGCTAATAATGGACCTCAGGCCATCACAGCCTGCCCGAAGATACTTGGGCTATCCGGGAAATGGTGCATAAATGGAGCTAATAACCAGCCACCAAGAATGGTGTTGGGAAAACCACCCTCCCCCATGAAATGGGGGTGTTCGGAACTAAGTTCTCAACTTGGGTGGGGCGCGAATAAGAAACACAAAACTACAAATATATAAGTATAGGTAACAAGAACTCACCCAAAGTTCATTTTTTTCTTCAGCCAGCCTAAGAACACGACAACACTCAAGTCTGAGTCAGAACTCGCGTCAACCAAAACCCATTTATCCCATTATTGTTTCATGTTCAGTAACAATGTTCAAATAAGTTTATGCACTACTGGTAAACTAAACCATAAGCATAACCAAGTATAGTAACCAGTCAAGCATCAACCATAACACCCACACCCGGTTCTTAACAACAGAGGATCCCACCCCAATTTTTGATATAAACAAGTACCCACCCGGTCTTAAAACTCACAACCACCGAATCCAGACCAATAGTGGATCCCATCCCCAAATTCACACAACCACCAAGAGTATAAAGACATGGGACCCCATCCCCTCCCATGTCTCTAGCAATCGGCCCGAAAAGAAAACAACCAACTACCACCATCAACACAAGTCAAGGTCATGCCGGTATTTTCAGATTTAAACGAATTAACACACTCCATGATTTAAAATTTTGTGTGTTTTAACCAGGGGTTATCACAGAAGGAAAGATCCTGGTGCCTTAATTTATTTAGCTGGATATACGTGATTAACCAATTAATTTTCACAGCAGGAGTTTACAACCACAACAAGCCATTTAAAACATCAGCAGTGGTTCATTAGTGCACAAACAACGACCACCAACGGCCTAGATTTTCAGAAGGCATAAGCCAGCACAACTCAACAAGATGGTCATAGAAGAAATAACATCAAAATATAAGACAACATCAATGATCACAGCCCCCTCTTCATTCTTTACAGGATTCATTCATTATCTTTAATTAGGTCTCGTTTATCCAATTCTACAGAATCAAAATCATTCCCACTCCGCATGATACATAAAAGAGAGAGGAAAGGAGAAATTACCTACTTGTTTGATCGACGATCGATGCTTAGGCCGGGCGCGGAACTTTACGGATAACGATGTGGCATGACCGATTCACCAGAAGCTGTTTGTGAAAATCCACGATCAGGGAACAGAGAAACCACGACTAACCCTTAGTTTATAAGAGTCGCAGACAGTTGAGGTGAAAACACGAAACCGCGTAAGGCGTGGGGGTCGTGGGTTGACCACGTGGCTCTACTCATCATTAAAGGGGGTCGGGTGGTTTAAACTGACTCATGAATTGATTAAGTATTTAATTAAAACTCTTATGTGCGTTACGGGCCTTTAAAATGAGTCAGAATAGGGTTTGAAACCCTATTTGTGCAAAAGGAGCGCTATTGGAAACAACTCGACAAGGTCGGGCGACGCCGATCGGTCCCACCGATCGGTCGGATTTTGGCAAAGGGAAGGACCAAGAGAGTCTGGGTCATCACATCAGATACCTCTCAAACTATTCTCATCCTCGAGAATTCAAACAACCCAGAAGGGAAGGGCGGGTCCGAACGACTACCCTGAAAGATACCTCTCAAGAGTGAACCTCATCGTTAACTAAGAACACCTTCCTGTCACGAACCAAGAAACATACCATGCCAAACTACCTGGGCATGTGGGTTGGGGAGTCTCCTCCCCCATGTCAATATATTATCCGCTTTGGGCGGCACTGACTCGCCCGCACGGGTTTAATCGCATCCACCTTAATGCGTCTTGATTAGGGGTTGGGTTCTCTCCTTCCCTACAGCCGGGGCTTTTCACACACAAGCAGAGGAAAGAAAACCAGTACATTTCATAGCCAAAAGACAAAACGTTCTACCACAACAGGTACAATAAGGAACAAAACTCAAAACAACTCCGGGTACTGGGTACGCATCTGTGCTTCCCTCTCCCACGTACTTTCCTCAAGCCCACCATGTCTCCACAACACACGAACCAAGGGGATGGTTCGCCCGCGAAGCACCTTCTCCTTGCGATCCTCAATCATCACTGGTCTCTCCACAAAGGTCACGTCATCCTCGATGTCCAGCTCTCCCCAATCAAGGACGTTTGAATCGTCGTGCAGATACCGACGAATTTGGGACACATGAAAGACATCATGTATCCTTAGTAGCGGCGGTGGAAACGCTAGCTGGTAAGCCACTTTGCCGACCCGCCGCAACAATTGGAAGGGTCCGATGAACCTGGGAGAAAGCTTACTCCCCTTTCCGAACCTCCACTTCCCACGCTGAGGGGAGACCTTCAAGAACACGTGGTCTCCAACCTCAAACTCCAAGGGCCTCCTCCTGGTATCAGCATACGACTTCTGTCGGTCCTAGGCCTCTTTCATCCTTTCCCGTATGAGCTGAACCTTCTCTGTCGTGCTCTGCACCACCTCCGGGCCAAGGATGCCTACCTCTCCTACTTCGGTCCAACACACAGGTGAACGACATGGCCTCCCGTACACAGCTTCAAACGGGGCCATACCGATGGTAGAGTGGTGGTTATTATTGTAGGCGAACTCTACCAGGGGAAAGTGTCGTACCAATGATCCTCCTGAGTCCAGAACACATGCCCATAGCATATCCTCCAAGGTCTGGATGGTGCGCTCTGTTTGTTCATCTGTCTGGGGATGGAAAGCAGTGTTTAGGTGTAACTGGGTGCCAAACGCATGCTGAAATCCTCTCCAGACTCGTGAGGTAAACTATGCATCTCTATCCGAGACTATAGACCTCGAAACTCCATGAAACCGCACCACCTAATCCATGTACTTTCGTGCCAAAGCATCCACAGTACTCGACTCCCTGATCGCAAGAAAGTGAGATGATTTCGTCAACCTGTCCACTACCACCCAGATGGCATCGTATCTCCCTTGGGCCTCGGGTAGTCCCATGACGAAATCCATCGAGATGTCATCCCACTTCCACTCGGGGACATCTAGGGGCTGCAGTAGGCCGTCGGGAACTCGGTGTTCAGCCTTCACTTGCTAACACACTAAGCACTTGGCCACAAACTCTGCCGTCGCTCGCTTAACTCCGGGCCACCAAAACTGCCTCTTCAAACCCTGGTAGATCTTGGAAACTCCTGGGTGTACCTCCAGGGGTGAGTTGTGGAACTCACTGAGAACCTTTCCGCGCATCGCCTCTGGGACAAACAACCTCTTCTGGAAAAACATCTGGTTCTGACCATCCTCTGCCCATCCTTCCGGAGCATTGCCCTGGTAAACTTGGTCACACATCACTTCGCACTCTAGGTCTCCCCACTGAGACTCCTCTACTTGCTAAAACAGGGATGACTGCACTGTCATTTGATATAGGTAGCCTCTACCGCTATCCATCTTCGCGTCCAAGTGTAAGGAAGCCAACTCCTCCATCGCCTTTCAGGTGTCCGCTGACTCTCGGACCGCATCCTTCTGCGTCCTCCTACTCAAGGCATCGACCACCACATTTCCCTTTCCCTCAGTATAAGAGACCTCAAAGTTGTAATCCTGGAGGAACTCCACCCATCTCCACTGTCGCAAGTTTAAGTCCCGCTGGGAGAAGATATAACTTAAGCTTTTGTGATCCGTGAAGACCACAAAGCGTTCCCTGATGAGGTACTGTCACCATAACTTTAGCGCAAAAATGACCGCTGCATGCTCCAGGTCGTGGGTGGCGTAATTATGATCATGGGGGTGTAGCTGACTGGACCCATAAGAGATCACCCCTTGTCGCTGCATCAACACGCATCCCAGGCCCTTTCCTGAAGCATCACAGAACACCTCATAGGCCACCCCTTCTTCTGGAAATCTCAGCACTGGGGCACTGACCAACTTTTGCTTCAGATAGCTGAAGGCTGACTGGCACTGCTCACTCCATACAAAAGCCTGGTCCTTCTTGGTCAGAGTTGTCAAAGGGGCTGCTACTTGAGAGAAGTTGGGTACGAATCTCTTGTAGTAACCTGCCAGCCCGAGGAAACTTCGGACTTCCACCACATTCTTGGGTGCTTCCCAAGAAACAACTGCCTCAACATTTGATGGGTCGACCGCTACCCCCTTCTCAGACACTACGTGCCCGAGGAAGTGCACTTCTCGTGTCCAGAACTTGCATTTTGACAACTTCCCATAGAGATGGTGTTGTCGGAGGACCTCCAAAACTGTCCTCAGGTGCTCTGCATGGTCCTCCTCTGATCTATAGTAGACTAGGATGTCGTCGATGATCACAACTACGAACCGATCTAGGTACTCCCGGAAGGTGGAGTTCATAAGTCCCATGAACACAGCCGGGGCGTTCGTAACACCGAAGGGCATGAATACGAACTCGAAGTGTCCATAGCTGCACCTGAACGTTGTCTTCGGGATGTCGCTCTCTTTCACCCTCAGCTGGTGGTACCCAGACCGTAGGTCGATCTTCGAGAACCATCCTTCCCCTTTCAGCTGGTCGAAAAGATCATCTATTCTCGGAAGAGGGTAGCGATTCTTGATCGTTACCTGATTCAGCCTCCTGTAGTCTATAAAAAATCTGAGGCCACCATCTGCCTTCTTTGCAAACAAGACCGGAGCACCCCACGATGACGCACTCGGTCAAACATAACCACTCTTCATCAGATCGTCAATCTGTATCCGCAACTCCCGTAGCTCCGAAGGAGCCATCCGGTAAGGAGCCATCGAGATCGGACGAGCACCGGGCTGCAGGTCTATCCCGAACTTGATATCACTTCGAGGGGGTACAGTCGTCACCTCCTCAGTAAAGATGTCCATAAACTCACGGATGATCAATGGCACTTCCACCATCTCAGCATCTACTGATTCCACTGTCAGGTCGGTCAACAAGGAGAGGAGAGGTTACTCTCTCCTGTTTCCCTTCAGACTGCTCCGCTCGTCGGTGAAGGTAACATGCCGGCCATCCATGTCTGATAACACCACCCTTCTTCGAAAACATTCGATGATGGAACACACAGAAAATAGCCAGTCGATGCCTAGGATGACATCGTATGGCTGAATCTGTAGTAGAAGAAGATCCCTAACCGAATGATGTGGCCCTATCATCAGTCTACATCCCCGACAAACGAACAACAAGTCGGTCTGACCTCCGACTGGTGTGCTCAACACCAGGGGCACTGGAAGTCTCTCGGCATCTAGGCCCAAGGCACGGGCTAGACTAGGTGAAAAAAAGGAGTGCGAAGCTCCGATATCGAACAAATCACGAGCAAGAGTGCTAAACAGACTGATCGTACCTCGAACAACCTCTGGCCCTGCTGGAACTGTTGCCTCTGCGGAATGTAACTGTCCACGCCCAGCTCCCCTGCCCCTCGACTGTCGGCCACCTCCCCGACCATGCCCTGGTAGAGGTCCCTGTGGAGCACCCTCAGGTCAGCCTCCTCCTCCTACGTCTGGCCTCGGAGGAGCGGGAACTTGTTGTCCCTGCTGCTGCTGCTGGAAAGGTCTGGCTGGAAGCTGCTGCTGGGGCGGGTGCTGGGGATGACTGCCACTGCTGTACTACACCCAGTCGGGGCACTGACTCTGGAGATGTCCAGGGCTCCCACAGATGAAGCACCGCGGTCCCGGGCCCGAAGGAAAAGGGCAAGGGCCGGGGGATCGGAACTGAAACTACTGCGGTCTGCTCCCTGCGGGTCGGAACCTGGAGGGTCCTGACGCTGGAGTCCTGGTGCTAATGGCCTTTCCCTTTGATGGTCCCAGCTGGATCCCCTCTCGTGACACTCCTCCTAGAGCATGCATCCTCTCCACCACTTCGGCCTTCTTCTGGATGTCCATGTACGTCGGCAGGGTAAAGGGGGTAACAGCATACTGGAGGGAGGGCCAAAGCGCCTCCTCCAAACGTCTTACCTGAGACTCCTCGTCGGGAAAGAGGTCCGAAGAAAAACGTAGGAGGTCCTTGAACTTGATCCCTAGCTCCCTCACGGACATACTCCCCTGCTGGAGGGAGAGTATTTCCTGCCTCTTTTCTTCCTTCATCATCAAGGAGAGGAATTTCGCCCAGAACTCCCTCTCGAAATCTGCCCAAGCCACTTCAGACTCTCTCCTCTCCCCCAGGTAAAGCATCCACCACTGATGTGCCACTCCCTTCATCTGGATAACGGCCAGAGGAACCCAGTACTCGGTCAGGGCCCGAATCAGGCTGAAGGCTATAACTAGCTCCTCTAGCCAGCCTTCCGTCTTCATATCAGAGGTGCTGCCCTCATACTTCTCGAGGGCCTGTCGCTGGAAGGCCCAAAGAGTCTTCTGCCACTGGTCTCCCTCTTCCTCTCGATCATCTCTCTTCCGATCGACCAAAGTAGTCTCCAGGGCCTCGATCGCATGTACCACACGTGGTCGCCTTTTCAGGTGCCATAACTGCAAGGTAAACAAGGAATGTCTAATACCAAGTAGTGCAGAATATCGTTCTTAGAACTTCTTAAGATTTTAGTTTATTCTTAATTACCAAGAAATCCCAGAAACACAAGAACACAAGTCATTTATGATGCATGTACCTTTCCTAGGGTCTCTACCCTGCAATTAGTGTGGTCTCACTTGGTCGTTCGGTAGGTCCAGAGTTCTTGCATCAGATCACGGGGGGCCCTAAAATCCCGTGTCCTAGCCGGTCTTCCCTGGCCTAATTCACACGCCAAGGTCACCTAACACTGTTTCCCGACCATCCCATGCAATCCTCACTGTTCCTAACTCCAGACTCCATCCAATCTCTCAACCATCATCTCTGATACCATTCTGTCATGAACTGCCTTCACCAAAAGGAGGGAAGAGTCAATAGATTGCCAGGCCCTTCCTTAAGTTGAAGGAGAGATAATGACCCCCGAGACCCGCCTTCAATAGGTCCCGGAGTGGCGACTAGCACCAAGGGTATAGAAATTTCTCCCAAATGGAAGGCATTACCCCTTTTTGTTTTATAGGATCGGGAGATAAGATAATGAAACCCAACAACACCAAGGTAAAAGAAAAGTAAAACCAAAAGTAAACCATTCCCACATGCATGTTTCAAAAGTAAAAACCACAACGTACAAAAGGTGACTACAAAGGTAAGTACCAAAGAAGAAAAGAAACAACTGCAACTGCCCTAAAGGTCCCAGCTAGTATGGTCCCGCGCGATCCCCGAAGTCCTCCTGGAAACCTGAAAGCATTTTTATATACGTAGGGTGAGCATACAAGTACACTCAGTAGGGAAAACCAAAGACTCTCGTGCACAAGTGGGGGAACGTGCTAAAGTCCCATGAGAGAAGGAGTAAACCAAATGCCTATCAAGGTAAAATATCCACCCAATCCTCACCAGGGAACACTCCCCAAATAACGCAAATCAAGTAATATATATAATAGGAGCACATCGATGTTTGGGTACCCCACGCCACTTTCCCACTGGTTATTGAGACATCCTATGCATCGGACCAATCCCGCCATTCTCACCGCAGTCCCACTGCCACACCCGCCCGCACACACCTGGGCTACAACCACACGCGGTCCCACTGCCGAAATCCCGCCCGCACACACCTGGGCCTCAACCGCACGCAGTCCCACTGCTGAATCCTGCCCGCACACACCTGGTCCACAACTGCCACATGTAACCACGCCTGCAAACACCTAGGCCAGAACAACCACCACCACGCCCGAAGACACCTAGGCTAGAAAATCCACTGCCACGCCCGAAGACACCTGGGCCTCATCCTGAAGACACTTGGAAAACCACCTGCCGCACACACCTGGCCAACCACCACACCACCCCGCCCGAAGGTTCTTGGGATAATAATGGACCTCAGGCCATCACAGCTTGCCTGAAGATACTTGGGATATCCGGTAAAGGGAGTAGAAAAGGAGCTAATAACCAGCCACCAAGAATGGTGTTGGGAAAAACACCCTCCCCCATGAAATGAGGGTGTTCGGAACTAAGTGCTCAACTTGGGTGGGGCGCAAATAAGAAACAAAAAACTTCAAATATATAAGTATAGGTAACAAGAACTCACCCAAAGTTCAGGTTTTTCTTCAGCCAGCCTAAGAACACGACAACACTCAAGTCTGAGTCACAACTCGCGTCAACAAAAACCCATTTATCCCATTCTTGTTTCATGTTCAGTAACAATGTTCAAATAAGTTTATGCACTACTGGGCAACTAAACCATAAGCATAACCAAGGAAAGTAACCATTCAAGCATCAACCATAACACCCACACTTGGTTCTTAACAACAGAGGATCCCACCCCAATTTGTGATATAAACAAGTACCCACCTGGTCTTAAAACTCACAACCACCGAATCCAGACCAATAGGGGATCCCATCCCCAAATTCACACAACCACCAAGAGTATAAAGACAGGGGACCCCATCCCCTCCCATGTCTCCAGCAATCGGCCTGAAAAGAAAACAACCAACTACCACCATCAACACAAGTCGGGGTCATGCCGGTATTTTCAGGTTTAAACGACTTAACACACTCCATGATTTCAACTTTTGTGTGTTTTAACCGGGGGTTATCACAGAAGGAAAGATCCTGGTGCCTCAATTTATTTGGTCGGATATACGTGATTAACCAATTAATTTTCATAGTAGGAGTTTACAACCACAACAAGCCATTTAAAACATCAGCAGGGGTTCATTAGTGCACAAACAACGACCACCAACAACCTCGATTTTCAGAAGGCATAAGCCAGCACAACTCAACAAGATGGTCATAGAAGAAACAACATCAAAATATAAGACAGCATCAACGATCATAGCCCCCTCTCCATTCTTTACAGGATTCATTCATTATCTTTAATTAGGTCTGGTTTATCCAATTCTACAGAATCAAAAGCATTCCCACCCCGCATGATACACAAAAGAGAGAGGAAAAGGAGAAATTCCCTACTTGTTTGATCGACGATCGATGCTTAGGTCGGGCGCGGAACTTTACGGATAACGATGCGGCGTGCCCGATGCACCAGAAGCTGTTTGTGAAAAGCCGCGATCAAGGAAAGGAGAAACCATGGCTAACCCTTAGTTTATAAGAGTCGTGGACGGTTGAGGTGGAAATGCGAAACCGCATAAGGCGCGGGGGTCGTGGGTTGACCACGCGGCTCCACTTGTCATTAAAGGGGGTCGGGTGGTTTAAACTGACTCATGAATTGATTAAGTATTTAATTAAAACTCTTATGCGTGTTATAGGTCTTTAAAACGAGTCAGAATAGGGTTTGAAACCCTATTTTCGCAAAAGGAGTGCTACTGGAAACAACTCGACAAGGTCAGGCGACGCTGATCGGGCTCACCGATCCGTCCCACCGAGACGCCACTCCTTTAGGACCCGGATTTTGCCAAAGGGAAGGACCAAGAGAGTCTGGGTCATCACAAATGTATACATAACTATGATAATGAATGACTGTATAAATGACATAAGTGGTTGATAAATGAATGGATAACTGCACATACAATCATTTTCTCCTTCAATCATGTTAGTTTCCTACTCCATTATTACTTAATCTAATTAAACCAACCTTTAATGACTAATATTTTCAATATCATGATAGAAAAATAAGTCTGCTTCATTTTTTTATGGGATTCAATATCAGAGTTCAAATACTCTACTTTATTCCCCATATCATACAAGTCTCTTTGTTATACATGTGAAAATACACTCCAGCCTTCATCTAAGACATCATTCACATAATATACCATTCTCTCTTGTGATGATATGATATAAAAATCCTGTAGTTCACGATCACCAATATCCTTCAAGTGATAGAATTTCATAGAAATAAATTTCAAGGAATCTCTGTTAACACCCCTGATAATATCCACCCAATTTCATTTGAATAAAACAACTAAAAAATGAATATGGTAGTTTAATTTGATAATATCGATCAACTTTCCATAGTATCCCACTTTAGAAAATGTAAATGTGCCACTATTCTATGATTTCAAACCCTGTTCCCGATCAAATGTATGAAATCTAAAGCCATTCACGTTGTAAGCGTCAAACTTTCTATCTTGTTTTAGATGACCTCGAGCAAGAAACTTAAAATCTTCTGGAAACTCTTCTAAAGTATTAATATTCATGATCTAAAAAAAGTAATATACATTATTATATTTACAAAATATATTTATCAACCTAATATCCATATTTATTGAAATATTTATAAACTTACACGTTGTGAAAACAATTCTACAAGCTCTTTATTAACAGCTTTTGTTATATATTTCCCATTTCGTGTTCACCCTATCATTCATCTCTTTGTTTTTATCTTCAACTCTTCAATAAATAGATCTAAAATTTCACTATTCATAATCACATATCTATGTGATTGTAATAATTCCATTTATGTTAGTGTAACATTTAAGCTCATCCCAACTGATCGGGCAATATCATGAAAGATTTTTGATTTTCCATTTATTTGAGATTGAGTTTATGTGCCTTAAACACATCCAAATTGATTTAATCTTGTCCCAATATCATCCAAGTATCTAGAAAAAAATGTTAAGACACTCTTATGCCAAATATCCTTCCAAAATAGATCCTTCAGGTTGAGCTTTATTTTTCACATATGATTTCAAATGCCTATGATATCTGTGAAATAAACATAATTATGTATTTAATGAAGTGTCAATAATTTTTTTCTGAAATTAAAAGAATATAAATAAAGTACTTTCCAATTGGATATATCCATCAATAATGTACATGGCCTCCTAATTTATCTTCCTTAACCAAATGCACAGTTAAATGTATCATGATAGTAACAAATGATAGAGGAAAGATCATCTACATTGCACAAAGTGTTAATAAAAATATCACCTAAAGTTTTTCAAGCTAAAATGGATGTAGTGTTTTCTCACATAATTGTTTAAAAAATGTGTAGAATTGGAGTACAACATCTGTAACCTTTTCAGGTAATAATGTACGGAATGCCAATGGTTGTAAATGCTGTAACAAAACATGCAAATCATGGATTTTCCATCTATATAACATATGATTCTTTAAGTCAACACACCTTGATATATTACCTGAATACCCATCAAACACCTTCACATGTTTTAAAATTTGAAGGAATGTTTCTTTATCACTATTATTCATTGTAAAAATTGTCGGAGCATACTTTCCATTCTCATTTGTCCAAAGATCACGATTTATGTTCATTTCTCACAAGTCTTTCTGAGCATTGAGATGATCCTTTGACATTCCATGCTCATTAAGAAATGTGAAGATCAAATTTTCACAAAAATTCTTCTTAATAAGCATCACATCAAGATTATGTCACAAAAAATTAAATTCTGGTATGAAAGTTTTAAGAATATTCTTTTTTTCTATTATTGCGTTCCAATTTCACTTGATGATTCACTTAAAACTCATTTACCAATATCATTCAAAAGACGCACCTTCCCAAATTATGGTTCAACATTTCCAAGTTGTGCCAATATTTCATAACCTTTTAACACTTTAGATGTGGTTTATGATCTATAAAACCATTTAATTTTGTCTTGTTCAGCCGAAATCTATGAGATGCATCGAGAAATATTATATGACATAAGAAGAAACATTTTATAATATGAGGTATCCATTCAGAATCAAAATCAAAGTTAAAAATAATACAATCCAAACCCATGTAATTTTTCTAACTAGAAAAATTCCCAAGTCTAGGGAAGTCACTAATGGTCCACATTAGAGCAGCTTGCATTTTGAACATTGTTCTAGAAGATGCATCAAATGTCTCAACATTATTGCTCTATAACTCCTATAATTCTTCAATTAAATGCTAAAAGTATACATCAATATCATTTAAAAGAATTGTTTTCTAGGAATAATCATTGAAATGGTAAAATATGTTTATTGAATAAACATCCACAGAGGAAGATTTTAAGGGATCAAAACAACCAGCCAAATGCTATAACTGGTACTCAAAGTCCCAAATGGGTTGAATCCATCAATAGTGAATACCAATCAAATATTCCTATGATTAGATAATAAATCTAAATTTAATGAATCAAATATATTTCATGATTTTGAACCCCTTGGATGTCTTATTAACCCATCATTGTTATTATCTCTAGAATTCCACTTCATGTGTTCATCGGTTTTCGATGACATGAATAATATTTGCTATCGAGGATTTAAAGGAAAGTGAAACAAAATCTTTTCAGGTCTGTTTCTTTTCTTCTTCTTCATTGTAGTATGTTGATTCAGGCTTCCAACATCACCCATTAACTGCCATCTAGAAGAAGAAAAAAAATTTCAATCATGACTTATTGAATCATCTCCTTAATAAAGAATACAATAATTGAGACATGCATGTATTTTTTTGTATAATTTAGACCAATATTGTTAATAAAATTTTTCGTTCATTAAAATAATCATGGAAATTTTCTTCAGTAAATGAATCATTCAAAAATTCCAAAATCATGGAAATTTCCTTATCTTTAATTTCATATAATAATTTGATATGCTACAACTTTAGAAAAAAAAATAATGTTTTGAATATTTCAAACATCCATTATACAACTCTTCGTTTCTATCATCTACTAAACCATGAAACACATTTTTTTACTCTGTGAATTTTTCTCTCACATTAGTCTCTACAAAATCAAGAGAAGAATCCAATGATATGTCACAATCTTGATCTAGATGTCTAAAAATATCAAAAACATCACTTTTCACATTGGTATTTATAGCACCCTCAAATATTTGTTCTGATATGTTTTCATGTTGATGTTGGTGTCTTGCAATGCTGAATGCATCATTTATAAGGGTTTTCATTTCATTTTCCATTTTCAACTAAGATGGGAGCTCATTCCATGGATTGAAATTGGTGCTCAACCGTTCTGTAATGTTCAATTCTCCATGCCAAATCCAATACAAATATTGAGTAGGGAATTGCTTCAATATCAAGTGTTCATAAACTTCATATCTCTTCAAAAATCTTCTAAATTTACATTTAGGACATAGAAATTGTATTCTCCTATCAAAATATGAATTATAAATTTCAAAATATGAAAACTTCTTCAAACCCTTAGCATACTAAGGTGTGTTCCTTAGTAATGTGATCCAAATTTTATCCATATATATCAAAATGTGCCTACACATTGAAAAAATATGAACATGTTAAATAAATTTTTCCTATATAAATATATATGGTAAATAATGAAGCATTTTAAAAAGGATAATTGAAATCCATAAAGTCAATTTATGAGGAAAATTATGTGTAAAAGATTTAAATTTTTCATTTACAACCCATTAAGAAATCCAAGAGGAAAAACACATATTGAAATACATTTTTAATAAAAATATTCTTTTAAGAAATCATTGAAAAAGTATCCTAACCCAATGTCTATAATTGATTAGGGGACCAGCAAGATGCCAACATTGAAAATTATGTTGAGAATGATCATGACTTCATGGGACAGGCTAATGAGGAGTTTAGCTGGGAAATGAACCACTCTAAAGATGACGACATGATTTCATGAAATCAAAGTAATTCTAATAATATTTTAACTATAATTAGGTACCAATTACCACCAATATAATGTTCCTTAGACAAATTTAAATAAAAATGTTTGACTACATCCATTGCTCACTCTCTATTTCAGGGAATTTAAACTCTTTCACAAAGATATATTCAACCAATACAAAATTGAACTAGCATAATTGATGAGGATCAATGTTGAATAACTAATTAGATATATTCTTATTGAGTATAATTTTTAGGTAAAACCAATTTCTGTCCTCCAATATACATTTAAACATACAAAACCACATAACCCACAAGAGTTGAGATTACTCATCCAACCAACTCTTCTTCTTAGATAAAAAATAATATACTTTATTAGGATACTAAAAATTTTCATCAACATCATCTAAACCTACTTTTATATGTGCTCAGAACCAATATAGTGTACTTTTATACCATGATGGACCTTTCCATCAAGTATTTATGTCAAAACCCATCCTCTATAGGAAGAGGTGTACATATATATATATATATATCAATGTGTGTGTGTGTGTGTCTATAATCATCCTAGATAAGAGACTCCATCTTTCCATGTGATGGAATTTTTTGAATGTCATTTTTATGTAGTTGGACTTATCTTCTCATAAGAAGGAACTGTATGTTTATCATCCTTAATTAGGAGGCCTCATAATCGCATATGATAGAAAATATTTTTGTATAACAAATATATATCAATAATATTACACATATATGTAATCCTTCCTCTATAAAAGGTTATTCGTTTTCATAGGGAGGAACTTGATATATACATAGATATACCTCTATGTGTATCTAGTAGAAAAGTTTCAATATTAAACCAATAAGATAATTCCAAAATGTTTCATTTGATATACATAACAAAATAAAGGTTATACATGTGAAATTTAAAATAAGGAAACCTAAGGTAATCACACTGAAATCAATTAATGATAGAGAAACATAATGTTTTCCATATTTACACACTAAATATTCTCTACAACATAACCTTAAACATGATTCATATAGAAACAATAAAAATGATCTATATTAAATGATTTGACATGTTTAATATCAAAAAAAATATTATTATAATTTATTCATATAAAAAAATAAACATGCTCTAGAGGAAACCATAATGCACCTTCTCACTCTACACTATTGTAATAATACTATAGCATGATAGAAACTGATATTTTTAGAATCATTTAAAATAATTTCAGATTTTCATAAATAAAATACAGTAATGCAGTGGTCAAGCATAAAATCACATTCCAAATAATATATAGGTTATAGAACACTCAATTCTTAAGACAAATCCAAAAGATTCTAGATGGGGAAAGAGTCTAGGTACATGGAATAGTTTCAAACACCGTATAGAAAAGTTTAACATGAAACTAGATAGAGATCACTAGTAATATTACTCAAAATAATTTGGGAAATACATTAGACAATAATCTAAAGAACGCATTTCTAAAGGATCAATTAACACCACTAGGTTGGTAGAAGGTCCTTATTTAATTTCAATCATTATTAGAGGATTTAAACCAATCACTTTATTTAATTTATTTCTCTATTTTCAAGGATAAATGAACTTAATATTGAGTACACATGTATGAATTTGATTAAAAAATAAACACACGTGACTAAATATGATGGTTTGGAAACCCACATACTTAACCGCCGTTTTCTTGATACTCTTGTAACACATATGTATAGAATTTTTTTTAGAATAAATAATTTAGAATAGAAAGTGTTGTGTTCCTTTGAAAACATGAATTGATAAAACATTTTTAAAGGATAAATAATTTTAATGAAGAAATTTCTCTAATAGATCCATGCACAAAACAATGGTTTTTATATAAAAAACCTCTCATGTTGACTCTTAAAAAATCATTTTTTACCAAATAACAATGATTTATATTAAAACCAAATTATTAAACCTTTCAACTAAAATAAATTACTATCACTTGAAATACCCAACTACTACATTGCCTCCACACCACTCATTTAACTAAGGGTAAAGTGCATGAAACATGGTCTCATTAGGGTCACATAGAAAACCCCATCATGGACTACCAAATTCACATTTCAAAATTAACCTAAAATATTAATGTAATGCTTATAATTAAAACACCTTAAAAATAGTGATATAAATTTCTATAAAATAATATGATGGAATAATAAATATTACTTAATATCATGTGATACATCGTTTGAAAAAATATCAATTTTTAAATCCATTAAGTTATATTTTCAAAATAGAAAGGAACTTTTAAAAAAATTAAAAAACAAAGTATAGGAATGTCGAAGGCATTTTAAAATAATCACTCAAAGGGTTTATACCACCTACCAATATCAATTTTGACATTTACCAATTCTTATCACACTCCAAGAAGTGCCTCATAAAATACATAAAAATTTCATCCCCAATAATACGCAATTAAAAAATCACCATAAACCAATAATAATAAAAAAAGAATAAAACTATTTGAAAAACACTAAAAAGTAATCTAAAAGGATAAAAACCCTAAGACCTAAACAATTAACTCTAATAATTCCTTTATTTTATTCCCTTTTCATGAATACCCAAAAATAAAATATATCACAATCATCTTCCAAAAAAACAACAGTAAAAATAACGACCCTCCACCTTGGGAAAGAATAAGTGAAAGGAATTCAAAATAAGGTAGTACCTATACCTTCAACACTAGGTTAGGAATGATAGCGAGGGACATAAAGGTTCAGGGGGGGAGGCGAGGGACCAGTGGGGAGGGGTGATGAGGCGTGGAGTGGGGTGGTGAGGCTTGGAACCAATGGTGAGGGATGAAGAGGGTAGGGATTCAAGGTATCGGGGGGTCATGGGGCTTGAGGTAGAAGTTTCAGGTTTGTTAAAAAAAATGAAAGGTTTAGAATTGGATTTTAATAAACCATCGCAAAATTATTTTTAAAAAAATAGCGATGGTTTATTAAACTATCTCTAAAAAACCGCCGCTAAACACTGATTTTGGGGTAGTGAACCCATAGAAATCATAGATAAAATATGTGGGTAACTTGAAGAATCATTATCATATCACTAATACTTATACATGGAATAACCATGATGATTATACTTCATCTAACCATTATATTTACAGTTGAAATAACCATCATAGTTATACTTTGAATAAACGTCATAAAACATTCCTATAATTTCATAGTAGAAACCAAATCAGTTAACTTTATCCCTCTACTCAACTAATTTGAAATACATAATGGGATAACTTTACCTAGTTTTATAAAAAACCTACCCATCATTATAAATAATTTCCAAGAACGATAACATAATCATAACACATAAAACATTACAGTTTTCAAAATAATATTTTCACCTATAAAAAAGAATTTTCATATATTTATATATCCATTAAATATTAAAACCCTTTTTAAAAATAACCATAACATAGGTAAGGATGTTTTTCTATAAAAATATTAAATATTTTAGAAGAATACAAAAATTAAATAACTATTATGATGATATGAAAATTCATTGTCTCTATATATGTTAAAATAGCACATTCATTTTTTTCTTTTTATAAATGAAATTAAAACATTGTGTAAAATACTTATTTTGAAAACATTTTAATTAAATTAAAAAGAAAAAACAATTAATAAAACAATTATATCCATATAATTACATCCATAAAATAATTTTAAAAATATGGATTTATATGAAAAATTGAGTTTTAAGGGAAACTTTAAAAGTGGTTTTTTAAAAAGAAAGCCTATTACCTTGAGTCTGACTCGTCACATACATTCTTTATCTTCCGGGATAATAAAATTTTGTTAATTATTTACATGACTGAGAACATTTTTCATGTATATTATTCTTTTTATCTCACTTGTTACCATGTTATAATAATCGCTTAGTCATTTAAGTTCATGTTAGATGTTTCGACGATATTCAATTCATAAGTCCAAAATGATATCGGTTGGTTTAATATATTCAAAGAGTTAATTAATAAATAATATATAGAATATTAATCATGACATAATTATAATTTTTATATATCAATTTTACTTTTAAATCAAACCATTAATATTTTTTATAAAAAATTAATTACGTTACAATCATGGAGACAGTAGGTCGTACGTACACATGAGTAACATTTCTATTTTTTTCAATGATCATTATGGAAAGAAGGTATGTATTTTTTTATCCTTAAATAATTATCATAATATCATTAATATCATATTTATTCTTTAAATATACTTATATATATCATCCATGTGATGTGGTGTTGAAAAACTAATCACATCGCTTCATGGAGGTGGTAGTCCACACGTACGCACGAACGACATTATCATTTTTCAGCGAATGGAAAGGTATGAAGGTAAATGATATATTATATATTAATAATGATAAATTTGTAATTAATATCATATATAAATATTAATTCCATCATTATAATCCTTCCATGATATATATTTATGGAAAATTAATTACATCCGTTTGGAAGGAGGTGGTCCGTTGTACACACGACTGACGGTTTTGTTTCCCATTTGATAGAAGAGGATATGGATATGAGATATGAAATTGATATAATAACATATAATTATATATAGTATAATTTTTTTATTATTTATTCATGGTTGAATAATATTTGAAGGATGTGGATGATAAAATAAATCTAAAATATGAGGATACAACTATACCTTTTCTTTTGAAAATATCATTATCTTACACATTAAGATATCAAATATTGGTATTATTACCAAAATAATGATCATATAACATGTATAGGGATTCTAATAAATTATTTGGGTAGATATTGGCCAAAAATATGGGTTTTTAAGTGTGAATAAATGAGAAGAAGTGGTTCCCTTTTATAAGAGAAGGGAGGGACAATATTTGAATTTATTAAAATATTAATTTAATATAAATTAATTTTGATATCCCAAAGGATTAAAATTGATAATATTATAATATAATTTTATTATAAGTTGAAATACTCTCATGAAATAATTTTTTTACGAGTTTGGATCACATTTTTACATGTATCTTTTGGTTTTAACCCTCATGAACCCTTTTCACACTTATCGTGACAATAATGATTTTTACTATTTGGGGGTAAAGATAGTTACCATAAATAAAAAAAGAACCATAAATAAAAAATGGTTGATATCTAAACCATAAAATAATCACTTGGATGAATATAAGTTTTTTAGTCATTTTTATCATTTAATTAAAAATTAATTTCAATAAAACATCCTTAATGTCATTTTCTTAAACTATTAATTACTTGGACTCTAATAGAATCATGAAAACAAATAATATTTAAAATAATATTTTAATACCTCTAAAACATGTCATGTTAATCTATAAATTTTTTGGATCCATTAATTATCTCAAATTATATTACTTTTAATATTCTTAATATCATTTATTTTATTTTTCCATTAATTGAATAATTACTACGTTAGAATTATGTAAGAATTTAAGGCAATTGTTTCTTCACTATGTATTAAAAGTAAATTATTATGATTAAGATAAATCATATAGATTTAAAATGAATAATTATAATTGAACACCTAATCTAGTTATATCCATGTTAAGAATATTATTGTTATTAACCAGAGTGTGACATTATGGAAATTAATTTAAATAAAATATTTTAATGGTTATAATCACATAAAAATGGGGAAAAAGGACAAATAAAATAATATTGGAATAGTATTGAAAAAATTTACTCATCCAAGAAAGTTAAATCAAGTGTTAGGATTATTTTCCCATTCATATCTTTTTATTTTTTACCATTAATTATATGATTTACCCTTTACCGGGGTAATAAAAATTACTAAGATTACTATTTATATTGAACAAAATTAAAAGGTACATATTTACCCAATTTAGAAATCCTGATTCAAAATATGGAATCTATTTTTATTTTTTTTTTAAAAATAAGTATAATAATTTTATTTAAAATCAAAATTGGAAAAAATGATGAATTTGTTTTAGAAAAATGACTTTTTTAAGTACAAAAAATGTTTTTATACTAAATTAAAGTTGAAAATTAATTCCAAATTCTATAATTGGATCATGTTTAATCAAAATTAAATATTAAAAATTTAAAAAAAATCAAAATAGAATTTTAATTTATAAATACTTTAAAATAAAATAATGTTTTCAATAAAAATCACAGTTTTTTTCTATTTACTGAAAAATATACTTTTCATAAAAATATAAAAATTTTACCATTGGATAATTTTGATATTTTTATTTTAAAAATGATATTTATTTTATCAAATACAATTTATAAATGGTCCATAAATCAATTATATTATTCTCTCACAAAAAGCAACCAAAAACTATTTTTGATGAAAGTATAACTTTCAAGAATAAAATGGTTTTACTAAAACTTGAGTTCTTATTTCCTAATAATTAATAAATAAATTTATACTGATTAAAATTTTTACATTGTAAAATCTCGTCCCTCCTCATTGGCTTGAGTCGAGGGAGAAACACTACTTTCCCGTAAGTGACATCCCCTAAGGTGCTAAAGGATAGAAATAAGTGATTAGGGATTCAAGAACAAGTTGGGGACAATTTTCCCTTTGAAATAAAACAACCAACCAAACATGTCATAACAAACCACGACTACATGATGTATTTAAACCATTAAAACCAATTCAACACATTTATAAGTGATAATAATAAAACCAAACCAAACCCATAATAATACCAAATCAGAGTATTATCCAGAAGGCTACAATAACAAACAAAAGGAATCCATTAATAATATCCATATCTTCACACCAAGATACAAGATCCAACACCAAAAAACATTCCAAATCATTATTAAGAACCAGTAATGAAATTAGATGATTTACCTTTACTTGTGCCTCATAATACAACATATGCAAAAGAACTAAAGTACCAAAGTAGGGGGTAAGTAACAATACTCAGTAGGATTTTCCCAAATGACTTCCCTAATCATGCCACTAGGATAGAACAAGTTATCACAATTATATAAAACAATTTATCTAAATCCAATTAAACAGTGAAACAAATTCTGATAATCCAAACACACCTTACCAAAGTATTTTACCTAAATAAACACATTTACATGGAAAGTAACCAAAAATTAATTAACCATTTTTTTAATTTCATATTGGCATAACTCAATTCACCTTTCATATCCGCACACACATTTCAACCATATTCACAAATTCCACACACCCAATATCATTGTACCCTTGATGGTGAACCTTCATGTCCAATCATGTCCCCTTTTATAGTGTTAATTCACACAACTTTACAAACATTTTATTAGTGGTACCTCACACCACTATCCATACCATATATCACATGCTTAACCACTTAAGTGAATAACCATGCCAACAACATTTACCAAAATCACAATAATATGAAAATCAACAATTCCAAAAACATACCAAAAACCACTTTGATAAATCACCAATTTATTAAAAACACCCTTAATCCATTATTCATGACAAAAAATACTTCAAAAAATATCATCTTTATTGAAAATTAATTTTCACAAACCATTTTACATAAATCACCCAAGCTGTTGATTTTAAAATCCAGAAACAAATCACATTTCACAACAATAACCCATTCTCCCTAAAATCCACAAATCATCACAAAATGGGGTTTTACCAAGATTCTCAAATCACATTTACAATCAATTTAAATAAAAACCAATTAATTTGAAATTAATCCTTCTATTTATAGAAAGATGTGTCAATAGTGAAGTCACCCACCTTTAGGGTTTGGTGAAATCTACCCACTGCACAACCACACAAAACATCTCGGTGAAACTTCGAAAAAATTGCCTTAGATGCTTTTCTCTGACATAAAAAGACCAAATATTACCATTATTGTAAAAAACCCTATATCTACATGTGAAATAAGTAGATCCTAGAAATTGAGAGAGAGAGATAGAGGAGAGTATATCTAAGAAAAACTATGAAACTACCAAGGAGAGAGACATGCAAAGGGAGAATCACCTTAAAAACACCTTGAAAAACCTTAAAATTACTTCCAAGATGAGTGGGAGATCCTCCATGACCTTGGAGAAGAAGTAATTCTGAGTTAGGACCATATAGGAGGAATAATGGGGTGTTTAGGGAAAATCGTGAACAATCCCCATTTCAAAAAAACCCACTTTTTTTAAGCTATACACAGTTTAGCCACATGTTGAGGAGAAATGTGAGATAAAAGTGTGCCTGCTACATTATCAAGGGGGTGCATCACACAATTACCCTGCATGTTTAGACAATCCATTCACCAACTATGCAAAAGCACTATATATCAAGTTATATAGTTTCTTGGAGATTCTGCACAGTTTTCACTAAACATGTTCAAACACGTGCCCTTAAAAAAATCCCCAAGACCTTCCCAAAAACCTTCCAAAATACCCCAAACATTACCCAACCAATTTATATACATTAAAAGAATAAATAAATTGGTACATACCTCAAATAGGGGGTTATACATTCTCCCCACCATTGGATTTCCCATCCTCAAAAATTATCGAACCATCACTTTCCGGAAAGATCCCTGGCCATTGCTCGACCATTTCTTTATCTTGTTCCCATGTCGCCTCTTGAATATGACCATGTTTGAAAAAAAACACACACTATATTGATTCTTTTTCTATGATATAATTTCACTTTCCTATCCACAATTCACACTTTCAGTTGCACCAATGAAGCATCCAGATTTTTCTCAACATGATCTCATCGAATCACATGGTTAGGATCTAGATGATACTTCTTCAAGTGAGACACATAAAACACAATATGAAATACACTAAATCATATTATAAAAGATAACTGATATTACACCTCTCCAACATGATCTATTATCTCAAAAGGCCCAATATATCTAGGTGATAACTTTACCTATTTTCTAAAATGATGATATCCAATCCTAGTTGAGATTCTCCAGAACACAATCATGTCTTCAAAAATGTTTATCACCCTCTTAGATTTCCCATCCATCTGAGGGTGATACATCATATTCCTAGTCAACTGAGTCCCAAGGGCTTGTATCAAGGATTTCTAGAAATGGGATGTATATATTAGGTCTCTATTTGTTAAAATTGAAACTAGTACACCATTCCTCTTTACCACCTCATAGATATAGATTTTGGATAGATCCTCCACTATATGAGATTAATGAATATGGATGAAATGGGATGTATTTGTGATCTAATCCATAATCACTCATATGTCATCATGTTTTCAAAATATTCTTGGAATACCTATAAAAAATAAATATCTATCTATTCCCATTTCCATAGAGGGATAGGTAAAGACTAAAACATACCTACTGGTCTCTAATGACCTACCTTTACATACTGAAAATCAAGCATCCCGATACAAACTCAACCACCAAATTTTTCATACACTCCCACAAAAACTATGCTTTCAAAACCATATAAATTTTCAGAATTCCAGGGTGGATGACCCATCTCTAATGATGGTGTGCACTAATAATTTTTTCTTGATAAGAAACTGGTACAACCATCAGATTTTGAAACCACATAACTGAATTCACATCTAGTTTTCATCCCTCAATGGTTTCCCCACCATTAAGTTTCAATCTCATAGTCACACATTTTGAATCGGACATCTGCGCCTATAAGGACCCAGCCTTAAAACCTTAACTAATATTGAATTAATTGGATAATTCACATTGAGGATCTTTTCAGGTTTAGAGTTTTAGAAAATTAGGCCATAACTACTACATTACATCACAAAAATTACAAAGTAGACACTTCTACTTAGTTTCCATTTTTTTCATAAAATAATAACTCTTGAAAAAAAGATTCATGTTTAGTTCTAGGTTATAGATAGTATGACTTTTCCTTGATCCCATCTTTGACCCTATTCATCTTTAAGTCATGTTAAAAACATTTTAAAACTTAGGATGAGCATAAAAAGCTCAGTAAGGGTTATAAAACAAAGAAAGAAAAAATTATTTCATCAATACGTACATAACATAATCTCTTTAATATACCTCATGAAATCATATGATTTATGAATAATACATAGTAATCAAAAATCATAAAGGTAACTTATGGCATCCATAACATACTTACATTATAGCTTTCAAAACTATGTAGGGAGTTACATTTGGAATACCCATCATAGTATATTCCAAAAATCTATTAGGAGAAATAGTTACATTTACCTCTGTCATGTTACCCAATGAATTGAAGAGCTATCTCGGGCTCACCCTCCCAAGGTTTATTTTGGAACCACCCATATAAGTAAACAATTCCCAAGAACCATATCATATTCATAACACATAAAACAAGCATAAAGGAAAGATTACATTTCCACATTTCAATAACAATATATCATTTCAAGATATTGAAATAATAAATACTTTCTAAAAACCATTTTCAATACCAAAATACATAAAAACGGTATATGGTATTTATTTTACTTTTAAAAAATACTATGTCTTATTAAGGAATCCAAAGATCAAATAATACTCGCGGTGGCAGAAAGGTCATTGTCACTGCATATGTTAAAAAGAAACATTCATTTTTGTCTTTTAGTAAAACACCTCGTAGAAAAATATTCCATTTGAATTAAATGAAATGTCAAAGGTGTTTATACACCATATAAAATAAAGTAGTGTATAAAACAAAATATGCCTCAATGAAAGGAGATTGAGACGAAGTCCCTTACCTCGTGTCCGACTTGACCTGTTTGTTCTTTAATTTCCCGAATAATAAACATAATTTAATTTCTACTTGATTAAGAACATTTTTTCAAGTATATTATTCCTTTTATATCACATATTACCTTGCTATAACAATTAGTTAATTATTTGATTTCATATCGTACATTTTGTCGATGTTCGGAACTTGAGTAAAAAATGAACTTGTTATAATTATAAATTGTCCATGTGGTCAAAATTACATTATATCTAGAATTATATTAATGATTTAGATATCATATATATCATATATATCCAGTATATATATGTATTTATAATAGTACATAACATTTGGAGATAAGAAATGAAATGCACCGTTCATGGAGACGGTAAGCCGTACATACGCATAAACGCTACTTTCATTTATATTTCATATTTTAATGGAATGAAAACATAATTATACATAGGTATATTATAATTCTAGTGTAATATCATATTTAATTTCATTAACTAAATCCTTTATATGTCCCACATATGTCATAAACGAGTCATATCACTTTGAGGGGGAAGTAGTCTGCAGTTCCTCAAATGAAATTATCATATTTACCCATTATGAAAACCATAAATGTATGATATAAATGAAAAATATAGAAGCATAAAAAAATATAAACATAATATATATCATATATAAATACAGTTCCTTTATAATGGTCACCATGAGAGGCAGTTGGAGATATTTGAACAATCATCGTTTCGTGAGGCAGTAGTTTGCCGTCACAGAAACAATATGTTTGTATCCATTAGATGGATGTGTGTGAAAGTGTAGTTCGAATACATATCATAAAAATAATCTAGTATATTTAGGATACTAGTTTTTTTATAAAATAAAGGAATAAATAGAGTTTATGGAGGTGGAAGTGTAAAATAAAAGAAAAGAACTTAAGAGAACGCATTACCTTTAAATCGGGTAACTCCCTTTGGTTTGAACCAAAAGGATTTCTTGAAGTGCCTTATTACTAGGTTAAGGCTTCTAGGTGGAAGAGATGGATCTTTAGAGATTATTTGGGAAAAGTTTGGATGAGATAAGGGGCTTGAGAAGTGTAAGGAATGGGTTAGAAGTGGTGTCCTTTTATAATGGGAATGAGGTGCTCTTTAGGAAAGTTTGAAAATATTATTTTATTATATAATGATTTTTAGTTTCTGAAGGTCCAAAACTCATTAAAGTTGAAGATAAAATTAATAATCTTTGAAATTAAATCATCAAATAATAATTGGATGGTTTTGGATACTGTTTTAATCTTAATAATCTTATTTATTTAAATTGTTCATTAATGAGGTAAACACCGCATCATTATTGTGTCATAAATAATTTTATTTATTTGATGTCTAAAAACTATAAAACAAATACCATGATATAGGAAATATTTTTAGCTTTCAAATTAATATTTATAGTCTAAGAGATAACTTATATAACCTTATGTAAAAATTGATTTAATAAAAAATATATGTTTATGTCATTTTTGTCTTTACTTTAAATTAATTAATATAAAGTGTCATTATTGCTCTTAAGTGGATATATAAGGTCCCAAAATTGACCCAAAAATTCCCATGGCCCGATATGTATCAAAAAATAGGATTAGGGCACATTTTAGGCTAATTTAATATTATTATAATATTATTTTTACCTTGGATTACCCTATTTACCTTTAACCACGGTAAATAAAAATCAAAAGTTATTATTCACCGAAACTTATTTTCATCTTATTGAAAAAAAAGTATTTAATAATAACAACCATGTATATCTTATTTTAAAAATTTAATTCACAGTTGCACTAAATTTTCATTTAAATGAAAAAGTCATTTTTTTAACTATTACTTAGTGTTTTCTCTATTCATCAAAAATTGAAGTTTTTTTAGAAAAATACCAAAAATTAAGCCTAAGATATATTTGATATTAAGAGGTAAAAAATGATGTCCATTTTAACAAATTATAAACATAGAAGTTTCATTAATTAATTTAAAATTAATTCATGTTGTCAAAACAAAAAGCGTGTTTTTTTGAAATAATAACTATCAAAATATTTACACTTGTTTATGTCTAATTTCAAAGATAAATTACTTCTAGTGACCAAAATTGGATTAAATTGTAAAAATATAATATAATTAAACTTTAAAACCAATTAAAAAGATAATCTAAACATATAAATAAATTATATTAAAAGGAAGTTTTGAATTAAAATACAGTAATTTTCACTATTCCTTAAAAAATGAATTTTATCATAAAATTTAAAAAAATTTACCCAAAGTAAATTTTGACGTCCCAATTATAAAGAATAATTTTATTTTGTCAAATAGAACATATAAAAGTGAAAAAAACTATATTTAAAGAGGGTTCACCATCAAAAGGCGGTAAATCGACCATTTAAATAATATTAGAGTATTTATGCTTAAAATTAGATTCATTCACAATTTAAGCTTTTAAAATTTATTGGATAAATGTAAAAAAATTTAACAAACTTGTATAATAATATTTTAGTTAGGTATTTTCATTCCCGTCATTACAACAGTTAGGTGTTAACTACCATTTAAAATAATATTATATTATTATTTTTCAGTATGACTGAGCATTGTATGCAACATTAGACTTTGTAGAAACCCATTATTGCATGTCAGGTGTGCCATCAAACATAACATACCCTTTAAAGTAAAATTAATATTTAATTCACAAATTTTAATAAATATGGAAATTTCTTATTCTTTATTTACCTGGGATGTTACATCCTTCACCCCTTTTAGAAATTGCATCCTCGCATTTTTATTCACTTATCAAATAAGTGGGGGTATTTATCCCTCATAGCATTTTCAGATTCCTACATTTCCTCTTCAACCATATAGTTTTTCCACAAAACCTTTACCTGACGAATTACCTTATTCTGCAACACTTTCTCTATTCGGTCAAGAATATGGACTGGTTGTTCCACATAAGAGATATTCTCTTCCAACTGAACTACCTCTGGGCTCAAAAAATAGATGGATTTGGAATATATTTTCTCAACATTGAAACATGAAAAAAATTGTGTACCTAGGATAAAATTCGAGGTAAATCCACTCTGTACGCAACTGATCCAACTTTCTCTAGGATTTAATAAGGTCCAATGAACCTCAGACTCAGCTTTCCCATTATTACCAAAACAAATCACACTTTTCCATGGAGAAACTTTGAGAAAGACATGATCACCTATCTCAAATGAAATATCCTTCCTCTGGTTATCCACATAGCTTTTCTTCCTGCTCTGAGCTATTCTCATGTTCATTAGAATCAACTAAACCTTTTTGACATCTCTTCTACCAATTCTGGTCCCATCAACTTCCTTTCACATACTTAATCCCAAAAATATGGATTTTGACACCGCTTCCAATATAATGCATCAAATGGATCCATCTCTATACTGGAATGAAAACTATTATTATAAGAAAATTAAACCAAATAAAGATGTTGGTCCCAACTTTCCGGGTAATATAGTTTTTTTAAAAGGTTGGGGCCGAAGCCTCATTTTTATTATTAAAGTAAAACAAAGACCTCTTTAACTGGGTAGAGGGAGACCCATTACATATCTTGTAGGCCCAGTGGGCATTTATCCAATTACATAGCCTGTAGGCCTAAATTTTAAGCCCAAGCCCCATTATGTGAATAGTACTACTACAGTACCCGCGGTGCTACATTACCCACGGTGCTACAGTACCGCATAGTACCCGTTGCCACTACAGTTTCCCTGCCACTGCTACAGTTCCCCTGCTACCACTACAGTACTGCCATTTCAATAGTATCTCAGCTGCTACAGTAGCGCTAAAGTGTTGCTACAATACCTTGCGCCCCATGTGTTTTGAACCCCCATTTTTCCTGTAGAATTATGGGGTGATTACCACTAAGACAAACCCCAACTACTTCCAGGTAATCTAGTGAACAATCACGTAACATATCCTCCAAGGTTTGAATTGTTCATTCTGACAACCCATCTGATTGAGGATGAAAAGCTATACTAAAATTTAATTCAAAACCCAATGAATTTTGATGGACTTTCCAAAAGTTAGAAGTAAACCTGAGATCACGATCGGATAAAATGAAGAGGGTAACTCCATGAAACCTGACTATCTCTTTAACATACAACTGATAAAGTTTATCTAGAGACCAAGTATCTCAAATAGGAAGGAAATGAGCTGATTTAGTCAATCGATCTACAATAAACTAGATTTCATTATTACCTCGAGAAGTCTTCAGTAATCCCACAATGAAGTCCATGGATATATTTTCCCATTTCCACTCTGGCACTAGTAAAGACTAAAGCACCCCTTTTGGTAACTATCACTCTACTTTAACTTGTTGACAAGTTAAACACTTCATAGTAAAATCAACGATATCTGTTTTCATTCCATCCCACCAATAATACTCCTGAAGATCTCTATACATATTAGTACTACCAGGATGAACTGAAAATAGAGAACTATGAGCTTCACATAACAACTCATTTATCAACTTTGAATCACAAGGCATGCATAATCTCTTCTTAAATCTAAAAAAAATCAATATCAATGTTAAATTCAGGTTACTTTCCCTTCTGAACCAACACTACCTTTTTCTGCAACTCACTGTCTTCCTTCTACTCTAGCTTAATTTTGTGTGATAGATATGATTTCACTGAAACCTGAAACAAAATATAGGAATTTCCTACACCAAAAAATTATATTACAATGTTCATCAAGTCTTTAATCAGAGGATCTTGTTCCAAATGGATCAATGTTAATGTAGCATTACTTTTTCAACTCAAAGCATCGACCACTTTATTTTCTTTTCCCAGATGGTAATGAATTATGCAATCATAATCCTTGATTAATTCTAGAAACCTCCTCTATCTCATTTTAAATTCTTTTTAAGTGAATATATACTTCAAAAATTTGTGATCATTATATATTTCACACTTTACTCCATACAAATGATGCCTCCAAATTTTAAAAGAAAAAAACAACAACAGCTAATTCTAAATCATGTGTAGGGTAATTTAACTCATGAGGTTTCAAATGACGTGAAGCATAAGAAATTACCTGATCATTATACATAAGGACACAACCAATTCCTTTCAATGAATAATCGTTGTAGATAACAAACTCACTATTTATGGATGGCAATGCCAAAACTAGAGCATTCATTAATCTTCTTTTCAATTACTAAAAAAATCATCACATTTTTTTCCAAATAAACATAACACCTTTTTGAGTTAACTTAGTCAGTGGGATAGATAACCATGAATAATTTTCAACAAACCTTAGATAATATCCTACCAAACCAAGAAAACTATGGATCTTGGTTATCTTTGTGGGTCTTGTCCATTCATCATAAACTTTTGAGTCAATTGATCCCTCACTACAACAAACTGTTCAATTATGATTCTGAAAATCTCAAGATATTGATTTGGAAGGTCATTTCTCTCTGTATGCCTTCCTAGAACAACTGCTCTATTTCCTCAATGAAAACCCATTCTGAACTAACATATCTTAGGTGAAGAAACATTGAAATCTGTAAATTCTATATCATTTCAATATTAACATAAATTAATTTTTGTATATTAATTTCATAATACCCTAACTCCTAAAGTTGTATAAACTGACCTCTGATACCAACTATAAGGACCCATCCTTAAAACATTACATAATCTTTAATTAAATAGATAATTCACAGTGAGGATCCTTTCAGTTTTAGAGTTTTAGAGAATTAGGTTATAACTATTACATAACATCTCAAAAATTACAAGGTAGACAATTCTACTTAGTTTCCATTTTTTCTTAAAATAAAAACTCTTGAAAAAAATAATCATGTCTAGTTCCATTTTTTAGACAGCATGACTTTTCCTTGATCCTATCCTTGACCCTATTCATCTTTAAGTCCTATGAAAAACATTTCAAAACATGGGATGAGCATAAAAGTCTCAATAAGGGTTATAAAAAAAGAAAGAAACATTAGTTCATCAATACATACATAACATAAGCTCTTTAACATACCTCATGAAATCATAATATTTATGAATAACATAGAGTAATAACAAATCATAAAGGTAACTTGTTGTATCCATAACATACATACATTGTAGATTTCATAGATATATTGGGAGTTACATTTGGAATAACCATCATAGTATATTACCTAAATATCTTAGGAGAAACATTCACATTTACCTCTGTCAAGTTACCCAATGCATTGGAGAGCTATCTCGGGCTCACCCTCCCTAGGTTTATCATAGAACCACCTATATATGTAAACAATTCCCAAGAACCATAAAATATTCATAACACATAAAAAAATCATAAAGATAAGATAACATTTCCACATTTCAATCATAATATATCATTTCATGATATTGAAATAATCAATAATTTCTCAAAACCATTTTCAATACCAAAATACATAAAAATGGTATGTGTTATTTATTTTCCTTGAAAAAAATACTATGTCTTGTTAAGGAAGCCAAAGATCAAATAATACTCGCGGCTGTGGAAAGGTCATTGTCACTGCGTATGTTAAAAAGAAACATTCCTTTTTGTCGTTTAGTAAAACACCTCATAGAAAAATATTCCCTTTGAATGAAATGAAATTTCAAAGGTGTTTATACACCATATAAAAGAAAGTCGTATATAAAACAAAATATGCCTCAATGAAAGTAGATTGAGATGAAGTCCCTTAACTCGTGTCCGACTTGACCCATTCATTCTTTAATTTTCTGAATAATAAACTCAATTTAATTTCTACTTTCTTAAGAACATTTTTCAAGTATATTATTACTTTTATATTACTTATTACCTTGCTATAATAATTAGTTAATTATTTGAGTTCATATTGAACATTTTGTCGATGTTCAGAACTTGAGTCAAAAATGAACTTTTTATAATTATAAATTGTTAATGTGGTCAAAATTACATTATCTATAGAATTATATTCATGATTTAGATATCATATATATCATATATATCCAGTATATATATGTATTTAAAATAGTACATAATATTTAGAGATAAGAAATTAAATTCGCCTTTCATAGAGACGGTAAGTCGTACATATGCATGAATGCTGCTTTCATTTATATTTCTTATTTTAATTGAATGAAAACATAATGATACATAGTAATATTATAATTACAGTATAATATCATATATAATTTCCATAACTCAATCCTTTATATGTCCCATGCATAGCATGAACGAGTCATATCACTTTAAGGGGGTGGTAGTCCGCACTTCTTCTAACGAAATTATCGTATTTACCCATTATGGAAACCATAATGGTATGATATAAATGAAAAATACTGAAGAATAAAGAAAAAATAGACATAATATATATCATATATAAATACAGTTCCATCATAATGGCCACCATGAGAGGTGGTTGGATATATTTGAACAATCCTCGTTTCGTGAGGCAGTAGTTCACCGTCCACAAAAACAGTATGTTCGTATCTATTAGATAGATTTTTGTGGAAGTGTAGTTAGAATCCTTCTCATAACAACAAAAAATTATATTTAGGATACTAGTTTTTTTATAAAATAAATTAATAAATAGAGTTTAGGGGGGGTGGATAAGTAAAATAGGAGAAAAGAACTTAAGAGAAGACGTTACCTTTAAATCGGGTAACACCCTGTGGTTTGAACCAAAATAATTTCTTGAAGTGCCTTGACCCTAAGTTAAGGCTTATAGGTGAAAAATTGGGATCCTAAAAGATTATTTGGATAGAGGTTGGATGAGCCAAGGTGCTTGAGAAGTGTGAGGAATGGGTTAGAAGTGGTGTCCTTTTATAAGGGGGAGGAGGGGATCTTTATGAAAGGTTTAAAATATTATATTATTATATAAAGATGTTAGGCTTATAAAGGTCAAAAAATCATTAAAGTCAAAGATAATATGACTCATGTTTGAAATAAAATAATCCAATAAGAATTGGACAGGTTTTGGATATTTTTTTAATCATTATAATCTTTTTTATTTAAATCATTCAATAATGCAGTAAACACTGCATCATTATTGTGTCATAAATAATTTTATTTATATGATGACTAAAATTTATAAAAAAATAGAATTATGTAGGAAATCTTTTTATATTTAAAATTAATATTTATATTCAAAGATATAACTTATATAACCCCATATAAAAATTGATTTACTAAAAGATATATTTTTATGTCATTTTTGTCTTTACTTTAAATTAATTAATATAAAGTGTTATTATCAATCTTAAGTGGCTCCATTGTAATGCCCTGACCGCAGAACCCCAGAGTCGATGCATTATTACGTATCTTTGGAATGATCACAAAATATCATGTCTCGAAAGGCCGATTAGTTTAGTATAATTGGAAGTACTAGATACATTCATAAGGTTTACATTACATAATAAAATAGAAAACTACAATAACATTGTTTCCATAGACAACACTGAGATCCCATAGAATATCCCTGCAGCTCAATCATAATATACTTCTTCGCATCATGGGAAAAATAAAACATAGAAATAGGTGAGCTCATATGCTCAGTAAGGATAACAATATAGCAGAAAATTTCATAAATAAGAATAAACAGTTAAGGCAATGTATATAACTAAAACAAAAGCCTTTTTAACATAAACTTCATCATAATATGGAAAATGTAAATAAAAATAGTTCCATTTAATTACTCACATGGATATTCTACTAGTCGAATAGTCACATGCAATATCAATAGCCACTTTCATAATCAGGAATGCATAATGCCAGACTTTCATAAGCACATAGTCAAGGCCTTGTGCCAAGACTAAAAATAAGATTTTGTCAAGGCCTTGTTCCAAGACACTAGTTTGTCTCATGAGACCTATCAATGCATCAAGGAGCTATATCAGGCTCTACCCATCACTTACTAAGTCCAATGCATTCCTCATATGAAAAGGTTTAAACATAACATAAACATTCGTATTGAAACTAGCATACGAAATGTCAATAAATTATCCATAAACCATGAATGGTATGAAATAACACATCAATAGTCAAACTAATCACAGAACCTTCAATAAAATATGGAAGTTTTGTATCATAATAAATAAACTTCAAATAAGCTTAAAATCCATCAAAGGATGTTGACATATATGAAATAAAAACCTTATTTAGAGAAATACCTCTTTTTATTTTGAAATCATTTAAGAGTCACATAATTATAAAGAAAACATTTATTTTGAAAATATTATTATAATCTTGTAAGGGAATCTTCGACAATGTTATAATGGTGGAAAATAGTTGCAGCTTCCGTATAAGTTAAAAAAACATTCTTACCTTAAATTTCTCAAAAAGGGCAAAAAGTACATTGTTTGGAAAATGACGGAAAGATTCCTTTCAAAAACATATAAGGTAAAATAAGGGTATAAATTACTTTAACTCATTGTCTATTAAATAGTAAAAATGTTTGTAAATACATTTTTAAGAAACATGGATGTGGATGATAAAGAGGTCCCAGTAGATAATTACATATAAACAACCTCGGATAATGAAGAGATTGTGAAATTAACCCTTACCTTATACTTTTCCTTGGTCGAGGGTAGGTTAACCTCCTGTATAACGGTGAAATATTTTTTATTAAATTATAAAATAATCATATACATTAATATGATATCATATATGATCTTTTAACATTGCTTTGTTAATAATATCTTAGTATTATCATCATTTCGGGTGTTAACAGATTCATTTTCCTTTATATTATTTTTTATGTGAGTCATATTTGTTATGTATGGGATGTATATTATTCATATCCAGAATGATATCAAGTCTTTAAACATTATTTTTAATCATCAAATGAAAATTAGTCTTGAATGGATACGATGGGGAATGAATCTCATCATGTTCGTGGAGACGGTAATCCGTACGTACGCACGAGTGAAAATATCATTCTTAAAATAATATATAATTGGATGTTATATCATATATACATAATAATTATCATGTTAAATTTATTATTTACATCAATTACACATCATTATTATACCCATCCAAATAATAATGTAGTGAATAACAATTACACCACGACGTGGAGACGGTAATCCGTACGTACGCACGTATGGTGACATATCATTCAAAGGATGGATAGAATAATGAATATGGTTATACCGTATTCATAATAACATCATAGTATATATAATATACTGGAGTTATTATTTTAGAATAGAAACAATAAATAAATATGAAGTGGAACAAAATAGGAACTTGAAAGAGGTGATGTAATATTTACCTCTTTTCGGGTTCTTCTTTTTGATTTGATAAAAAGGGCTCCTTAGGTTGGATTTATTACTAAAGTAGGGCCTCTAGGATGAATTTAGGACATTTTAGAGGGTATTTGGGTAGGTTTTGGTCGATCCAAATGGCTTTCAAGGTGGTAATTAGAGAGAAGGGGGAGTGCCCTTATATAAGAGGGGTGAGGGGCACCTTAGGAAAATCTAGAAATATTATTTTATAATAAAATAATCTTCGGTTTCTAATGGCCCAAAAATAGATAATTTATAGGATAAGGTGGGTATGGGTCGAAAACCACTCAACCAATAGGTTTTAGATAGGTTTGGATCACTATATTAACCATATCTTTTAGATTTAACTCTTAGTTAAATAGTTTAACATTAACCATGTCTCGTTGTATTTTTATATTATATGGTTAATAAACTTACTATATACTTCCAAGAGAACCCCATGTGGTTAATTAAAGATAAACCTATCATTATATAAGTCTTTTTTCCAAACCTTATATTTTTAGGAATAGAATATCAATTAATAATATAATATATGTTTTAAAAACTCTTTTATGTCAATTTTGACACTATTTGGTATTTTGTTTTTTCTAAATTCATAAAACATTATTACTTTGAAAAAAATTCATATAACCAACCCTAATATGTCATATTAACCTAGAAAATTAGTCAATTCATACAAAGTCTCAAATTACATTTATTTGGATATTTATAATATCAATTGTTTTAATATTTCATTAATACGGTAATTACTCCATCATCATTGTGTCATAAATAAATTTAATTATTTAATGTATAAAAATTATAAATAAAAAACCATTAGGTATGAAATCTTTTCATCTTTATAATGAATATTTATAGTTGAATTTATCTTATGTATAACCCTATATTAAAAATGTTTTAGTTATTAAACATTGAATTTAACTCTTTTAACTCTTCTTTGAATTAAATAATAATAAATGTCCTAATCGAATGAAAGTGGACCTAAAGGATCATATTTTTTCCTAAGGTTTATTTTGGTCGAATTACACTTATAAAATAGAATTAAGACATGTTTTAGGGTAATATTATTATTATTTTTACCCTTAATTACCCTATTTACTTTTAACCGTGGTAAATATAAGTAAAAAGTTGCTATTCACCAAAAATTATTTTCATCTTATTAAACCAAATTTTACTTACTGATATCAATCGTGTCTCTCGAATTTTTTAAATTCAACTCAAATAAGCGGTAAAATTATGTTTTATATAAATTCGCAAATACTCCTAGGAGGTGGGTAAAAGACGGTAAAAAGTTCAATACAATTTTTATATATCTAAAATTATTATAAACTTACTCCAATGAATTACATTGAACTTATATAGGTATTATGTATCTATTTTGACCTAAAATAAATTTAAATAACATAAATAATTATTTAAATAAAAATTTGGTTTTAAACTATAACTCAGTTTTTTTCACTATTCATCAAAAATTGAAAGTTTTTAGAAAAATACCAAAAATTCACCCTAGGATAATTTTGATATTCCGAATCTAAAAATGAAGTCAATTTTGAAAGATAAAATTTATAAAATTTCAAAAAGTATGTATTACTATTCATAACAGCTAGTTTGATTGGTTGTGGTGTGTTAGAACTCGATGTTGCATACAACACACACTACTCTATTATTCAAAGAGAAGCGTACCGTGGAATCTTGGGGTGTTACATTCTCCCCTCCTTAAAATAATTTCACCCTCAAAATTTATAGAATATTACTGCATAAAAAGACTCGTGTGGTTCTTCATCTTAAGTTTCTCGGGTTCCAATGTTGCCTCTTCCATCTTATGGTTTCTCCAAAGAACTTTTACTAGACGAGTCGTCCGATTTATCAGCACCTGTTCTCTTGCATCAAGAACCTCGATAGGTTCTTTGCAATAAGATAGATCGGGTTCCAGTTCTAATTCCTCATTGGCGAGTACATGCATTGGGCCAGGCATATATTTTCTCAATAGTGATACGTGAAATACATCGCGAACTTTGGAGAGACTTGGCGGAATTTCCAAACGGTATGCTACAACCCCAATTTGTTCTAGAATTTTGAAAGGTCCAATGTACCAGGGACTCAATTTACCCTTCTTACCGAAATGTATAACACCCTTCCCTAGATATACTTTTAAGAAAACATGATCTCCTACATAAAATTCCAAATCCTTCCTTCGGTTATCGGCATAGTTGTTCTGCCTACTTTGAGCTAACTTGATGTGGTTTTGTATTACCTTAACCTTTTCCATTGTTTCCTCCACAAGTTCTAGGCCTACAAGTTTTCTTTCACCAACATCATCCCAATAGGTTGGTGTGCGACATCTCTTTCCATATAACGCTTCATATGGTGCCATCTGAATACTTGAATGGAAGCTATTGTTATAGGAAAATTATACTAGAGGTAAATATTGATCCCACATACCTTGAAAGTCAAGTGAGAATGATATCAACATGTCTTATAAGGTTTTAATAGTCCATTCTGATTGTCCATCAGTTTGGGGGTGATAGGCAGTGCTCAAATGAAGTTCAGTATCCAGGTATTTCTGAAGACTTTTCTAGAATTTTGATGTAAAACGCAGATCACGATCAGAAACAATTGATAGGGGTGCTCCATGAAGTGTCACTACTTCATTAATATATATTCTTTCTAGACGTTCAAGTGGTAAATCTTCTATTATAGCAAGAAAATGTGCTGAATTGGTAATACGATCAGTAATGACCCATATTGTATCATTCCTTCTAGGAGTATTTGGTAGTCCCATGACAGAGTCCATCGTGATATTATCCCATTTCCACTCAGGTATGGGAATAGGTTACAAGACTCCTCCGGTATGTTTCCTTCCAGCTTTCACTTGTTGAAAAACCATACATCTTGACAAAAAATCAGCAATCTCCCTCTTCATGTTGTCCCACCAAAAATGTTCCTTCAAATCTCTATACATCTTAGTGCTACCAGGGTGTATAGAGAAATTTGAACTATGAGCATCATCCAAAAATTCTCTTTTTAGATCAGGTATATCAGGAACACAAAGTCTCTTCCCAAATTTCAAAATCCTATCTTCATACACAAATTCACTCAATCTCCCATCATTCACAGCTTTAATCTTCTTCTGAAACTCTTCATCATCATTATGAGAACTCTTTATCCATTCTAGTAATGATGGTTTGGAAACCATTTGAAAAATTATTGATGTTTCACCTTCCATGGTTATTCCCATATCCATATTTACTAGATCCATGAGAATAGGATCCCTTTCAACTCTCATCTTGTTCAAAACTCCATGATCTTTTCTTCTCAAATCATCTGTCACCTTATTTTCCTTCCTCGGGTGGTAGTGTATTGTGCAATCATAATCCTTGAGTAGTTAAAGCCATAACCTTTGACTCATGTTGATTTCTTTCTGTGAGAAAATATACTTCAAACTCTTGTGATCGGTATGTATTGCACATTTTTCACCATAGAGATATTGTCTCCATATCTTCAAAGAAAAGATTACAGATGCTAACTCAACATCATGAGTAGGATAGTTTTTCTCATGAATTTTTAGCTATCATTATGATAGGAAATAACTCTATCATTCTGCATAAGGACACAACCAAGTCCTTTCTTTGAAGCATCAATATAAATAAAAACCCATCCTTCCCTGATGGTAGAGTTAATATAGGAGAATTGAATAATATTCTCTTAAGTTCTTCAAAACATTATTCACATTCTTTTTTCCAAACAAATTTAACCCCTTTTCGTGTGAGCTTTGTTAATGGGTTAGCCAAACAGGAAAAATTCTGGATGAAACGTCGATAATAACCTGCTAAACCAATAAAACTGCGTATGTCAGTTATATTCCTTGGTGCTGGCCATTCTTGGATTACTCTTGTCTTAAAAGGTTCAATGAAGATTCCATCCTTAGAGACAATATGGCCATGAAAAGAAATCTCCTTAAGCCATAATTCACACTTTCTAAACTTCCCATATAATTCATTTCTTTTAAGAGTCTTCAGGATAATGCGCAAGTGATTTTTATGATATTCACAGATTTTGGAGTATACCAAGATATCATCAATAAATACCACTAAATATTCATCAAGATATTCCTTGAAAACTCTATTCATTAGATTCATGAAAACAGAGGGTGCATTAGTCAATCCAAAAGGAATTACTGTAAACTCGTAATGCCCATACCTGGTTCGAAATACTATTTTCAGAATGTCTTCCTTCTTCAAGCACAACTGATGATATCCAAATCGAAGGTCACTCTTTGAAAAGTATTGAGATCTATGAAGTTGGTTGAATAAATCATCAATACGAGTTAGGGGATACTTTTTCTTTATTGGTATAGCATTGATCTCCCTGTAGTCAATAAACAACCTCATAGATCTATATTTCTTCATAACAAAAAGAATAGGGGCTCCCCATGGGGAAACAATAGGGAGAATAAAATACTTATTACTCAATTCCTCTAGTTGTTTCTTTAGTTCCACTAATTCTACAATGGTCATTCTATAAGGGGTATTCGTTATGGTCCTTGAACCAAGAATTAAATCAATGGAAAACTCAATTTCTCGTTCTGGAGGATGTCCAGGTAAATCTTTTGGAAACACATCAACATATTATTTTACAATAGGTACATACTCTATTTGAACATTCCTTTCTTCACCCACATTAATTTCATTCTCTTCCTCCCCAATAATTGAATTTAGTTGATCTACTGGGGGTGGATCTAGATAAGAATTAGGTGGTGACATTTCTGCTCTAAAGATAAGGTACTCCTTATCATCATCATCAAAAATTGTAACCTCCTTCATCTTACAATAAATTTTTGCATCATGGTTCGAAAGCCAATCCATACATAGGATTACATCAAATTCTATCATGGGTATGATGATGAGATCAGTAGATAAAGAACATTTATATGCCCTAATGGTGACTGATTCACAAAACTTTGTTGCAATAATACTTCCCTTAAGAGTTTTGACTAAAAACTCCCTCATTAAATCAAATTGAAAATATCTAATTTTCATAGAAAACTGGGAAGATATGAAATAATGCGATGATCGATAATAAAAAGAAGCATTTTCTAAACTTGAGGAAACCATTAAATTACCTTCCACCGTGTATTTTGGAGCTTCAACCTCAGAAGTAGTGATAACATAAGCTTGGACTTGATCCCTTGGCCTTTTCTGAGGTAAGTTCCCCTCACGCTTAGGAAATTCATTTTCATAATTCCACCTTTCTCTACAATTGTAGCATTCAACATCGATAGCCTCTTTCTTCCCCTTGAAATCACGAGCTTGGCAGCCCTTTTCACCACACTTGTAACAGAATCACATTCCCTTCAGACAAGTACCAGGGTATTTCTTCCCACATTTACTACAGGATGGATATTCAACTTTTCCCTTCTTCCCCTTATTTCCATTTTCAGATTATTAAATAGATCTCTTCTTCTCTTTCTTTTCTTTAAAGTCGTAAGACTTAGAGAATTCTTTTTCTGTCTTGATAACACATGAGACAATATATTCGTACGATGAGAAGGATTGTGAGACTAATTCTCAATGAATAAATGGTTTTAACGCATAAAAGAAATGATCAATCTTACTTATTGGGTTATGTGTATAATCTACATCATGCCTCTCTAACCTTGTAAAGTTAGTTTCATACTTTGCGACATTCTCATCCTCATTTTTGCCTCAGACTCAGAAATTGTATTTCCATATCCGCTCGATGGTCATGAGGAAATTATTTTTCTAAGAAAATTTCTTTAAACTCCCTCCATTCCATAATTTATACTTCATCATCTTCCTTTGTGTTTTGAATTAATGACCACCATTGGTCAGCATCTCCAGTGAGGCGGTAAACTGCCATGACCACTTTTTCCCTTTCGCTACTCCCCAGGGCATGGAATATTTTCTATAAGGAATTTATCCATTGCTAAGACACTAATGGATTTGTACTCCAATTGAATTTTGGTGGTTATTGACTCATGAAGTGATGTAATATTGATCCTCCACACTGTGTATAAGGGTGCTCCATATGGGTAAGGTTATTATTCATAACCTGAGTGAGTTGTCCCAGTATGGTGATTATCTGATCAGCGACAGTTGCATCACCAGCTCCACTATAATTATCTTGAGTATGATGGAAATCCCTATATGGAGTGTGTGCATTGATACAGTTTCCATTCCTTCCATTAGGCGCCATTTCTAAATAATGGCATAAACTATATTAGTTTTTGAATCATAATACAAAAATCCAAACTTGTAAAACAATTAACATAAATTGAACATTTTATTGATATAATCAATAATAATAAAAATGTTTTCTTTGAGGAAGTATATACTCATAAACCCTTCATAATGGTTTTTAAAGAAAATGAGAATTATCCTAAGTATATCCTCTAGGAGTGTCATAACCAAGAGTGAAACAAGGCCTGTTGTCATGCACCAGTTCCCATTCGAGTCTAGCTAAAAGCGGTGTTTTTGGGTTTTACCCCTAGGTACATCTATTCCAGAGCCACCTCTACCCGATCATATCCATACAGGGATGTATTTCTTGTAAAACGCACAAAATCTCTATAATACAAATATTCTAGGATGTTCTTCTATACTAATCCTCAAAGTTTATTTTAGGGCTATGTGCTCTAATCAGAGTTTATCTAAATCTTGTTTCCAAGGTTTTTACTAAACATCTTCTGATACCAACTGTAACGCCCCAACCCCAGAATCCCAGAGTCTATAAATTATTATGTATCATTGGCATGATCACAAAAGATCAATTCTCGAAAGACTATTATTTTAGTAGACTTGGAAGTACTAGATACATTTATAAGGTTTACATTGCATCATAAAATGGAAAACTACAACAACATTGTTTCCATAGACAACACTGAGATCCGATAGATTATCCCTGAAGGTCAGTCATAATATAATTCTTCACATCCTAGGAAAAATAAAACAAAGAAAGGGGTGAGCTCAGATGCTCAGTAAGGATAACAATATAGCGGAAACTTTCATAAATAAGCATATACATTTAAGGCAATGTATAGAACTAAAACAAAAGCCTTTTTAACATAAAATTAATCATAATATGGAAAATATAAATCAAAATAATGCCATTTACTTACTCACATGGATATTATACTAGTTGAATAGTCACATGCAATATAAATAGCCACTTTCATAATAATGGAATGCATAATTCCAGACTTTCATAACCACTTAGTCAAGGCCTTGTGCCAAGACTACAAATAAGCTTTTTTCAAGGCCTTATTCCAAGACACTAGTTTGTCTCATGAGACCTACCAATGCATCGAGAAGTTATAGTGGGCTCCACCCATCACTTACTAAGTCCAATGCATTCCTCAAATGAAATGGTTTAAACATAACATTAACATTTGTATTGAAACAAGCATATGAAATGTCAATACTTTATCCATAAACCAGGAATGGTATGAAATAACACATCCATAGTCAAAAATATCACATAAACATCAATACAATATGGAAGTTTTGTATCATAATAAATCAACTTCAAATAATCTTAAAATCCATCAAAGGATGTTGACATAGATGAAATCAAAACCTTATTTAGAGAAATATCTCTTTCTATTTTGAAATCATTTAAGAGTCACATAATTATAAATAAAACATTTATTTTGAAAATATTCTTATAATCTTGTAAGGGAATCTTAGATGATGTTATAACGGTGGAAAATAGCTGCACCCGCTGTATAAGTTAAAAAAACATTCTTACCTTAAATTTGTCGAAAAGATCAAAAAGTAACTCATTTGGAAAATGATGGAAATATTCCTTTCAAAAACATATAAGGTCAAATAAGAGTATAAATTACTTTAACCCATTTTCAATTAAATAGTAAAAATGTTTTGAAATACATTTTTAAGAAACATGGATGTGGTTGATAAAGATGTCCCAGTAGATAATTACATATAAACAAACTCGGATAATGAAGAGATTGTGAAATTAACCCTTACCTTGTACTTTTCCTTGGTTAAGGGTAGGTTAACCTCCTGTATAATGGTGAAATAATTGTTATTAAATTATAAAAGAATCATATACATTAATATGATATCATATATAATCTTTTAACATTTCTTTGTTAATAATATCTTAGTATTATCGTTGTTTCGGGTGTTAACGAATTTATTTTCCTTTACACTCTTTGTTATGTGAGTTATATTTGTTATGGATGGGATGTATATTATTAATATCCAGAATTATATCAAGTCTATAAAAATTATTTTTAATCATCAAATGAAAATTAGTCTTGAATGGATACGATGGGGAATTATTCTCATCGTGTTCGTGGAGACGGTAATTCGTACGTACGCACGAGTGATAATATAATTATTAAAATAATATATAATTGGATGGTATATCATATATAGAGAATCATTGTCATTTTATATTTATTATTTACATCAATTACACATCATTATTATACCCATACAAATAATAATGTATTGAATAACAATTACACCACGACGTGGAGACGGTAATTCGTACCTACGCACGTATGGTGACATGTCATTCAAAGGATGGATAAAATAATGAATATGGTTGTACCATATTAATAATAAAATCAAAGTATATAGAATATATCTGATTTGTTTTTTTAGAATGGAAACAATAAAGAAAGAGTAAGTGGAAGAAGAAAGGAATTTGAAAGAGGTGATGAAATATTTACCTCTTCTTCGGGTTATTCCTTTTGATTTGATCAAAAGGTCTACTTAGGTTGGATTTATGAATAAATGAGGGCCTCTATGATGAATTTAGGACAGTTGAGAGGGTATTTGGGCATGGGTTGGTTGAGACAAATGGCTTTGAAGGTGTGAATTAGAGAGAAGGGGGAGTTCCCTTTTATTAGACGGGTGAGGGGCACCTTAGGAAAAGCTAGAAATATTATTTTGTAATAAAATCATTTTCGGTTTCTAGTGTCTCAAAAATGGATTATTTAAAGGATAATGTGGGTATGGGTCGAAAACCACTCAACTATTAGGTTTTAGTCAGGTTTCGGTCACTATATTAACCTTATCTTTTAGATTTAACTCAATGTTAAATAGTTTGACATTTACCATTTCTTTTTGTATTTTTATATTATATGGCTCATAAACTTACTATATACTTCCAAGAGAACCCCAAGTGGTTAATTAATGATACACCTATCATTATATAAGTCTTTTTTCCAAACATTATATTTTTATGAGTATAATATCAATTAATAATATAATATTTTTTTTAAACTCTTTTATGTCAATTTTGACACTATTTGGTATTTTGTTTTTTTAATTCATAATAGCATTATTACTTCGAAACAAATTCATCTAAACAACCCTAATATGTCATATTAACCTATAAAATTATTTTAATTCATAAAAAGTCTCAAATTAAATTTATTTGGATATTTATAATATCAATTATTTTAATATTTCATTAATACGGTAATTACTGCATCATCCTTGTATCATACATAAATTTAATTATATAATGTATAAAAATTATAAATAAAATACAATTATGTAGTAAATAATTTTATCTTTATAATTAATATTTATAGTATAATTTATCATATGTATAACTCTATATTAAAAATGTTTTACTTATTAAACTTTGATTTTAACTCTTTTAACTCTTCTTTAAATTAAATAATAATAAATGTCTTAATCTAATCCAAGTGGACCTAAAGGATCATATTTTATTCCTAAGGTTGTTTTTGGTCGAATTAAACTTATCCAATAGAATTAGGACATGTGTTAGGGTAATAATGATATCATTTTTACCCTTAATTACCCTATTATCTTTTAAATGTGGTAAATAAAAGTAAAAAGTTACTATTCACCAAAAATTATTTTCATCTCATTGAACCACATTTTACTTATTGATATCAACTGTGTCTCTCAGATTTTTTAAATTCAACTCATAAAAGTGGTAAAATTAAGTTTTATGTAAATTTTCAAATACTCCTAGGAGGTGGGTAAAAGACGGTAAAAAGTTTAACAAAATTTTTATATGTCTAAAATTATTATAAACTGACTCCAATGAATTACATTGAAATTATATAGGTATTATGTATATATTTTGACGTAAAATAAATTTAAGTAAAATAAATAGTTATTTAAATAAAAGTTCGGTTTTAAACTATAACTTTGGGTTTTTCACTATTCCTCAAAATTTTAATGTTTTTAAAAAAATACCAAAAATTCACCCTAGGCTAATTTCGATATTCCGAATCCAAAAATGAAGTCCATTTTGAAAGATAAAAATTAAAAAAAATTAAAAAGTGGGTATTACTATTCATAACGGCTAGTTTGATTGGTTGTGGTGTGTTAGAACTCGAAGTTGCGTACAACACACGCTACTCTATTATTCAAAGAGAAGTGTACCATGGAAGCTTGGGGTGTTACATCCATCGGGTCCAAAAAAATACCCAAATATTACCATGGTCGGAAATGTATCAAAAATAGGATTAGAAAACATGTTAGGGTAATTTAATATTGTTATAATATTATTTTTACCTTAAATTACCCTATTTACCTTTAACTGCGGTAAATAAAAGTAAAAAGTTAGTATTTACAACAAATTATTTTCATCTTATTAAACCAAATTTTACTTACTAAAACAACCATGTATGTCGGATTTTCGAAATTCAATTCATAAAAGTGGTAAAATTTCATTTAAATGAAAAAGTCGGTTTTTTAACTATTACTCAGTGTTTTCACTATTCATAAAAATTTGATGTTTTTCATAAAAATACCAAAAATTCAGCCTAAGATATATTAGATATTCCAAATTCAAAAATGATGTCTATATTACCAAATTCAAGACAAATAATTTGCATTAATTAATTTAAAATTAATACCATTGTCAAACAAAAAGTGTGTTTTTTAGAAATAATAACTATCAAAAAATTGACACTTGTTTATGTCCAATTTGAAAGTGAAATTACTTCCAATGACCAAAATTGGATTAAATGGTAAAAATATAATCTAATTACACTTTAAAACCGATTAAAAAGATAATTTAACCATATAAATAAATTCTATTAAAAGGCAGTTTTGAATTAAAATACAGAATTTTTCACTATTTATTAAAAAATGAATTTTATAAGAAAAATACCAAAAATTTACTCCAAGTAAATTTTGAAGACCCGATTCTAAAGAAAAATTTTATTTATTCAAATAAAACATATAAAACTGACAAAAACTATATTTAAAGAGGGTTCACCATCAAAAGGTTGTAAATCGACCTTTTAAAGAATATTAGAGTATTTATGCTTAAAATTAGATTCATTCACATTTTAAATCTCTAAATTTTATTGGATAAATGTAAAAACATTTAACAAACATGTATAATAATATTTTAGTTAGTTATGTTCATTCCCACCATTATACGGCTAGGCATTAACTACCATTTAAAATAATATTATATTATTATTTTTCAGTATGACTCAGCATTGTGTGAAACATTAGACTTTGGAGAAACCCTTTGTTGCATGTCAGGTATGTCATCAAATATAACATCCCATTTTATGTAAAATTAATATTTAATTCACAAACTATAATAAATATGGAAATGTCTTATTCTTTATTTACTTGGGATGTTACAGCGCCTCTCTAACCAATTCAACCAAATCATGAACCAATGAAACCTAAAATAAAACCATTACATCACCTTATTCTTCATATTTGAATCGTATTTCATCTATGACCGACATAAACTACCATTTATATGAAGCTTCATTTTCCACATGGGCACATTACTTTCTACTTAATTCATCCTCCACCGAATTGCATTTACCTAGTGTATACATCAAGTCAAATTAAAACATTTGGAGATACTCCATCTATCCCATTTTCCTCAAATTGAAATCTCTTTGTGAGAAGATATGATTAAAACTCTTAGGATGAGTAAACATCATGAATTTATCACCAAAGATATAGTGGTTCCATGTTTTCAAATCATGCATCATATCAACCAATTCCAAATCATGAGTTGGGTAGTTATTCTCATGAAACCTCAATTTCCATGAGCCATACACAACCACATGATCGACTTTCATGATAACTCACCCAAACCCTAATATTTACGCATCTCAATACACCACATACCATTTTTCTATTTCTAGAAAAACCCAATATTATTATTGATGAAAGGCGACTCTTAATCTCTTCAAAAGACTTCTGACATCACTCATTCCATTGAAATTGAACATTATTCCTTATAAAATATATCATATTTGATGATAATCATGAGAAGTCATGAAAAAAGTGTCGGTAATACCTTGATAGTCCAAGAAAACTCTGTATCTCAAAAAACAACCTTTGAAGATTGTTAAGAGATAATCGCCTCTATCTTCTCTAGATCCATTGAAACACCTTTCTTAGAAATAACATGGCCACGGAAACATACCTCTTGTATCAAAAAATCACACTTTGATAATTCGACATAAAACTGATGATCTCTCAAGATTCCCAACACCATTTCTAAGAGTTTCTCATTCTCAATCCTTGTCCTAGATTACACAAATATATAATCAAAAAATACCATGATGAAAGAATCCATATATCTCTAAAATATTTGATTCATCAATGCCATGAAGACCTCTAGTGAATTTTTAAGACCAAAGGGAATAACCACATACTCATAATGGCCATATCTACTTCTGAAAGCTATTTTCATAATATCCTCCTTTAGCACCCACAACTGATGATATCCTAACTACAAGTTAATTTTAGAGAACCACTAAGCTCCCCTCAATAGATCGAACTGATCATCAATGCATGGGAGTGAATATTAGTTATTTACCATAACTTGATTAATCTTATAATAATCCACACAAAGACAAAGAGTTTTATCCACTCTTTTAATGAATAAGATCAGTGCTGCCCACATATATGTTCTAGGAAAAATGAACCCTTTGTTTTCTATATCTTCCATCTGCATGTTAAATTCCATCAATTATGATAGTTCCATTTGGTAATATTGAAGTGAGATAGGAATTTTCCCCAGAAGGAGATCAATCATAAACTATACTTACCTTAAGAGTGGAAAACCTAATAAATGTTTTGGAAAGACATCTAGAAACTGATCAACAACTGTCAGAAAACTGCTTCTACCAAACTCTTCCATCAATGACAAAGAAAAATCCTCTAATTGATATGAGATCATCCCAATATTCTGGTTCCAAAAATATCATTGCAACCACATTCACCTTCTTAAATTATCTAAAGATATTCTTAACACCATCATCAGTCATAAAACTGACCATTCACACATAACAATCAATGTGGCACTTAAACACCATCAACCAATCCTTACCAAGGAATACATTATATACAGTCATCTCAAGAACTGATAAGCCCCACATCAACTCAACCCCATCCAAAAATATACAAAATACTCTACATAGAAAGTCTCAAAAATCTCTTTTACCCATTAGAGTTTGAAGTTTTAAAATATAATACATCATTTCAACACTTAAACCCAGTAAATCAACAACATTAGAAGAAATGAAAGAATAAGAATCACCCATATCAAATAATAATTTAATAAAGTTTGAATTGAAAATAATCTAACCTCTCACCATGGATGGCTCGAACGATCATCCACCATAACCTTCTCAGCTCTGAAAACCTATTTAATGGACACACTTTTCTCATTATTTTCATACTGAAACTACCCCTGATGAGGAGTCATGGTGTTCCAAGAATCACAATGTCTAACTCCACTTTACTGATAAGGGGTATACTGCTTCCTACATCCCATGGAAGTATAAGATTTCTATGAAACCTAAAAAGTTTTTCAAATTGGTGACCTTAGAGAATTGCAACAATGACATTGAAGATGCCCCATATAGTTGAAATTATTACATGATATAGGCTATGTTGTAAATTCTATATTTATGTGGATTGGAGAGACACATCAAAAACATCCCGTCTTGCTCTTATGCTTCAAAGGAAGATTTACCGATACGTATGACTAATTCTGAACTATACTCCCTCCTCAGAAATAAGTGTCCCTCTTCCTCTTACTCCCCCTGTTAGAGTTCCCATGATTTCCCATGTGTATCAACATACCTCCACCACCCATAGCTCAGATTATATCTCTTTAATCCAATATTTCTTTATTTACCATTTATGTATAATCTGTTATATAGAGTACCACAATATTCAAACAAATTTCCTGCCTCATCCCTAATTTGAAAATACACATCTTTAACAATGTACTAGTAACAACCTGAGGTTCCAACCAGAATAAATTCATAAATTTAGTTTCATATTATATCACCAAAAGGTTCTATTGTTTCAATATGAAGAAATAAATTGTTCATTGGATTTTTAATGTGTGATTATATAATTGTTTGTTAAACAATTTCTCAGAAAACCTCATGCCATACCTTGATCCCCTTTATCCCGGACTACTGACTCCCACCAATGATGTTCAAGATATTATAACATGTACTTCTCCATCTTGAATTTCAACTCTGATGGTGTTCCTAGTAAATTGAATATTTGTTTCATCATATTCATACACACCTCATCCTTTTTTGGTTCCAAATCACCCTAAAATATGGATGTGTTCAACTTCTGAAACTGAACCAAACGATCCACATGCTTCGGTTTGTCCCTTCTATTACCACTTTCCACAACTTGGAAAGCTTTCAAAATGATCTGAACTAGCTACTGTTTTACCTAGGGCTATGGTGAAACCACATTTTTAGCATCTCCCTTCGGTTGGTCTCTATAATTCCTACACGGTTCCATTTATATCAACATAATAACCACCATAAGTCACATTCTATAAAAACTAAAGGCTTACAATTTCAAATTATAACACATTGAACTATCACAACCATGATTTCTAAAATTCAACATTTCTCATGTACAACCATTTTTTTGAAAAAAAAACCACCATGTTTTGAAAATAAACAACTTTTGAAAACAACACAACCATTCTCTTTTCAATATCACACATTTGAAAACAAAATCCAGATCTTTAAAAAATAAAGAAATTTATAGAACATCATAAACCATTACTCCAATCGAGATATGAAATCCTAGTGGGAAGTAATTTATACCATGATTTCCATTCTCTTTTCATTAGATAAACCCATGATAATGAGATTCCAACTCCTATATGTGTATCCAAAACACTTATGTACCCAACTTCATGGTAACTTGAAGATCAACATAAAAGGTTAGCTATAATTTTTTATGTTATACATTTCATGTTCAGAAACTTCTACTAATCTCTACCATCCCAACTCAAGTAATAAATAGAGAATGAATGTTAAATCCAAGTCTGATGACCGATTACAAAAGGACCAAACAAATAGATACCACTTGTAACACCCCTCCACACCACATTGGCTTGAGTCAAGGAATAAACTGTACTTGGCCTTAAGAGGCATCCCAAAGGAACTAAAGGTTGGAAATAAATGCCTCAGGATTCAAGAACAAGTGGGGTATAATTTTCCCATTGAAATAAAACAACCAACCAAACATGCCATAACCAACCACAATGACATGTTTCATTTCAACCATGAAAACCAATTAAACACATTTCTAAGTGATAAAAATACAACCAAAATAATCCCATAATAATACCAAATTATAGTATTAAGTGGAAGAATACAATGAAAAACCCAAGGAATCCAAGAGTAATCTATATTTCTCTACACTAAGATCTAAGATCCAACACCACAAAACAACCCAATAAATCATGAAGAACCACTAAGGAAATGAGATGCTTAACAATTTCCTATGTCTCAGAATACAACATCTACAAAAACACCAAAGTTCCAAAGAAGGGAGTCAGTAATAATACTTAGTAAACTTTCCCCAAATGACATCCCTACTCATGCCACTAGGATATAACAATTTATAACCCTTATATATTTTTTTTTATCTAAACCCATTTAAAAAATTAAATACATTCCATTAATCCAAACACATCCTTACTGAAAAAAACCAATTTTCTTTGCACATGAGCCTTAGCTCAGTTGGCGTAGAATCTTCAAATGCATTCACAAGACCCAGGTTTGATTCTGGGAAGAGGTATATTTGTAGAACATTGTAGCAATAATATAGTAGTACTATAGTAGTACATTAGTGGTACTATAGAAAGTACTATTCGATACTGTAGTATCTAGAACTATTCAACTTCGGGCCACCGATTTACGCCTGGAGTCCTTAAGGATTTCAGGCCACCCAAGGCCTTCTAGATAATTAAGGCTTTTAGGCCACCTCACAGCCTTCAGGACAACTCAAGGCCTTTGGGACACCTAATTTAGATCATGAAGTATAAATGAAACTAGACAAACCAAAGAAACTAGCTCTAGATAAGGACTTAGAGAAGGTGTTTTTACAAGAACAAAGCTATCTCGTTTTTGAAAAATTAGTGGGTATGGAAATTTCCATCAGGAAAAGGCCTGTGCAACTCTAAAAAGTTATTTCTAGTTGAAAAAGAAATGAGAAGGTGGTAGCCTGACTTCATGATCTAGATTTTGGGGAGGGGTATTTTCAAGTAGCCATGTTTGGGATGAATTCTTCTAAAACCTTCAGGTCATGTAATCCACTAATCCAATGGTCTTTGTAAGGGTTCCCCCTCAACCCTTGAAACATGTATTATCAAAAATAAATAAGAATAAGGCCTTTGGGACATTAGGGAAAACACATCCTTACCAAATCATTTTACCCAAATCAACAAATTTACATGGAAATCAACCAAACAAGTCATTAACCAATTTTCCAATTTCATATTGGCATAAATCAATTCAGCTAGCATGGTTTCATGAACATTTCAACCATATTCACAAATTCCACACACTCGAGCTCGGAGTACCATTGATGATGGAACTTCACATCAAAACCTATTCCCTTTTTGTAGTGGTACATCATGCCACTTTCCAACCCTTTTATTAGTGGTACCTCACACCACCATCCATCCCATCCATCATATTATTAATCAATTAAGCCAAAAACCATGCCAATAACATTTACCAAAATCAAAACAACATGAAAATAAATAATTCCAACAACATGCCAAAACCACTTCGATAAATTGCCCATTTATTCAAAACACAATTTAGTCATTATTCATTCCAAACCATACTTTAATAAAAAATCTTTATTGAAAACAACTTTTCACAAACCGTTTTCCATAAATCACCCAAACCACCTATTGGTCAGAGTAGAGTACTCAAGAGGGGGGTAAATTGAGTATTTATAATAATTTCTGTTAATAAGTTCACTTAAAAAGATTCCCCAATAAAAATGAATACATTCTAGTTAATCAAGGTAATAAGGTTATAATAGTTAGAATGTTCAAATAAATTCTCAGAAGAGTGATTAATTATAAGTAATATTAATGTGAGTTATTGATACAAATTTTGAAGCTACTATAATTGGGAAAAACTGGTATAACTTCTATCGAATTCTAACTATCAAAGTTAAATCTTGTTTTCTGAAATATAAAGAAAAATAGAGAAAAAATAAATTAAAATCCACATCGAATAAAATAAGTTGTTCAGTCTCAAGTAGAGACTTAATCCACTCCACTTGGTGATCACCTTCCACCAAGAAGTCTTTATAGATAAGATATTGATCCACACCCTGGATTAGGGTAAAACAACAGTACACGAGACTATCTAGGTCACACGAACTCTTCCACTATTATTTGTGGGTATAAACTACTAGGTCACACAAGGATCTCTTCCACACTTATCTGTGGGAGTAAATAGATGTAAGAATATATGAGATAAAGGATATATTGTATCCTTCAGTTTAATATAGGAGACAATGTGTGTTTTTAATACATAATCACACACACTGCTCGAAATCTAAAAACAGTACACAACAGAGTGAAGATGATGAAAAAAAGTTAGAAGTGATATGAGTGTTATCATATGAAGCTCTAGACTTGTTGGATGAAGTAGATGCAAGTATCCAGTCCTCTTGTTAAAAAAAGAGTATCGTAATTCTAGTGCTCTGGTTTCCAGTTCGATGATGTGAGATATGTAGCCCGTGTTCTTCTAGTTGGTACTACGATGATGTTTGAGGCTTTGATATACGGTATTTCACCTTTCAGGGATCAATAGTTCTTCATCTGTTATTTAGTAGTATATTGCATTCACGAGTTTTATTTTTTAAAAATGATCACACATCTCTCTATATTGTTTAGAAACCAGGCTTATCTTCTTTTTAATTGAGTGTGAACATGTTGGAACCAACAAGATGCATGTATTATTCACCTCATACCTCATACTGTGAGGTAACATGTCTACAAATAAACATTAATGCTGTCAGTTCTATTTAATAACTTGAATATGACTATTAGAAGTTAAATTGAAAATGAAAAAAGAAGATTAAAGAATGGTGCCACTGTTTTTCTTGAAACGGTGTCACTTGGAAATGGTGTCACAGAAAAACGATGTCTTCTCTTTTTCCTTTGAGGGATGAGACAGTCACAGTGCCACAACTATGTTTACATCTAGAACTAGTAGCACAGATGTGATGTTTAGATCATGGTGTTTCTAGTAATGGTGTCTCATCCTTTATTAAAACATCGACCAGTGCTTGAGTCACAGTGTTAGCATTACGGTGTCAGGGTCACGGTATCCGCATTTTGGTGTCTGGGTCACGGTAACAACATTACCATGTCTGGTCATGGTATCATGTCATGGTATCTAGTACTTTGTCAAAATCCATAACCTGTGTCTGACTTACGGCTTCTCGGACTTAGCCAAATATCTATAAATATTCTTAAGCAATAATATTCACAGAATGGTTTAAACTCAATTAGTGGTATAATAAAACATAATATAACAAGATTAAGCATAACTAGTGAGATTCTGAATTTGAACTAGTAAGCATAGAATCATAAGAAGACCACCAAACTTCAAACGTGATTTAAAAAATATTAGCATCATTTTCATGAGTTTCATGATTTTTTACCATTAAAACATGATCAAACAGGAGGAATCCAGTACCACATATTTTAAAATCCTCGTTTTAAAATCCAACAACAAAGTACATTTCACAACAATAGCCCATTTTCCCCAAAATCCACAAATAATCAAAAAATGGGTGTCCAAAAAACTTCACACATAACATTTAAAATCAATTCCAATAAAAAAGAATGAATTTGAAATTAATCATTTTAGTTATATCAAGATGAATCAAGAGTTAAGACACCAACCTTTAGGGTTTGGTTAAATCGAACCACCGCCCAACCACACACCAAATCTGGGTGAAACTTTAACAAAATCACCTTATATCCATTTCCCTAAAATAAAAAATCCCAAATATTACCATTATAGGCAACAAAAACCCTAGATATACATGTGACAAAAGTAGATCTTGGAAAACAAGAGAGAGATAGAAGAGTAAATCTAAGATAAACCATGAAACTACCGAGGAGGGAGACTTACTAAGGTAGAATCACCTTTAACGAACCTTTTAAACCATTTGAATCGCTTCCAAAATAAGTGGGAGAGCCTCCCTAAACATGTACGAGAAGTAATCCCAATTTATGGATGCATAGGTGGACAAATGGGGTGTTTAGGGAAAATCCGGACCAAGCCCCATTTTTAAAACCCCAATTTTTAAGACGTGCATGGTTTTGCCACATGTTTAGAAAAACTGTGTGCTAATAATATGTCTGCTATAGTATCAAGAGGTTACCTCACACAATTATAAAAGCTGCATGCCAACCATATGAAATCCCACTATCTCAAGTTTCATAGTTTCCAAAATATTATGCACAGTTTTCATAAACCATGTTCAAACATTTCACCCGTAGAAAATCCCCAAGACCTTCCAAAAACCTTCCAAACTCTCCAAAACATTACCCAACCACTTTATATTCATAAAAATCATTCAATAAATGGTTACAAACCTTAAACTAGGGGTGATACAAATATATATTTCAAAAAAATGTTAATCCTATTCATACTTTCTTAATAGTTAGGTTATAAGGATATTATTTAAATAATAATATTTAGTTGTTTGTTTAATCTTGGTGTTGCATATTATACAAGTTATTTAACATTATTTCTTTATTTAAAAATATTATAATATTACAAGATTACCCTCATTTACTACTTTCCCCATCTTTTAAAGAAAAAAATATTCTCTTCGCACCTCCTTGATATTCTCTTGGATATATTTTTAGAAAATCATTTGGAAAAGGTAGGATATATTCCCTAACATTGTGATTTACATATCTATACTTTATATATCCAAGAATATAGTGTCTTTCTCAATCAGTATCATGGATAGAGTAGTAGGTTCCTTTCTTATAAGAGAATTAGATGTCTTATTTTCCTTTACTGGATGGTACTGAATAGAGAAATAATAGTCCTTGGTTAGATCTAACCATATTCTCTAACATATGTTGTTCTCCTTATGTGTGAATATATACTTCAAACTTTGGTGGTCTATGCTTATATCTGTCACGAACCAGGCCGGGCCGTCATCTGATCTGGTGCCCGACCCAGTCCAGGACATGGCCCGAAGGGCATTCCCAATACCCACAGGCTCACACAAGTTCATGAGTACCAAAACTAACTCATTAGAAAGATTTAACTGAAATAGAAAACACAAAAAAAACTGATAAGATAAATAAGATAAAACTAAAATCAGGAAACCAAACTGGACCTTAAACTAAAATCAAAATTTAAGGTTTACAACTTGAACCAACATCCAAAAATAAATGACAACAAAAGAAACTAAAACTCTAACTCAAACCTCCAAGAAACAAGAGAGGTGCAACATCCACACACCATAAACACCAACCTGCACGAGAATACCACCGATGACCAAAACTACCATCGCTGAGCTCAATGCTATGACCTGAAATACCAAATAAATAGAAACTACATACACCCAAAGGTGTATGTAGGGTGTGATCCAAGATCCCAGTAGGAGGTCACCCAATAAAAAGGATCCACGCATAATTATTAAATTACAAATGCATTTGAAATTTCAATTAAAGAAAAAAGCAATTGATTGAATAGTTTTAAATAAAACAGGATTAAGGAAAATAGTTTCAAATGGAACAACTTAATTAAAACACACACACCCTTACTTTTTAAAATAACACATGTGTTACAATAATGAGCGTAAAGTAACCAATGAGCACCAAATATGGGAGAGGCCTCATGGGTGTTAGCTAGCTTGGGCCCCTAGATCTTCGTGTCTTGGTGAATCGTGGCTTAGAAGGCCACGACCCTCATAAAATGTGGCTTAGAAGGCCATGACCCTCAGAAAACGTGGCTTAGATGTTCACGACCCTCAGAAAAGCATATGTTTAGTTAGTGTTGCAATCGTCAGTATTGCTAGTGAAGCTAGGACGAGTCACCTCTAAAACACTAGCCCACTAGTCTAGTCCACCCTCCAAGCTACCCGGGCTTCCCGCATTGTGCTCAAGCAAGTTTCAAGTTCATGTCACACGTCACACTTATGTATAAAAGCCCAACATGGCACTTACACACACTGAACCATCATTTGCACACCCAAAACCCTGTTTGAAAACCACACACACATCAAGAATCCTTTTAAAACATAATCTTCATAGGATAAATACTCAATTAAACCACCTACATAATTTAAAGACACTTATCGTTAAACAAACTACCACTTACATACATTAATGCCCTTTTTGAAATAAGATGCACACTGAAACATTTTTCAAACATGTTTTCCACTAGTGACATAATTTAATAAAACATAAAACAATTATAAAACAATAGTAAAAGAATGTCACATGGATTTACACACACTAAAGTAACAATTTATACATTCAAAAGCATTCCAACATCACACGCACTCGAATACAATTTTAAAATGTGATCTGCACCACACAAATAGTTTTATGGAAACCCTTGCACCATATCTAAAACATATTTTCACAAACCACATAATTTAATAAGACAAAAGTAAAACCTTATAAAATAATTTAAAATAATAACTTGGTATTACCCACTAAACCCAATAAAAAACTTCTTTTACGACCAAACTCACCCGATGCCATGTAAAAAATACAGTTTGCACCACTTGTACAAATTAATAGGCTTACGGAACAAGGTAAAAATCACTGAAAAAGTTCTCAGCAGAAAACACACACATAAGATAAACAATTTACTAAACAATTTCAATGAAATTCATACTTAAAAAAAGAAAAATCAACTTCGCACTACCCGAATTAATTAAACAATATGCTAAAAAAATTAAGCCTGCAAATTAATTCATCAAATAATAATTAGATGTGGCACCACCTACCTTGGTGTGGTGGACTTCACTAATATGGTGCGCAAGGACCATGGCATGCCAACCAAACCTCTAATGAACCTAAAGGCGAACCCTAAACAAGAAATCGAACCAACAATATGAAAAAATAATACACTAATTAACACCCTAAATGCCGGAAACACCAAAATCTCAACTGAACATGACTAAAACCCTTGAAAAGAGAAGTAAGAGATTACCCAGGTGGTATGAACTTGCGGCGAAGGGAGCGAAAGGCCACTATAAGGGTTCAGAAGGTCGGGTGGTCCATGTTCGAGGGCTGGCCAAGATGAGTTCAAACTAGGGAGGTCCGGTGGCGGTGTCTGAGGGAGAGGTTGGAACGTCACCCCAGATGAAGTTGCAGGTCCAGGGGGGTGTGCACTGGGGAAATCTGATGGAGCATTCAAGGATTCCTGTTGGGAAGTAGGACGACGACATGGGGGAGGTGGCAGGATCTGGTGAGAACTACTGCAAGGAGGGCAGTCGCGGCCAGGTGCATGGAGAATGGAGGTTGGCCATCGGGGTGGTGAAGCGGGCATACAAGAGTGCAACATTGGGGTCCGAGAGGGAGGTCGTGTGATTTGGAGAGATAGGAGAAGGGAGTCATGCCTATCTTCAGGGGAGGGTGATCTCACGTGAGGGCGGGGTGCGGCCCGACGGCTGTCCGGGCGGAGGGCTGACTGGGTGGTGGTTCGGCGCACCGTCAGACGAAGAAGAGGCGACGCGGGTGGGGGGGGAGTTACCAGGAGAGATTGGGAAGAAGTGGGGTGCAGCGCAAGGGTTAGGGGAGGGGAGTGTTGCGCCAAACCCTTACACAAATAAAATAAAAAAACAATAATGAAAGAAATGAAAATAAAACTAAATAAAACCCAATAATAATAATAAAGTTAATAGTTATATTAATAATAATAATAGTTATACTATCTTAAAAGAATTATTATCCTTAGCACTAACTATAATAATAGTAATAATATCCTCACATAATATTAGTATTATTACCATTAAAACAATTCATTAAGTTAATTACATTTTTATTTTTTTATTTTTATTTTCACTTTATTATTCACTTGATTTTATTTATTTATTATTAATTAAATTTATTTAATTAATTGGACATTGGTAGGTCACCCGATGGACTAGGTAAGGCTGCACGGTTTCAAAATTGTACCTCTCCCAAGTTATTCCAATTCCAAGGCCACACGGTCTCAATTTTCATTGTATTATCATTTTATTATTCGTCGCATATTTTTCATCTTCCTTAAACATCGGGTAGGCCGTGCGGCGAGCTGGGAGAGGTCGCGCAGTGACTTAAGTGAGGTCGTGTGGCTTCGATCGCGGTGCATTGGACGCAACCAAGAGAGAAACATTAATTTCTAAATAAGAGCTCAGAAATTTTAAGTCGGGCCTTGACCTGAAATATCCAATTCACAATAAAAATAATAAAATAAATAATATAAAAAGGATGGGCGTGACAATTCTCCCCACCATAAAGATTTCCATCCCTGGAAATCCACAACTAGGACCGAACCCCAAAGTTTAAAAACAACACCCCCATAAGGCTCAAATAGGATCTCCACAAACAACAAGAGAGAAGAGGCAAACACACCGTTCTTAGAGAAAGTGATTTAAATGGTGACCTCAAGAAACCCATAAAAAGATTTTTCCACTATGTTTCACCCACCCCCAAGATTTAGGATACCTCTAGTTGATTAATCAAGGAAAGAAACTATCATACCTACGGAAACCAACTTCTCAAACCGAAACACATCGGGCACCAATGAACGTAAACCACATCCTTTGACTAGAATGAACAAACAAGATCAACCACGTCCAAGGGGAAATCTTATCACCTATCACCAAATCATCTCTTGGAACAGAACTAAAAGGTCAACATGGGGAAATCCTGAAGGGGATCCCCACTATTATAAACCTACTGACACCCGAGACGAGATTATAAAACTGATACGGGGAGGTCCAAGCGAACTTCCCACCCTTATGAAGATAGACAACACTGATTCACTCCAAAGACATTTGAGCGATACCTATCACGGGTCTCCCCACCATTAGAGCCGATAGAAGATACAAAACCTTGAAAATTTCCCAATGGTGATGAAACACCCCACCACAAGGGGAGGGGAGGGAGGGCCCAACTACTAGGGAATCAAAACTAGGACACAAGACAAACCAACATCTTAACATCCTTGGATGAGCATTATTCAAATTTGAGACTGATTTACCCAACATATTTCTATACAGACCACCAAAAGAAATTACATTCGGTGGGATGAAACCACCGAAACATGAAAGTAACAAGACAACCAAGCCTCCACATAGTCATAGAATCCTTACACACCCAGACGGTTTTCTCTGAACGGAATAACCGCATAAAACAATTTAAACTGCCTTTACTTTCTACACCGACAACAAAAATAAAGTCAAGGTATCATACACTCCTGGGGTTCCCGACCAGGCTCTAGCTTCACTCCGAGTTCTATGGCTGGAGCCCTGATGTTTGAAGCATCTTCTGCCTCGCAACCAGGTATTGAAGACTACCAAACAGAGATTCTCCTTTCTGGTGCCACACGCAACCACATCTCAACCGAAAAAACACCAATAAACACAATGCACCATGACATCCAACTACTACCAGATGAAGCATTTACCAAAACATGGTTTTAGATGATGCACATGCATCACCTCTTCACCGTAACAAATAAACATAATGAAGAAAGGTGCACGAAAAACACTCCTCTTTTGACAGAAAAATCAAAACTTCCTAAGAGGAGGACGCACTCCTATGAAAACGGGGATTCTCGAAGGTTTCTACGAAACCCACCTTTACTCATCAAGAGAAATTATGCTGCAAGATGTCACCAAAAATGACCCTTACAACCGATTAAAGCACAACAAACCTTTCAAACCATCGGTCAACACCGATAATTCTGACCCGCCTTCACCCTTCCCCACTGGAATTTATTTCACCGCTTTCAGGGGAACCTTTAGACACAATGATGTCAAACTTCATACCCGACAACCAAGACAACTCAAAGAGACCAAACATCTCCTCAACTCCCCTCACATTTTTCATCCCGCTGAAAGAGGATCCTCTTAAACAAAAAGGAAAAAGGGATAGATATAGCACTATCACTCAAAAGGGAGAGTCCTTGCTTTAATTAACTGGAGGGTCGACCAACGATGAATTACCCATCTCTGCACTTCAACCGCATGTTAACGCTTTATGGGGGGTGTGAACTAGTCAAGAAAGAAAACCATGGACCCAATCAAACTGGTCCAATGACCAATAAATATCGCATGCAAACACGAAACGTATAGGGGGAACCACTACAAGGGCTTCTCGAAGCACCTTTCAAAAGAATTCACTAACCACACGCTTGCATACCAACTTACAAATAAAAATTAAAACTCAAGACACAAATCATTCAAAAAGGATTCTTGGCTCGAAATGCCTCTAATCCCATATTTTCAAAATACATGGACATATCACAAAACTACCGGTTATTAGAAACAAAAAATTTTCCTTTAACAATTTTTTTTGAAAATAATCGAAGCTGGTGGGTTGCACAAATACCAATAGTGCCCCATGGGCCCCACACATACATGTTTTCATGCCACGCCAGCACCCACCTCATGTCCTTCTAGGAACTGATCTGCTCGTGCCATTAAACATTTCTCTTTCCACATACATCCATGCATGTGCTTTCCCATGAGAACACCAAGGATCAAAACCAGACCTTTCCATTTAAAAAAACTAAAACATTCAACCCACACTTTTCAAACCATACACGTAATTTTTTTAAGCACTTCATTTAAAAACATTTTTTTTTCAAGACCAAATCATTTTTACTTAAAAACCAGATTTCCAAAATTCCAAAAAAGAGACAAGGAACAATGCAGGAGGAAACTAGTGTCAGCAGGTGATTGTAACATATAGTTGGAAGCCTTACGCCAATCATGTCACCGCCGCAGAGGGTATTCTGGGATAGCGTCCCTGGCTCCACATGTCTTACCAGACCCTGCGAGTTCACTAGGACCACTGAATCTACTCTCTTTTCATTTCCCATAGACAAGATTAACCACACAGACCAATGATTTAGACAGCCCACAACTTACTTTAGTAACTCGAGTCCCTCCATGAGGTGTGCTGGCCAGGAACCTTGATCGTAGCTAGAACGTCGAGTTTCGACAACCTTAACTTCAGTCTACCATGACTCTATCCCAAAATAACACGACCCAAGAGAGAAAACCTCCTCTGATACCATTTTTTCACGAACCAAGACAGGTCATCATATGATCTGGTGCCCGACCCAGTCTGGGACTTAACTTGAAGGGCGTTCCTGATCCCTATGGGCTGGCACAAGTACCCGGGTACCAAAACTAACTCATGGGAAAGATTTACCCGAAATAACAAATCCAAAGCAACTGATAAGATAAATAAGCTAAATCTGAAAGCAGACAACCTAACTGGACCTTAAACTAAAATAAAAAATTTAGGGTTTACAACTTGAACCAACATCCAAAAATAAACGACAATAAAAGAAACAAAAACTCTAACTCAAACCTCCAAGAAAAAAGTGAGGCGCAATATCCACATGCCACAAACACCAACCTACACGAGAAGACCATCAATGACCAAAAATACCATCGATGAGCTCAACGATTCGACCTATAATACGAAAGAAATGGAAACTACATACAGCCAAAGGTGTATGTATGGTGTGAGCCAGGAGCCCAGTAAGACGTCACCCAATAAGAAGGTTCCACACATAATTATTAAATTAAAAATACATTTGAAATTTAAATTAAATCAAAGAATCAAATTCTTGAATATTTTTAAATAAAACGGGATTAAGGAAAACAATTTCAAATGGAACAACTTAAATTAAAACACACACACCCTTACTTTGTAAAATTACACATGTGTCACACTGTTGAGCGTAAAGTAACCAATGAGCATGAAATATGGGAGAGGCCTCGAGGGTGTTAGCTATCTTGGGCTTCTATATCTTTGTGTCTTGGTGAAGTGTGGCTTAGAAGGCCACGACCCTCGGAAAACGTGTCTTAGAAGTCCAAAACCCTCAGAAAACGTGTCTTAGAAGGCCACAACCCTCAGAAAAGCATATGTTTAGTTAGTGTTGCAATCGTCAGTCTTGCTAGTGAAACTGGGTCGAGTCACCTCCAGAACACTGGCCCACTAGTCTAGTCCACCTTCCTAGCTACTCGGTCTTCCCGCTTTGTTCTCAAACTAGTTTCAAGTTCATGTCACACGTCACACTTATGCATAAAACCCCAACATTGCACTTAAACACAACGAACCATCATTTGAACACCCAAAACCCTCTTGGAAAACCACATGCACACCAAGAATCATTTCAAAACATAATCTCCATAGGTTACATACTCAATTAAACTACCAGCACAATTTAAAGACACTTATCATTAAACAAACTACCACTTACACACATTAATACCCTTTTTGAAATAATATGCACACTAAAACATTTTTCAAACATGTTTCCCACTAGTGAAATAATTTAATAAACCATAAAAAAATTATAAAGCAATAGTAAAAGAATTTCACATGGATTTAGATGCACTAAAGTAACAATTTATACATTCAAAATCATTCCAACATCACACGCACTCGAATATAATTTTAAAATGTGATCTGTGCCACACAAATAGTTTTATGGAAACCCTTTCACCATATGTAAAACACATTTTTACAAACCACATAATTTAATAAGCCAAAAGTAAAAGATTATAAAACAATTTAAAATAATCACTTGGCATTACCCTCTAAACTAAAGAAAAAACTTCTTTTATGACCAAACTCACCCGACGCCATGTTAAAAATACAGTTCACACCTCTTGTACAAATTAATAAGCTAACGACACAAGTTAAAAATCACTAATGAAGTTCTCAACAGAAAACACACACACAAGATAAATAATTTACTAAACAATTTCAATGCAATTAATACTTAAAAAAAGAAAAATCAACTTCGTACTACCTGAATTAATTAAACATTATGATAAACAAATTAAGCCTGAAAATTAATTCATCAAATAATAATTAGATGCAGAACCACCTATATTGGTGTGTAGAACTTCACAAACATGGTGTGCAAGGCCCGTCGCATGCCAACCGCACCTCAAACGAACCTAAAGGAAAACCCTAAACAAGAAATCGAACCAAAAATATGAAAAAATAAGACCCTAACTAACACAATAAAAGACATAAACACCAAAATCCCAACCGAACATGACTAAAACCCTTGAAAAGAGAAGGAAGAGATTACCTGGGTGGTCTGGAATTGCGGCGAAGGGAGAAAAAGGCCACTGTAAGGGTTCGGGAGGTCAGGCAATCCATGTCCAAGGGCTGGCCGATATGAGTTCGAACCAGGGAGGTCTGGTGGCGGTGTCTAAGGGGGAGTTTGGAACGTCACACCAGAGGAATCCACAGGTCTAGGGAGGTGTGCACCGAGGAAATCCGATGGAGCATGCAAGGCTACCTACTGGGAAGCAGGACGACGACATGAGGGAGGTGACCAGATCCGGTGAGAACTGTTACAAGGAGGGAAGTCGTGGCCGGGTGCCTGGAGAATGGAGTTCGACCAACGGTGTGGCACAACGGGCATACGGGAGTGAGACAGTGGGATCTGAGAGGGAGGTCATGTGATGCAGAGAGGTAGGAGAAGGGACGCATGCCTGTGCCATGGGAGGGGGAGCTCGCGTGAGGGTGGGGTGCGGCCTGATGGCTGGCCGGGCGGAGGGCTGGCTGGGTGGTGGTTCGGCGCACCGTCGGAGGAAGTAGAGGCGACGCAAGGGTGGAGCGACTAGGAGCGGTTGGGAAGAAGTGGGGTGCGGCGTAAGGGTTAGGGGAGGGGAGTGTTGTGCCAAACCCTAACACAATTAAAATAAAAAAAACAATAATCAAAGAAATAAAAATAAAACTAAAGAAAAACCCAATAAAAATAATAAAGATAATAGTTAGATTAATAATAATAATAGTAATACCAACTTAATGGAATTATTATCCTTAACACTTACAATAATAATAGTAATAATATCCTCAAATAATATTAGTATTATTACCATTAAAACAATTCATTAAGTTAATTAATTGTTTCTTATTTTATTTTTATTTTAACTTTATTATTCACTTGATTTAATTTATTTATTACTAATTCATTTTATCTAATTAATTGGAAATTGGCAGGTCACCCAGTGGACCAGGCGAGGCTGCGCGGTTTCAAAATCGTGCCTCACCCGAGTCGTGCCTCGCCTGAGTCATGCCTCACCCTAGACCGCTCAATCTCAATTTTCATTGTATTCTCATTTTATTATTCGTCACATATTTTTCATCTTCCTTAAACATCGGGCAGGCCATACGCCGAGCTCGGCGAGGTCGCGCGATGACCTATGCGAGGACGTGCTGCTTCGACCGCGGTGCGCTGGATGAAACCAAGAGAAAAATATTCATTTCTAAATAAGAGCTTAGAAATTTTAAGTTGGGCCTCGATCTAAACTATCCTATGCCCAATAAAAATAATAAAATAAATAATATAAAAAGGACAAGTGTGATAATATCACATTTTTTCCATATAGTGTCTCCATATCTTCAGATAAAATATTATTTCAGCTAACTCCAGGTCATGATTATGATAGTTCTATTCATGAGGATTTTACTATTGTGATGCATAAGGAATCACTTTGTCATTTTTCATGAGTACACTTCCAAGTACTTTTAAGGATGCATTAATATAAATGAAAATTCCTTCCCCGTTTGAGGGTAGTGTTAGAACAGGTTCACTAACTATCCTCTTATTTAGTTCATGAAAATAATCTTCACACTCATTTTTTTGAATAAAATTGACACCCTCTCAAGTAAACATGGTTGTTATAATAAAAATAATTGAATTTTTTTTCATAAACCTTCTATAGTATCCTTATAAACTAAGAAAATTAAGAATATAATTTACAGTTGTAGGGGATGGTTACTCCTCTATATCCTTTTTCTTTGCTATATACACTGAGATTCCTTCACTAGTCATGATGCACCCCAAGAATACATCTTTTTGTAACCAGAAATTAAATTTATATAATTTACCAAATGACTTCTCCTTCATTAGAGTTTTTAAAATAACCCTTATATAATCTTCATGATCCTCACGAATTTTGGAATATATTATAATATCATCAATAAAGACCACCTCAAATTCATCAAGGTAGTCCCTAAATAATCTATTCATGAAATAAAAAAATATGGGAGTATTAGTTAAGAAAAATGTCATACCAAAAAACTCATAATGCTCATATCATGTTCAAAAGACATTCATTGGGATATCTTCTCTCTACACCATTAATTGATGATAACCTATTCAGAGGTGAATCATGGAAGAGAATTGATCCTCATGAAGTTGGTTGAATAAATCATCAATAATTAGAAGATTATTTTTTTTAATTTAATCCCATTTAGTTCTCAATAATAAATTCATAACTACATTGATCTATCCTTCTTATTTATAAAGAGAATAGGTTCACCCAAAGGAGAGACACTTGGTCAAACAAAACATTTCCACAAAATATCATGAATTTTATTATTTAATTCCTCTAACTCCACATATTTCATTCTATATAGGTTCTTTGGTATTGGCTTGGATCTAGGTATGATTTAAATGTAGAACTCTACCTCTATTTCTGGGGGAGGTTCTAATATCTCTTAAGGTAATACATCACATTTGATATCTTTATACATTATCTTTCTTCTTTTCCTTTACTGATCACTTTCATAAATAAGGATATGGGAGGTGGTTCTAGTAAAATTTCAGACTGGGATATCTCTGCTTTGAAAATAATTCTAGGTTGTCCATTCAAGACCACTAAAATTTCCTTTCTTTTGTAGTTGATCTTATAATTGCATTTTGAGATCCACTCCATACCTTGTATAGTATTGAATTCCACAATGTAAATGACTACTAGATTTTTGATGATATTTTACTCACCAAAGTTGATACTAGAGTTTCTATATAGCTTTGATTCTTGGATAATTCCTCTAAAAGTTTTAACTGATTACTCTACTTGTAGCAGTTATGGGTTAAATTCAATATTGTTTGCAGTATTGGAAGAAATAAATAAATGTGTAGAACCATATTAAAAAAAATTACTCACTATATTTTAGAGTATAATGAGTATACATAACACAACATAATTTAGAGACTTTACTTTAGTTGTTGTGATTGTAAACTAAAAAAAATTCTCCCTTGGTCTCTACTGAGGTTGATGGTGGTTTCCCTCCACTATCATCGGATTTAGACATTGACTAACAAATCAGTCGAGCTATACAAATCTAATTACTCATATTTTCTTGGTTTTATTTTTAGAAATTAATTTGGAAAATTCTAAGACCAGGTACTGAGACGATGCATGATTCTGAGGCCTCATTTTTCCAGAATGGTTCGATGAAAAATATGAAATTTTTAATAGCACAAGTGAGTGGTTTTACTGAAAAAGTGGAATAATACTTAAATGGATTCCTGGATGAGAAATCCTTGGGGACCATTGTGTTCAGGATGGTGGGTTTACCCTAGAAGTGTCTTAACTTTAGTCAGCGTAGGTCTCTAGTGAGAAAACTCAAAAAAGACGTAACTGTAAATAAACTAATTTAATTTAAAATCTTAATAACCCATTAATGGTGACTTAGATTGGAAATCTAATAAAACATTTGAGTTTCTAATGTGGTGTTTTACGTAGGGGTCCTAACATTGACTGACTCAAGTAGAATGTGAAAGTTAATTTTGGAATGGTTTAAATAACAATAAAATAAACTTAAAGAAGTTTATTTTATTTATTTTTAACATTTCACAGCATGGTGATGCTGTGACATAGTGATGGGGTAGCCCATTCTCTTTCATGAATGAAACAACATTGCGATGTTGAAATGCTGCAATGGTGATGTTGGAACGCATGTAACACTAAAATAAATTTAACTATGAAACAAAAATTTCTTCTTTAACAGTTGGTAGAGATTCATGATTAGATTACTGATCCTTCCCTATGAGCACTATAGAATAGGATTGGTGATTTCCTATCATTGTAAAATGACAGATGACAACATGAGGATCGAGGATTGACGAGATGAATAATCATGATGACTCTCGATAGATCACCAACAATGATCGAACCCTGACGTCGACCAATCCAAACTTGAGGTAGGGTGTGAGTTTTAATTATTTTTTCCTTCCCCATTCTTTATCCCTATGACAAACATTGATTAATAGAAAAATGGATTAATACATGGGTCGTGCATATTATAGCTTGGGTTTACCTTGCGGGGTTTATTGGGGATTGTTTATCTAATATTTATTATCCTTTATTGTTGATTTTTTAACTATTATAATGGAAATGAACCATGATCGACATGAATATTGAACAAGGTCCCTTCCTCTTTGTTGATTCATTCTTTTATACCTACGTTCTTTATTCGTCGCGGGCTTTCTTTGTTTGGATTCTGACTCAACAATTCGTGATCAATCAATCATTTCCCTCCCGAATCATGGCACGATGATCCGATTTTATGGATCTAGAATGAAAATGACACAATTGAGGTTTGATGATTAGGGTGTTGAATTTATCAAGATGGTGTAGAAGATATCACCGCTCAAACAACTTTGCACCGAGATGGGTCGTGGTACGGATCCATGCCCACGACAGTGAAGGTGGAGACATGAGGATTGAAATGGTGGATCCATCTCAAAAAACGGAGCTGAAAAGCGATGGTGGTGGCTCACATAAGGGGAACCACTGTTGCCTGTGGGTTCATCGGTAGCAGGTGACCGTCAGCTCGACAACCGGCGGTGGAGGGTCCCACAGTGGTACGGCCGCAGGTGGCGATGGGAAGCCACGACCAGGGCAGGCCATGATTGCAAGGACCTACAACATGGAAGGGCACCACATCAGACTGACTATAACATGGTCCTGTCAACCATGTGTGGGAGGAGTGGCTAGCTTGACAACCGGCCATGTTGAACTGGCAGGTACGCAGCAGCCGCCACATCTGTGTGGACCGAACTGACCTGCGTTCAAGCGGGTCGGGATGTAGTTGGAAGGATGGCCCTAGAAGGTCGAGTTAGACTCAGAAGGTTGGTTTGAACCTGGTGGGTTGGGTCAGCGGTCCCTGGGTCAGGTCGGGTTGGTCTGATCGGGTCAGACCATACTTGGACCCAACCAACCCCTTTTTCATTAAAAGACCCATACCTTTCAAATTGTAAGCCCATTTGATGAGATGTTTGCGGCATTGGGACCCTCGCAATGAGGCGGTCATTTTGAGATGGATTTTTGGGTTTTTAGTGAGGACCAGAATAGTTTTGAAGCTTCCCCTTTGTTCTTTCCTCCAAGGATTGTTATGAAATTATGTCCACATCACTGGGCAGTAATCCCCTCGAGAGGATAGATTCTTGGATAGAGTTGTGGAATCCTCCTTGGGACTGGAGTGATAATGTATCACCCCTGATGGAGTTTTTTGGGTATTGATGTGACCTTTGTGTGTAGGGAATTAATCCTTCATCTAGTGGGCTTTATCGGTAGTGTTCGTGGTATTCTCTAAGGAGAATCCCCTACGTTACGAGCCGCATTGGTAGGGTTAATGGTATTATCTAAGAAGAATTCATTATGTTGGGGATTAATATAGATCAGGTTTGTGGTATTCTGTAAGGAGAATCCCCTATCAGTAAATCATGATCTTTGACCAGTGTTTTCTCTTTGTATGGGGCCCAAATTAGAGGTGCCTCTTGTAAGAGTCCCCGATGAAATCAAGGCTTGAGGAGTGATTTCTCTCGGAACGAGTGTGCCTCAAGCAGAATCCTATGACCGAGGATTGGATATGATATCAAGACTCCCTGTCTTAGCGATACTAGATGTCTCAAGAATCTTTGTGATTTATCGAGACAAGATGTTCTCTCAGATACTTTTGATAGACTTGTTCTATGTGATTACTACTAGATATCTTGAGGAGTGAGATCTCCCATAATCAGGAATTCTATGTGCGGGACCGTGTAGATGGAAGTGGATGAGACCTTGAGTCTTGGAATCCTTTTTGAGTATACATAGATGTTCTTATTATATGTATTGTTGACATATACCTATGTTGATTTGAATGTTTCTTCTTAACAATGTTTCCTTCTTGGTCTTTTACTTTGTGTTTTGGGGTTCCCTACTGAGTATTGTTTTACTCACCACTGCAAGGGATTTTCCTGCACGTGTCATGTCTTGTGCAGATAGTCGACTCTTTGATGGTGTTATAGGAAGACTAGGACCATGTGGGGCCTAGTGTGATGAGACAGACCAAGGTGTATACCAATGGCTTACATAAAGCAGTCCAGTGTCGTACCTTGCAGTTGGATCACTTGGAGTTTTTTGAAGATGAGATTTAGAACTTGGGTTAAAGACTCTTTCTTTTTTGTGGGATTGTATTCTAGATCAGTTTTACTCTAATTATTTTCTTTCTTTCATACTCTGTTGTTGGGTAGTAGTGGTATTCATGAATTTTCTTTACATAGTTTTTTTACTTTCTAGCATCCTTGTCTTGAAGTTGTGGGAATTTGTACATGTTCTTAGGAAAATGACTCCCATTTGTGGGATATTTCTACTCAGTTCTATTCGCTAGCCCTTGGCCTATCAGAGACAGGCTTAGGGTAGTCATGGAATCGGCCTCTGGGGATGGTTCGTGATAGAGTTGTACCAGAGGAGTCTAGTTCTACCTTAAGAACCCAGAGTCAATGATTTTGGTTTGGGAAAACAGTGTTGAGTGTTTGCAGTTTAGCTTTCAGGCCATGGAATCCTGTGTTGGGGCAATGGTTGACATATCCATATACCAGGACCTTGAATTATATTTTTATACTTGGTACATGAAATCACTAATTGTAGGAAAAAATGATGGTATATGCATCGTATAAGAATGTTTTTTGTTTTCCATGTCCTTCTTGAGTCAGCTCACCATGTATACTCTATTGATCATGGTACATCTTTTTTTTATTCCAGATGCTTCCACATAGACATTTAGCTAGGATTCCACCACCTGATCACAAGGATGATATACAGGGTGACGAGATATGGGTTCAAGGATTTGTACCAGAGACAGGTCTTCAAGGTGGTGTACCAGCTATACTGCCACCTGTAGAGTAGCACATGGTACTCACAGTACGAGCGGATGAGATGCACAGGCTAAGCTCACTTCATGTGTTTAAACAATAGAGACCCCTCAAGTTCTGAGGTGATCTTAACTCACAGGTGTATAATTACTGTCTTTTGGTGGTGACTAAGTTTTCCACACAATCAAGACACTATTATATCAGATGATAGTCTTGGTGATGAGCCTTATGTGTGGATCAGTAGGGTGATGGAGGGGTTTAGATTACCCGATCTTATGATGAGGTGACTCTCCCATGGAAAAAGTTTGAGAACCTCTCTCATAGAAGGGGATATCACCATAAAAGATAAGGGATATGTGTGCCCAAGAGATTCTACAACTTTGACAGGATGATATGTCATTAACTCAGTATTCATCAGGGAAAACCAACCTTTCCAGGTACTCAATGAATACGATACGACCAGCACATCGATGATCAAACCTTTGAGAAAGATGTTATTAGGGACATATGAGGCATAATTATCACTCTATGAATTCTTACCTATGATAGGGTGATAGGGTGAACCTTTTTGGTTGAAAGTCCTTTGGTTGAGTGGATACACCAGTGGATGTCTGCAGCAAGAAAGCAGGAGTAGAGACCTCAAGAGTTAGAATCTGACATCAGTCTCAGAGACTTGGACATGTGATAGGTTTATAGAAGAGGTCCCATGATTGGGGATATATAGCTCAAGGATTATAGGGTGATTCCAATCATCCTAGAGATAGGAAGTGCTTTTCATGAGATGGTAGGTGACAACTCTATAGAGATTGTCCAACCCGTCATGGTGCTGATAGGGAAATGGTGGATGGGCCATTGAGGTAGAGAAAATAATAGGAATAGAGGGATCTGTAGGGAGGTAAACATGGAAGAGGAGCTGAGAGAGTAGCATAAGGTTGTATACATTTTGACATGTTACCACCACCACCCCCATGTGGTCCACACTAGGCTCAGGGAGCTAGATGATAGGGTAAGAGGCAACTACATGCGGTCAAGGAATATGACCCAAGGGATCCATTAATGATTCGAGATACAATCTGTGTCAACTCTTAGCTTCCATATTAATAGACATAGGTGCTAATTGTTCTTGCTTGTCACAGATCTTGTTCGATACCTAGAGTTTCTAATTACATTGTTGACTTGACTCTTACATATAGATATTCCTATGGAAGGAGACTAGATAATCACACTAGTGCCGATAGTGTGATCTAGACCTTGAGGTGAGAGTTTCAGTTGGAATATCTTGGTGGAAGCATTGAGGCCTTACAATTTCATTCTTTGTATGGATTGGTTATCGAATGTCGATGATCAGATTGATTGTTTTAAGAAAATGGTGTGGTATGTCTGTAGTGATGGAATGGGGTTTTTCTTGGTCAGAGAAAAAGAAAACCTAGGTATCATGGGACATACTCATACATAGGAGGTTTCAAGTGATCACTCTTGATTTGGATATCCTTGCCCTTGGGGAAGTGGATTTTATGAGTTTTCAGTTCCCAGCAATAGTGGAAGAGTATGAGGATGTCTTCCCTGAAGATGTTCTAGGTTTACCTCCCCATATAGAGATATAATTCTACATTATTCTACACCCTAGGATGATTAGATTACTTTTTAAGAGCTTCACAAGATGAGGGTTGAGGTGGAGGAATGATAGTGGAAGGTCTTAGTAAGACCCATTGTTCGAGGTTATGTGTCAATTACTTGACATTTTACCAAGTGACCATGGATAAAGAGTATCCACTACCAAAGTTTTGATGAAAACTTAGATCAGTTGAAAGGGGTAGCCTTTCACGTGGATAAAAAGGTTCATGCATGCTTTTTAGTAGTTAAGATAGAGTTTGACGAGCGCCCCGATATCAATTTTTCCATAGGAGGGAGTTGAGTACATAGTGTTTTATGACGCATTAGAGACCAGAATTGGTTGTTTACTAATGAAAAGGCAAGCATTGATTTTCGATGGTTCACGTTAGTTGAGACCACATGAGAATAACTACACAATCCACGATGATGATTTGGTAATAGTAGTCTTCGCATTGAATATGTGATGGAACTACCTAATGGGTAGGCATTTTATCATCTACTCAGACCACAAGAGTCTCAAGTATATCTTATCTCAAAAGGCTCTGAACCTGAGATGAAAGTGTTGGATGGAGTTCCTCTAGGACTATGACTTTGAGATAATATATTATCCTATGAAAGGGAATATGGTGGTAGATGCTCTCATCCAAAGATCAAGTTCATAGTTGCTTAACGAGGCAATAGAGTAGTTGGGCTCGTTACAATTTTCATTCATGGATGTAGATGATGTATCTTACCTCTAATCGGTGGTTTCTACCCCTCCACCATTGTAGTGAGTTAGAGATGAACAGCTCAGTGACACCGATGGTGAGAATTTACGTTCTCAGTTTTCTATGGGGAATTCCCCTGATGGATATTCAAAAGGTAGGGAGAATGTTTTTCCGTTCATAGGACGCACAATAGTAGAAGTTGATTCCTAGAGTGGCGAGATGCTTTGGGATATGCATATGGGTGTTAAGGAGGACATCGGGGATGACAGAATAGGTTGAAGTTGGGCTTACCTATTGATATAAAATATGATCCCTTGTTTGAATCAGTTTCATTATTTTTCAACAAACCGTGTTGAGCCCCTATGCTTGGAAGGGGTTTCTCTTTTCTTCCTTGGGGTTCCAGGAATGGAGTGAGAAAGGATATAAATGTAATTCTTGATAGGTTTATCACGTACATATAGGGGAGATGATATCATCTAGGTGATTGTTGACTGAATCACAAAGTAGGCCACTTATTATGTTTTTAAGAGTAGATTTTAGTTTAGAGCTTGGGATGCCTATACATACAGGAGATAGATCGACTCCATGGAATACTATAAACAATAGTTTCTGATTGGGATTCTCACTTTTCATCATAGTCATAGAGATCGAGGATTAGTAGGATAGGACCCTCCATTGGTAGTTGATTCCTTTAGTGCGTTCCTAGTAGAAGCATGAGAATCTCTGGAAGAATACATGGGAGTAGGAGGATCAGATTCATGATCAAACCATCATATGTTTGGGTATCCCTTGGTTTGAATTTTTAGGATTTAAAGAATTAAGGTGGGGAGAATTTAATGACTCTGATTTTCTTAGATTTATTTTTAGAAATTAATTGGGAAAATTCTAAGACCAGGCACTGAGACAACGTGAGATTTTGTGTCCCAATGGGCCTAGAATGGTTCAATGAAAAATATTAAGTTTTCAATATCACAGATGAGTGTTTTTCCTGAAAAAGTGCAAGAACCCTTAAATGTGTGCCTAAATTAGAAATCTAAGGTCACTGTTCCCTTCAGGATATAAGGTTTACCCTAGGTGAAACTTATCTTTAGTTGGTGCGGGTCTCTAGTGAGAAAACCCAAAAAAGATGTAACCATAAATAAAATAATTAAATTATTTTATTTTATTTTAAATTCTTAATAACTCATTAATGGTGATTTATAATGAAAATGTGAGACCACCTTTGAGTTTTTAATGTGGAATTTACCTGACGCGGGGCCTAACATCTACCGATGCGTGTTGATTATGAAAGTTAATTTTTGGACATTTTAAAGAAAAATACAATAAACTTAAAGAAGATTATTTAATTTATTTTTAATGGTTCACATCATGGAGACACTATGACACAACAATGGGGAAACCCGTTATCTTTCATTAATGAAAAAACATGGCGATGTTGCAACACTGCAACGGTGATGCTAAAACACATGTAACGCTGAAATGAATTTAACGATGAAATTCATATTTATTCTTTAACCATTGGAATGGATTCAAGATTAGATTAATGATCCTTCCTTGTGATCACTGGAGAATATCGTTGGTGATTTTCTATCATTGGAAAACGATAGATGATGACGATATAAGGATCGAGGATCGATGAGATGACAGATTGTGATGACTCTTGATGGATCGCCAACTACGATCAAACCTCGATGTCGATCTATAAAAACTTGAGGTAAGGTGAGTTTTTTAATCTATTTTCCTTCCCCATTCTTTATCCCTATAAAGCACATGGATTAATCGACCAATAAATTAATCCATGGGTCATGCATATTAAAGGTTGGGTTTTACCATGAGGGGTTTATTGGGGATTGTTTATCTAATATTTATTATACTTTGTTGTGGATTTTCATTGACCATTATAATGGAAAAAAACCATGATCAACACAAAAATTGACCAGTGTTCGTTCCTCTTTTTTGATTCATGAATTTCTCCCTCCATTCTTCGTTCATCATGGACATTCTTCATTTGGCCCACAGCTTGACAATTCACGATTAATCGATTTTTGTGCTCCTAAATGTTACCACAATGATCTGATATCACGGATTTGGGATGAACACAACATTCCAGAGGAGTGATGATTAAGGTGACAAATGGATTGAGGTGGTGTAGAAGATATCGCCGCTTGAATGACTTTGCACCGGGATGGGTCGTAGCATGGATCCAAGCCCACAACGGTGAAGGCGGTGAAATGAGGATCAAAATGGTGGATCCGTCTCAAAAATGGAGCAAAAAAGCGATGTTGGTGGCTTGTATAAGGGGATCCACTAGCGGTGGTGTGCGGCGGCATGACCACCGGACAGCGGGCGGTCGCCGGCTCGACGGCCATCGGCATAGGTGCCTACAGAGGCACGACCATGGGCGATGACGGGAAGCCGAAACCAGGGTGGGTCATGGAAGTGAGGACTAAAAATGAGGTAGGGAACTACATTGGACTAGCTGGAAATTGGTCCTGCAGACTACGTGTGGGAGGAGCAGCTGACTCAATGTCTGGTAGTGTTGAGTTGGCAGGGACGCGGTAGCCACCATGTCCGTGTGGACCAAACTGACATGCGTTTGAGCGGTTCAACATGGAGTTGGTGGGCCAGACCTGGTTGGTTGGATCGGTAGACCCCAGGCCGGGTTGGGTCGGTCCGATCATGTCAGGTCCAACTGGACCTGGACCCAGCCAACCCCTTTTTCACTAAAAGACCCATAACTTTCAAATATTATGTATGTTTGGCAATATTTTTGTAGCATTGGGACCCTCGTGCCATGCCGATACTTTTGAGATGGATTTTTGGGTTTTGTGTGGGGACCAGAATAGGTGAGAATCTTCCCCTCAGTTATTTATTCCATGGTTTGGAAACACATTGCATCCAAACGACTGGGAAAAAATCCCCTCGAGAGGATAGAGTCCCAGATAGAGTTGTGGTATCCTACATGGGACTGGAGTGATACTCTATCACCCATGTTATAGTTTCTTGGGTATTGACATGACCTTCAAGCGTAGGGCGTTAATCATTCATTTAGTGGTCCATATCGTTAGGGTTCATGGTATTCACTAAGTAGAATCCCCTATATTACGAGCCACATCAGTAGGGTTCATGGTTTTTCTGATAATAATCCCATATGTTACAGGTTAATATAGATTGGGTTTGCAGTATTCTCTGAGGCGAATACCCTATCTGTAAATCATGATATTTGACTAGTGTTTTCTCTTTGGGTGGGGCCCAAATTAGTGGGACCTCTTGTAAGAGTCCCTGAAGACATCAAGGCACGAGGAGTGAGTTATTATAGAATATGTGTTCCTCGAGTGGAATCCTTTGACTAAGGATTGATTGGGATATCAAGAATCCTTATCTTAGAGAGACCGAATGTCTCAGAGAACTTTGTGACATATCAAGACCAGATGTTCTCTCAAATTCTTTTTATATAGTTTTTCTACATGCTTACTACCAGATAGATTGGGGAGTGAGATATCCCAGAATCAAGCATGCAATGAGTGGAGCCGTATGGCTGGCAGTGGATGAGAGCTTGAGTCTTGGAATATTTTATGAGTATACCTAGATATTTTTTCTGTATGTGTTGTTGACATATACTGATGTTCACCTAACTTTTTCTTCTTAGTGATTTTTCCTTTGTGGTATTTTACTTTTTGTTTTAGGGTACCCTACTGAGTATTGTTTTACTCACCCCTACACGGGCTTTTCCCGCAAGTCTCATGTCTTGTGAAGATAGTCCACTCTTTGATGGTGTTCTAGGAAGACTAGGACCAGGTGGGGCCTAGTGTGGCCTGAAATACTGAGGTGTGTACTGGTGTATTATAGAAAATAGTCTAATTCCATACCATGCAATTGGACCAGGTGGGTTTTTCTATAGATGAGATTTATAACTTGTGTTACAGACTTCTATTTTTGGTGGGAATGTATTCTATCCTAGTTGTACTTAATTTCTTTTCTTCCTATCATACTCTATTGTTGGGTTGTATTGGTATTCATGCATTTTCTTTACTTAGTGTTTTCACTTTCCATCATCCTTGGCTTGGAGTTGTGTGCATGTGTTCAGGTTCTTAGGAAAATGCCTCCCATTTGTGAGATATGCCTACTCGACACTAGTTGACAGACCTTGTCCTATCAAATGAGGGATTGAGGTAGTCACAAAATGGGCCCTGGGGGATGGGTCGTGACACCAAATTTGAAAATTGAACTTTAGTCTATTCTTGCACCATATTATCCTTTTCATTTTTATTGATATGTTGAGGCTTCACCACACTATGATAGTTCTGATCTATATGGTCATCTCTTCCAAACTTACATCACTTTCCAATCCCAATAAATAATTTACTCAAATATTTTTTTCCACAATTTTTTCACATGGGTAGTTTCTTTTTCTTTCCTTCTCTTTCATGATCAAAGTTTTTCCATCAGTTTAGATCCATTTCTTTTTTCTTTTCATTCAGCCTATGTCACCAGTATCTCTCTCTAATATCCATTTCAACCTTCAAAGCACTCCACATTATCTCCTCATATATTTCATAGTCTCAATTTTCTATAATCTTCTATAGATGGGGTCTCAAACCTCCAAAGAACCTATCAAAATTTTCCTTAGGAACCATAATAAATCCAATGGTGTATTGAGAAATCCTTGTAAAGATTATTTCATAGATTCACTCCAATTAATTTTCCTTTTTTAACAAGATATAATGATTCCTCATCCATTTTTGTTCTCATTTAAGGGGGAAATATTTATTGAAAAAAAATTAGCCTGAACTATTCCCACTCCATAGAATCAATCTTCCATCTTGGATTCATTTTCTTAATCAGTGTCCACCACTAATAAAAATCCCCTTCTAAGAAGTATACTTAAAAATTTACTTTCTCATGCTCTGAACAAATGAGTACAAAAATATCTTTTTTGTAGAGGTAATCCATCTTTCAAAAATTAATGGATCAACAGATCCACTAAAAGAATGTGGTGACTGATGCATAAAGGACTCAACTACATATTGTTTCATTAAAAGTGAATCTATATACTCAACATGATTCATGTTACTATTCAAAACCTGAGATGATTAATTCATCATCCTCATTATGTTTTCCATCCTATCTTTCATCATGTTTGGAAGGTCATCAGCACATCATCCATTACACTCATCATTTATGTGGTTCCTATTATTTCCCTCCATTTTTCTAAAAGAATAATACCTTAGAGAGAAATATACTTATTTTATTAATTTATTAATTCTAAAGGGCGTTTATGTCTTAAAACAATTTGGATAAAGATTTCATTATTTAATATCCTCTAATAACAATTAAATTTTCTATACATCCTTCATATTTTTTCATAAAACTATCCATCGGGAGTTTCAAACTAGATGTGTAGGAAGACCCATTTTTGTGCACTAGATGAAAATAAATTCAAATCCAAATGCACACATTTTAGGGTTATTACCCCTAAGTACAGCTATTCTAGATCCATATGCACTTATAGTGTCCAGATAGAGATTTCATTTATTGTAATCCACTTGCATAATACTTCAAAAAAATTAAATGAAGTTGTCAAACATTTATAATTATATCTTGGGGTTTCACTAATTTTTTCTAATCCCAATTTAAAAAAATAACTAAACCATTCTCTGATACCAACTATTACATCCCATATTTTAACTAAATACAAATTTCATTACATGGTCCAACACTTGAAAATCCAAAATATATTTTAAGGTTTAGTTTTTTGGAAATTAGAAATGTAATACATGAATAACATAGAAATTATTCTATTACAATTGTATGAATTCTTCATAGGTATATCTAAATTTATTTTTTACTACATCTCATATCTTGGTTACATACATCCAAATAATGGGGTGAGATTAAATCCTAGTATGGGACTAAACAAAGGAGATAGTTAACATGTGACCATGAGGAATAATAATAGGTAATTCTTAAAAAAAACCAAGGCATCTCATAATAGAATTATCATGAATCATAACATATAAATTTGGCTACAAAATAAAATCATACATCTATAAGAATTTACCTAAATCTTATCACCAAGGTGTTGTAAATTATAATTACAAACGTATCGTAAAAAATTTATCTCTAAAGATTAATTCTTTAACCAATGCATTGGAGAACTATCAGGGAATACACTTCATATTTATTAATTTGTGCAAGCTACATTTATCATAATAAATTGTTTCATCAATAACCCATGCATAATAATGAATGAGTTTCATATAAAATCATTGCATATATAAGTGCTTAAAAATTTGAAAATTACATCATTTTTAACCCATAGAAAATGAATGTGGGGTTTTATATATAAATCACCAAATAAATAAATTATATTTACATATAGTCAAATTAATATAGATAAATAAGAGGTTTGGGTGTTCAAAATATAAAAATATTTAATTTAAAAGATGAAAATTCAAGAAATGAATTTGGTATCATGACGGTATACAACATGGATTAAGGAAAGGGTATAATTTGAGGGAATATAGGTCTCCCATTTACAAAAAATATATTTTGGTAGTAATGGTATAACAAAATAATATAAAAATAAATTAATTCAACACTTTGAAAACTTATCACATAAGAGGCACTTGAATAGAAAGAGGAAGTCAAATATTCCTTTACCATGAAGAGTTTCTTGATAAAACTTGGTGATGGAACCTTAAGGACTTAAGGAAACCATTGAGGGACTATTTATGAAGTAAAATTAATAAAACATAATGGATTATAGATTTGGAGTGGAAAGGAATGGGTAATGGGTGAGTATTTATATTAAAATAAGAGGAGTGGTTTAACAATTTCTAAATATAGGTCTTAGAATTCTAGGTTGTGGAAAATAAAAAACCATTATCTTGACCTTGGTTTTTTCTCATGGTTTTATAATTTTGAGTTATATTTTATAGTATTTTAACATATTAGAATTTTAAACCATATATTTATATTAATTTGGGAATGGAAATGTTCTTTTTCCATAAAATATAGTTCTTAAAATCATATTTTCTATCTTAGACTTTGGAAATTAATTTTTACATTTAAAAATTGATTTAAATACATTAAATTACATAATATTATTAAAAAAAAATATTTTAGATGTTTCATTATTTTTAATTAATTTTTATATAATTATTACATTAATATTAAGTAATAAAACATACTGAAAACACAAAAATATATTTTTTATAATTCACTGAATAATAAATTATTTTACAAAATTCTCAAAAATTCACCCTAACCTAATTTAGATGTGATAGTTTCAAATATATAGTTTATTTTATCAAAATAATTGTTAAATATTAAAATTTTAACTTTAAGAAAACTCAATATTTATTGAAAAATAACACTTTTTATGACATAGTCAAATTTCTGACACATAAAAATTACCAAGGAATTTTTAAAATTATATTTTCCTTTATATTTAAATATATAGTTTCATAAAAGGATATTTCATGAAAATAAAAATTATATATAATGTCTATGTTTATTATAAAAATTTTATAATTATGTTTTATCTGCATTCCAAAAAACTCTATCAAATTCTTATTATATTTGTGTGTATTTATTAAATAAAATAATACTAAAAATGGGATGGATGAAATAACTATTTTATTTTTTAAGTGAAATTACACTTTTATGATTCTAAGGTTAGGAAATATATCCCCTTCTTACCTCGGTTTATAACATAAGATTACGGTGTAAAATGATGGTAGTTTCATGGGGTGGCTCACCTAACATTAACCTAGTGGTGATCACCACTAACATGAAATTATCCCATAAACGATTTCATTAAATCCCAATTTTTTTAATATCTACTTGGTCTTAATCAAGGGAGAACCCCTGTGAAACTAATTTCATCCCATGTTCTAAAACATGGGCTTAAAAATGAAGTAATATACTGGATTAGGCCATCATTTATCCTTTCCTCATCAATTATCAGTTTTCATTAACATTTATAAACACTAAATCTAAAGGTAACATCATTACCAAAAATCATACTTCCCAATGGTCATATTGACCATGAGTCAAATTACTATTCTCAATGGTTAGTTTACTATTCCAATGCTCATATGAACCCCTATAAATACCTCTTTATTTATTCATACAATATTCACTATAATTCCTCTCAAGGTTCTATATTTTTTCCTTTTCAAAAATTATGATTGTTTTTTTAATATTATATTTCTTTTATATTGGTTTGTTTATAGGGGTGATGATTCTAATAGATTAGAAAGATCCAAAATTTCCCATTCTACTTTTCTTATTTTATACTTTTTGTCCCATTTTAATGTTTGGAATTTTCATGGGTTTAATTTCTAACTAATGTAACATTATTCATAAAATATATAATGTGTTGTTAATTTTTCTATGTGTTGTAAGTGTATAATGTTGTATAATATAAGAATAATTTATTCAGGAAACAAATTTCAATAATATATTATGGGTTATTATAGTATTCCTTATAGAATAAATCATTTAACTTATAAATGTAAAATTCATAATAAAAATATGGGGTGTTACAATATCCACTAGGGTATATAAATTGGTATCATAACCTACGTTTTACTCTGTAGGATACTAAATAATCTCTGTTTATTTATTATTTCATCAATTGGATGTCTTTTTTATAGATTACATGAATTTTAATAACTAAAATTGAATTAAAAATTTTAATATATGGGTATTTTATTAGTGGATGGAGAGGAAAATTCTATAATTATGATCTTTAAGGTTGGATGTTATTGAAATTACTATTAATGGATTTATTACACCTAAAGAAAGTGTATATTATTATTTGATATATCATAAGAACATTTAATATGAGGTAGGATCTCATAACATGTAACTATCATAACTCTAAAATAAGGAACTAATAAAGGTAACAAGTTATGTTATTTCTAAATCCCTATATGATAAAATGAATGGAATTTATGAAGGTGAAAAGAAGGTGAAATATTCATAAATACATTTTTGGCATGCTCAATTTGAAAATATCTAAATCAATAAGAATGAAGATTTTTAAGATTTTTTATATTGGTGAACAAGATTTTTAACACTATAAGTAGATATGGATAAGCTCTTAAATAATTATCCATTGTGAAGGAATTAATAAAAATTATTCTAGATAAATGTGAATAAAATACCTCAACACTTAAGGGTTGATATTTAATGATTTCATGATTGAAAAATTGAATAAAATTTTGAAGGAATTTGAGATGAAAAGAGGCATAACATTGAATTAGAAAGGAGTGATATTGAAATTAATTGCATTCAAATATTTCAATGGATAAAGTATTAACATGAAAAAGAAATATAATGATGAATAATTTAATAATTAATAAGATATAATGAATTATATTGAGATTATGAAACTTCTCTCAAAAGGTTTACAAAAATGAAATGTTAAGTTAGAGGGTGATATTTTATTTTAACATTTAAATTATTGTATGATTAGAAATTTTTTAGTGAATATAATAGAGAAAATACCTGATGAGGATGATAATGATCAAGTAAAAATATCATTTAAGAAAAATAACAAAAAAGTGTAAAAGTGATTAAAATGGAAGAAATTTCTATAAATAAAAAAGAGATGTTTTCTAAATTATAAAATAAGAGTAATTTTTTTGTCAAAAAGGTAAGATCCATCTTTTGGTGAGTAAAGTTAAGTGGATGACCAAAACATAGAGAAAGATTGTGATTATGATTTTATGGATCAATCCAAACATTTTAATAGATTCTCCAGTGATGAATACAATCATAAAGAAGATAATAGAAAACAAGATAAGGAAAATTAATATTACTTTAGAATATAGCTCATTATATACATTAATAATATTTACAATCTCTTGATTAAGGATGCATCATTGAAAAAGTTAATTGATTCACTTAATGCAATAATGGATACCAATAAGGAAAGATAAATCTTGAGAAAGATTAAGGAACATAGTGTTATTATTTCTAAATGAAACAAGATCATTCATGTAATGAAATTTCTATTTTCCATGATGAAATAATATTTATACTCACTTAAAGTGAAGTTAATTTTAGTTAAAAATTATCTTATAAATTTTACCATGATTTTAAGAAATCATTTGAAGTGGCTAGGAAGGTGGTTCTTCACTGAGAAGGGGGGTGAATCATTAGAGATATGTTTTATGATTTATTATCTTTTAAATAATCCTCTGTCGATTTGTAAGATTCAATACACTCATATTTAAATACTCAACCTCAATTGAACATGAAGATGAGTAAAGATAATAAAACATGTACTTTTTATGATGTTTGTATCCTTCCCATAATGAATACTATTTTTCATGGTTTGTTATTCTTTTAAACAACTGATTATTCACTATAAGTACAAGTTATTACAAAGCATTACGCATGTTCATATAGTATCACTATTCCTTTATAGAGTCACGCTGGACTCTGTAGGTTCACAGTAAAGATAAAATGATGTGAAATATAATGAGAAATATCACTCTATATATCCATTTTCATCAGCAATATATTAAAAATATATTCCTATAAAATACTTCAAGATGATAAGATACCATATGATCACTCCATACAAAATTTGATATAGACATATTTCTCACTTTTATTATCAAACTCTATTCAATAAGCACCCAATATCCATTGTATTTCCTAACATATTATAGATTAATAACTAGACATTTTTTCTCTAAATATCTCGATTTAAAATTTCAACTCTCTCTCATTCAATTTACAACTTAATTATTAGACTAATCCCCATATCTATAAAAACACAAAATTCTATAATTTTATTTAATTAGAAAAATTAATTTCCAACTGAACCTTATCAATTATTCTCTCAATATAATCTTACAACATGGATCCTTTTATTTTTTATTCAGTTATACTCAAACTCGTACACCACTATCATAAAAATTATTTCATTAAATTTACTACATGTATCCAAAACACTTCCAAATCTATAATTTATTTTTTTTCTTCATAATAAAATATCTTGAAAAAATATACAACTGAGTTCTTTATAAAATAATTAAAAAACAATGAATTTTAGAATTCTATAAATACTGATGTTCATCATTTTACTTCAAACTCATTTTATTCAATATCTAAGATACATGAATATCACATCACATAATAACTCATGAAAAATCATCGATTTGAATATCCAAACTTTAAAACTCTACAAAAAAACATGGAATTATTAGTTTAAAGTGATTATTTGAACTTTAAAATAGTATAGAATATTCAAAATATGATTTCATAGATAATTTATGGAATTTATTCCTTGGTAAAGTTAGATTCAATCACCATATTAATTTTTATGATAAAGATCCCTTCAAACTTAATACATCTTGAATAGTGATCACCCAAATAAAAATCACCCATGAATCATCCTGAATCACATTTTAAATGTGATGTTGGAAACATTGAATATCGGTTCTATCATCATTATATTTAATTTCCCTTAAAATAATTCATTTTAAATATTTCTCTATTATTCACAGTGTTTTGAATCATGAAAATTTTAAATAAAAAATATACAGCTTCAACTAACTCATATGTATCTCTAGATATGAGTGGTTTAATCATACACAATTCTCAAAAAAAAATTAACAGCTTCCTTGTCGAATACATAAATAGAAAAAGATTTATACACAATCCTCAAATACTCATGTATAACTCTAAATCACTATTAAGTATATTCAAATGAAATATACACATATAAATTAGCCAAAATATAATTTCAATACAGAATTACATATTCTCTACAAACACGCAAAGATCATTTTGAATTAATTTCAAGGCCTCTCACATCAACTTAAGAACATTATAAAAAATTATAATATCTTCTCAATAACTGACAATAACTCTCAAACATAATTGAAAATAAATAAAAATCATCAAAAACTATAAAGGAAATTAAATATCCACCATTTTTTTTTTGTAAATGTCATTCAACACTTCACGAGTTAAATATGATCTATTTATAAATCACCAAATCTAATGATAGTTCTCAAATCACAATCATTATATAATGAGAAATGTCTTTCACTACACTATATTAAGGCTTTTTTATATAATTCCATCCCCCAATGAAATGAAATTATGGTGAAGTTACATAGATGATCTCCCTTTAAATTCATACATCCATTTCTTACTTTAAAAAATATATCCCATTTTTCATTAACCATATATTTAGATTCAAATAAGTATTACACAATCCCCCTATTAAAAAGGATTCTCCCCCCTTTGATAAAGAGTTGTGAAACCATATTACCCCCCATTAACTAAAATAAAATAAAAAACCTCATAGGATTTATTCTTCTACAAATATTTAATGGATTTGATAGGGTTGAACATGGAATTTAATCCTAAAATATTAAAACCTTTATCTTTTCATGACATTTGTTTTGATATATATAATATGATTCTTATTATAAATGTATTTGTATTTGATATCTCTATTTTTATCCCTTTATTTGATGAAATGATACCTGATATTTATGTGTTTTAATTTATAAGTTTTCATAGGATTGTTTGATATATCTATTTCACTATAATTTATATAAAGTATCTTCAGTGGCCTCTCAGTGTAAACCTTTAAATATTATAGTAATAATTTTATCCATAAAACCTATTTACATGCACATTCAACAACTACATACTTTACTTATTTTGTACTTAGTGTCACTGAATTTTTTTTCTATACTAGATCATACATCCTTTAACAATAAATAAAGTTCCACCAGAATTGGATATTCTATCAGTGTAATCACTTTAAAAATATAAATTTGTGAATCCTAGTAAGTCTGAATCTATACAGGATCTGTAAAATAAACCGAAGTTTAGTGCAAATTTCACATATCTTAGAGTCCTTCTAGTTCCTATAATGAGTGACTACTTTGGATCACTCTAAAATCTATCATATAAAGTCACCACATAATCTCCATCATTCCTTTATGTAGTTTAATAGATAAGTAATACAATAAATCTTCTATATTATTTCAATGAACCTTATTTCCATACTCATCTTTGTATAAATTTATTTCAACTAAAAATAGAGTTAAAACTTCTCTCAACTTTTCCATGCCAAATATATTAAAAAATATCTAGTATATTTTTCATGGGATAAAAAATATGTTTTTGGCTCTCTACTCAATATAATGTCCAAAAAAGTATGTTATTTCACATAACATGGAAATTTCAAAGTGTTTTTTCATCTTCTTACTAAATTATTCATTAAGGAACTCTTTATCACTGGAAAATATAATGTCATCAACATATACAATAACAATCATAGTAACTATGGATGTCCCCTTTACATATAAATTATTTTCAAATTTTCCTTTTTTAACTCCATATATTTAAGGAAGCCATCAAATTTTTATCATGAGGCTTTGGGGGCTATTTTAATCCATACAAGTACTTTTTAATTCTATACATTCTATTTCTATCCAAATAAATAAGGAATGGTTGTTCAAGGAAAAATTATTCTTTATGTTCAAAATTTAGAAAGGATGATTCCACATATATTATATAAAATTTATAATTTTTTGTGAATCCACTATAAAATAAATTCTTTTAATTACCAACCTTGATAATGGTGCAAAGTTTTATTTAAAATCAATTCACTTAATTTCGAGGGTATTATTTCTATACCATCCTATCCTATTTTCTTACCAATTCACCTTTCTCATTCAGTGTTTTCTAAAGACCCACTTGGTGATAATAACATTGTTTTTTTAGGCTTGTAACTAGCTCCCAAGGGGTGTTTTTTCTAAATTTTATTCATCTAATCAGACAAGGATTGTTTTTACTCTTTATGATCAATTTATTCAAACATATTTTTTGGTTCAACATGTGATATAAGAGTCGTTGTTTTTCTATACTCAGCCTTCTTTTTGTTTTCATAGGAAATTATCGACTACCAAGGATATTTTCAGTTTCAATATGGGTTTTCAAACCCATAAATTATATTATTTCACTTACATAAACCTCATAATTATCACTTGTATTTTTAAATCAATATCAATAATATTTGGTTCAATTTTAGATTCCTTTTCAACATTCTAACTAGAAATATTCTTTTTGTCAAATTTAAAATATTCAAATTTTGTTTTAAATTTTTTAATTTATGTGATATAGTTTTAAATAATTTTGAGATCAAATAAATTCAATAAATTGTGAAAACTATTATTCATGAACTTATACTCACTTCTATTAGATAAGTTTAATATAAAGAATCTTTCAACAGCTTTCTCATCAAACATTCCTAGATTTTAGTTTTTTATCTTTATAAATCATAGATACTAAATAATTTAAAGTAAATTAAGGTTTTATTATTTTTGTAACACATATAATAAAGAGGATAATGCATCTCGGGTATAAAAATACATCTATTGTGAATGTTTATAGTAGTACACATAGCTTCTCTCAATAAATATCTTGAATTTTTTTCCTACTAGTATTATTCTCTATATATAAAAATACTTATATTCTTCCTATTAGTAACACAATTCTATTGGGGAGTATATGGTGTTCTAAATTGATATTTGATTATATGTTTTAAAATATACATTTCTAATGCATCACCTTTATATTCCTTTCCTTTATCAGATCTTAATTTCTTGATGCAGAGTAATAACATTTTTTCAACATGTATTCTAAATGTTTTTAACTTATCAACTATGTATGACATGTTCTTAATGAACATCACATTAATTAATTAAAGTGAAATAATATATAAATTTAATGAAATAAATATAACATGTTGTATTTTTTTATCAAGAGACCAAATAAATCATTTTAAATGAGTTCCAATGGTCCAGTAGAATGAATGACTACCTTTTTGTATAGTTTTTTGTCATTTTTCCATTTTTGATAGATGCTAAAAAAATTATCACCTTATCTTTTCATATAGGTCATATCTCTTACATCCTCATAATTGTGAATTTTTTTCATTATTCTTTTGATAATATGTATAATACTTCATTTTATAGAATACTATAATCTTTTACACACCAAATAGCAGGAATTAGTAGGATCAATAATTAAAATTAAATTTTTCTTTGTTATTTTACCATGAGATATGATTCTTTTATCCTAAATTATTTTAATTATACATGAGTCTTTATTAAAAAAACATCATATATTCCATCAAATAGATGAATTATATTTAAAATATAACGCTTCATCCCTTCTATATAGAAAACATAATTTGATTTCAGAATTTGAGTTTCTATTTTAGCTGAGCTAACTCCCATGATTTTTAAAGAACAATAATTGTAATAAATGACTACAATGCCTTCATAATTATCAATATTATTTTGAATCCTTGTATCACCTATAATCTGGTAATATCACCCATTATCTAGAATCCATGACTTTGTTCTTCAGTTTTCTTTCAATGCAACTTCTACTAGATATGATTTTTAATACTTGGAAATATGAGTTCTCTTTTCTTTATCAACATATGAAATCTATCTAGTGAATTGTTTCAAAAAATCTTCTATAAAATGAACTTTTTATTCAAACATTCTATATATTTATTAAATACACTCAAATCTATTTTTGGATTGAAAAATTGTAAATATTTCTTTTCACTACTTGTCTTTTATAAGAATAGAATTTCATCTCCTATGAATAACAACCCATAGTGATATATTATACTAACAAGTTTAGGACTTTTTCCAAACCACTCCATGATAATAAAAATAGACTTGGAATCTAAATGTTCAATAATTAATTCTTTTCCTAAAATTATGTTCACATTTTTGTTCTTTTTATACTATTTGGGTCAAAATTTGATTTTACTTGGGAGTGGAAGAGCTTACTTAGTTTCTATTTTATTTTATTAACATGGGAGAATGTTTCTCCCCATTTTTATTGGTTTAAACCTGAAAAGTTTTAGAATTTGAACCTACAATATTAGTGAAAAATCCATTAAAAGCCGTTTTATCAAATATTAGTTTAACATTATTCATTTTTCAAGTTTCCTTAGTTACTTTAGATGTTTCAAACCTAACTTCATTAGAGTTTTTGAACTCATATTTGATCTTATTTTTCTAATTCTTTGCTACAAGACACTTAGACCATGTCGTATAAATTTTTTCACACCCCATGTCACTATAGAGTTTATTATAATAAAATTTTGTTGGGGTGATTTTAAATTTTTGAAATTTTTGGCTTTATGTTTAAATTTCAAAAAAGATTTTACTTATATGCACATTTTGAGGGGTACAGTTCAAGAATAAACATTAGTCTACCCTTATACTAGGATTTTTCATTTTTTTTGAATGCGTATGATTTTACATGCATGGGTAGCACAAAGTTGTGTGATTCTTAATCGTAACCATGTAGCTCTTACTTTCTTTGAGTTACTTAGTGAATGACATACACATAGTTAGGAAAAAAAGTGTGAAAAGTATGTGATATGGATTTGTGTTTTGATAGTTCCATTATTCATGATTTTATCATAGGTAGATGAACAATATGAGTTTCTTGGGAGAGACCATGTGAAGTGATTTTTCTTCGGTAGTTCCAACTTCATAGTTGTAGAACAATTTACTAAGATGTGAAGCTAACCATGTGAGTTACCAATATTAAATTAGATGTGTATTTATTATTTTTCCCACTAAATTTTAAGATCCCAAAGGGATCCCTTTATTTCCCATCTCATTTGGAAAATCCAGGCACACACCCAAGGAGGTTCCTCCCTCTATTCCCTTCAATTTTGAGGAATTACAAGACTTATTACTTAGATTTCTTATAGAAATTTATTTTCCTTTCTCTTGTATTCCTCATACATTCCTCCCCTATAACCTATTACTTTTATTTTTACCTCTCCCCTGAACCCTAGGTTTTTTTGGGTTCAGATTGGGGGTTTGAGATAGGATATTCATGGGGGTTCTATTCTTTAGGTCTTAATGAGGATCCCTTGAGGATTTTTAGAGCACTCGACATCATAGGTGATAACTTCTGACATCATTTTCATTGAACCAAGGTAGGTTTTTTTATTAATTTCCTTAAATTTACATTCCATTTAGTTCTTGATAATTTAAAATGACCGATTTGATAAATTAAATCCATTTTTGAATGGTTAGTTGGATTTTAAAGGTTATAAATGAATTTTTAAACTTGAAAAATAATTTTACATGGAATTTCAAGTGATACATGAAATGCTAAGTGTTGGTAAGTTTTCTGAAGTTTAGTTTTAAATAAAATGGGGAATCTTTTGGTTCTTTGATCTCTTTTGGGTTGCAAAATGAAATGGAAAGTGTGTTTTTTTAAACTTCTAGAGATTTTTTTTGGGAATTCATATGGATTTATAAAATTTTAAATGTTTTATAATTGTTTTTAGAAGCATTTTAAATAGATTTTATGTTATTTTAAAATTATTTGAAATTAATTAGGCCGTGACATGAATTTAGATGGGTATTTTAGGCTCATTGGGGTTTTCAAATTAAAATTCATTGATTTTTGAGATTTTATATCCTATATTTTTTGTGAAAATTTATTTGAATATGTTTTAAAAATTAGTTTAAAGAACTTGATTTTTAAAGAATTGTATGGATAGGGACTTAAAACAATTGAGAAGAAATTTGGAATTCTAAGACTATTTATGAAAGAATGTTTATAGATTTGGGTGTTTTCTAAATGGTGTGGGTGTGTGTGAGCCCCTTTTAATTCTATTGTTGTATTATAAGCTCAAGGTTTATTCATTTTTATTTCCTAACATGATTTATGCCCCAATAGGATTGTTTTATATTTTATTTTTCATTAATGAAATGTGTTTGGGATATTGATTGCAAGGGTGTGAGATCTGAGGTGTGATTTATTACTTTTATATATTGATAAATGTGATTCCTCACCTCTATTTGATGCTGTTAATTGGACTATTAGGGGACTAAATTGAGGTTTGGATAATTGAAAACCCTAGTATGGATAGTGTGTCAACTAGGGGGTGTCCTTCTAGACCATATGAGATATTGGAATAATGTGTCACCATTAGATCGAGGGAGCTAGATGGAGAACTTCTTCATTATGGTTTGTTGTAGGAGTGTGATCCCAGGAATTTTATGTTTGTATAGTTATAATGGAATACTAAGTACTAGGAAAATTATTTATTTCATACCTAGGGATCATGTTTCCATTTTATACTATTGTACTTGAGTCATATGAAGTTTCCCATGAGGCTTTGATATACTTTATAAGGTGATTTAGGGAATTCTATTGTTTATGCCTTATTTATATCCCCTATCATTAATTGGATTATGGTATTGTTTTTCTATTTGGATACTATGTATGGTTTGTTTTATTTTAATTACTATGATTTCATACTCCCGTTTGAGTAGTGGTTTTATCAAAATCCAAAAATGGGTTGTGAAAATGTTTTGTAAATAGATTTAGAAATAAAAATTATTTTATTTTAAAATGGATTTTATGGAAATTTTTTGAAAGAGGAAAAATGGATTTCACCTTGTTTATGTTTTCTAGAAAAAAGTCATATTTCAATGTTTTAAAGGTGGTAAAGAATATTTTTCACTCTTCCCTTATTTCTTTTTGAAGAAGAGGGAAATGTTTTATAAATAGGGGATGAGGATAGGGAAAATTGTATTTTATGTAATTTTTTCATTTAATCAAAATAAAATTATTTTGTTAAATGTGTGGGTGTGATTTTTACTTTTCATACTTGTGAATTGGAAACATGTTTTCAATTATCTTTTCAAACTAGCATAAAATGGATTTTTGTTTTATGAAACTGCACAAAATCTATGGTGCATACTTGCTGTTCTTGGTTTTTATCACACCATATATATACCCCTTGGTATATTAAGCTCTTATGGATTTATTTCAGGTTACTCGACTTTGGTCTATCTCGATTTGGGATAGATGTTGTGAAAGATGTTTGGAATAACATGTGAAGAGTAACCACGAGTCATGTGGATATTAAATGTATTGGTATTAATTTTATTTACCTTTTAGGTTGTTTTTATAGATTCATATTTATCCTTTTTGCTAATAATTATTTGATGTTTATTCATTAATGTACCTTTTACATTTGTATGGATGTTGCCTTATTTTTTATTTTGTCTCGAGTTGATTCATTTTATTTATGATACTTACTCGGATATGGATTTTTTATTATTGATTTGGTTATTCATTCAAGGGTTAAATCATTCCCAATAATTATGTTCACGCAAACTAGTACTAGTTTCTAGACTGGGGTGATCATGAACATAACTTAGGTATGTATCAAACTAGTGTTGGAATCCAACAGATGGATGACTTGGGTTAGTTCATGAAAAAATTGTATCATAGAATGCACTATTATTATTTGGGGGATGTTTGGGTAGTCTGGAGAATAAGATCATCATCAAGACTCGGGTGGACTATGCTGGAGAGTGATTGGTCATCTATTTTTTACATTAAACCTCTCATTTTCACAAGTGTATCAGTCTGGAAACCTCATTTTGAGTTCATATTTAGATAACTTTGATTGATTTTGATATATGGTGATGATATTTTTATAACCATTGAGTGTATTTGTGAATTTGGGTGTTGGTTTGAGTTTAAAAGGTAAAAATAGTGAATAGGATAGGGATTCATAGTTATCCCATAAGGTTTGTAAAACCATGAAGTGCCCATATGTGACGTCTCTGTAACCATGATAGGGGTGATTATATGAATAGTGCACAATTTACTAGCTCATGTGGACACAACATGCATGGTGTAGTTTCACCTTTAAATTTGTTTCCCCCCTACTCAACAGATTTATTCCAATATAGCATTTCATTGAAATATTGTCATATAAGGGAGTTTTCTTGGGGGGGGGGGGTAGAAATTTATTCATGTGAATGTGGTTTGATTTTAGATTAATACCGGTGTGCTTGGTTTTTTCCCCTTTGGGACTTTGTGTTATGTAATGAAAAATGGTTTTTAGAATGGAAGAGAAGAATTCATCGAGGTTTTTTGTTTTTGAAAAATCATTTTGTAGTGGTTTTGGGAAAAAGATTAGGATTTTTTTAAACACCAAGCCAAGTTTTTTTCAAATTGGATTAAGGAAAACGTTTTCTGTGAAAAAAAAATTATGCTTGAAAGGAGGAATTTTTTGAAGGATTTAATTTTTAAAGGTGATATTTGTAGAATAGGTTAATGAAAGAATTTTCAAATAGGTGATTTCTTTGACAATGGAATTTTAATTTTTTTTGAATGTAAAAAGGGGCTTGTTGTTTAATGTATTTTTTGTTATATTTTAATAGAAACTAAATGTTTTAAAGATTATTGGTTTTGAAGTAGATCAGAAATTATTTTTCAAATAAGTCTAGTATTTTCTTTTTATAAAGAGTTTTGTGATGTTTTATAAAGTGTAGGGGGTTTTCCCTTAGATTAAATGATTTTTCAAATTAGTGAATCTCATTAATGGGTTGTAATACTTTATAAGGGGAATTTGTGTAAATTTTTTGGCTTTTTAAATGAGATTTTAAAAGTGGTTTGAAAATTGGTTTTCAAAAGGTGTTTTGAAATGGGTTCTTTGATATTTTCTCTTATTTATGGGAACACTTATTTTTTCAAAGCATGATAATATTGGATCATGTCTAATGTAGGTTTCTAAGTTCCTCACAAAAAGTTCTATACAAAAGTTATGGCATTGTTTTTATGAGTGATCAATTTATAGTTTCATCCATTTTTATGGATTTGATCTTTTTTTGTTCTCAGTTATGCCTAGAATCCAGGTGGATTTGGAGGATTTATACCCTCATTATTACTTTAGGGATTCATGGGTTAGTTCCCTTCCCCTCTTTTCTATGGGTTAGTTAAGAAGGTTTTTGATTTACTTCTAGTGGGTTCCTTTAAGAATTTGTCTTGTTAGTGAAGCCTTGTGGATTTTTTGAGGAATCCCAAGTGTTTTATTTGAATTTTTTTTAATTTTAAGAATTTATTTCGGGAATGTATCCGGGAAAAAAAATAAAGGGTTATCTCAGATACTCAGTAAGGGTTACATATTATGGAATCTGTCATGATTAAATAAGTTATAATCAATATATCAAAGTGGATAATCAAAACCTATGTCATTCAATAAATTTTTTTAGTTAAATGAACATACATGGATAATACCAACATAATAATCTCATGGATAATAGAAATTGAATTCTTAATAAAAGAAATATATAATTTTTTAAATTTATGATTAAGGACTATCAACCTTGAAAGAAATAATATTTTTCATCAAAGTCTATTAAAAAATATAATTTGAATTCTATAAAGGAATATAAACTTAGAAATTATCATTGTATAACCTATAATACCCCAAATAATCAACTATAAAAACATGATATTTCAGCCTCAACCTATGCATCATGCCAACTTTTTTTGTCTCATAATATCTATTCATGCATCTAGGGGATATCTATAACCTATACCAACCCATCACCTTCATATCCTATGAATTATTCATATTTTTAATGATCAAATACAATTAATTATAATTAAACAATTATCTATATTGAATCAAGAATACAAAACATCAATATTTTCCTAGAAAATGAAATAACTTACTTTAGAAGATTTATTCAACTGATATCCATCCAATGGCCCGAAGGCCTTCATTTTTTATTTATTTTTGATAGTCCGCCTTTCAAGGGGTGAGGTGGAACCCTTACAAGTCCCGTAGGTATAATTATTACATGTATTGTAGGCCTTAGAGGAATTCATTGCTCGTAGGCTTCAAACATTACATACAACCCAGGCTAACTACTTGTAACTGCTCCTCCCTAGCATCTTCATCGTGAAATCATCTCTCCACCTTCGCATGACTGTTTGGCTAGGTTATCCCGTGCATGCATAGGTTTGTCCTGATGGCAGGTTCCATACCCTCCCATTCTTGCAATCCGTGTAGCTTCTGTTGTGGTGAAATCTCTTTTCTCATCCTCCTTATAGAGCTTGTTCCTTGTAGGTTGTCTGGTTTGCATCTACACTTAAGGTCGAATGAAGACCTTGAGGTGGCCCAAAGGACTTACTGGCCCCAAGGCTTGGGTGGCCCGAAGGCCTTAAAGGACTCGGGGACCAAATAAGTGGCCAGAAGGCCCAAATAGGGGAAAAATCCATGCAGCTACAGTACCAAACAGTGCATGCTACAATATCCGCTACAGTACTGCACAGTTCATGCTACAGTGCTGCTACAGTACCTACTACAATGCTTCTATAGTCCCTCGTAAATTGTACCTCTGCCTGGATTTGATCCCGAGTCGCCTATATGCACTTAAGAGTCCTCACCAACTGGGCTAAGGCTCATGTTCTTTATTCAATTGATATCATATATATAAATGACGTACCATTGAAAAATCATCAAAGTAATAAAAATGATTGTAAATTCGTCCATGATATAACAAATATTTATTTGAAGGAGAAAAATAATGTCCAATGAATAATGGAGAGTGATAGAGAGTATGATCATAAGAAATTGAATGGTCTCAAAATATGGTATAATACATTATCAATAAAGGAAGACCATAGATTCATTATAAATTTAGTTTTTTTTAGTAAAACTAAGTATTTGAAAAATAAAATATAATAAATATATTAAAAATAACTTCCTTGTATTTTTGTGTAAGGACAATGTTATAAATCACTTTTACAAATTATTTTCATTACTTTAAAAAATAATACCCTTTTATTTTGATATAAATTTAAATAAAAATTCTCAAAGTATTGAGAAAAAGATTTTATTTTAAAACAACCAAGGAAAATTGAAAATAAATATTCAAATCAAACATTTGTAATTATTATTAGAAAATTTAATCATGTATTGTACATTAAAAAAAGATTCAGTTCCAACCTTTGGTAAAGAGTACCTTATTTGGAAAACTAAAAGAATATTCCTTTTAAATTTTTTTATAGAAATTAAAATATTGGTATAAATTTTTATAATAAATTTTTATATAATAGTTAAAAAAATATTTAAATCCTTTTAAACAAAATATGCACATGGAAGAAAATGAGTTTCAATTAAGACTACAAAGCAATATTTTTATAAGAAAATCACTTACTTGAAACATTTTGATTAATGATCAAACAAGATAAGAAATGTAATATAAACATATAAACCCCAATATAACCATATGAGATGAAAATATATTGTTTTTAAAATATTATGATCATATAATTTTCCCAAAGCAAATATGAACATAAAGATTCAAAAAATAAAATGAGATTGTAACAAAAATCCATTACCACTTTGGTAGATTTTATCATAATATATTAGAAGAAATTACTTGAATTATAACATTAGATAACCTTATATAATAATTATTCATGATATTACATTTCAAATGGGAATTATATACACCAAATAAATGAATACATGTGTATAATATAACATATGACCCAAAGAAGAAAATGTGAGACAATTAACCCTTACTTCAAGTTCAACTTGATAATTATATTCTATTAACCTACTATATAATAAATTTAAACTTATTATAATTTTATAATAGAACAATAAACATAATTATTATATTATATATGACCCATTTATATCATTCTAATACCTATTTATTAATAATTATTTATTAAAATCTTCATTTCTAAGTTTTAATAGTTTCATTTTTCATGTATGTTTTGGTTTGGTAGTTTCATTCCTTGAATCTTGGTCATGGTTAAATAATATTAAATATTTTAATCATGATATTAATATAATATATATTAATTATATATATATATTTAGAATCATTAATTAAAGTATGACATGAAAAATGAATCACATCGCTTCGCAGAGGTTGTAGTCCACACATACACATGAGCGACACCATAATTTTTTAATAGTTAGAAGGGTAAGAATGTTATTGATATATTATATTTAAATAATAATAATTGTTACAAAAATATAATACATATTCATTATTTCCATCTTTATAACCATATAAGTGGAGAGGTGATTAAAAATAAGCTACACCGCTATGCGGAGACAGTAGGTCATACATATGCATGAGTGATATTTTTATTTATATTGGATGGTAAATAAAGAATTAGAATATTTATTGAACATTCCATAATTTAATTTAAATATTATATATAATATTATTCTATATGGATATATCATTATGGAAAACCATAAGAGGTGGTGATGAAAAATTAAATACATCATATTTACGAGGTGGTAGTCTACATGTACTCACAGAAGATGATTTCATTTTCCATTAGATGGATAATTAGATGAATAAGGGTTATAAAATAAATATAATAAAATATAAGTATTTTTTTGGTACTTATTTTATTATAAAACAACTTTTAAGAGAGGTTTAAAGGAGGTAAAATATGAAATAAAAAACACTCTTTTGATAATTTTACCTCTTCTTTAGCCAACCAACTTAGGTTTACACCCAAATACATATTATGATGGTATATTGATCAAACTAGGAACTCTAAGAGTTGGATAGGGTTGTTATGAAAGGATTTGGTTATGTATTTTATGAGATAATAGGCTCTTTAGGTGTGGATAAGAGACATGAGGTGATGTCGTTTTATAAGTGGGGGAGACGACACACTTGTAATTTTTCAAAAGATTAAAATATAATAATGTATCAATCAAAAAAATGGCCACAAAATTACTCAAAATTCAAATGATAGGATATAGGGTCAAAATATTAACATTAAATAAGATTTATAAAAACATTTAGGCCATTTTAACCCTTATAATTTTATTTTTAACTCTTCTAACTCATTCTAACTCCTACCATGGTAGCTGACTTTTTTTAGCAATGTTACTATTCATAATGACCAAAAATGAAATTATCCTAATTAAAAAATATATAAAGTATTATTATATATATAGAGTCTATTTTATCAAATTTAATTTATAAAAATCCACAAATTTTGATGCAAAATGATTTTCTAAAAAAATGTTCTTTGAGTATACAAATGATTTTAAAGAAAAATAAAGTATAATATTAATTCCAAGGGAAAAAATTGAATCATGTTGAATAAAAGGTGACTTATTTACCATTATAACCATAATATAACCAAAGTTTTCCTTATAAATACCTGATTAAAATAAAGAAACTAATAATAGTTTTCATTTGAACAATAACATTGCTTAGATTTCAAAAAATGTTAAACATTTTATTTTATGTTCAAAAATATAGTTTTATGTGTGTTATATTACTCGTTAAATATAAATTTGTTCTATAAAAAGGTTTAATAATCATTCAAGTTATTATTAAATCTTTATAATTTCATAAAAGTGATACTTTTTTTAAAATTAGTATTTTTCAATATTCACATAAAAATAAATTATTTTTGAAAAATCTCAAAAAACATTCCTAAGATAATTTTGGAATTATCAATTTGATATTTAAATTAACTTCTTCTATTTTAATTTATAAAATACTATAATTTATTTTATAATCAAATTCTTGAATAAATTTACGTGCATATATAGTTTCTTTAAGAGGAAAATCTTACTATAATTGAATCTCAGGTGTTACATTCTTCCCACCTTAGAGAGATTTCATCCTCACTATTTTAATCCTTATTTTCTAAACTGAAAATACCATAGTTATAAAATTAGTTATAGATTTTATCATGAAATTCATATTCTAGGTTATGACTAGGAAACTTATTATGCATGTACCACTATAAGACTCAAACTTACAGACCAGTTTTTGAAAATGTACCTTGGTAGTTTAGTGTTACTTTTCACGTAATACTCGATAGATTTATCTTCAATTTTCTTGAGATTTTGAAATTACTTTACTGTTGGATAGAAAATATGATAAAATTTACTTACATGATTCCCTCCTAATATATGAGGATGATTTCCATCCATTGATATGGATCATCTTGATCAGGATGAATTTTTAATGCCTGAACCACTACAATCAATATTTAATGGATTGTGAGATCTATTAAATTTTAGTATTCATTATTATATAAATGATTTTATGACCTTTTCTTCCTCTTATTTATATCCATTTATTGAAATAAAAAATGGTTATCATAAATAAAAATACTATTTAATAAAGTAAAACATTAAATAAAAGAGTAATACCTAAAATATCAATAATGAAACCCAAGGTTCGTCATTAATCCTTAAAACCAAAAACTCTTTAGAATATGCTAGAAAAAATTTTAAAATATCATAATCAAATATTCATGAAAATTTAGTATGATTACCCTTACTTTAAAACATATATTAACCCTAAAGTTAAATATTATTGTGAGGGGATTTTTTTTCCTTATAAACATCACCAAATATTCCATTCTTAAATATAATATTTCTTGGAAAATAAACATTATGAATCCCTTGTTCAAACATTCTAAATTTATTAAATAAATTCATTCCTCTGATATTTCCTTGAATGATTCACAAATGATTCTCATTATCTTCATCTTTTTTATAGTATACCAAGATAATATCTATAAACTCCACAATGATATTATCATGGAAATACATGACCATTGGATGATTGGTTAAAATAGTTCCCAATCTTTTTATAGTTAAAAAATTTAATATCAATGATTTATTTCATTTCCCTTCCATTAATAAGCTATATTCCCCTTATTTCTTCACATGTAACAAGAATATATTCCCATCCTGAATTTACCATCACGTTTCTTTCCAAAATTATTATATGTTTAATGTTTTATCCTACCTTTATTATATTTTTCCTCATTTATTTTTTTCATTAGTGCTCAGTCACCCTTTTCTTCTCTTTATTTTCGTCAAAAAATAAAAAACTAGAAATTTTTTTCAGTCATAATGGAACTTAATACCATATCATCATATGATGATATTTTTTCTAAAAATAAGGCCGTTAAAAGGCTCAAAAATTATCCCATCAAATAAATATTCTATAGTAATATCTGGATCTTGTATATAGTCTGCATCATGTCTTGATAATCTTATAAATTTATCCTTATAATTTGATAAACTATATTCTTACTTATTCTTTAAAATGAGAAAATTTTTCTCCATTTTAGCTCATTTTTCTTGAGGAAATTATTTCTATAAAAATATCACCTTAAAAGTTATCCATTCCAAACCTTATATTTCTTCATATTCTTTAGTATTAGGAAACAATGACCACCACTAATTGGAACATCTTTTTAATAAATATTCTACTAGAATAACCTTTTCCATTTTATTGCATCCATGTGATATAAATATATTTTATAGGGAATTAATTCATTTTTCATCTAAAAATGTATTAATAGTTCCATTAAAATATGGAGTCTTATGTTATATTAAGTGATCCAATATATGTGAATCATTCTATGGAACAAATGGTTTCTCTATACAGGCATGGTTATTCATCATAACTAGAGTCAACTACCATAATATGGCCATGATCTACTCAGCCCCAACACCCAGTGCATTGAATTTTTCATAAGGTAAATCCCTACATAAACTATGGGTGTTGATATGATTTTCAATTTTTTTTTCTTGGTGTCATCTATCAATAATGTCTCACACCGAGTTATCATATAATCTTCAATAATATTTTAGCCATAATGTAGACATCTCTAAAATGTTAAAAGTTCTCTAATCCACTATGGGACTATCATAATCCTCATGGTGTGTGTGTTTATTTAAAATTTAGTTCCCAAGGTTTATACTAAACATAATATGATACCAACTATAACACCATTAATCTAGAAACTCAAATCCAATGTTTACTTTATTACAATGGTATAAGATACAAGGGATCTCACCATGCACGATTGAATAATTTAGAAGTCTTGGAAAACTAGATACATACATGATTCTAATATCACATTAGAAATATAATATCATTGAGTAAGATTCATTATTTAATCCTTGAAATAATTCTTAATATCCTTCTTCATATATTGGGAAAAAGGTAAAAAATGAAGGGTGAGCTTAGACTCTCAGTAAAGGTTATGTATAGAAGAATATATAATGGGTAAATAAATAAAAATCTATATGGTACAGTGGATAATCAAAACACATTCTAATTGTTATTATTATAATAATTATTATTACTACTACAAATATTACTATTATTATTTTAAAACATGGGACCTAAGCCTATTTTTATTATGAAATAAAATAACTCTTTCTATCTAGGTAGAGCGAGACCCATTACATAGCTTATAGGCATAAGGAAAATTAGTCTAGATCATGCCTTAGTCACCACATGCCCATGTTATGCCTACGTCTCTACCTGATCACGTCATGTATGCATCACTACCCCCAATATCATTTTCTGAATCAACTCCTACATCAGCACCTACATCATAAATCCCCCAAGGGGTTTTCTAGGATTCAAACCCTAGACTTTTGGAAACCATATTATGGGGTTTACCACTCATGTGCCACCCCAACTTCAATCACAAGGATAATAAAAATTTAATTCTTAATAAAAAATTCATAATTATGGAAAATCATGAATAAGACCTCTCAACCAAGAAATCACGAATCTTTCCTTCAAGGCCTCTAAAACAAGGAAATTTTCATTCTATAAAGGCCTCTTAACCAAGACATTATCATTTTATGGGATGGAATACACCAAATACCAAACTATTATAATGTGATACTATGACCTCATCTTATACATCATTCTAACTTGTTTTGTATAATGAAACCTATAAATTCATCGAGGGGATATCTAGAACCAGGCTCCACCCATCACTTGAACTCCCTATGCATTCCCCATATTTTGAATGAGCTATAGAATTTATTCTCAAAATTACTTATAATTTAATAATTACCCATATTAAATCAGGAATATGGAATATCTATATTTCCCCAATAAATGAAATAAATTACTTAATAAGATTCCTTCAATTGAAACCATATATAGAAATATCATTCAATTAATATAAATGATTCTGAATTCTTACATATTATTAAAAATATGAACATATAAGTGAAAAATAATGTTCAATGAATAATGGAGAGTGATAAAGAACATGATCATAATAAAGTGAATGATATCAAAATAAGATATAATCCGTTATTATTAAATGAAGACCATAGATTCATCATAAATGAAGGTTTTTTTATTAAAAATCCTTTTAAAAAGAAAATATAATCAATACATTAAAAATAATTTCCCTATCACTTTATGTAATAACGAAGCTAAAAATCACTTTTAAAACTTATTTTCATTCCCTTAAAAAAATAACACAATTTCATTTTGATACAATTTTAAATAAAAATGACCAAAATATTGGTAAAAATATTTTCTTTCAAAATAAACTATTAAAAATGTAATGTAATCTTCAAATAAATGGGTAGTCATGTGGGTGTGAAAATTCTTTTGTGCGGTTTACATTAAAACCAAGATTATTTTTACACATTTGGTAAACATTACCTCATTGAAAAAATGATAAGAAGATTCATTTAATAAATTTTAATAAAAACTAAAACATGGATGAAAATTAATTTAATTAATCTTCAATTTATTATAAAAATATTCATGAAAATATTTTAAAGAAACTATAGTCATGGAAGAAAAATTGTATGAAGGAGAACATTAAAACACGATTTTTAAAAGAAAGTACCTTGCATGTAACTTAATTATTGATTATTGATAAAAAAGTGAAGAAATAAAATATAATAAAATAAAACCCAACATAACATGAGTATAAAAAAAATTATATTGTTTAAAATATTAATATCGTATTATTTTATTAATGGAAATCTAAATATAAACAATCATGAAATAAAATGAGTTTTTTTACACTAATCACTTACCACTTCGATAACTTTTTTATAGTAAACAATTGGATGAAATAACATAAATTATAAATTTAAATTTAATTATTAATGAATGATAAATGATATATAATTTCAACTTTTTAGTATATATACCTCATAAAAGAAGATTTTTTGGATGAAATAACATATGCCCCAAAGAAGAAAATTTGAGAGGATAAACCCTTACCTCATGTTCAACAAGACTAGTATGTGCTCTTAGCCTCATGTGTAATAAATTTAAACCTATTATAATTGTATACCATAACCATATAAATACTAATAATATCATATATTTTCCCCTTATAATATTCCAAAACCTATTTATTAATAATTATTTATAAAAATCATTGTTTTAAAGTGTTAATTGTTTCAATTTTCTTGTATGTTTTGGTTCGATAATTTTGTTCCAAGAATATTTATCTTTATTTAATCATATAATTTTTTTAATCGAGATACTTATATCATATATATTCATTATATACATATTTATAATCATTTTTGATAGGCGGACAGGAAAAATGAATCACATCACTTCATGGAGGTAGTAGTCCACACATATGCATGAGCTACATTATCATTTTTTAATGGATGGAAGGATAAGAAGATAAATAAAATAATATATTTAATGGAAAATATTTTTTCATAAATATCATATATATTCATTTGGGTCATCTTTATAACCATCCAAGTGAATTGGTGATGAAAAACGAATTACACTGCAACATGGAGATGGTAGGTCATACATGTGCACAAGCGACATTTTTATTTGTCATTGGATGATAATAAAATAATTAGAATATTTATTTATCATTAAATAATTAAATTTATATCATATTTATCATATTATTTCATTATTATCCATAATTATGACCAACCATAAGAGGTGGTGACAAAAAATATAATACATTGTCTTCGTGATGTGGTAGTCCACACATAAGCATGAAAGATGTTTTCATTTTCCATTAAATGGATAAGTAAATGAAAAAGGGTTATACCATAAAAATAATAATATTTAAGAATTTTATAGATAATTATTTTAATATATCACAATGGTTAGGATATTGTTAAAGGTGTTAAAAGAAGAAATAAAAAAGAAAACACTCGGCTAAGAACTATACCTCTTCTTTGGATAGCCTCCTTAGGTTTATACATAAAGTATTATTAGGATGGTATTAAGATCAAACCAGGGAATATAGGAAATGGGTATGGATGTTAATAAATTATTCATGTAGGTATTTTATGAGATTATAGGCTCCATACGTGTGGATAAGGGAGTTGAGGTGGTGTCCTTTTATAAGTGTAGGAGAGGACAAGTTAAAAAAAATTCAAAATATTAAAATATATTTATGTATTTATCAATCCAAATGGATCCAAAATGATTCATATTAGAATATTATATATGATAGAGTCAAAATATTACCAACCAATATTATATTGATTTTTTGTGGATTTTAACTGTTAATATTTCAGTTTTAACCCTTTTAACACGTTTACACTCTTACCGTGGTAACTTCCTTTTTTCATCAAAGTTACTAATAATAATGACCAAAAATGAAATTAGCCTCATTACCACAAATTTAAATTATTATTATAAATATATAGGCCATTTTATCATATTTAATTTCTATAAGTGGCATAAGGTAATTTAAAAATAAACCTAAAAAATGTGATGAAAAATGATTTTCCAAAAAAAAATATATATATAAATGATTTTATAGATAAATAATGTATGATGTTTATTACAACATAATTAATTGAGTTATGTTAAATAAAAGGATAATTATTTTTATTTCTAACTATATTTAAATCAAAAAGTACTATTTAAATACTTTATTAAAAGAAAAGAATTTTAAAAAGTTTTTTTATTTGAACAAAAACATTTCATAGATTTCCAAAATATTAAACATATATTTATAAGTTCAAAAATATATTTTTATATAAATTATATTACTTATTAAATTTAAATTTATTCTATAAAAAATGTTTAATAAGCATTCAAGTTATTCTTACGTTATTATTATGTCATAAAAGTGACAATTTTGTAATGTCTATATTTTTAACTATTCACCTAAAAGACAACTATTTCTGAGAAATATTAAAATATACACTAATATCATTTTGACATGATGATTTTTTTTTAATTTATTAGAATTATATTTATAAAATTAAATATTTATGTTTTAATAACATTCTCGAATAAAGTTATGTTCATTATACTATAGTTTCTTTATGAAGAAAAGCTTACTATAATTTAATATTTTTTATTATATATATATAGATCTTAAGAGATTAAAGTATATATTCACATCGAAGGATTTAAACATTCACAATATTATATGGTTATATTTAATAAAATACTATTCTTTCTCAATACATTACATCATGGGAATGAAAATAGTGTGGATGATGATTTTATGAATAAAGGATCATGCCACCGTATCCTTGATAAGGATTTAAAGAGGCCCAATGTATATGGAAATTAAAAGAGTAGATATTGAAAGAATAAATAAAGGGATGAAATCCAACATTTTTCAAATTATTTATCAAACATACATATATTTGATGATAAAAAAGGTGTAGAAGGAATATATGGAGCTACAAAAGAAGGTAAGGAATATTTTGGTGTTTAACATTGACTATTATGGAATTATAAGATTTAGGAAATGAATTGGTTTCCAATCAATCATAGAATTGAAAAGGGATATATTGGGTGATAAAAATAACTCAACTTTCTCTATCCATCTGAGAGGCTCAAATATTTATATATATATATTAAGAATCACTTATGGTGGGACAACATGTAGGGGGAGATAATATAATATATATCCTAATGATTGGTATGCCAAAAATAAATGGTTTAATTTAATAAATATAAGAGGATAATGAAACCATTACCTATAAAAATATGAAAACGGGATAAAATGACCATGTATTTCAACATGTGTGTTCTCAAGAACAGTAAATTCAAAGTTCCATTTGGGTTTTTATTGATCTAAGTATGAAGTTATCACTTTTTAAAACTATTAAATAGGATTTCTCTCTCAATAAAATTTATTGTTTATACATAAATTAACTGGTAAGATTTTATTAAGTACCTTCTCAATTGTATCTAATTGAGACATGAGGTTTGTCTCAATGCTTTGGATAAGTATTCAACAAAAATTAGATAAATACATGATCTTTATCATAACTTATTATCTTCAAACAGATCATTAATATAAAAGGACCATTCATACAATGGAAGATATATTGTGGCCATGTTAAATTGATTTTAAAAGAATTTGGTATCAACATCATCCTCTTGTTGAGTTTTTATATGACAATAGTTTTAAATCATGCATCCTAGTCATACTATATGAGGATCTATTCGGAATGATATGTATAACTATAACATGTTGGGATGAAGTTAGAGATATGATGTTTTTGGAATCCAATCTTGTGCAATAAATAATAAATAAGGTTCAAACCATTCAATGGAAAATATCAAACCAACAAAAAGTATACTTAAGATCCATATTGATAATCCTCAATGAAATATGGTATTTGAAGTTGATCCCCAGATATATTAGACACTTTGAGATTTTTTTTCTTGTATAGGATGTATCTTATTTAGTAATTCTTCCACCAAACCTTTCATAGGTTCATGATGTGTCCCACGTATCCATTGTGAGGAAGTACATACCAAATCCATCACATGAACTGAACTTAAAACTTTTGAAATTGGTGTATGATCTATCTTATGAGGAAAACTGGTAGAGATCTTGTAATATATAGATAAAGTGATATAAAACAAAACCACCTACAATTTCAAAGTTTTCAATGAAATCATAATTTAGATGAAGCTACGTGTGAACCATAAATTATAATGATAAAAAATTAACCTAACAATTTTTCATATATGTAATGACATTTTAAGGGAAAATTTTCTCTAAGGGGGTGGAATATCACACAATATAAATTATAGTTCTAAATTTTCCATTAAATCTAGGATATATTGTCTTAAAAATAACATTGGATATAGTAATAACTAATAAGATAAATTATAAGTAGTATTTTATCAAAAAATCATTGTTATAATGTAGCTATTGAATTGGATGGTAGAAAAAAAATTAAATGATTTATGAAATCTATACATAAAGGATATGCAATAGAATTATTCCTTATGAGGCTCATTTTTCTGAGCTTTTAAAAGGTATATCATCACTATGGTTTTCCCTAGACCAAGCCCAAGATAAACTTAAACAAGTATTTCTTGAGAGAAATCATATACAAGAGAAATTCAAGGCTTAGGAAATCATTATAAGATCCATGTTAGATGAATCCTCACCCACGACTTCCACCATTGTATATCATACCCTAAGGTATTATGTGGTGGTCTTGGTTGATTTTTTTATATATAACATGGTGTGATATAATCATTTATATAATAAATGACATATATATTTTCATATTTACAAGTATTTTTATATATTTAGAATTTTTATGAAATATAATTTTAAATAATAAATTTAATCAAGTAAGAAAGGTTGTTATTTATAAAAATGTATTGATAAAATTCAATTAATGTTTATTAAATATATTTTTTAAAAATAAGGACTAAAATCATTTAATATTAAAAGTGATATTGGAAAAGAATCATTTATATATATAATATATTTTTGTCATAATAAATTAAAATAATTGATACTATAGAATTTTTTTTAATTAAATTTATTTATAATATAGATAAAAAATAAATTAACATAAATCTAAATACTACTAATTTTAAAGGAATAAGAATAAATTCGTTTTATGCTTAAAAATATTTTTTTTTAAACTTTCGAGTTATGTGTTCTTATATTTTTTTTTCAATTTTAAAAAATGAATCTAATAAGATGGATTTAATATTTTTAATTACCATATTAAATTTAGTAAATAAATTAAATTTCATTTTTATTTATGAAAAATAGATATTGAGTTAAAAATTGAGTTACCATAGTAAATGTAAAATGAGATAAAATGATTTAACTAAGAGATAAATAATTAAAATATCCAGAAAATGGTCTCTAAATAAGAATATGAGAGTATGACCAACCAACCCTTATCTTATATCAATTATTATTTTTACTTTTTATCCAATTTCCATTAAAAATTTCATTCCCTATTCATTAAGGAATGAGTATTTGCGAAAGTGCCACTCAAGGTCACCTATAAAATAATGCCTCCTCTACTAAATTTATTCCTCAGAATTACTTTAGAATAATCTTTAATACCAACCAAAATTATCTACCTAGAAAGTCTCTCTCATATTTGGTGACCTCTAGTCGCAAGAAAGAGTCCCAAATCATTCATTTCCAAGAGGCTCTATAAGATAAGTATGAAGTCTTCAACGTAAGTGTTATCATATCCCAAATAATTATAGTTATCTTTTTTCATATAACTCTTATTAAATATAATTTATCAATTTAATTAAATGTTTCTCAAATCATTAATATTTTGTAAAAGTGATTTTATTATTATATTATAACATGTTCTAACTTATTTAGTGATTATAACACATTCTTGTTTGGGTTTGTTCTACCACCAACATGAATGATTTTATGATGGTTATGTCATTAATGATTAATTAAACATTTATAATGGTAATATTATATAATAATTTTAAATTTAAGATGTTATCATAATTATTTAATGGAAATATATACAAGTATATTTATTAATAAAATCAATTCTTTTTATTAAATCTAAATTCACAAAAAAAATTAACTGCTCTTAATGAACCCCCACCATGACTTTCATAAAATAACTACTGGACTTTGGAACTTTATTTAACTCAACTATGTAAACACAATTATAATTTTGGATGTGATAAAAATATGGTCAAGGATAAAGGAATGAAACTTCTATACCAAAGCTATCATAGATCAAATGAGACAATTAATACCAAAATATTAATTATAAAAAAAAGAATAGATGGGTAATAAGGAATTATAAATGAATATAATCAAGTAAAATAAAAATAAATGCAGTTATAATATTTATTAATAATAAATCTTAATTGATTATATATGAGGTTGGATCATTTCTGTCCAAGCGAGATTCCAAGGTAGGGAGTTTTGACAACTCAATTTCCATTAGTTGAGTTGTAAAATTTTATCTTGAACATAATTATTATAATTTGGTTACATTCTACATTATGAGTGTACTTTATTTTCCTTTTTCTTATTTTTCTAGGTATTTTAATTTCTTTCTCAGGTTCTTCTATTTGATTGGTTCATACATCATAAAATTCTACATTGTAAGGGGTTTTCATCTCAATTAACCTTCTTGAGACATGTTTCATATCATGAACATATTTTCATTTTATATTCTAGATATAATACTTATTTGATATGTATTTTCATAAATAAATCTTTATTAATTTAAATTAAAGTTTCATTTAATGTTCTCCATTTCATTTTGACTTACCTTATTCATTACCAGAGTTGTAATGGGTTTTTTTCACTTAATCTATTTTCATTGAGTCACATACCATTTTCTTGAAATATATTCTTCCATGCTTGTTATATAAGGTAATTTATCTATTATATATGGTATTATATATTTCTATTTGGGTAAATAATATTTTAATTTCATAATTTTCTACTTTGATAGATTATATTCTTCATAAAAATATAATGTTGTTAGGAATAATTATTATGGACTCTATTAGTTATTTCTCCTATATGTCTATATTATTTATTACTATAAATATTTTATTTTATTATTTTTAAATCCAAATATGTTTTTTCTTTTTTACACATCATATTTAAATTATCTATTTTTAAAATTAAATTTTATTACTCTTTCATTGATGTGGGTCTTCTCTAAAACTACCTAAAAATCTTTAAAATAATTTTCTTTTTTTACTTTCATATATTTTTTATCTTCTACTCTTTATTTATTTACTTGAACATTATTTTTTTTCAAAGTATAATTATTGGATATTATTTCATAATAATATTTTAAAAATTATTCTTATAAACTTCTCAAAAATGATTTTTCAAAACTAACTCCTAATTTTTTTAAAACAATTCTATTTTTTTTATAATAACCATTCCTATGGTTTGGATTCCATTTTCCACTCTATATCCAAAAACATTTCATCTTGTGGTTTTGTGTTCATGATCACCCTCTAAATTCTCTTATGATATACTTGTTTTTTGAGATATAATTTTGGGTATCATCTGATCTAATTCATGATTTTATTTTATGTGATGCCATTTAAAAATGTCATGTGACCCATCCTGTTTTCCGGGGATCTTCTACATAAGTTGTATGATTGATTTAATATATAATATATTTTTATGTATTATCATTATGTGATTGTTGGTACATATATATATCTCTAATTCATTAGGTAAATCTTTATATCTCATTAGATAATTATATTGTTCATGAACATAATTTCATGTTCATAATTTTATACACAAACCTAATTGTAAGTTCACAACTCTATGTATGGACCTAATTTCATGTTCCCAATTCTATATGTTGAATTTATTGCATTTTCACAATTTTATGGGTGAACTATTTGTGTTTTGACCAATTCACAATAATATGATTTCTTATTCCTATGATGGTTCCATATTTCTATGTTATTTCAAAGGACTATATTATGCTCTAGGGATCATGGGTATTGTATAATGTACATGTGTTCTTATGACATGGTATATGAATAATACTTTTGAGGTTATATGTCTTTATTTCATTCTTTATGGATAATAGTTATGATTCTATATTTTTTAATCAAATATTTCTCACATAATCGTGCTTTCTCACATGCTTATGATTTATCCCTTTATAACTCGTTGATACGTTTTTCCCTCACTAAGTGTTTAAGTTCAATATTTATTGTGCTTCCATTTTCCATAAGGAAGTATATGTCAGAATTTTTCTAGAAGTAAGTCATGTGTGGAGAATTTAATGGGAGATGTTGAAGAAATAATTTTCAATTATATTTTTTTGTAGATTATCTATATTGACACAAAACCTTTGGGTTCTTGGAATGTGAATTTATCTATGAGATATAATTCTTAAATTATAGAAATGATGTGAAAAATATGTGTATTATCCTCAGGTTGTCTCATTCATTAATAAATTAAATATGAAAGGTTTATATTTGTACCTCATGTTTTGGAAAATAAATGATGAGTTTATTTATTTGTTTATTTTTTTAGAATATTCACAATTATTAAATGTTTATAAAATTTGAACATTTTCTATGAAAATTTTATGTGTTAAAATTTATTATAGTATATTTTTATGATCTATATTACATGTTAGATGAAACATCATAAAATTTAGTTTTCATCTAACTTGACCTTGGTTATTAATTGAATTCGTTAGCTTGAATTTAGTTTTTAGACATAGTTTAGGCATATTATTTTTTAGAATTATTATAAATTGGATTATATCTTGAATAATTTATCCCTATGTAGATAGAATTTGGGTTATAATTACCAATGGAATAGATACATGTACCTTATTTTGGAAAAGAGGGGGTTGGATATATATGGATTTTATCTTACTCATTTATAAATTTTCAATCTCTTATAATTATAGACCTCTACATGAAGCGATAATATATATTATGATTATGATTCATTTAGATATGTATGAATATGTTTGGATTCTATATTTGGGTGAGTAACACAAGTTATGGGTAGGGTGAAGAGTTACACATTAATTTAGTGTGAACACATTAATTTTGTAGATGGAATAGGGATTCTAAAACTAAATCATTAGAAACATGAATACATAGATTAATAAAACATGAAAAAATAAATATTTTATAACATTCAATAATTATGAATTTAATATGCATGTGATGTATATTAAATTGTTGATATATAAAATAAAACCCCTCAAATACTAATTGGGAGATCCCTTCCAAAGAGACACTTGTCATAATCTCAATCATTCAGTATGGGTGACCCTAACCATTAGGTTCCACATTCTTATAATTTTCTTTGGGTTACACTAATCTGTAAAACTCTAATCATTAGGATACCTGAGGAATAGAGTTAAGTAAATTTATATGATGGATTTGGATAAATATTTATCCACTCAAATATTCAAGAGTCATATGTTATATGATTATAAGTATTTTTATTCCAAACATAGTCAAAGATTATTTACGTGATACCTAATGTAAGTCATGATGAAATATGGGTCTTGGAATAGTAAATAGATATGATGTATTGTATCATCATTTTTACTGGGAGTAATTTAATTAAATTTATTTGATGAAAAGATACAAAAAAATATACACCCATAGATATGTATTTTTGTAGGTTATGACATACATAATGATAATCATATTGAGAAAACTTATATGTGTAACCTATAAAATAGGTTGAGATTGGTTTGAGTGGTTTAGAAGTGTTCTTAGTGAGAAAAAATCATAGCATTTGAATGTAAATGTTATAGTGATCAATTTCTTCAACTCTAACTTGTGGTTATTAGATTCTTGGTGTGCATTACACATTTGTGCTGGTAAACATAGACTAAAAAATGGGAGGGATTTAATAAAGGTAATAGTAATTCATAGTTTCAATAATGTAGAAATATTTTTTACATTATAAGTTGACACTGATGACCTAAGTATTTGTCATAAAATAACCCAATTTGACCAAACCCATCACCCATATTGACTAGAAATAAGGCTCAAAGAGTGTTCCCAATCCCCACGGGCTGAAAACTATCTTTTAAGAATTAACAAATAACTCTTAGGGATAGTTTCCCCCGATAAATAATGATCATAAACAAAAAATATATTTTTTAAATGTGACATTATGCATCCATAAGATATGAATACATGAAAATAAAATAAGTAGTTCCAAAATAAGTGACAAACCAAACAAGGTATGATCCAAAATAAAAATACAACACATTTATATAGAAAAAATAGAATCAATGGAATGAGAAGAGAATCCATGGTACATGGATGATTAGGTGGCTGATACATCTGTGATAATGTCAACATAATAAAAACTGAATTACTAAAAAGGAACATTAATCTCCTAATGTACCATGGTCTTGATTCAAAATCATTTCTAAGCTTTTACCATGATATAATATGTAACGAGAACCCCCAGGAAAAGATATCCAAAGATGAAAATATGTATAAAACTTAAAAAAATTATAAGTTTGAACATAAAGGCTATTATGTAACATTCCCACACCCCATGCATAATCTTTAGAAGTAAAATAATTTCTTTATAGTTTGAAATTACATTTATAATTGGAAGTTTTTCATTCAAATTAAAAAAATCACATGAACCCAACTTATAAATTCATTTCATTATAAAATAATAGGTTTTACATCCAATCCAAAATCAAGATTTTAAATATTTTAAGAATAAGAGAAAATTTAATATTATGAAAGTGAAACCTTTTCAAATACTATATTTAAAAAAATAAAATAAAGATACATCACATTTTAAGTATACCTTTTCAACTAAATTTCAACTATAAATGAAATAATTAAACTATAAACTTCAAAATGGCCATATATAAAAGAAATGAATGTAAAAAGAAATAAAAAAATCATAATAATTGATAATAAACAATTGAATTTGAGAAGTAATAACATCTGCTATGAAAATTTCAAATAGAAATATAAATTGTAATGAATAATGAAAATAAAAGAAATAATTTAAATAAAGTGACATCAAAGCCAATAAAGGGAAGTAACTAAATATAAACAATGAAAGGATCACTAAAACCTTGAAATTGAATTAATAACATAGAGGGAGTGACCATAAGTACATAAGGTCAAGGTGACCTAGGACCATGTACTATCTCAACAATTAAACCAATCATAATAAACTGTTTAAAATCACCAGGAAGAGTAATCTCTATCCCCAGTAGAAGAGGTCATCCAAAATTGGGGCTCTCTACTTATATAATATAAATGTTAATATATTTATTGTCATAATCCCTAAATAGTAATGGAGCACCAAACCTAACAGTAATTTTCCTAGTGTTCCCTACCCATTTCATAGGGTTGTCATGATCAACTAATATGGAGGTGAGTGCATAAGCCATAATTAATCACATGAATTACCAATGGCATATAAAAGACTCATCACCTCTTATCCATGAAATTAATAATATTTTTCCCTTTTTAATTAAAACACATCATTCTTAGTGTTACCATAAAGCTTAAATATATAAAAACCAAGGACTAAACACAAATTATTTTCATAAATTTCCAATCATACTTTCATACCCCTTTGAGAACTAAAATCATAAAATAACTTAAACAATTTCATAAAGGAGCCTTGATAATTTAAACCAATGTTTAAGATATTTAAATCTCCTTTTAAAAACCACACCTAGTACAATACTTTAAATAAACACTTTTGAGCCAAAATGAAACTAAATTCTATAACAAACAAAATTAAAAAACTCAATAAGAAACCCAATCCATCACTAAATATATCACTAAACATCATATAAATCAAATAAAATAGAGAACATCATATGGTAATTACCAAGGAACACAAAATTCATCAAACATATAATTTCATTTGAAAGTTTCCATTTAATTTGAAAAGAAATGTTAATTATTAAGTTATTATTCTTAGAAAATAATTTCAATGTCATTAGTTATCTTTTGAATCTTTTTAAAATTTGAATTTTTTATCAAAATCCATAAAGAATTTTATCATACACCTAGGGGGTTTTAAAAAAATTGGTTTCAATAATAAATGGCTTAAGTTCCAATAAATTATCATTAAAAAGTGTTAAAACCAAGAAAAATAATTACACATTACTCAAAATTTAGGAAATCTAAGGAATAACTTAAAATAAATTATCCAAGCAATTAAGGTATTTAAGTTTAAAGAACTATTTATAGAGAAACCTAACTCAAATGTGTGTGGATCATATGAAACCTTTGAATATGGATGTAATGATACTTGAAGTAGAATATAAACTCTCTAAATATATATAATCATAGTAATTTGGTTGAACCACTTACATAAGGTTCATCCAGCAAGGACCAATAATAAGGGATGAAGGAAGAACAAGAAGAAACAATGACAGGAGAGGAAGATATGGACTAACCTTAGAGGAATCTATAATGTTCAAAGAAGAACAGCCAAAATTCAAGGGGGGTTCAAGGTAAATTTCATAGGTACCTAATTCATGTGTCATGTGAGTGAAGAGAGAAATTATTATAAGTGGAGTTTAAATCAGGTATGGGTGGAAAACAATTCACACTTTTTAAAAAATGAGTAGGTTTCATGGGTTGGACACATCGTTTAACAAAACATGGGCCAACCGTGCACCCATCACTAGACACACATTAGATGATAAAAAAAATGGTCATATAGTTAATAAAATCATTCAATAACCATGAAAATTTCCACTACAAAAGAATTGGGGGACTTTCATGGTTAGTCACATGATTATTACTAACAATGCACCAACTGTCCACCTAGCACTAAAACCATAAATTTATTGAAAAATAAATGGGATTTGGATACGAAGCTCAAGTAACAAGCTGAAAAAACAATAAATAAATAAAATAATAAGGAAATAGAGGGTATGGGGTGGGATAATTCTCCCCCACCATAATTCATTTTGACCCCATAAAGTCAACAACTATTCAAGGGAAGGAAATCCCAAAATAATTCAATAAGGGAGGTGTGAATCTAGAAGATATAACTCCAAAACCATAAGGGAGAGAGGGAAAATAGATAAAAACAACTCTATAAATTAATAAAAAATATCTAACACTTCCAAGACATAGATTCCCCACTATAAAGTGACTGAAAACCATATGGTAACAAATTAAAACCAAGAATGAAGATATATCTCCCCACTATTTAAGAACAACATTAACATGTTGGGTCAATCGAGCTATAAAAACTCAATAGGATCACTATAAAACAAATATCAAATATTTTTTACTCAAAATTACAACAAAAATATTCAAATATAATTACCCAATTTAAGGTATATACATATTTCAAAAAAAAGTTTACTCACCAAATGAGTACAATGTAGGGGATTCCTCAAAATGAAAGCTTCCAACAAAAACCAATAGCAGATAAAAACAAGTATAAGAAGATAAATTAAAGAGAAAAAAAATAGGATCACCCTAGATAATCTCTATATCTCTCTCAACCTACAACTTAGATTTAGGATATGAAACCCCAAATCCAAGGGACTTTTGGAAAGAATAAATCAATTCCAATGATGATAGGTTAACATAATTTTCAAATGATATAGATTGGAATACATGATATAACTATAATTTAGATACACTAAACATGGCCACCTTATAGGAGGGTGGAAACAGGATAAGAAATTCATTTTTGGGACATCCTTACTCTCATACCTGATTTCATCCTATGTTATCTACCCAAAATATATGACTCTCACTAAAGAAGAAAAGTGAAGGGACTAATTATCACAAATTACTTATTATAGTGGTTTAAACCACCACCACAGTTCTATTGGCTATATCCCCATCCATAGTTATACTTGATAGAATTGATTCAAAAGTAAGGATAGAACTAAGGCCATGAAAGATGAATGAAATCCAAAACCATAGATTTTTAGATAAGGTAAAAAAAATAAGAAGGGTTTATCTCCACAATAGATATTCTTAAGGTCTATAATCAATCCATAATAGAACCTAACTCAAGGATCATATCTATACTCATTTTAATTTTTTGAGAATGTATTTTAAATCATAAATAACACTAGGAATCCCCAAAAATCACCAAAATATTAAAACCATAACAAAACAAACGATCAACTAGTCAAAAGAAACAAGATATAATAGAAAAAAATAATCACCATGTTTAGATAATAAACAATACAAAAAATTAAATCCACCAAACCCATTTCAACCAATTTTGGAATAAACTCTATATATTTTTCAAAACTATGTTTTCATCATTTATAACTGAAATTTTACCACCAAAACACAACTAAAACCAAATATCATTTAAAATTTCTTTAATATGATTTTTAAAATAATTTTTTTGTCAAAACATTTAAAAACAACACTTTAAAATTAGGTTTCAATTTCAAAAATTTATTATTGAAACTATTTTTCAAACCTAAAACATTTAACCAATTTCAAACTATTTTAGAAAACTCTTTTATTATTTTAAAAACATAACATTTTATATTTAAAGCAATCTTTTCAACATAACTCAAAAAAAATCATACCAATTATAATAAAAACATCATGAAAAATCTCTTTAATTCAACCCAATTTGTAAAAAATCATAACCAAACAAAACAATGAAAATATAGGGGTACAATACCAAAATTTCAACGGGGTTAGTGGTTGTGCATAGTTTTTATGCATGGTTTGGAAGACCATGTGCCAACCATTAAACTACTAATTTGTTCCCAAAATAGAACCATTTACACATGAATTGAATGGTTTTCTAGACTAGGTGGGATTACTCGTGGGCCTATAGTTATTCTCCCATTTTAACATCAAAAAATTAAAAAGCCAAAAACAATTCTTTAATTCTCAATATAATTCAATGAAACATCAATTAAAATTAACATACACTATAATAATTGAATAATAATATAACAACCTAGACTCTAGTAACCTGAAGCTAGTGTCTACATTATTACATTGACACTAGATACCAACGATCACTTCCCAATAGAACAATTTTTTAATAGTCTTGAAAACCATATACATAAATGGTAAACATTATAAATTAGGAATAGAAAAATAAAACATAATAAAATAAAAAAATAAATTATTTTTATCCTTGAAACTCATTCAAATATTTATTCTTCATATCTTAGGGAAAGTAAACAAAATAAGGGTAATCTCAAATAGTTAGTAAGAGATACATATAGAGAAAGATATCATGAACCAATAAGAAATAATAAATATATAAAGTAAAATAACTAAACACATGTTACATTTAATCAATAACATTACTATAATATTTAGAAAAGGAATAATCAATACAGAAAGTAAAATAACTAAAAACACATGCCAATTTATCAATAAATTGTGAATGAAATGTGCCAAAAGAGAATATCAATGTTAAAATATCATGGATAATAATAATTACTGAATTAAAAATAAATTAAATGATTAATTATAAGAATAAATTATCTTGGAAATCATGATAGCTATACTATCAAGACCTTTCAATAGAAAATTTAAAACAATGAGTAAAAACCTATATTATCTGCCCAACTGATTATCTCATGAGACATATTGATGCATCGGGGGATATCTATAACTGGTACCCACCCATAAATTAACATCTAAATATATCCTAATATATCAAATAATTAATTAAATTCATGAATAAATTTAACTTATCATCCAATATCAATATTAAGAAAATGATATGAATTTATCAATATAGTCCCAATTAATTAAATAACATTCAAAGTAAACACCATATGTAAAAATGGTATAAGTTTCAAGAAATTATAATAATAATCATAAAATAATATGTATATATAATATAAATGTAGTGTCAAATGAAAATTTATCCAAATAAAATGATTGTTTCAAGGGAAATTTAACAATCACAAAAGAATGTGAGATTGTAAAATAATCTTTACCTCCTTGGTAATTGTTAAATTACATCCCCATGAAGAATAAACTTGAAAATAAACATTAATCATATTGAATAAATAATTATTAATTTTAAATAAATAAAATTGTTGGTATATAAACCACATAAAAGTGAATATGTGTATATTAAAAAATATTTCTAAATGAAATGAAAATTGAGATAAAATACCTTACCTCACACATTCCTTTAGTTGAACATGATTTAACCTCCTGTATAAGGGTTTTAAGAATGTTATTAATTTATAATATAACTATATTAATATTTATAATACCAGATGTGATACTCTTATAACATTTTACACCTATTTATTAATGACATTTCATTGTTTTCATTATTTTAGGTGTTGATTTCCTTGTTTTCTCATATACATTTTGTCAAGAATGTTATAGTTATTATGAATAGAATATATATAAATCATATACATAATTATATTAATGATATAAATATCATATTTAACCTATAAATAAATTTCTATATCTATTTATAAAAGTTGGATGTGGAAAATGATTCACAACACTTTATAAAGATAGTTGGTTGTACGTATACATGACAGATGAGATCATTTCATTAATGGGTGAAAAGGGTATGGAAGTGGATCACATATTAGAATTAAATAACTAATACCATGTCATATTTATCATATATATCCATTTTTTACATCATTATGAATATAAATATGAGTAATTGATGGAAAACATGGCATAGGTTCACGAGGTGGTAGTCCGCTATTCACACAATCGATGGATTTGATTTCCATTTTATAGAGTGATAGATAGTGAAATATTATATAATAAACATAATAACATATCATTATATGTTATATAATTATTTTATTATATTTTATCTTTTAATAAATAATTGAAGGTTGTAAAATATGAAAGAAAAAGAATGATTATAGTGATGATAACTACATTGATTTAGAGAAACCTCATTTGGATCTCTTCTTAAGGACCATAGTGTTGGTATTTTAGGAGGACCAACACCTCTAAACCATGTATAAGGATGTTGGGGAAGGATTGTTTTAGGGTTTTTACAATATATATGTCTTTATAAATGTGATTAATTATAGGTAGGTGGTTCCATTTTGTAAGTGGGGAAAGGGGGCCTTCTTAGAAATCACTTGGAAATTTCCCAAAAGAATCCAAAATAATGAAGTCATTCTCAATCCAAATGCATCAAAATGAGCTTAGTTTTGATTTTGGGATAGTATAAGGTGAAAATATGTCCATATAATGGTAATTATATAATTTGGTATGCCATTTTAAGAATTATATTCTTAGTTAAACCCATGTTAAACCCATTTTACCTTAACAATAGTAATTAATTTTTTAATATTTTCACTATCCATTAAGGTAAAAAATTAAGTGGAAATTATTAGAAAATAATAATTTTTATGATTAAAAATATGGAATCCATTTTTTAATATTAAATTCACAAAATTTTCATAATTTAATTTAAAATTATTCCCATACACATGACGAAAAAACCATTTTCAAGAAATTATTTTTCAGGTAAAAGATAATTATATATTAATTATATGAATAAAAATAATAATTATATGAATTTAAAATTACAAAAATATATTTATAATCATAAATTCATTAATTAGTCATTATGGGTTATTTTTATTATTTAAAATTGAGAAGCATTATGCACTTCAAAATTGTTTTCAGACATGTGTTTTTGAACCCAAAAATAAACATATACTGAAATATAGTATAAATATGATTAAAATATAATTAAATGGATTAAATATAAATAAATAATATTTATTTTAATTTTATATTAATTTAAAATAATAATGAGATATCTAAATTACTTAATTTATTAAAAAATGATAGTTTTACAAGAATCGATATATTTCACTATTTACTAAAAAATCAATATTTTATGAAAAATCCCCAAATATCACTCTACGTAAATTTTGAAGTTTTATTTAAAAAATGGATTTCATTTTATAAAAAAAATTATAAAAAATTTTAAAATAAATTTTAAAATATGCACACAAAGTGCGACTAAGCAACATTTTAGAAAAATATAGTTTTTCAGAAAATATTTCTTTTTCTTTTAAATGTTTTTTTATTTACAATGAATATATAAACATGGAATAAATAATTTTAGTAATTTATTTATTCCAATTTATACCTAGAAAATTAACACATATGTTATAATGGTTATGTTTAAATAATTTTATTTCAATGGGGTATCACGTTTTTTCTAAACCCTGTGTTGAGTGTGTCACAAGATATTGAAGATATTGAACATATTTAAATAGGGAAAATATTTTATTATATCATGGTGTTATATTATTCTCTCTTAAAAAAGTATCCTAGAAATTTCCTTAAAAATAGAATCATGTAGTCCGTATTCATAACATCCTCTAGTTCTCACGTTACTTCCACTATTTTTCAATTTCTCCAAAGTACCTTTACAAGTCCAGTTGTATGATTCCTTAATATATTCTCTCTAGTATCAAAAATATAGATGGTTTATTTATAGTAATATAAATCATTTTTAAATTGTATTTCATTAGAGGTGATCACATACATTGGTTATAGCATGTTCTTCATTAATAATTATATATGTAAAACATCATGTACTTTTTAGAGACTTGGTGGCATTGAAAAATTATAATAAAAAAATCCAATTATTTCAATAATTTCAAATGGTATGATGTATCTAGGGTTTATTTTCCATTTTTTATCTACCCTTATGACACCCTTCCATAGATATACTATCAAGAAAACATGATCTCCCACTTGGAACTCCAAATCCATCAATTTTCAACATAATTATTTTGCCTACTTTGAGATACTTTAATATGAGCCTAAAGAGTATTTACCTTTATTATTATATCATCAAAAAGTTTGGGGCCCACAAGTTTCCTTTCACCAACTTCTGCCAAATATGTTGGAGTTTGACATCTCTTTCTATATAATGATTTATAAATCTCCATTTAAATACTTGAATAGAAACTATTGTTATAGGAAAACTCTACCAAAGGTAAATAAAAATCCCACACAATTAGAAAGTCAAGTGATAATGAACTCAAGGTATTTTCTATTATTTGAATATTCCTTTTGGACTATCAATAATTTTGAGTACGGTAGGTAGTGCTTAAATCGAGCTGAGTATCAATAGCCTTCTAAATAATCTTCCATAATTTTAATGTAAAATAAGGATACTAATCATAATAAACTGAAAGTGGTGTTCCATGATGTCATAAAAATTCATTAATATAGAGGCTTATGTGGTTCTCAAGTAGAAAATATTCTATTATATAGAGTAAATTTTCATATTTGGTTAGGTGATCAATAGTAACCCATATTGAATCATTTATCCTAGGAATCTTGGTAGTCTTATGATGAATTCTATAGCAATTTAATACCATTTACACGCAAAAATAAGTAGAGGTTTCATGAATTCTCTATGATGTTGTCTCACAGATTTTACTTGTTTACAAACCAAACATCTGGGAAAATAATTATCAACTTCCTAGTTCATGTTATCCCAAAAAAAATTCCCTCAAATCCATATAAATATTTTTTCTACCAGGTTGTATAAATAATTTTAAGCTATGAGAATAACCCAAAAATTATCTTTTTAGCTCAGGTGTAGAAGGAACACATAATCTCTTTCCAAATTTCATAACCCCATATTTACAAACAATGTTTTCTAACTTCCTATCATTATAAGAATTAATTATATTTTGAAAATTCTAATCACCATATTGATAAATTTTTATCTTTTATAATAAATATGGTTTCAAAATAATTTGAAAAATGAGTGATGTATTTAATTGATTAATAATTCCCATATCTATATTTACTAGATCCATGAACATAGGATCACTCTCAATCCACATTTTATTCACAACACCCTGATCTTTCATACTTAATGAACATGCTACCTTATTTTCTTTACCTGGGGGTAGTGTATTGAGAAATCATAATAATTGAGTATCTTGAGCCATCATATTTGTCTCATATTAATCTATTTCTTTGAAAACATGTATTTATGGATTTTATGATCCATGTATATCTCAAATATTTCACCATAGATATAGTGCCTCCATATCTTCAAGGAAAATATTACATCTTCTAACTCAAGATCATGGGTATGATAGTTCTATTAATGAGTCTTCAAATACCTTGATTCATAAGCAATAACATTATCATTTTTCATAAGGACACCAATTAATCCTTTCTTCTATGAATCACTATATATCACAAAACTATAATTTCTAGATGGTAGAGTCAAAATCATATCATTGACCAACATCCACATCAGTTCATCAAAACATTATTCACATCCATATGTCCAAATGAACTTAATCCCATTATGTAATATTAGTTAATGAGTTATACAATAGGGAAAAATTATGAATGAAATTCTTATAGTAACCTACTAAACTAATGAGACTACATACCTCAGTTATGTTCGTTGATATATGTCATTTTCCAAATGCATTTTTCTTCATCAGATCAATTGAGATTAAATACATAGAGATAATATCACCTAGAAAAGATACTTATTGATGTTAAAAATCACACTTAATAAATTTCCCAGATAACTTGTTCCTTATAAGAGTCTCAATAATGATTTATAAGCAATTCTCACAGTCCTCATAGATTTTAGAATTCACCAAGATATCATCAATGAATACCATAAAAAGAATCAAGATGATTTTTAATACTATATTCATTATACCCATAAAAAAGGGTGCATTACTTAATCTAAATGGAAGTACTATAAACTCGTAATGTCCATAAATTATTCAAAATGATATCTTCAGAATTTCATCCTCCTTTTCACTCCATTTTTTATACCCATAACAAATTCCAATCTTCAAAAAGTATTGAGATCTGTTAATTTGATCGTATAAGTCATCAATACGAGGTATAGGATACTTTTTTTTATTTTAATAACATTTATTTCCATATAAATAATGAAAAACCTCATACATTCATCTTTATTCTTCAGGAAGAGAGTAGAGGCCCTCCATGGTGAAACACTAGGATGAATAAATCCTTTATCACACAACTCCTCTTGTTGTTTCTTCAACTCCACTAATTCTATAGTGGTCATTTATATGTAGTTTTTGATATTGGTCTCACATTAGGGATTAAATCAATGGAAAAAATCAACTTCATTCTATTGGGGATGTCTGGGTCATTCCTTTGGAGATAAATCAATGTATTCATGTATAATAGGTATATACTCAATTTGAAGATTACCCACCCCATCCAAAAAATTGTGTTTTCTCATCTTCCCTACGAATACAATTTAGAAGTTCAAATGGTGTTGGATTGAAACATGATTCTAATGATGAAGTTTCTATTTTAAAGATAAGTAATTCCAAATCCTTATCATGAATCGTCACTTCATTATACTTATATTAAATCTTTGAATCATATTTTTAAAGTCATTCCATAATTTTTATTATATCAATTTCATCCATAGGTATTATTATAAATTCTACAAATAGTGATTGTTTATGTTTTATAATGGGTACTTCTAGACACGTCCTTACTATAGAGAGAATTTCACTATGATTTTTGACTAAAAAATCCATTCCTAAGATGATAGGGAAACATACAGTTTTCATAGAAAACATGTAATATATGAAAGAGTGTGAATATCCATAATAAAATAAATCATTGGATAAATTTTAGGCTATGATTAAAGTAACTTACACCATATCATTGGGTACTTACATCTCAGTTGTAGCAATAACATAAGCTTGGACTTCTCCCCTATGAATATTTTTTGGCAGATTCCCTTGACACTTGGGAAATTGGTTTGAATAATGCCCATTTCTCTGTAATTTAAGCATTTGATAGTAGTGTTTTATTTATTCTCTTTTAATTCTTTCACCTTGTGACCCTCATCTACTAACTCATAACGAACTCTTGATACATTCAAGCATTTATCATGTTGATTCTTTCTATATTTTTCAAAAGATATAAATTAATTTATTCCCTTTTTCTTATTTGACACATTCCATTTTCATGGTGTTTAATCAACCTTTTATTTTCTTGATTCCACTATAACATATTGGACCTAGAAAATTACTTCTCTATTTCGACGACACATAAAACTTTTTCATCATATGATGTAAATGTTAGAGATACCATCACCCTCTAGGGTATTGGTTTAAAACCATATAATAAATGTTCAATCTTGTATTCTATATTGGATATATAATTCATATAATGCATGACTACCTTTGTAAAGTTATCCTCATACTCTACAACACTTTTTTCCCTTTTTCATTAAGATAATGAACTTTATCTTCATTTGAGTTTGTTTCTCGGGAGGGAAATATTGTTTGAAGAATAAATCCTTAAAATATTTCTATTTCATGTGTTATATTTCCTCTTCCTTCATAGTATTATGGATCAATAACCACCATCAATAAACATATCATTTGAGAAAATACTCTTCATGTGTAACTTTTTCCTTTTTATCACATCCAAATTCCATAAATACATTTTCAAGAGACTTCATCCATTTCTTAGATACCATTATGATTATTATTCCCCTAAATGATGGGGGTATTCTCTCACATTAAGCAATTTGACATCAGAGAATCATGCTGTAAATTAACAGGTTACTCCATCAAAGTTAGGTTATCTGTCAAAACCTGATTAAGCTTCCCTAATATATCAATGATCTTCTCAGTTAAAATAACAACTATATTTTCTTGCTTAGTGGGGGAATATCTATTTGGTCTATAAATATTAATACCCTTCTTTCTTATAGGTTCCATTTCTAAACAATGTAATATAATGGATTAAATCATAAAATTATAAATTTTAAGTCATAATTTATAATTTTGTTTATTGTTTAACACTAAACATGAATTAAAAAAAATTATGCATTGTTAATATCATAATCACAAACATGGTTTCTTTTGGGTTATCTTTATTTTCAAATACTTCATAATGGTTTGTAAATAAAATATGAATTATCCTAATAATATCCCCTAGGAGTATCAAACTAGGTGTATAGTAGGCCCATTGTTATGTACTAGGTAATATTCCTATCAAGACTAATGTGAATTTTTTGGAGTTATTACCTCTAGGTATCTCAATTCCAGAACCATGTCCACTTGTAGTATCCATAGAGGGATCTGTTCAAAGTAAAAACCACACATTCTCTTCCCCACTAAAATATTAGTATATTCTACAATACTTATCTTCAAATTAAATTATAGGATTATGTTCACTAATCTATTTTTTCAATCTATATCCCAATGTATCTACTAAACTACCATTTAAACCAACTGTAATGACCTCGAATATAGTAACCCGGAGGTGGTGTCTATATTATTACATTGGAACTAGATGCAAACGATCACATCCCAAAGGATCAAATAGTTTCATAATATTGAGTAAACACACACACACACACACATATATATATATGAGTGTGTGTGTGTGTGTGTGTGTGTGTGAATGTGTGTGTTTGAGAGAGAGAGAGAACCATTTTACATTGGTATTAGAAAAATAAAATATACTATATAACAAAATCAAATTATATGCATCCTTGAAACTCATTCAATGATTTCTTCTTTAGATCTTGTGGAAAGGAAAAAAATAAGGATGATATAAAATACTCAGAAAGGGATACATATAGTGATAGATATAACAAAATAATAAATATTAATAAATATGGAATGGTAAATAACTTATAACATGTAAAATTTAATTAATAACTTGACTATTATAATTGGATAAGGAATTATTAGTATGGAAAGGTAACTGAATGAAAGCACTTGACACTTAATCAATAAACTGGGAATGAAATGCACCCAGAGATAATATTAATGCCAAAATCATATGGATAATTATAATAACTGAATTATAAATGAATGAAATGTTTAATTTTTAAATTTCATAATTTTAGGAATCATGATACCTTTACTATTAATACCTTTCACAAAATAGTTTAAAACTATGGGTAAAAATCCATCTGATTTGGCCAACTGATTTGTATCTTGAGACCTATAAATGCATAAAGTGGATATATATAATTAGTACCCATCCATAAATAAATTCCCAAATAATTCCTTAAATATAAAATAATTTATTTAATTTATGAATCAATATATCTTATCATCAAATTTCTTTATTGAGTAAAGGATACAGAGTTATCAATATTTACCCAGTTAATCAAATAACTTTTAATGTTAAAACCATATGTAAAAATAGTGAAAAATTTAGGAAATAATCATATACATCATAAAAAAAATTTAATATTTAATAAATAAAATTTTTACAATTAAAAATTATCATAATAAAGTGACTCTTAAGAGAAAGTAATTAATCAAAAAATAAATTGGGATTATACAATAATATGTTCCTATTTGGTAACATTTAAATTATAACCCATTGAATAATAAACATGAATAGAAACATTAATAATCATTAATAAATATGTAATCATGTTAAATAAATAAAATGGGTAGTATATACACCACATAAAATTGAATAGGTGCATATTAACAAATATGTCTCAATGAAATAGAAATTAAGACAAAATCCCTTACCTAGGGATTTCATTTATTTGAATATGATTTAACCTCTTGTATAATGATTTAAAGAATTTTAATAATTTATAAAATAAAAATATTCATATTTATAATATCATATATGATCCTATTGTAATATTTTATCACTCTTTTGTTAATAATATTTCATTATTTTTATTATTTCGGGTGTTAATTGCCTTATTTTATCGTGTGTGTTTTGTCATGGAAGTTCTAGTTCTTATGAATCAGATATATATCCATCATATAAATAATTATATTAATGGTATAAATACAATATTAACTTAGAATATTTATTTTTATTACTATTTATGAAATTTGGACATGGAAAAATATTCATATTTCTTCATGGCGTTGGTTTGTCATACGTACACATGAGTGAAGATATCATTCCCTTAATGTTTAAAAATTGGTAACGAAGTGTGTGATTTATTAAAATTAAATAATTAATTTCATGTAATATGTATCATATATATCAATTATTTCCATAATTATTTCTATACATGTGAGTTATTAATTGAAAACAAACGACATCAGTTCGTGAGGCGGCAGTCCATTGTACACACATGCGATGGATTTTTTTCCATTTGATGGAGTGGGAGATGGATAAATATTATGTATTAAACATAATAAAATATAATTATATGTTATATAATTGTGTTATTATATATTAAGTGTTAATACATAATTGGAGGTTGTAAAATAAGAAAGAAAAAGAAAGATCATAGTAAAGACAATTACCTTCACTTAGAGAAACCACCTTTGGATCTCTTCTTAAGTACCCTAGTGTTTTTATTTTTAGAAGAATAGATACTATATAACATGTATAAGGATTTTGGGGGGGGGATTTTGGCTAGGTTTTTCAAAACTAGACAGCTTTAGAAGGGTGAATAAGTGAAGGGAGTTGGTTCCCTTTTATAAGTGGGGAAAAGGGACCTTCTTGGAAATCACTTGGAGATTTCGCAAAGGAATCCAAAATTAAATTGTAATTCGAAATTAAAATAATTGAAAATGACCTTATATTATATTTTGGGAAATTATATGGTTTAAATATGGCTATAAAAAAGTAATTATGCATGTTTTTTAGGTCATTTTAACCCTTATATTCTTAGTTTGACCACATAGTAAATCCATTTTTACCTTGACCGTAAAAATTAATTTTTTTATATTATCAATATTTATTAAGGTAAAAAATTAATTTGAAATTATTATGTAATATTAATTATTCTTATTTAAAATATTTAATACATTTTTTCAAATTAAATTCACAGAAGTGGCATAATTTAATTTAAAATTAATCTAACATATGAGATGAAAAATTGGTTTTTCAATAAATTTATTTTTAAGGGAAAACAAGATCATATACTAACTGTATGAATAGAAATAAACATTATATGAATTTTAGATTATAAATATATAATAATAATATATAAATTTATTTTAAATAATTCTTCATTATGGGTTATTTTGACATATTAAAATGGGGAAACATTATGCAATTCAAAACTATTTTTCAGAAAAATGTGTTTTTAAACCCAACAATAAAGTTATACTAAAATATAGTATAAATATTATTTAATTTTAATTATATAAATAAATAATACTTATGTTACATTTATATCAAATTAAAATGATAATGGTACATTTAAAATGTTTAATTCATTAAAATAAATGATAGTTTTACAAAAATTGGTATTTTTCATTATTCGCTGAAAAATCAATATTTATTGAAAAATAAAAATATTTAAATTTAAGTAAATTTTGGCATGATGATTCAAAAAAATTTGTTTATTTTATTTTATAAATTTTTTTAGATTTTTAAAATTAATTTTAAAATATGTGTGCAATGCACAACAAAACCATCAATTAGAAAAATACAGTTTTCAGAATATTTTTTTTCATTCAAAAGTTTTTTATTTTTGTTTATAATCAATAGATAACCAAGTAAAATATTATTTTACTAATTTATTTTTTTATATTAATAATCATAAACTTAACATCTAGGTTATAATATTCATGCTTGAATAATAATATTTTAATATAGTATCATGTTTCATCTAAACATGGTGTGGTGTGCATCGTAAGATATCTAAGAGATTTAACATATTTAAATGGTAAAAATATTATAAAGTCTTGAGGTGTTATCAAAAAGATAAAAATCATGAATCTCAACCTGAAACCCCATGGTAAGTCAATGACTAGAATGTGAAAGAGTTATCAAGACTCCCCCTGCAACTACCCTCATGTTTCGACGTTCCTATCTCTAATCTACCATAATAATACAAATAAAAATGGACAACATGATACTATTTTATCATTAACCAACCCAATTTTACCTAACCTATCACTTTTATTAACTCATAGCAAGGCCCAAAGACTGCTATCAATCCCCATAGGTTAGAAACTAATACATGGGAATCAAGGAATCACTATTTAGAATGACTTCTCCCAATAAATAATGATCAACTTATATTATAATTATATTAAAAATATATCTTGGCACATCCATAAATTGGGAATACATAAAAATCATTCAACTAGTTCAAAATAAATAACTAAACTAATTAATTCAAATGTCAAAATAAACATTCAAACCACATATATGACACAAAAGAGATACCAATGAATGACAAGAAAAACTAAGGTACATGGAATCCAAGGTGGTTAATATAAATGTGATATAATAAAAAATAAAAACAAAAGTATTAAAATGGAACAATTATCGCCTCATGGCCCATGTTATTTCCCCAAAATCATCAAGAAGAACACACCACAAGAGACTATGTAAACAAGACCCCTAGGAGTATCAATTAAAAATGTGAATTTGAATAGAACCTAAAATGTTTTAATAGGTATGAGCCCAAATATTAGTAGTTAAACTCACCACACCCTATGCATAATATTTAAAAGAAAAATACCTTTATGTTAGTATTAAATTATATTTATAAATACAAAATTTTTATGTTAAATTTTAAAAAATAAAATGAAACCACCTTAGAAATTTATTTTATTCAAAAAACAATAGTTTTCCCATCTAAAATAAAATCATGATTTGAAATATTTTTAGAATGAAAGTACATTTTAAAGGAGGAATTAATTTCAAAAGAAAACTAATGTCATATTTATGAAAATAAATAAAGATATCTCACTTTTGAAATAACCAATTTTTATCTCAATTTCAATTTTCAAAAAAAGAATAAAACTATAAAATTTTCAATAAAAAAACTGATAGTCACAAAAAATTATAGCAGTATAATAAATGAGAAAAAACCTTTGAAATTTTTCAGTAATAAAGACTACTATGAAAAGATAATAATAAAATAAAAATATTAAAGAAAACTAATAATAAAATAAAGAATTTAAAGTAAGAGACATCAAAAACAATAAAGGGACGTACCTAAAAGAAAAAAAATGATAAAATCACTCAAACTAGGTAAATGAACGAATAAAATCATGATAATGTCCCTAAGGAACTATGGTAAAGGTAACCTAAGAGCCTATATTATTTAACTTATTGAACCAATATTAATCAACTACACAAAATTTCTAGTGAGACTAATCTCAAATACTAGAGGAAGTAACAACTCCAAAAAGTGACTCTATACTCATATAACAAATTTTTTTATTAGTTTTGTATTATAGTCCAAGGATAAGCACTATGTTCAGTCCTAAAAATACTTCTCCTAGTAATCACTGCCCAAGTCCCATAGTTCTGATTATCTACTAAAATGGAGGTGAGTGTATAAGCCAAAATCAATCACATGAAACACCAATGATATATGAAACACTCCAAACCTCCAATCAAAACCATTATTTACTAAAACTATCACCTTTTAATTAAAACAAACCATTATTAATTTTACCATTAAGATCAATAAAATAAAAACTAGGGACTAAACATAAATCATTTTCATAAAGTTACAATTTGGCATTGATACCCCTTTGAGATCTCAAATCTTAAAATTCGTTGAACATTTTTCTATGCTACCCTTAATTAATCAGGGAAATCCCCCTTTTAAAACCACACATGGTATAATACTTTGAAAAAATAATTTTAAACCAAAATAAAACTAAATTGAATAATAAACATAATCAAAAAACTAAAAAAGAATCTCAAGCTGTCATTTAAGATGTCACTACACATTATACAAATAAATCCTAATTAAAAATACACAGAGTAACAACTGAGGAAAAAAAAATCATTAACCATGAAATTCCCTTTTAAATTACCCCTTAAATTTTAAAAAATAATTAAATTCTTATGTTGTTATTATTATAAAAATATTTCAAATCCATTAGTTATCTTTAACATCCTTTTAAAGATTGAATTTTATTAAAGAAAGATTTGAGGCATTTCATCAACCACTTAACAGGGTTTATATGTTTATTTATACAATCAATGGTTTAATTTATAATAAATTCACATTAAAAATACTTTAAAACCACTAAATTAGGAAAAGTAATTTCACATTACTCAATATTAAATAAATCTAAACTATTAAATCAAAATAAATTAGGCAAGCAATGAAGGTATTTAATTTTAAAGAACTATGAATGGATTTACAAACCTAAAATGGTATTGGATCACATGAAACCATTTGATATGAATGTATTAATAACTAAAAAACAATTCACACACCCTTAACATATAGAATCATAATAATTAGGTCAAATCCTCTCCCTAGGGTTCAACCAACAATGTAACACCCCAAAACTTATTTCATAAGAACATCGAACAAAAGTAATAAATAAAATATTAGATGAATATTTTGAATAATAAGACCACTAATAAATAAAAGGACGTTACTAAATAAAAAAATATTGAAATTTAGATGTTGATTAATTTATATGATTTCGTATTAATAGGTATTGTTCTTTCCCAAAACAATATTTTTATAAAAGTGTTGTGTATTTTATCTTAATATATTAAATTAATAAATTTTAAAATATTATCTTAATAATATATAATATTTAAATATATTTAATAACATATTAACATCATTATGATAGGAATTGGTATGCACTATTACTATGAACACTTAATGTTTAAAAAGGTTATTTTTCAATAAAAATATTTTTTTATATTTTTCATTTTCATTTAAAGTATTAATTCAAGAAATTTAGAATTTGAATTTCAAAAAACGAAATTCATTTTATAATTACACATATTAATATTATATTAATGTAAAATTTTTATATATTTTTTGAAATAATTTATTTTTAGGTAAATATCAAAAAATACAGTTTTAATCAAATGGTAGTGTTTGTGACTATATCAAGAAGTAGGTCTAACTTAAAAAGTTATAAAATATTTTTCCTGATAAAAGAAAAATTTAAATATTAAAAAGATAAATTTATATATAATATTATGAGTTTATAAAACCTATGTTTAACATTTTATTAACTTAATTTATATTTTTCCAATAAAAGAGAATATATTTTTTGAACTTTCAATTAAATATCATTTAGGTAAAATTGTATTTTTTTTGAATTTAAACACAAATAAATTTTGTTTTTTATATTAAATCAATTTATATGATAAAAATCAAATACATTGATAATTTTATCATAAATATAATTTTTAAGCTAAAATGTATACTTGAAAAAAAACTGGATTTTATGCATTACATGCGCTAGTGTTAAAACTAATTTTTCTTACACATAGAAATTTTATCTGATAATATGGATTAAATATTTTGAATTAGTAGGTAAAATTTATTTTATAAGGTAAATTTTATTTAGGAATGAAAATAATTTAACATGGTAAATATTATTTACCATGGTAAAACAACATATTTTAAAACAATGATACTTTGCTAAATATTATGTAAATATAAATTAAATGGATATATTTTAAATTAAGGATCTAATCTTATGTTTAAATATTTATAAAAATTAATAAAATCTCGTTTAATTGGTAATCAATTTAAAATAAGATTAGGATCACTTAATGATTAAAAATTCATTTTTTCTAAAAAATATTTTTTCAACACATTATATATTTAAATTTAAATGTTAATTTTTGAAATATAATTATATTAAATGGAGTAAAATATTTGGATTCATCATGTATAATTTTTTTAATAAGAATCATATTATATATTTTTTTTATAAAATAATAACAATGATTAATATTTATTCATAATTAAAAAGTGTTATGGTGAGTAATCTAATGTAGCTGAAATTTTACTAAATAAATTTGATACTTATAACATATATAATAATTTTGTTAGGTTGGAATATAATACCTTAAATTATCACCCACATTTCTTGTTCTCACACACCTAACTCTCAACAAATTTCATTCTTACCCCTTTTTTAACATTCTTTTGCAATGGTTTATCCCTCTTTTTCATATATAATTGGAGATCACATGGAACCTTTTCTAGACACACCCCTAGTTTTAAATTCTAAAGAAAATCTAAAAAATTCACTTCTTTTATAGTTGGACTACACTTTTTGTAGCCTCTATCCTTAACAAAGTTCTACAAGTCCTTTGTTTCTAAATAATACTTCAAGAGAAGATCTAATTTCTCAATGTAAGTTTTACTTACCCATTAACTTCCTTTCTATATAATTTTCATTCAACCTACTCCAAACACTTTCTAACCATGTTTATATAATTAAATCAGTATAAATAATATACTTAAATGTTATTATATTGATGGTATAACCATTATAAATTCCCCTCCATTTCAATCTAAAAAATGAAAATGCTGCTCATGTGTGTGTGGAGACTACCACCTCCATGAATGAAACATTTTGTTTTTCATCATCATATTTTAGGTATGGTTATATAAATGGTATTAGTGAAGGAATATGTTATTTATATCCTGATTTATATTTTTGAAATATAAATTAGGAATTCTATATCTAATATTATCAATAAGTGATCATTGTAAAACTAACAGCCTAAAATTATCATACAAAGAAGAAAAGAGATTTATTTATAATTGAGAAATTATTTTTCATTTACCTTATTCTTATAAATATACCCAATTATGATTCATCACCTTAATAACATCTAAATAATTTAATTATTCTTTTTTGATAATGATATTATAATAGAAAAATCTCTTCCATAGTCATACTCACACATAGATTATATCATATTCTTGTTTGCTCAGTTTAACTAACTATATGAAAAATTATATAATATTATGTCAATTATGGAATTAAAAACTTATATTTATTATTAATAATTAAATAATTATTTTTTGGTTCGTTATTGGTAAAATAATCATTGAGATCATAAATTAAGTTATCATTGTTTATTAGTTAAAAATCATAAAAACATGCTCATCAGCATTTTTTCTATAGGAACCATAACTAAAACTCTAATATAATGGAATTATAAGTTTCTAAAACATCCAAAATAATAAATTATAATATATTTTATGAAATTTTAATGGTGAAATTTTGGATATCAATTCATAACGACAATGCTATTACAGAATTATTTCAAAATGATCAAGATTACTGACACCCAATATTAAAAATAGATAATGGATAACTAATGTAAATGTAGAGAATAATTGTAAATTAAGTTTATAAAAGGTTATATTTGTTAATAATTTTATTAAGTAAGTTATTAATATAGTTATATTATATATATATATGGTTTGAGTGCGATAAACTAGTTAAGAATTAAAGGAAAAGGTTTTTTGTCTCAATTTTCAATCCCTTTAGACATTATTCTTATTATAAACCATATTTTATTTATAATGGTGTATTAATTACCCCCTATTTATAGTATTTAACCCTTAATTTAGTATTTTTATGGTTATAAATTGTAAGTGTGATGGATTGGAGAGTTGGGAGAACTTTGGAAGAGTCTTTTGGGGAAAGGTGAAGGTCACACGGGCGACACACGGTTTGCCTAACTGTGCGGCCAAACCGTGTGTAGTGGTCCTCTTGTGGAAGTATCTCCAGCATGGTTGGATCATGGTTTGGGAGACTGTTCGAGGGGAATTTGTGCGAGTAGTGTATACCGCATGGTTAGCGCACAATTTTCCTAACTGTGCAGCCAAACCATGCGCAGAGTCCAAGTGAGATCCTTAAAAAAAGGATCTCACCCGTTTTTGCCATAACTCCCTCATTTTCCCCCCAAACCAGCCCAAACTTGGGACTTTTATTCTCCTAATGCCAAATAAGATTATACCATCAATCTGGAGGTGATCTGAAGTCTTCCCTTGATGAATCAAAGTTGTATTCTTGAGGTATGTGATCATTCTCCATCGTTCTCGATCAGTTTTTTAGATCTACTTAGATCCACTTCTCCTCTTCTCTTGGTTTCTAATATATACACCCATTATGGGTAGACCTAGGTGTGTGGATAGAAAATATTATGAGATTTTGTCTTTATATTTCTAGGATAAGAGATCTAAGATGGTTTCTTAGAGAATCGACCCGGTTTTCTTGTGTGTTCTTAGTTCATTGTGGTTATCGTCAAAACCTTTGAGGTAGGAGGCTTATTTCTCGACTCCACTTAGTAAAACAGATTGGAATGATTTAAGATTTAATTTTTGGTGTTGAGTTTATTATTATTTTGTTTTTTAACACTTTTTGGAAACCTTCATGGGTCATGGTTGTGAAATCTGGAAAATTGGGGTTTTTGAATGGGTGCTTTGGTTTTTGGTTTTAAAATGTGGATTTTAAAAATGGTATTTTTCTGGATTGTTGGAACATAAATGGTATTAGATGTTTTTAATAAAAGGTAATGTTTTATTGAAATGAAATTTTTCATGAAATTGGTTGTGCTTTGGTTTTTAATCAAAGGGAATGTTTTATTGAAGTGGCTTATTTTGGTAATGGAAATATTTGGCATAAATGGTGTTGGTGTGAGTTCATGATTAACGGGACCTTAATAAGGAAGAAGTACCATTGGGGTACAAGGTATTTGACCTTGGATCAGGGGCATGTGTCATTGCGACACAAGGTAATTGGATGAGAGACCGCTCATGAGTATGGAACTATCAAACGAAGCATGCATGTGTGGGTTTGTTGTGAACTATGGAACAGGTATGCCAAATGATAAGAATAATTGGTTTTAATCTTCGATTAGTTATTTTCATCGAAAATAACTTACTAGAAATTGGTTTCATTTAATGTTTTTTTCATTTGGTTGTAAATGTTTTTTGTTGAACTTGATTATATTGGGGAATAAACTAGTTTGGTAAATTGTTTTATATAAACTGTTTTATATAAATGTGGCCAACTGTTCTATCCTAGTGGCATGAGTAGGGAAGTCATTGGTGAAAACCTAATATTTTTTATAATCAAACCTACTTTTTCACTTTGGTGATTTTGAAGATGATATCTTCTAGGATAGAGGAAAAGGTAATGTTTCACACTTTTTTAACACTGCCTTAAGATACTTGGGATGTTCGGTGATTATAGAACTTGGAGATGGTACAACATGGAGTCTTTTGGTCTTTTGAGAGTCTTTGCTTGTTTATCCTATATGTACTTTGATACTTTTTTGGTCTTTATTTATGGCCTAATTTGATGTGTTTTTGAGAGACAGTTGTTTAGTTGTATTTCTTCTATTCATGCATCATTTAGTGAATTATTTGTTTATGGATTGTTGGTTTATTAGTTTATTTATTAAAGAGTAAATCATCCACCATTTGTATTTGAAACCCTTCGGCATTTATTTTCAGCCTTTGACATCTTGGGTATGTCACTTAAGTCTAATTAATGACTCTTTGTACTCTTAAGCCAATGATAATTGGTGGGTCATTACAAATAGTATGAATCTGGTCCTTCATTTGAGTAACAAATGTTATCAGCTTGTTCGATCCTTGCCTAACAAGTGGTCATAAGTGTTCTTGGTATGGGAGTTGAAATTCCTCCTTGTCTATTCTTTATGATGAAATCTTAGATAGTAGTAGGATTTTCGGAACATGAAATGTATAGCATAAAATGACATAGCTAACCCTTTTATGATGAACTTCAAGTTACCAAGGAGTTGGGTAAAAAAGTGTTTGGAGACACTTCAAGGATCTTGGAATCTCATTATCATGGTTTTAACCAATGAGACGAGCATGACATGCATGGTAGAGGAATTAATTCATAATAGGATCACATATTTTATTTTGAGTAATGATTTATGATTTTTTTCAAGTTGTAATTTTTTGAAAAATGTAGAGTATTTTTTTCAAATGAAAGATTTTGAAACAAGGGTATTTGGTTTATTTTAAAAATGGTTTGGTTTTAAAAAGCATGAATGAATGATTCAAAAATGGTTAAACAAAGAAAAAGGTTGTTTTTGGAAAACAATGTTGTGATATTTGATGTGATAGAATTTGAAATGTTAATCCATCAGTTTCTAGAGAGTGATATTGACAGAGTTTGTTATTGGTTCAGAAAATGGTACCTGATATGCGTTGTCAACACCAATCGAAAGAAGTTGCATAGAATGTGGTTGCACCTGAACCACGGGTGAACCAAGAGCTGGTTTGGAGTATTTTATATGTTTTTAAGCTGTGGATACAAGGAACTGGAGGAATTATCCGAGGCATGTGGATCATTCCATCCAGTTCATGAAGCATAATCCACCCAACTTTTGGGGTGATGTTGAATGCAAGAAGGTAGAGGTGTGGCTTAGTAGGATGAATCGTATCTTCGCTTTTACCAGCACACCGGAAGAGCTAATGGTCAATCTAGAAATGTATATGGTTGAGGATCTTGCATGTATGTGGTGTGATTTATTGGTGCATGCTAAATTAGATGAAGGCCTTACATGGGAGTATTTCAGGGAATTTTTCAACAAACAATTATGTTCTCATACATTCAAGATCTAGAAAACAACAGAAATTTTTATCCTAAAATAAGAAAGTTTCTCTATCACGAAGTATGTGGATAAATTCATGAACTTAGTGCTCTTTTCACCAGAATTTGTGAGAAGTTCATCATTGATGGCACACATCTTCAAATCAGAAATAAGGTAGGAGACTCGATCAAATATTATAGTGCTCTGTATTATGGATTATATATAGATGGTGAATAGAGAGACTGTGGATGAATGTGATATCTCAGGATATTAGGAAGGAGGTTTGATGATACCCATAGGGGATGGTGGGAACTCAAATGCTGGAAGTAAAAGGAAAAGGGACACCTATTTCCAAGGTGGAAGTGGAAATCATAATAAGACGGATGGATCAGTAAACATTCCTCCATGACCCCAGAGTAAAGAAGGTTACTTTCAATTTGATTTGATTGGCCACATAAAGCGAGATAATACGACACAACATAGAGCATGTCATAATTGAAACAAGATGGGACATATTCAGCACTATTGTCCTAGTGCTCCAAGGTCAGGTTCTCAAGACACTTCTCATGCGTTACAATATTTTTATGATTTGACAGGGTGAGGACATCAGAATTAGTCTCATCAGTAGAACATAGATAACCATGGTGATTCTAGAAATACCATGACTCCCCAACTAGGGTAATCTCAACAAGGTGACAAGGAGAAAAATGTTGCGATGATGAAAATGTATGAAGCTGAGAAGATGATTTTTGATGATCAGGTTGGACCATATATGATGAGAAGTACGATTATTTTAAATTCTACCCTTGTGCAAGAGATCTGCAATACTGGTGCATCACATTCTTTCATTTCTTCTCATGATGTTGATTTTCTATGTTTAAAGTTGGAAATTATTCCTTCTATTTTAAAACTCCAAAATCCTCTTAGAGAAAGGCAATGTCAAGCCTTTGTGTGTAGATAATGTGCTATAACTGTTGATGGAGAAAAGATGAAATGAGACATTTCAATGTTGGACATGGATTTCTATGATGTAATCATGGGTATGGATTGGTTGAAAACATGCAAGGCTCACATCAACTGTTATAGGAGAAAAGTTAGTTTCATGACTAAGGATGGCATAGAACATCTCTTCAGAGGAGAGGGGATAGTAAAGAAAGGGGAAAAGATATTTTTGGTACTAACGGTGGGAAAGATATCTTACCAATAGGAATAGATGACTTTGGAATCAATGGAAGAGATCGAGGAAAATAGTTTTCCAGCAGTTTTGGATAAATTTCCAAACGTATTTCCCAAGAACATACCAGGGTTAACACCTATAGGGGAAGTAGAGTTTACGATTGACCTTCTTTTGGGGACAATTCCTATTTCCCTTCCATCTTATAGGATGGAACCAATAGAGTTATGGGAATTGAACGTGCAGTTGGAGGTTCTAGAAAGTAAGTGTTTCATTCAGCCAAGTACCTCTCCATGGGCAGCACCAGTCTTGTTCATGAAGAAAGATTTTGGAAATCTCCAGTTGTGTATTGATTAATGTAAGCTTAACCAAATTATGATAAATAATAGGTACCCACATCCATGAATTGATGATTTTTTTGATCAATTAAGGGGAGATTAGTGTTTCTCCAAGATTGACTTGTGATCCGAATATCACCAATTGTGAGTTTGGAAGGAAGATATTCCAAATATATCTTTTCAAAGTAAATATGGACACTATGAATATGTATTCATTCCTTCTGGTCTAATGAATGCACTAGTGTTATTTATGGCTTTGATTAATCAAATATTTCAGTGATATCTAGATTATTTTGTTGTGGTGTTTGTAGAAGAAATCTTGGTGTATTCAAAGACAAGGGATGACCATGACGAACACCTATAAATAGTGTTACAAATCTTAAAAGATCACTGTTTATATGCTAAATTTTCAAAGTATTATTTTTGGATACAAGAAGTTCATTTTCATGGCCATTTAATTTTTGAGAAATGTGTTTCTGTTGATCCTAAAATGATAGAAGCATTTATCTCATGGCAAATACCGAAGAATGTCTTTGAGATACAAAGTTTTCTTCATCTATCTAGTTACAACTGATTCTTTATGCATGATTTCTCATGACAATCTTTTCCAATGAAAGCTTTGACAAAGAATAATGATCCATTCCAATGGATAGAGGAATTCTAAAAGTATTTCTAGGAAGTAAAAGTTTATCTTACATTAACACCTAACTTGATTTTTCTAGAATCGGGATAGGGGTATGTTATGTACTGTAATGATTCAGGATCAGGGTTGGGTTGTGTTCTCCTGAAAGGAGACCATATGGTTTCTTATGGTTCAGGCCAATTTAGGTTCCATGGGAATAATTAACCAACACATGATTTGGAGTTTGTTGCAGTCATCCATGCTTTGAAAACATGTAGACATTATCTCTTTGGTGAGAAATTTATTGTGCTCACGGACTAAAAAAGTTTGAAGCACATTTTCTCACAACAAGATTTGAATATGAGGAGAAGGAGATGGATGGAGTATCTCTAGATTTTTTATAGTGACTTAATGTATACACTAGGAAAATGGAATTCCATGGAAGATGCATTGTTCAAAAAGTCATATGCTCATTTGGTGAAAGAAGCTTAAGATGAATGATAGTTGATGTCAGACCTAGAAGACATGTATGTAGAATGTAAAGACCGAGGTGATTTTTCGATTATCGTTTTAGTTATACTTATTCCTAATTTGGTAAATTTTTCCAAAGATACACAAAAATATAATGCAGAATGTCTGGTTATGATTTTAAAACTCAATGGTGGGGAGACCATTCAAGGCTATAAACTTTATGGGAGTTCAGTTTTGTGTTTTAGAGATCGGATAGCAATACCTATGTCTTGTCAGGAACAACTCCATCGTGATTTCCACTATTTGAGATTGGCTGTAAATCTTGGTACACATAAGTTATATAAGGTGTTAAATTCACAGGTTTGGTGGAGCGACATGAAAATGATAATTGTCGAGTTCATTTTGCAGTGCTTAAATTGTCAGTAGGTTAAAGTAGAGAATCGGATATTGGTATGTATGTTGCAGTCTTTACCTATCCCGGTGTGGAAATGGGAGTAGATAGAGATGGATTTTTTTATAGGTCTTCCAAGAACGGTCTAGAAACACGATGCCATATGGGTGATAGTGGATCATCTTACCAAGTCGGCCCATTTAATCCATATTCGTGAAACTCATATAGTAAAGGATATATAAAAATTTTATATCTACAAATTGGTAAAGAGACATGGTGTACCAGTTTCAATCGTATCTGACAGAGATCTGAGGTTCACATCTATTTTTTATAAATCCTTACAGCAAGCCCTTGGCACTCAGTTGATTATAAGTATGACATATCAACCTCAGATAGATGGGAAATTTGAGAGGATGATAAAAATATTAGAAGACATGTTTATGGATTTTGGTGGCCCATGGGATGAGAACATACCCCTGGTGGGGTTCTCATACAATAACAGCTATCAGTCCTTGATACATATTGATCCCTTTAAAGCATTATATGGGAGTCCTTATCATTATCCACTATGATGGGTGGAAATAGGTGAGACTTCACTAGTTTGGATGATCCTTTTCCAAGAAAAAATAAAGAAAATTCAGTTTATTAAAAAGAGGATGGAGATATCTCAGAGTCATCAGAAATCTCATGCGGATCATTGACGAAGGCCCTTCTCATTTTCTGTAAGTAATAATGTTTTATTCCAGATCTCTCTAAGACTTGGACATCATTTTTTTAGGAATAATTAAAAGTTATATACTAGATATATTATCCATTTCGTGATACTAGAATGGGTCAGAGAGGTGGAATATCAGTTGTCATTACCACCATGGTTCAGTTCGGTGCATAGTGTGTTCCATGTATCTTAGTTGAAAAAGTATCTGCCTCATCTTGAACATGTGATAAGATGAGATAACTTTGACCTAGATCCGAAAGCTTCATTAATACATATACTAGTATGGATTTAGGAAAGGTAAGAGAAAGTATTGCGAGGAAAAATCATCGGTCTAATGCCAGTTTTATGGAATCATGGTCACCTTCAGGAAGAGACTTTGGAACGTGAGAAGGAAATGAAAGAGTAGTGGATATAACTCTTTCAAGGTAGCATATGTTTTCTACTTTCTGAGGATGGAAAGACCTATGGTGGGGAGAATGTAGTACCCCTAGTTTCTAGTATATAACCCTTGATTCTTTTTATGGTTATAAAGTGTAAGGATGGTGGATGGGAGAGTTGGGAGAACTTTTGAAGTGTCTTTTGGGGCTAGGTAAAGGTTACATGGGCGGAACACATTTTTCCTAACCATATGACCAAACCATGAATAGTGGTCCTATTGTGTATGTACCTCTAGCACGATTGGTGCACGATTTGGGAGACCGTGTAAGGGGAAGCCATGTGGGTAGTGGATATTTCACAGTTAGTCCATGGTTTTCCTAACCGTGCGGCCAAACCATATGCAGAGTCATAGTGAGATCCTTAAAAATAGGATCTCACTTGTTTTTTCCATAGCTCCCTCTTTTTTCCACAAACTGTCCCTAACTTGGGATTTTCCTTCTCCTGAGGCCAAAGAAGGTTCTCCCATCGATCCAGAGGCGATCTAAAGGCTAACCTTGGTGAATCGAAGCCCAATTCTTGAGGTATGTGATCGTTCTCCATTGTTATCGATCATTTTCTTAGATCTACATAGATATAATTCTCTTCTTTTCTTGGTTTCTTAGATCTATACACATTATAGGTATATATGCATGTGTGGATTCCAAATATGACTAGATTGGCCTTGATCTTGCCGGGAGAAGAGATCTAAGGTTGGTTCTTGGAGAATCGACCTGATTTTCTTTTTCATTCTTTGTTCGTTGGGGTTGTCGTCAAAACCTTAGAGGTAGGAGGCTTCATTCTCAACTCCACTTAGTAGAAATGATTAGAATTCATTCAAATTTAATGTGTGGTGTTGAATTGACTATTATGTGGTTGTTAAAAACTTGTTGGAAACCTTCTTGAGTGATGGTTGTGAAATATGGAAAATTGGGGATTTTGAATGAGTGCTTTGGTTCATGGTTTTAAAATGTGGATTTTAAAAAGGTGATTTTTCTAGATTGTTGGCACATAAATGGGATTAGATATTTTTAATAAAAAAAAATTATTGAAATTAAATGTTTCTTGAAATTGGTTGTTCTTTGGTGTTCAATAAAAGGGAATGTTTTATTGAAGTGGATTATTTTTGCAATGGAAATATTTGGCATAAATGGTGTTGGTGTGTGTTTATGCTTAAAAGGCCCTTAAGAAGGTACAAGTACCGTTGGGGTACAAGGGACTTGACCCTAGATTGGGGGCATGTGGAATTGGGACACAAGGTATTTGGATGAGATTCCTCTTCTGAGTATGGAACTATCAAATGAAGCATCCATGTGTGGGTGTGTTGTGAACTATGGAACAGGTATGCCAAATGATAAGAATAATTGGTTTTAAGATTTTATTAGTTATTTTCATGGAAAATAACTTGTTGAAAATTGATTTCATTTAGTTTTGTTTTCACTTGGTTGTAAATGGTTTTTGTTGAACTTTTTTATATTTGGGTATAAACTATTTTGGTAAATTGTTTTATATATATGTGGATAACTTTTTTATCCTAGTGCCATGAGTAAGGAAGTCAATGGGGAAAACCTACCGAGTTTTATACTCACCCCTGCTTTGGAACTTTGGTGCTTTTGCAGAATATATCTTCTGGGATAGGGATAAAAGTAATATTTCCCATATTTTTTAGCATTACCTTGTGATACATGGGCTTTTTGGTGATTGTGGATCCTAGAGATAGTAGAGCATGAAGTCTTTTTTTATCTTTAGTGTCTTTAGTTTTTTACCTCTTGTGTACTTTGATACTTGTTTGGTATTCTGTTGTGGTATACTTATATGTGGTTTTGAGATACAAGTATTTGTGTAGTTGTCTTTATTATGTTCATGCTTCATTTATTGAATGGTTTGGTTATGGATTTTTGTTTTATTAGTTTATTTATTAAAATTTAAATCATCCCCCACTTCTATTTTAAACCCTTCGGTAATTAGTTCCATCCTTTGGCATCTGGGGGATGTCACTTAAGGCCAAGAAATGAATTGTTATACCCTCAAGTCAATGAGAATTGGCAGGTCATTACATTGTATCTACTAATAATTTAATATTTTTATCATGATCCTCTCATTATTCATGGTATTTAATGTTTCATTTGAAATTATATAATTTATGGGTTTCTGATTTGAAATTTTTTAATGTCGTAAGAGTTTTTTTGTCTCATTCTCAAATCCCTAAGACATGTTTGATATTTTCTAACATCATTAGTTTTATATGGCGTGATTACTACCAAATGAATTTATTTTTAAATATTCATGGAAATCATGGGGTTTGAATATTCCTATCATTTTCTTCCTTTAAATTTCCTTTGATTCAATAGATACCAAATTTATAAGGTTTTTTATTATCTCAACCACCTCTGTTGAGTTATAATGCACTTCTTGAACCTATTTCTTCCAATACCGGTTTCTTCCACCTTAAGATTTTATTTCATGACACTATCTCTTTTTATTTGGTTAACTAAAACTTGGGATTGAAATATTCCTCTTGGATTAATTTCTTCCCCAAAAAAATTACATCATTATTAAGAATAATCCGCATCCTCTTAAATTATGGTTTCTAATTCTTTTCGATATTTTACTTTCCTACCAATGTTCTCCTTCATATTTGGAAATCAAATTTTGCATTATCTCATGTAACCTCTATAGTTCTCTTATCCTATTTTAAAAGGAAAGTTTTGGTGACTCTTTTTTTATGTGGGTTTTCAACAAAGGTGTTTCAAAATTATTAAAAGGTTTTCCATCCTTTTAAAATCCAATGATTTATCTTCAACTTGACATTCCTTTTTAATAAACTTTATGTATTTGGAAATATATATTACTTAAGATTATTTTTAAAAGTAAAATTTTTTAAAATGTGTTCACTATACCTTTTTGAAACCTTTTTTCCTTTCCAATTCTCAATTATTTAATATTCTTTTTAAAAGTAAAAGTTTTAAAAAAAATCACTTCACTTTTCTAAATCCTTTTTTCCATTTTCAAGGCTCTATTATTAAATATTATTTTTAAAATTAGCAGTTTTAAAAAAATCACTTCACCTTTTTAAAACATTTATTTCTTTTTCGAATATCCATTACTGAAATTTCATTCTTCAAAGTAGATATTTTTCAAATGGTTTCACTTCAAATTTTCAAAAATTACTTTTTAAAGTGACTATTATATATTATATTACATTAAATATAAAATAATTTTCTAAAAACTCTTTTATGATTTCCCTCTATTTTATTTTTTATCTCTAAATGTTTTATTTCCTTAGAAATTATTTTTGATGAGTCACCTTATAAATGTGATTACAAAATACTATTTTGGGGTAATTGAATTTTTGGGTATCAACCATTTACATCATTGAGGTAAATTTATGTGATACCATATGGAAATTTTGTGAACCAATTTTTATTTCCATGTATTATTTATGATGTTTTGAATGATTTTTTTCAAGTGTAACATGTATATATTTATGAATGATATTTTGGGACTAATAAATCCTTAAGATAATTTGGGTCCAATAAAGCCTTGATATAGTTTCGTTTTGATAAACCCCTGAGATAGTTTGGGTTTGATAAATCCCTATGATTTTTTGGGTTTTTTAAATACCTCCAATTAATTAGTTATATATTGATATCAAATTAGATAATGTTGTTAATCATGGATATTTTGTTTTTACACAATAGCAAGTGTGAAAAAAAATTTCTTGTTCATAATGAGAATGCATAGTCATTTTGTTTGTTCACAACCTAAATAATTATCATTTTATTTTTTCACAATGTTATAATTTTCATATGATAATTTTTTCACCAATTTTTTTATTTATACTCTATTCCAAGTGAATGTTATATATCTATGCCATATTTTCATGATTATGTTATATGGATCATGTTTATTATCTATTGATTATGCTCCCTTCTTCCACATTATATGTTTTTTCATTTGAGAAAACATGTCCTTATATCATGACTTGTGAAGAAGTTATTTTTTTCTATGTCGATTTTAATGATAAATTTACCCCTTTTCATGTTTTATCATAAGTGTATTATTTAACCCTTGATGACATGTTGATGATATTTTCCATTAATGATCATCTGAGCTCTCCCCTTTATTTTGTTTCATTTTTAATTGGAAAATATTTTCATGACTATATTTTGATGAAAAAATTTATATAGAGATGAATTTTTGGAGATTTTGAATACATAAAAAGGAAATATTAGTATAGTGGAAGGAAGAACCTTTTTTGAATGAGAAAGACATGGGAGTTAGTCCTCAAAGACACTAAACCATCCATTCTAAGGATAGTGAGATGATAATGAGATGTAAATTTTAAATTATGGAAATAATTCAAAATAATTATATGTATATATTGGTCCTCTATAGTTGAATTAGAGTAGTTTTTAGTTACTATTTATGATTAGTGTAGTTATTATGAGGAATATGACGAGATAAATTTAATGAAAACCCTAGGAATAAGTCTAAGTATTGAAAAAAATCTTGATGTTGTGTTAAATTAGAGATTATTTGGTTTTAATATAAATTATATCCCTATCTTGATATTAGAAATTGGATATGGTTGTATCATATATTCACCTAGGGGTAATCACCATGAAAAAGGCTAGTTGAGTATTAACTCAATCTTCACTATGGTTCATGATGAGTTGGACTAACATTGAAAACCTAGCTAGAAACTCCCAGTGGATATGATTTGGTTAATTCATATTTTTTTTATAATACATTATAAAATAATTATTTCATGATTAATTTACTATATTATGTTATAAAGTATTAAGAACAAAAATTAATTAATCCATGATTAAACTAAGAGTGGTAAATTCACAGAGTAAGATATTTTAAGGTTTTATTTTTTATGTAATTATCTTATAATAATGGTCTTAATATTTTAATTGTTTATCACTCACAATTATATCTTTTTGGAATTAGAAATGGATGGATCTTGGAGATACCATATTAATAATAAATGTGATAGATACTGATATAATTGTATTAATGAGAAAAAATGGGATAAAAGTTGGTTTCGAGAGTCTTATTGCTATGATCGCTGAATTATATGAAGTTATGATTAATAAATTGAGTCTTTACAAACATATGAACACAAGAAAGATTATAAGGATAAATTTTCATAAAATATTAGGCGATGTAGATGATGAAAGAAATAAGACTCAATTTACATCATGTAAAAAATGTGGGAAGTGAAACCTAAGAGAATATCTCAAAGGAATTGGAATATGCTTTATATATGGTAAAAGAGGACATAAATTAATAATATAATGAGTAAAAATAAAGTATTTAGTTATTTCTATTGACCCAATATCAATTCAATGTTTTATATGTGATAAATTTTGGCACAATGGAATCTAATGCACTAATCCAAGGGATTAATATTACAATCTACACCAAAAAAATACAAGATAATGGGAATAAGGATAAAATAATATGAAAAGACTATTATCTAATCGGATAAGTGATAATTAAGTTATTCTAGGTGTTCTCCACTCTTGATTTATAGATTTCTTATATTTCATAAGTTATCACTAATAATTAACTATTAAATTACAAATAAAAACTTATGGTGGAATCATTATTATATCCAAGGTTTATGAGAATCGCCTTCATGGTTTATGGGATTATTATACATCCAAGAAAAAAATTCTTCCATTAGATGAATTTTATGTGATTTTGGAAATAGATTTATTATCTTCACATAGACACTATTTTAATTACGAAAATAGGGAGATCACATTTCAATCCAATCTATGATCATCTTTCAGTGAAATGATGACTATGAGATCTCATGAAAACTAATTCTATTATATGAGTCATGATAACTAATCATGAGGTATATTTTTCTCAAATTATTGGAGAAAAAATAAATATAAAAAATAGTCCTATTCGGAGGAAGAATTTATATTCCTTTAGTTTGAAAGGTTGATATTTCTCTTTAAATTAAACCTTGAATCCTAACTAAATATTAAATAATTTTTTATTTTTTCATTACTTGGTGAAAATTAAAATATTTAGGATGTAATTTATTTAATGGGGGTGAATTTAATGCCCTAAAACTTTACTATATAATTTTCCATTAAATAAACATTGTGTAGGTAACTTGTTTCACACACAACACCAACCCAAAATTAGTTACAACATATTAGATAAAAATTAGGAATAATAAAACCCCAAGTAAATAAAATTATGTTTCTCAACTAATATTTCTTAAATTTAGAGGTTAAATAATAAAAATGATTTTATATTAAAAAAGGTTATTCTTTCTCAAATAACTTTTTTTCAAAAAGTGTTGTTTATTTTATCATAATATATTAAATTAATCACTTTTAAAAGATTGTTTTAATAATATATAGTATTTAAATATATTAAATAACATATTAAAATTATAAATTTAGGAATTTTTATGAGTTATTACTAAGAACACTTATTGTTTAAAATTTTAATTTTTCAATAAAAGTAGTTTTCTTTGTATTTTTTATTTTCATTTAAAATGTAATTTTTTAAATTTTAGAATTTTAATTTAAAGAAAATAAATTCATTTTTTAATTATAGATACAAATATTACCTTAAGGTAAATTTTTGATATTTTTTTGAAATAATTTCATTTTAGGTAAATAGTGAAAAATACATTTTTTTAAATCATGGTGTTTATGGCTATTTGAATTTATAAGAATAACTTAAAAACTTATAAAAAAAATTCATGATAAAATATTTTTGTAAATAGAAAAACTATAAATTTATAAATACTATTAATAATCTATAAAACTTATGTTTAACCATTTATTTACTCATGTAAGATTTTCAAGTTAAATATTTTATTTTCTAATTATTTAAATTAAATATTATTTTAGTAAGATTCAGTTTTGGATTTATTTTAAAGAAATATAACTTCTATTTATTTTATAATAAATCAACTTATATCATAAAAATAAACTATATTGATAATTTTATCCTACATATAAATCATAATCTTAAAAATACACTTTTTTCTAAATGTGGAGTTGTAACTGTTACATGTGCTAATATTAAAATTAATTTTTCTTACAAATAGAAATATAATATGATTAAATGGATTTCATATTTTTAATTATTATTTCCAAATTATTTAGTAAGATCAATTATATTTTTAGGTATTAAATTAACCAAAAGGTTTTCGGATTCAAGGAGACACAATCCTAAAATTTATTTTAAAATGAGTAAACAACCAGTTTAGGCATTACAAGGGGTTTTAAAAATAAGTGATTGGATATAACCATATATATATATTCATCCACCGAATGAAAAAGATAGTCAAAGGTATGAAATGACCACATCATGCTCATTTCCATGATTTCTCTCTTTTATAAGGCATCCATAACATGATCAGCTTCTCTGTATGCATGTGAGAAAATTAGGTTGACATGGATAACATATTGATAAAATCCAATCCAGTAAGGTATCATTTTCTAGGGGATATTCTAGGTTATGTATTTGAGGGATTCAATTACATGTTTGGAATTAGACACAATCCATAGGGACTTCCAATCATGATGGACAACATGTATGATATCATGGATCAGGGTATATAACTCAGCCTCATATACAATTCCAATCATAATGTAGTGATGGATAATTCCATTGAAAAATATATTATGGGTGTGGATGAAACCTTCATAACCTGAAGGTCCATTCCATCCATAGGCTATTCCATCAAAGCTCACATTGATCCTTGAGGGGATCAGGGGAGATCATAAAATAGGTTTTAGAACCATGGGTCTTTTGGGCCATCCATTTACACCCAAAAACTGTAATATATTATGGTCAAATCATCTTGTAGGGGGTGTTTCTTGAGGTCACTACTTTATGTTTCATTCCCTGAGGTGTCTCTTTAGTGATGGGATGACACATGGTTATTTTGGATTTCAAATTTGGGATCATTATCTTGTTTTTTAATTTTGAATGTGGTGGTTTGGGTTGAATCAAGTTTTTGTGAGGTTACCACTCACCCATAAAGAGAGGTTTATCCAAAAATAAAATAAAAATGGAATTTTCAAAATTCCCATGTTGAGAGGGGGACTAATTATAAAACACTAACAAATTATATAGTTTTAACATAAATGAGGTAGTGAAAAAAAATAGGATATTGTAGACCAGGTCACTCTTCTCAGCATCAATGAGGGATGAAATAAGGTTTCCCATCTAGCTATTTGTGAATATATTAATCCCCAAAAGGTTATTTATTTAGTTATAGAGTTGGAGGGAGAGGCTAAATCCCATGAATAAATGTTATGTATTATCCTCATCCCTCAGACATAGATGGCAGGATGATGAAAGATATTAGACCATTATATTTAGCTGGTCATGGGTAGACAGTCTTCCTTTCTATATTTTTTAGAGGAGCAGTATCCTTACAGTCTGGATAAAGTTTGTTATAAATTTTAGCATCCATGGTAGAATAATGGTGGAGCCATCACATTATAGCCTATATAATTCATTATCTTTAAAGTTTCCATTTATATTTGGCTTCTAGATACAAGTGTATCTATCCACTATGGAGTAGCTATATAGTTCTAGGCTAATATGGGGGAACAATGTCCCTAGGTATATAGTTATAGAGAATTATTTCAACAATAGACATTTGATACCTATTTTATGGTATAACCATGCTGTTTTTAAGGGTCTTGTTGATCCAGGGAGTATTCATGAGTTGAGGTTATACTACATAAAAACCATCCATTTATATTTTAACTTGATATCATTAAATTATTATTTAGTGTTAGACTAAACAGATGAGAAAATATAGTGAGGATATCCATTAAGAATACTTGTATTGAACTTGCATGAGAGAAATTCAACAGAAAAATAATTATACGTTTAGAGGTTCCAAGTGAATTTTTTATGAATTGAATCATTAAATATTATAAACTCTTCTATGCATAATCCCCCAATGTAAATATTATTTATTCTCTCTTTCCATGAAATAATTATCAATTTCTTTTCATAGAAAGATTCAGTCAAGATAAAGTTCATTATCATGTTTTCAAGATCATTGATAAGACTTATAATCCATCTATAAAGAGAGAAGGATTATATGAATTTAGAGGTGATCACTGAGTTGACTAAGCACACTCTTCCAGATTGGGAGATATATTTTCAGTTCTATCTATCTAGTTAATTAATGATTCCAGAACATATATTCCCAATATGTAAACTTATGATATTTCTCCAAAATAAGGGGACCCAAAGGTTGGTAAATGGAATAGATACCCTCTTCACACCTAGAGTAATGGTGATCCTGTTTTCATGGTAACAGGTACTCCATCCCTATAGAAAATGAATGGCTTGTTCTAGATAAAATATTTCCTTGTCACGTTCTCATAGTGAGAAAATATTGCTTTTATGGAATATATGGGTTTTAAAATTTTCCAATAAGGAGGATATAATCAGCATTAAATAGGTGTGAGGGAGTAAATATCACTCTTCAATCCTTGATTTTTTGTAAATTCCAATCTGAAAAAGCTCATTGATTCTTCTACTCATATAGACTTTAGAAATTGCAATGAGTATACTTGAGAGTGGATCTTCCTTTCTTACACCCCTAGTACACTGGGTGAATACATTAAGGGACCCATTAAAGTAAGTCTATAATATTATTTTTAAAAATATTTAAAAAACAATTAACACTCATTTCATTGGTAATAAATTTAAAATAATATTAATAATACTTAATGATAAAAATGATTGTTTTTTAAAAATAAACATTTTTTAAACACATTATATGTTTTAATTTAAAAGTTAATTTTCTCATATTTAGAAATGAAATTAGATTAAATGGAGTCAAAAAATTTATTCAACATGTTTAAATTTGGTTATAAGGGTTGTATTATATTTTTAGTTATAAAATAATAGAAATGACTAGTATTTAATAAATATTAATAAGTGTTAAGTTGGGTAATCTAATATTGATAGAGTATGACTAAATAAATTTGATAATTAGAGATTTAAAAATATATTTATTGGTTTGGTATATCAAACCTAAAATTATCACCAATATTTATCCACCTATCACACCTATCTCTCATGAAATTACATTCTTACCCCTTACTTAACATTCTTTTCAAAAGATTTGTCCCTCTTTTCCACCTATAAAAGGATCTCACTTCCACCCTTTTCAAGACACACCCCTAATTATAAATTCCAATTAAACCCTAAAAAATTTAATTTTACTATAATCCATATAAACGTTTTGTAGCCTCTATCCACAATAAAGTACCTCAAGTCTTTCATTTCCAAGGGATACTTCAAGAGAAGATCCAAATTCTCAATGAATGTATTACTTACACTTTAACATCCTTTCTTTCTCTTTCTCACCCGTAATCCTCCAAAACCATTCTATTCATATGTATAAAATGGAATTATTATAAATAATATAATATAATTTTATTATATTGATGATAAAACTATTATCTTTTCCCTTCTCATTCAATCGAAAAAAATGAAAATGTTGCTCATGTGTGTGTGAGAACTACCAACACCATGAATGAAATGTTCCATTTTTCATTACCACCATTAAAGTGTAGTTATAGAAATAGGTTTCGTGAATTTATATTCTATTTCTTCCATGATTTAAATTTTTGAAATATTAATTAGGTATTATATAAGTAATATTAGTAATAAGTGATCATTGTAAAACTAACCGCCTAAAAAAACATACCCATATGATAAAGAGATTTATTTATAAGTGATAAATTTTTTATTTACCTTATTATAAATCATAAAAATTATGATCAAATAAATTTAAAAAATATAAATAATTTCCTTATGCTTTTGTGATAATTATATTATAAGAAAATAATCTCTTCTATATCCATACTCACACATATATTGTAGCATATTCTTGTCGGGTCAGTTTAACCACCTACATGAAAAATGATTTAAATTTATATAAAATATGACATTATAAAATTAATTATTCATATTAGTTAGTATATAATATATTTTTTGGTTTTTTATTGGTGATATAATCATTTAAAACATCATTAAATTTACTACTATTTATTTGTTGAAACATGATCATCACTAATTTCATCTACAAAGAACTATAACTAAAACTCTCATAGAATGAAATTAAATGATTATAAAATAACATTAAACATCTATTAAATTACCTATTATGACATGTAAATGATAAAATTTGGAGGAATAACGAAGAACAACCCCATTATTTTGAAACTAGTTCAAAATGATCAAGATAACTTAGACCCTATATTGATATTAGATAATAACTAACTAACATAAATATAGAAAATAATTGTAAATTAAGTTCATAAAAGGTTATAGAAACGAATAATGTTTTTAAATAAGTTATTAATATGGTCATTTTTTATATATGATGCTATAGTGCGATCAACTAAGCGAGAATTCAATCAAAGGGTTTCTTGTATCAATTTTGAATCCTTGGAGATATAATTCATATTATACACCATTTTTTATTTATAATAGTGTATCTATTTCCAATTTAATATTCTATATCATGATCCAATTATTATAAATGGTATTTAATGCCTCATTTAAAATTATATCCTTCAAGTGGTTTTTATTTGAAGGTTTCCAATGCTGTAAGGTTTTATTTTCCTCATTTTACAATACATGAGACATGTTTTATATTGTACACCATCATTTATTTTATATCATTTGATTACCACATATTTAATGTATTTTTCCATATTAATGAAATTCATGGGGTTAGAAAATCCATATATTTTTCTTTTATTAAATGGACTATGAAATAAAAGATACTAAAGTTTACGGTTTTTTGTTAACTCAAATCCCTTCGTTGAGTTATAATTTATTCTCTTGAACTTATTTCTTCCAAGATTGGTTTCTTCCACCATAAGATTTTATTTCTTGGTACTTTTTATTTATCTCAATAAAAATTAAACTTTTGATTCAAATATTCCTCCTTTATTAATTTCATACCCATAAAAATTATATCATTGTTGAGAATAATTATAATATTATTAAAAGAGAATATACCCTCCATGTCCATATTTTACTTTCCCACTAATTTTATCCTTTATTTTTGGAAATAAATTATGTATTATCTTATGTGACCTTCATATTTACCTTATAATATTTTAAAAATTAACATTTTTTCATATTTGTAATATGGGTTTTCTATAAATTTATTTCAAAATGCTTCAATGGTTTCTCATCCTTTCAAAATCAAATGTTTTCCTTCCACTCCACATTCCTTTTTTTGAAAACCTTTATGAAGATTTGACGATTTATTATTGAATAGTGTTTTTTAAATTAATATTTTTTTTAAAATTTACTTCACCTTTTTGAAACATTTGTTTAATTTTCTTGGTTCCATTATTTAATACTCTTTTTACAAGTGTATTTTTTCAAATATGTTTTCACTTCATGTTTTTTAAAACATTGTTTCATTTTCAAGGCTCCATTAATGAATAATCTTTTTAAAATAAAAAATTTTCCAATTGTTTTAACTTAAACTTTTTGAAACCATTATGTATTTTTCAAGAATACACTATTTAAAGTTAAATTTAAAAGTAAATCTTTTTCATAAGTTTTCACTTCATCTTTTAAAAATTTATTTTTCAAAGTGAACATAAATTATTCATTCATAAAAAATATAAAATAATTTACAAAAAATATTTTATGATTTGAAAACCATTTTACTATTTGTATCTAAAAGATTTATTTACATGGAAATTATTTTTGATGATTCGCCATCTAAATTTTATTATGAAATAAAATTTTGGGGTGATTGAATTTTGTGTATCAATAGTTTATATTATTGAGGTCAATTTTGGTGATACCACCGGGAAATGTTATGAACCCCATTTTAATTTCCATGGGGTTCTTATGATTTTATTTATGATTTTTTTTGTGTGGAATGCAAATGATGTATTATATATGGTTTGGGTTGAATAAATACCCAAGAGAGTTTGGGTCTAATAAATTCATGAGAAGGTTTATGTCTAATAATGCCCTGAGATTTTTTAGGACTGATAAATCCCTGAGATGATGTGGGTATGTAAAATTATTCCAATTAATTGGTTAAGGATATATATATCATAAGATAATAATATTAATCCTGGATATTTGGTTTGATCCCAATAAGATTCATGGATATTTTTTTTCACAAGAGGAAGTGTGGAAATTTTTTTATTAACAACATGAAGTGTGAACATTTTTTCCCCAATGTTATAATTTCCATATAATAATGTTTGTTAAAAGGTTACTTTTTGTTCTATATTTCAAGTTAATTTTACATATCCATTCCACATGACAATGATTATTCTCTGAGGATTATATTTACTATCTCTCGATTCTGCACCCATTCTCCATGGAATATGTCTGTTCATTAGAGAATATAAATTAATCTATCATGGATTATGAAAAACTCTTATTGTTAAATGATATTTTAATAATAAATTTCTCCATAGTCCTGTTTTATCATATTATTATGATCTAACCCATGATGAAATGTTCAGGATTTTTTCATTTACTAAGATTTCGAGATCACACCTTTCTTTTGAATTCTTTTCCCAAGGAAATTATTTATGGGAATATATTTAAAATAAAATTTTATATAGATATAACTTGTGGGAGATATTGAAGACATAAAAAAGTAAATATTAGTGTATTGGATTAAACATATTTTTTTAGATGAGAACATAATGAGAGATAATCATTAATGATAGTTAACCTTCCATTCTATGGATTGTGAGATTATCATGAGATGTAATTTTTAAATTAAGAAAATGATGAAAAATTAAGATATTTTTAGAATGGTCTCTATAAAAAAGGATCTATATTGAAGGAAGATAGAAGAATAATAAAAATAAGTAAATAATAGGAAGAGAGTGTTTAACCTTGGAGGAATCACTTAAAGGTTAAATAAGAATGACTAAAATTAAAGGGGAAGCAAGGGGAAGGCTCATAGGTAACTTATTCATCTTCCATGTGTATGAGGAGATAAATGTTGAAAATGTGTGAGGGGTTAATATTGGGGAGGTGTAGAATAATAGTTTCACATTTTTAACATCTGGATAGGTTTCTTGGTTTTGAAATGTAGTTTTTCAAATTGTGTACCAACTGTATAACCCTTAATGAACTCACCTAAATCCTCACGGTTAGGAAAATCATGTTCCAACCAATAAAATAACATTTTGTAAAAAATTATATGGTTTTCATGGTAAGTATTAAGCATGACTTATTGTTTTCCTAACACTACAACATTAAAATTTTAAAATATTCAAGGGAATTTGACCTAAAACTCCAGGGTAAAGCTAAAATACAACAATAAATAAAATAATAGGAAAATAGTAGGTTAGAGTGTGATTTTATAATTAGTGGATTAGTTTTTGATTTAGTGAAATTTTATTTTTGTACCACATTAAATAACAATTTTTTTTTTATCTTCTTTAGACAAGATGGGATTTTCATTCTCTATTAATATCGTGAGTTGTTCTATATCAAAGAATGAACTATTTTATCTGATTGAGAATATAATGAATGGATTTTAAATTCTGGATATGGATAATCTTATTTATAACATTCATAGTTAGAATGTTAGGGTTTATTCTAATACCACCAACATTTGGAATTGTCACCATAGAAAAATAAATTTGAAAAGAATCATATGAATACATAAATATGGATTTTTGAACTCATTATATTATAAATAAATTGAATCATTAGAATTTTTTTGTTATTAAAAATGACCAAAGATTATTTAATAGAAATGTTTATTGATATAGAAGCTTGTTGGATCTCAAACATAGTGATGTATGTGGACCAATGAGTACACAAGAAATTGGTGGTTTTATATACTTTGTTACAATTATAGATGATTTAGTTTATATAGTTATTTTTTTCAAATGATACATAAGTATAAAACATTTTAAAAGTTTAAATATTTACTAATGACATATATACTCAATTGAGAAAGAGTATTGAGATTCTTCAATTAGATCGATGTGGTGAATACTTCATCTAGGAATTTACTGATCATATAAGAGATTAAGGAATTATCCCACAATTTCTCCTTCATGAACTCATTGTAATGGAGTTTATGAGGTGATTAATTATTCCAAGTTAGACTTGGTTAGATCTATTTTGAGTCAGTGTTGGATTCCTATTATATCACATGGTTATGATTTAGAGACTATTGGATTCCTACTTAACTGTATTTTATATAAAGTAGAAATAATGTTTATATATGTGATACTACATGGGAAACATCCCAGTATTTATTTTATTGGGATTTAGGGTTGTGAATATTATGTATTCAATTTTGATTTTGATTAAATAATTCGTAAATTAGAAAAATTCTCACTTGTTGGTTACCCCAAAGAAACTATGAAATTTTACTCTTATAATCCTACTAAGCATAAACTACTTATAGCTTGGAATGGTGTTTTACTTGAGAAGTAAATCACTATTAAAGGTTTAAATGGGAGAAAATTTTATCTTGGATATGTTCAAGATCATAAAATAGGATGTGTTAATGATATGAAGGTTAATCAAGTTTCATAGAGAGTTGTGGAAGAAAAACTAGCTCAAATTACACAAGAACCTAAAAGGTCTGGTAGGATTCATCCAAATACCAACATATAAAGATTTATTTTTGAAATTATGATGTGGTGATATTTATAAGACATGAACCTACTAACTACCAAAAATCCTTTATGAGTTTTGATTTCGACAAATGGTTAAAATCCATGGAAACTGAAAATGACTCCATTTACACTAACTAGGTTCAGAACTTAGTAAATTAACCAAAAGGGATAAGAAAAATAGGGTTAAAGTAGGGTTTATATAAAAAACATTTCCTATATGGTTATTTTTCTACCCATAAATCATTCATAGTAGAAAAGGGTAACAAAAAATTCAAGCTATTGACTGCGAAGAAACATTTTCACCTATTGTGATGATAAAATCCATTCAATTATTTATTTCTATAATAGATAATTTTTATTATAAGAAGAAAAAAATGGATTTAAAAACACAAATCTTAATTTGAATTTATTCATGGATGTGTACATGATACAACTCAAATGTTTTGGAGTTCCAAATGATTCTATGATGTTATGAAAGTTCCAATGTTCCATTTATGTATGGAATCAAGATTCTTAGAATTGGAATATGTAGTTTGATGATGTAATCAAAGACTTCAGTTTAATCAATAATGTATATGATTATTGTTTATATATGAATGTTAGTGGGTGTATAACAGGTTTTATGATATTTTGTCTGGATGATATACTATTTATTGAAAAGTTCTTCTCGACTATATACTCTTTAAATATGTATTCAAGTTAGTGATTTTATATAAAATACATGGGTAATGTATCCAACACAACAGGTATTAAGATATATATATATATATATATTGATCTAATAAGTGTCTTGGACTCAGTCAGGAAACATACATTTCCTTATTGATAAATAGGTTTTGTATGTAGAACTCTAAAAAGGGGTCTTTTCTAGTAATTCCTGGCATAAATCTTATGAAAATGTTGGATTATTATAAGTAGGTAGAAATAATGGATGGAATTTCCTATAAATACTCCATTGGATCCGTTATGTTTGATATATTGTGTAATATACCCTATTTCACCTATGCTATAAGAATTACGAGTAGATACCAATCCAATCCTGGTGAGAGTAACTATATTACAATGAACAAAATTCTAAAGTACTTGAGAAGAACTAAGGATATTTTTTTGATATTTAAAGTATAATATTAGCTCTATGTAAAGTATTACACAGATTTTAGCTTCCAATATGACAAATAAGACATGATATCTCAATATAGTTTCACTTTTTTCTTGAATGGTGAAGTTTGTACATGGACGAGTTCTAAATAATCCACCATGATAGACTCAAAAGAATAGGAAGAGTACATCATAACATTAGATGATTTAATGAAATATGTTTGGATTAGGAAGATCACCACTAAAAATGGAGTGGTTATTAACATCAAGGGATAAATTAAGATCTACTCTGGAAATAATGGATACATTTATTACTCTAAGAAACCTTTTCCTCATTAAAGTAACAACTATATACTTTATGAATAACATCTCATATGAGAGATAATTTAGTGGGGTGATGCTAGGATCATTTGGGTAGTTACAAAGGATAATGTAGTTGATCCATTGAAAAATAAATTACCATAGAAACAACATAAGGTTCATGTTAAATATATTGGTATATGATACATAAGATACTAAATGTAATGGTTTTAAATGTGTTATAAGTTTTTAAAAAATTATAATCTTTGTTTATAATTCATTCATGTGTGCTACAATTTATTTTATATGAATAGTCAAATGATCAAATCCCCTCAAAGTATGAATTCTATTTGTCCATAATTAAAAATCATTACATAGTATCTAAGGTTACAATGATATATTAAGGCCATCTTGAGTGGAATATTGAATTCAATAAAATATTTTAATATGAAATATAAAATGGCTTTATATAATATATGAAGAATTTACTCATGAGGTAATAAGAAGAGACCTGTTATTTTGACTATACCAATAAATTATATCCTATATAACTTCATATAATCATAAATATACTTAGGGGTGTATGGTAATCATCAATCACCATTTACCATGGTTGGAGAGAAATTTATCATGAGAAAATTCATAGTTTGATACCATTTTTATACAATCCTTAGGGATTACCTAACCTGGGGTTTCTGTGTAATTTTTTTATCATGTAATCAAATAGAGCTCAAACAATACAATATTTTTCTACTCATATGAATAGACAATACATTCAAGACCCTGATTGAGTTAGACTGAGGAAACTCATGAAAATACTTAGTTGAATCACATATGAAGTTCAAAAATATATGGATGAGGGACATGTGATTCTCTCATCTATTAGATGAATAACATGTGATGTATTCATTATCATGGTCAGTCTATTTCAAATAATCATGAATGGATGAGATGGCCTATACTATATTTTCTTGTTATATGTCTCATGGCCACTTGATGTCATAGAAAAAAGATTATATAGTTATACATCTTGTGGTGGACATATTTATATAGATATATGAGTATGTTTGATCAAGTTCACACATGTCATATTAGTATATTTTTTTGTACTAATTTTTTCCCTATATGCCACTATTTTCTTATATTTATGAAATGTGGATTTCATATTTTTTTACAAATGATATAAAGCCTCACAAGATCAAAAGTTATGTATTTTAATATAGAATATGTTTTGGATAATGTGTTTTTTCAAGAATGAAAATAGTTTGACAAACCTTATATAAAAATGTTTTGTATGGATTTAAAAGGACTTATGAAGTTTTGTAAAAAATACTTATGTGATTTAGTGAAAGTGGGAGATTGTTGGATGTGAACTAAAATAGGATTGTGTAAAAATATCTATACTACATCCAATGATATAGATGTGTTGTATATGAGGATTAAGTATATATTGATAACCGATAAAACCATAAGTAGATGGATTAGAATACATTGTTTCTAGTGTTGTTTGGTATGCTAGAATATATATCCTGAGACCAGGTTGGATCTAACAAAACATGGAATTATTTATGGAACTTCCATATCTTCCCCTGTATAGTTTCATTAGTTATGAATCAAATATTTGATTTATTTATGGAAACAAGAACCATTTGAAACATTATAATTATAGCATACTCCAATGAGCATTAATGTATGAGTACCTTAATATGGAACCTCATATGACCGAAACTCATTAATTAATGAAGAGCATTAGGGTGGGATGGGAAAGGAAAGATTTATATTCCTTTGTGTGTACCCTATATGCATGAAATATTATCCAAAAAACCAATCATTATTGATCATCATTTGTATCATGGAGAATTTTCTTTCACCCCTTTTCTAATCAAGAATCCTCTCATTGCGAATTTGGATCCAAGCCTAGTGTACTAACACTGAGCTATGATTTTTTTTATTGTTTCAATGATCTTAATCGAGTGTGGGTCGAAGGGAAAATATGGATTACTCACTAGTACATTCACACTCTAAATTTTATTTATTTCATATCATTTTGATAATATTAAATATAAATCAAACATTACATGGGGTTTCTTCCACTATCAAGTTCATTAAAAGAATATCTGAAACCCGTCATGAAGGCGCATGAGAAAATTACCTGATGCATGATCTAAATTTGGATGAAATAATATTTTAATTGATTATTTAGAGGCATTATCTACAATAATAAAATAATGAAATATATTATGATAAAAATACTCTGATGTATATATTCACATAGAAGGATCTCAACATGCATTAATGAAGATAGTAGAAGATGATCAAGGAATGTGAATTTTCAATTCATTACCATTATAGAAATGAAACTTAATTGGTTAATGATTTAAGTAAGAAATATCTTATAACCTTATCCATGATGAGGATTTAAAAGGATTAAATCTATTAATAAATTAAATGGATGGAAATGGGAATCATAAAGGGAGGGAAACATCCAGTTTTTCTCAAATTATTTCTCAACCATATATTATATATATGATCAAAGAATTATAAAGGGATTATATAAAGATATAAAAGATGGTGGAAGTGGTATAGAAGGGTAAAGTTTTAGAGTTAAACATTAATAAAGATGTAATTTTAATATTTGGGATGTGATTATTTGTACTATTAGAGCTTGGGATAAATAATGGTATATTAGAAGATAATCATAACTCAACATTCTTTATCCACCTAGGAAGTATAAATATATATTTTGATCTCCAAGAGAATTTATAGTGGGAAAAATATAAAGAATGATATTTCTGAATATACATCAAATTTCTTGGTATTCCATCAATTTAAGGAATAATAAAAAATTCTAATTAGATGATAAAACCATTTCCCATACCAATATGGAAATGGGATGAAATCACCATGGTTTTTATCACAGGTATTCCGAAGGAATTAAGATAATGAAATTAAATATGGGTTGTAGTGTATTTTCTTATAATGACAATTAATTTAATAACCTTTTGGGAATACATTTCACTCAATCCACATTGAAAGACGTACATCAGATAAGTGTCTAGGTTTCATGAAACATAGCTATCGATTTTATCTATTTGAGATCAATGGTTTACCTCAAAGTTCTAGAAGAGTATTTTAAATGAAAACAACACTTATTTAAACTTAAATTTGTCTAATCACACTTATAAAAATGGTCAATCACAAAGAACCTTTAAAACTATGTAAGATATTCTTAGAACTTACTCTATAGACTTTAAAAGAGGCCATGATCAATATCTTTCTCTAATTGAGTTCTCATACAAAAATAGTTTCCACTAATGTTTCCTAATGGATCATAATAAAACCTTATATGGGAATAAATATATAAATCTAACATGATGTGATGAAGTTAGAGACAATGATCTATTGGGATCCAAATAGGTTTCTGAAATAGTAGAGAACATGAAATCATCAGATCCTCGCAAAGTTGATAGTAGATCGATGCTAAAAATCATCAATGAGACCTGGTGTTAAAGGTTACAGATAAAGTGTTCCTTCATATTAATCCAAAGAAGAGAGTTATGGGGTTTGGGGTGAAGGGAAGGTTATGTCCCAGATATAATACCCCTTTGATATTCTTAATCACATTATAGTTATTCCATATCTACAATCACTCCCACCAATCATGTCTTAAGTACATTTTGTGTTCCACATATCCCTATTATGAAAGTAATTACCAAAACCCTCATATATATTGAATACATAGGTGGTATAATTAGCGAATTATTTACCTTATGAGGTTAAACTATTTAAGATCATATATTATAGAGAATTTTTTTATGCTATAAGACAACTCACTTTGTCAAAGTACTTTGAAAAAACTATAACTATGAAGAGGAAACAAGGGAACCTAAGGATGTGATGAAATAAAAGTATACTAATCTATTTTCATCTTAGAGTATGAATTGAAATTTAGATGAAAAAATTTATAAATGAAGGAAGAATTCAATGACCTGAAAAATTAATTATGACCTTTTCCTTTTTAATATACATGTTTGTTATATTTAGGTATAATATATTGGATAAAATACATGAACTCTATAAAAAATAAAAAATATTTCATTTCGTAAAAATAAAAAATTACATATGATGTATGAAAATACTCCATAAAATTAAAAATAGTATTAAGAGATAACAAAAAAGTAAATAAAATTACTTTAATTTGAAGTTCTAGCACATCATGGTCTTCGAGAAGTATCATAATGTGAAAAAATTGTAAAAAAATATAAATATGATTGAAATTTTTTAATTTCTGTTTATATAATCATGAGATAATATTTAGAAAATGAAAAATAATATAAATAAAAGGTATTTATAGGATATATATAATTATATTATTTCTGTAAATATAACCATTTTAATAGTATCCTAACTCTTAGTACAATAACATAACCATTAGAATTGTAACATAACTATTATCTTAGTAAAATGTGAATAATGAATTAATATTCTAAAAATTGTTTACCATTAATTATTTCGATAAATATAAGTATCAAAATTTCATGGAGTAATTAATTAATTAATGCAACATATTGTATTAAGTGTACATTTTTAGTAAAAAATGTCTTATAGTATTTAATAAAAAATATTTTTATATGAGAATTAAATATTTAAATTACCTAATATTAATTTTTTTTAGAAAAAATGGAATCCATTTTTATAATCATCATATTGAAATTAGGTAAGGGTGAAGTTTTAGTATTTTCCATGAATAGTAAAATATGTATGTAAATAAAGAAATACTATATAAATAACATATTTTTAAATAGTGATGTATGGATGAAATTTGGGGTATTTAAAAATTATATAAATATTATAATACCCCATTTACTATTAAATCACACTCACCTTACTATCGAGTCATAAGTTTGATCAATATTTGGGGAAATAAATTATATTCTAATATTTAATTAAAAAATTCCCCTCTCCCCTCTTATAAATACCACCCCACTTCTCCTCACACATCAGAAATATTATATTTTCAAAGTTTAACCAAATTATCTCTCTTGTACCTCTTATACAAATTGATGAGGTTTTTATCCCCTTAAAATACCTCCCTTTTAAAGCCTATGTCAATTAGCATAAGATTCTTCCTAGAGTAATGTATGAACTTCTAATCATGTCATTTGATTTCCATTCCTTCGTTTATTCATCTTCCACTTTATAAATCTAATTAAAAAGTTACATACAAAAAAAATAAATTTTTTAGGCTACTATAATATGAATTATAAAGTCATATAATGAATATTCTATTATATTTTTTTAACAAATGTCCATTCATAGTCGATATAATAACCTATAGGGATTTTCTTATTAAAAAACGTTTACCAACTTTTTGGATGGTCACAATAAATCATTTTATAAATTCATATGAACATAAAAATGATATTGTCGTATGATTTATATTAAAAATGGTAAAATAATCATAAAAAAATAAAAAATAAACTTCATCAAGACATATAAAATCACATAAGTAAACACACCATTATTTTATGAAACTTATACTAATTGAAGTTTTATTACATTGTAACATTTTTTAAATTTGGAATAATTTTAACTTTTGGAAATCTATAAGAATATAAATCAAAATTTTATAGGTAATAAAAACTATAAACTTATCACAAAAGAGTTTTCCTAACCAATATTTTAGATAATGAATGATTTAAACCTATTTAAGGTTATGGGTTGAGTATTTTCAATCATGATTCTATGATTATTGAGAAACATACACAATAACATGGTTATAATTAATGAATATACAAGTTAAGCCCATGCCTAAAGCATTACAGTAGGCTACACAACCTTCTAAAGGATAAGGTAGAATATAAATTAGAGTCTTCATCAATATTTGTTTCAATTCATCAAATGTATTTTTTGAAATTAATGAATCTAAAAAAACTTCAGTTTATTGAGAGTGAGAGATGTCAAAGGTGCAGTATGTTTTGAAAAATTCTTTACAATAACCAATATTATCTGGCTAAACTAGATACTCTTTTTATCTCAAAGATGTTATTTAGAACTTACTAGGACAAAAAATCCTTCACCTTATTAGGATTGCCTAATATTACTTATTATAAAACATTATATTCAAAGAAAATTAATTATTTGAAACATAAGTGACACTTAGAAAAGTTTTTATATAATAGGTTTTGTTGAAGAATTCCCAACACAATTCTTATGTGATTCTCATTCCCCTCTTATGAAATTGAGTAAACCCATATGAAATCCAAAAAACTATGAAAAAGGATTTTAGTTATCAATAAATAATATGGATTATTTATTTCTGAAAAACAATATGAGCATTGGTCAAATCAAATAGAATTGTGAGATAATCAAAGTGGATATATCTATTTCATAAATAATTCTTGGGCATGTAATATTCTATCACCCTGATTGTGTGATACATGGACCTAAGATCAATCTTATAAAAATATTATTATCCTTTTAATTTATCAAATATGTCATGAATACTGGGAAAAAGGTATTTATTTCCCTTTTTCACTTGATTAAATATGTTATAATCCATGTATAAGTGTAAACCCCTATAAGAGTTCTTTAATAATATCACGAGATATACTCATGATGACATTCCAGGATGAATAAATCCTTTGGATTCCAAAAAATAAAATTATTTCTTCAAATCCTTCAACTCAGTTTCAGTCATTTTATATGAATGATGTTTTATAGGTTTCATCCTATAGATAATAAAAATTTAAAACATATCCTCCTAATCTGGTTGAAGTCTTGAGAAATAATTGGGAAAAAATTTAAGAAAATCCTTTACCTTTGGATAAAATCATTTCCATAAATCCCTTTAATAAACTTACATAGTAAGGATAATAGCTAACATGATAAATTCCTAATTTTAGTACATATTGTTCAAACTCTTGTGGATATAGGGACACTCTCCCCTTGAAAAAATTGAGAATATACATTATAACTGATGAAGAATAATGTTTGGTTATAATAATCAATAATATCTTCGAATTTAATCATATTATACATCCCTTGGAAGATATCAAAGAGTTATATATCAAGGTAAAAAATTCCCATGATTCATGCACTTTAGAAATAGATATGAGGCATAATGGAAATTAAATCCTTACTACTTTTTCAACCCAGGAGGAGTTAATATATCCATTATATAAGGCATCAACATTGATGGGGTATAATAGATAAAAAATTAGAGTATAAATAAATGAGTTATAGGCCCTTATATCAAATAATTGAACAACCAAAGATAATTAAATTAGTATAGTACCTTACACCATATTTTTTCTAGCTTTAGATTCCATGTGTTCTTTATTAGTGTTATATAAAAACACATATTCAATAAAATTAGACACTCTCCCACTATACTAAGGATCACACCTCAAGTTAGGGTACCCATGATAAGAATAACATCTTCATATACACTACTAAGGTTGATAAGCCACTGACTTATAGGCATTATACAACACCTGATATCTCTTTGAACCTGAGGAACTAATACTACTTCTATGTAGAGTATTTATCCTATAGAATCTTTAATGTTAACACATATTACCATAGGAAAGAAAATAATTAATAACCGCTTGAAAAAATGTTTTAGAGTTTCTTATATTGACACAGTGGTTCCATATAATTGATCTTTTCCCCATTGGATTTGATGAGGAAGATTAATTTGGAAACAATGAACTTATACCACTTCCCCTTCAAAACTCATCCTATATAGTTTTTTTCTTGGAAGCCACCTTCACTTTTACTTGGGAAATAAAAAACTTCACCTATAATTTAAATTCTATCTTGATACAACTTTAACATCAATTCTCTATCCACCAATTCAATATAGAAATGTATTTTCAATAATAATAACTTTGATCAGATTTCATGGTGAATAAATAAATTGAATTTTCATGATTTTTTTGTCCCAATGTCATAAGTCAAGATTGTATAGAGTGGAATGTGAAAATAACTTCTTAAAATTTCAAATACATTAAAATAATGTTCTATATCATAGTTAATCAGATCATTAAGATATAATTCTTTAAAAATAGTTGTTGGTGAAAATGAAATAGGAAATAAATGTATGTGTTGTAGAAAAATAAAAACAAGAACATTTGTTTTTTATATAAATTTAGATCAATGTTATAAAATATATACAATTCACTCTTGTATTATCCACAAGATAAATGGAATCCACTTAAAATAACCTTCAATTTTGAAATGATGTGATAACCTTTTACAACTCCTACTGTTCTATGAACCAAGGCACAACTAGAAATAACCTAACAATTAATGAGAGTCACAACCCAATAGAATTACCTTTTATAGTAGAGGTATAACCAAGAATAAAAACCTTTGTTTGGAATGTAAAAGTATAAAGTGAACTGGTAAATAAAAAAATAAACTGGTATAATAAAACAGCTCATATATTAGAAAAAACAATGCAATAAAAAAGAACATTAATATGGCTATGTCTATTCAAAAATATGATTGAACATTGTAGTTACCTGAAAGAAATCATCATAGTGTAATAGTAGTAATAGTAACATATTTTGAGAACATTCAAATTTCAAATCACTAATTCATTATTCTTATCCATATGGTTCCTTTAATGAAAATTTATAGATCAATTATCCAATGGTCATCTCATGATCTCGAGGAACTTCATCGCGTGGATACTTCCATAATTATATCTATTTGTTATAGCTTTAATTGATTTTCCATAAATAACAACATCATGATTATGAAAAACAAAATAAATTGTAAAACTATAATATAATAATAAAATTTCCTTAAAAAACAAAGGAGATCGAAATTATCATTTGACACTTGGAAATATTCCAAGTAAAAAAACTTTTATGAGCCTTTTAAAGTCTGTTTATGTATCAATTTTATATTTTTATGTTTATTTTTATATTCTCATATGTTTTATTTTTTTTATTTATGTATGAATTCACTATAAATATGAGTCAATTTAAAAATAATACAATTCATTTACATTTTATTAAATTCAATTTTGTATGAAAGGTTTTTACATTGTATCAAATGTCAAACAATTTTTAGGGTAGAAGTTTCATAGGGTTTATTTTCATAATAATGTTTATTACTTTGTAAGGATTATTTTTTAGGGTATTTTACTTTTCAAAAATATCAATTTATTGGGGTATATTATAAGTCTTAATAAGGTATATAACTAAGTCTTATTATGGTACAATAGTTTTCCAAAAATCACCTTCATAGAGTATATAAAAGTTTGTAGGGTAAACTTTTTAAGGTTATAATAATTTTTCCAAAAACTAAAAAAATAGAAAACAAATCATAATAAAAATATTATAAACACTAAAATCCATAAATAATAATGAAAAAAGGATATGATTTAATAATATTATGATAAATTATAATTATCCAATATTGGAATTATGAGATATTTTTATTATCAAAACCTGGAAACAAAAAATATGAAATTCAAAAAAACCCAAAAAATCCATCTTTACACTAAAAATTTCTCCCATTTTGAAAATTGAGAAACCAAAAAATAAATTAAAAAAACATCCTCAATTCTTAAATTAATGAAAAATTTGATTTTTTTAAAGTTTATTTAAAATGTATTCCCTTTATTTTAAATTAATTTCCTTCAAATAAACACACTTATTTTTGAAAAAAATTGAAAACATAAGAAGTTGAAATAATTATAAAAAATTGAAATAAAAATCACATTAAAATAGAAATATAAAAAATACCATGTTAAAAAAAATTTAAAAACAAAAAGTAAACTTAAACAGTTCAAAACTATTCCTGTAAAACGTATTCATTAAAATAGAAAATCTTGAAACATAAAACACTTAAAAATAGTCAAAAATACATCATTTCAAACTAAATCTCCATCATACCAATTTCAATTTTTATTTTTTATACCTTCACCACATATAAAGGTATAGTAAAAATATTCTCTAATTGATTTTCTGTTGAAATAAATTCCAAAAAATATCTCATGTATTAAGATTATTTCTAAAAAAATAAAATCCCAAACAAATATTTTTAGTTTTAGAATATAATAAATGATTCTTTGAAATTTAAATGTTATAATTATTATAACAATAAACAAGAGTTCTATCAAAGTAAACATTAAAATCAAACAATGTTTGTTTAAATAAAAATATTTGAGTGCAACAAATAGCAACAACTATATACCCAACCTCATTCTTTGTTTAATTAATAGATAATTTATTCTTTTAACTCCATGAAATCAAACTTTTATAAATTTGATGAAAAATATAGTAATAAATCATTATATCAATTCAAGAACATCCAAAATAAGAATTAAAATAAGAAATTAAATTAAAACAATTCTAACTAGAATATGATAAATATTAAGTTATAATTCCTCTATTATATATAACGATTATTTTAACGACTTCTAAATGACTTTATGTAGGACTAGCCTAAAATCTATCACACATGCATAAACTAAACAATATATCAAGTTTACTAACTTTCAAATAAAGTAAAATTTATATCCTTCCTATAAATAATTTATTATTATTTATTTATATAGATATGTCTAAATTTAATTTTGAATTGGTACACATTGTGGTTAAAAACTTTTCCTTGAATCATAACCAAACCATTTAACAAACTCTTTATAATATTTAATTTTATTTAAAAATATTTCATTGTTTTTTTGAAAAATTTAATGCTCATAAAGAATTTTAACTCTACCATTAAATTCACATTAAATTCAAAAGTCATTAATTTAGAAAATTCATTAAAAGTAAAAGCACTATAATAACCAAAAAATATAATAATCAACATAATATTTCACAATTAAAATATCATTTCAAACATTATTAATAAATAAACTATGATCAAATTTTCCTTTATTAAAACCATTATTCAAAAAATGAAAAGATAGTCTATCAGACCAAGCTCTTGGATATATCATATGACAATATAAATCTTTTGATAGTATAAAAACTTGTTTAAGAAATATTTCATATTTTAAAATATGTAGTAAATTAACATATTCTTTTTTAGAAATTAAACAATTTAAAAAATACATTTAAAATACATTTCAAATGATTTAAAACCTTGAAAACAAAAAAAGTCCCATAAAATACTTATATATTCAATACCAAAAATAAGAGAAAAATAAACACTAAAATCTATACCTTCATCTAGAAAAAATAATTGACAAAAAATTATATCCTTATTTTTAATAATTCAACTCGATTAAACTATTTTATTTATAAATATAAATTAATTTTCTATAATCTATTTCTCTTTATGGTTTCAACTAAAGTTAAAAAACTATTCCTAGAAAATTTATTAAGTTCATCTTCCATAGAAACAATACAATTAAAATCTTTTAGATATTTATTAATATTATTAGGTATAAATTCCAAAATAAAATTGGAGTTTACATAATAGCTAAATACTAATTTCCTAGTTTTAATTACTAATTTAACACTGCTAATTATTTTTATAAATGGTAACCTTTGTAAGATTTCCATTTTAATGTCAAATTGTGAAAGGTTACCCTAACCTTAAATTGATATATTTTTATTTTAAGTTTTATCTTCACCAAAAGTAAACTCAAAATTCTTCTTCAAATGATCTAAATGTAACTTTTGCTTAATTTTATTTTCATTAAATTTATCAAGGATAGATTATTCAACCATCATAGTACTTTTATTATACATTTTATAAGATTTAAAAAAATTATAATAACTTAAAAAAATATATTCAACTTTTTTAACATAAAATTTATATAAATTAACTTTAATATTTAAAATAAAAACATTAAACCAAAAGACTCCAAAGTATTCAAATTTAGGTTTTCTTCCCTTAAACAATTCAAAATGGCTTTTCTTTAATAATGGTATAATAAAAACTCTATTTAAAAAATAACAAGTTGTATTTATTAATTCATCCCAAAAAAATTTAGGTAAATTAAATTCATTTGTAATAGTATAATCCATTTCTAAAATAATTAAATTTTTTTTCTATAATAACATTTTTCTTCGATATCCTAGGGGAAAAAAATAGGAAATAATTATTTTCGTCACAAATTTTTTCAAATTATAGACTAACAAACTCACTAACTCTATCAGTTATAATGGGGATAATTAAGTAACCCTTTTCATTTTGAACAAATTTATGAGAAGAAGTAAATTTATCAAAGCTCTAATTCTCATGAGACATAAAAAAGTCCATTTAAATCTACTAAAAACATAAACTGTTATAAAAATACATTTCTTTCCACCTAATATAAAAGTTTTAATAGTACCAAATAAATCTTGATAAAAATTTTCAAGAGGAATTATAGTTTTAACTTCATTAATAGATCTAAAACATTCTCTATGTTCTTTTTATTTTATACATTAATTACAAATATGGTACTTAAATTAAGCTTAGGATCTTCCAGAACATTTCCATTTCTTGAAATTTTATGAAATAATAAAAATTTATCATATTTAAGCCTCTTATGACATAAGATACAATATTTTTAAATATAATTAATACACTTAGCATTTTGATTATTTAACCTAGAAAAGTCAATATAATATACATTAACTTTTTTGTTTTCATAAAATAAAATAGATTCATTATTTAAAAATAAACGAATATCATATTCAGACATAACACTCATTACATAACCACATAGTTGTGAAATACTTATTAAATAATGTTATAATACTTAAATATATAATAATTTATAAATTATAATAGTTTTAAAAATATATATTTCCCTGAATCCTTTAACCATTCCCATTGAGTTTTCTCCAAAAGCGACAGATCCCCAATTGAATTAATTAAAAAATGAATGTTCTATAGATCTCCAATTATAGGTTTGTAGCATTATTGGTCCATAAATCATGTGTTCTTGAGACTCTTAATGAATATTTCCTGAAATCAATCAAATAAAAAAATGGCTACTCATTACATCTTGGAACTATTAGGATTAGTAAAGGAATTCTTATACAACCAAATATATTTTATACATTATGTATTGGGTAATCTAGAAGATAAATTTTTTGATAAAACAGATTTTGTGTTTCCAAAACATTGAGTAAATCACAATGATCGTTCATTTATATAATTTATTTCTATTCTATATTTAAAAAATATAACATTAGAAAAACTACATTTAAAAATTTTAACAAATAAAATATTTTATAGTTTAGGTATTTTATTAATAAATAAAAAAAGATATTTAAATTTATTTAGTTTATTTATCACCATCATATTACTATACTTATCTTTTCCTTGAACAAAAATTGATAAAGTTTCCTTCATACTAACAATTTATGTTTTAATATTTCCTTTCTATTTTTGTGAACTCTCTAAATCACTAAAAACGTTTTTATTAGAACAAGAAGTTGTATATTAAGATTCTCATTTTATTGAGTTAGTTTATTTTTTTTTTAATTAGCTTATTATTTTCTCCTTTTTAAATCATGGTATAATTCAGTCATCCTTTACGCATCTTTCTATAACTTTTAATTTTCTTTATAAAATTAATCAAAACTATATCTTTCACAATTTGAATTATAATATAAACTATAATTGGAATAAATACTAACATTTTTTATAGTATTATCCATTAAACACAAGTTAACTAATTAATTTTCACTTATAAAATAATCAATTGAGTGTAATTCTTCTTTATATATCTATCCATCCCCCAATTCCCAATTAGCATACTACCTATATTTCTTATATTTCCTTAGATACTTAAGTTTCAAGAATTTTTTTGTTAATATGTCTCTTCTTTTTGCACTTATAACTAGTCAGTTATAGAACATCATTGTATTTACTAGTATTACCATTATTATTTTCCTTTTGATCATCCTTATAATAATTTTTCTAGGTAACATCTTGAATTACCACTTATTTTTCATCAAATTGAAAATTCCTTTTCTTAAAGTGAGTTATTTTAACTTTATAATTTTCTGATGAATCTGTATAAGAATAGTTAGAAGAAAAAAAATATTTTATTTAAATATAATAGCTTTCTTATTTATGTTATCTTTTTTTAAATTGTTCTTTAGATCGTATTCTTATTTTAATAATGAACCAATAAGTTCATCCAAAGTATACTCCTTTAAATTCTCACTCTCATCTATATGAACCATTTCATCATTCCACTTATTTGGATGTGACTATATAAATCCTAAAAATATTGTTGTGTTGTTGAATTATTGTCCTAGTTTATTCATTCCATTCATAATATTAGTGAATATATGAAACATTTTTTTTACTAATTCATCTTCATCCATCATAAAGTCTCGATATTCCACATGTATCATCCCATGTTTTATTCTTGTGAGATTTTGTGTATCGTAGTGTGTGACTTATAGTATGAACAATATGTATTGGGTTATCATATATGATGATACATGGGTAAATATACATTTACTAAAAATATTGTATAATATTGTAATGAATTTTTAATTTAAGAAAAAAATTACTGCATCATTTTTCAAAATAGTATTTGGATCAACTTCAGGAAGTTTTTTATAGATTTACTTTTATCATCAATTGATAAGTGCTTAAATTTTTAAGGTACACTTCCATTTTCACTTTCTAGTAACCATAATAATTTTCATTGAAGTATGGTGTTTTTTTGGGTAATATAACCATCATTAGAATTATTTCCTAACATATCAAAGTGAATCCTTTATTTATATGATTTATTTTATGATATATTTGGTGATATAATATGAAATAAGAGAATAAAAAGCTCCAGGTGTGAGAGTTATGATACCAATTATTAGCCAAGTTTGAGATGTCAAAATGGTCTATTAGGGTGTGAATATACTTTCTTAAAATTCTTAATAAATTAAAAAATATAATTCAATATCATAGTTAATCATATCATATAGATTAAATACATGAAATTTATTCACATGTGAAAGGGAAATAAAATATATGAGTATGTGTAGCTGAAAAAAATAACACCTTACTTTTATAGTAGTTTGTATCAATGTTATCCTATATATACAATTCAATCCTTACTTGTTCATGAGAAAAATTAAACCCACTAAAAACACTCACTTTTTAAAGGATTTGATAACATTTCATAACTCCTTTCTTTATATGGACCAAATCCCAATAAACAATAACCTGATTTTTAATGGGAGTCCCAAACCAATAGACCAACCATTTAAAGTGAAGGTATAACCAAGAATACAAACTTTATTTTGTATGGTAAAAGTACAAACTAAATAGATAAATAAAAAATTAAGTAGATATAGAAAGATAACTCAAAACCATAAAAACAATAACAAGAAAAAGAACATTGTTTTAACTTAATGTTATTAATAATATCATTTCATGTTTTAGTTCCTTGAAAATTATAACAATAGTGTAATAGTTTTTTTAATATTATACTTTCAACACATTCAAATTTATCATCATCAATTTTGATTTCTTATCCATTAGGTTTCTTTGAAGAAAATTTATATAAAAATTTTCCAATGGTTATCTCATTATCTCCATGGTATCTATCACATGGATGTTTCTATAATTTGATATATTCACTATATTATAAAAGTATTTTCCATAAATTTTAGTAACCAACATTGAAAAAACTAAACTATGTATGAAACAAATAATGTAATGAAGAAATTCACTTAAAAACAAATGAGTTCATAAGTTCCATTTGAAAAATTGAAATATTCCAAGTAAATTGAATTTGAATGAGTCTTTTACAGTCTGTGTATTTATAAATTTTATATATTCATATATGTATTTTCATATTATCATTTGTAGAATTTTATATTTCCTATGTATGAATTCACTATGCATGTGAGTTAATTTAAAAACTGTATCAGTTATTAACTTCATATGAAAGCCAATTTTGTATGAAAGGATTTCACTTTATATGAAATAATATGAAGTTTGTAATATTAATATTCATAACAAGGTTTATTTAATCATAAGATTTATTTTTAGAGGGTATATTCTAAGTACCCATAATGTACATTACTAATGCATCGTAAGGTTTAACTATTTTCAAAAAATTACCTTCACAAAGTATACAGAAGTCTATAGGGTTAACTTTGAAAGGTTCAAATAGTTTGTCAAAAAATAGAAACTTAATGCCATAGAATCATAATAAAAATATTATAAGCACCAAAATCATTAAATAAGAATGAAAAAAATAGATGGTTTAACAATGCTATGAGAAATTATGATTAACCAATATTGAAATTTTAATGTATTGTAATTATTAAAACTTAAAAACAAAAAATCAAAACACTAATTGTCTACATCCCAACATTAAAACTTTCAACATTTAATTTGTAACCATCTATATGTAAATCACTCTAGCTTAGGGAATCGATTTCTATATTCCATGATTTTTTAGCCACCCTGTTGCAGACAAAAAACTCATGTGTCTTAGCGAACTTCATTATTTCAGAGAATAATTGAAGGGTACACATCATTTTAAAATATTTACATGCTATATTATCATTAATTTTACTTGAAAAAGGTATTCATGCAACTTTTTACTAGGCCCCTCAATCATTAATGTATTATATTTCACTTTGGAGGCTTCAAGAGTCTTAATGAATTAAAAAATCCACTCTATATTCTCTACCCAATCTTTATATTCCTCAGGATTTTACTACCTTAGAATAAAAGAGGACCCTAATGATGAAACTATTTAGCTCGATCAGAGACTTGATATGGGCTAGAATGAACTTTTCATTTTGTGTTCCAAATGGTATAGATTACATTCTTAATAAATTTTCTATCAGTTAGTATATTAGACTATGGAAAATTACCTACCCCCACACCTATGGAAGATTAACTATAACTCATCTGTGAGGAATGAATCTATACTAATTTCATGAAAAAGAGAAATTTTTTCATTCTCATTGAAATAAAATTAAAATTATATGTAACATCATCAATTTAAATCATATATATCTCATAAATAATAAAATATATCATATAAATTCATTATAAAATAAAATAGAACCAAAAATATATATTTTTCATATTTCCTGAGTTCTCTATATAGTTTTCCAATATTTTCCAATAATACCTTACTCACTAAATTCACTAAAAAGTATTCATAATTTATCTGGATAGTTTTATAAAACCATGCATCAATAATGATGAATTTACTGGAAATTCCCCAATAGGTTTCTCAAATTTTTCATGGTATATAGTCATTCACCCTGACCGTGCATCCTATAAATGCTAATACAAAAGGTGAAATTTCTCAAAAATAAATAATAAATGAAACATGAAATGAAAAATAAATGTTCTTTCTATCCCATATAAATTAATGAATTTTAATGAAAATTATTTTCTAGAAACATACTCCTAACCCACCTCTTGAGTTTTGGGGGACATGTCTCTTGTTTATCATATTTCCTAAATAATATAAAATAAAAGGTAGATCTGATATAATTTTTTATCAAACTAACCCAATCATCCTTGCCCCAATACCCAATCTGGTCTTCCATAAGTCTCAACGTGCATTCCTAATCACCATGTATTGAATACTAGTTATAATGGAATCTAATTATACTATAAGACTAATTTTTTTGAATAAATATAAAACTAAAGGATGGGTTTTTTTCTGGGAACCTGACATAACCACTCTATATATTTAATATTTCATACATGATAAATAAATATTCTTGAAAGTGAAACATTCCAAATAAGGAATAATATACTTATGAACCATAAATAAACCATAAATAATAATAATAAACATAACCATAACAAATAAAATTCATATGAATCTAAATTTTCTATGAAAATCTGACATGATTATAATACATGAGGAAAGAAAGGGCATGGGAAGAAAATGAGGGTATATATATGGATATAAAAAATGCCTAACCAAAATGAGAATATGAAAGATACATATCTTCATGTTTCAAGGGATAATATCCACACTTTTTATATCCTCCATACCTAAAAAATTTCTAACATACAATTTATTATTCAAAGAAGTTATTTTCCATTACCTATATATGATAAATCAAAATTTATAAAGACATAGATTGTGCATGTAGGGTCTCAGTGAAAATACCCAATGATATTCTAGAAAATCCTATATTTGTAATCTTTAAAAAGAAAACAATGAAATTCTAGTTTGAAATAAAAAATATGAAATTTACATTTCAAATTCTATCAAAAAATGTAATGGTAGATTTATATTTCATAAACTCTATTTTGTAAGGTAAACTAGTTATACAAGTGAGTCCAAAACATACATGGAAAAAAGTAAAGGCCAAATTAAAAATATTTTTCTAATAAATATCATATTGAGGAATAATAGGAATGTACCTATGTGAATAAAAAATAGAAAACTTGTATCCTTATATTATATTTATTTTGTATTCATATTCAAATTCATGCAATCTGATAGCTAGAGTGGAATCCTACACCAGTGAAAGTATTCACTAGCCATATTGGAATCCTATAATAGGGATAAATCCAATAATATAGCTAGTTGGAGTTTAAATAATCAATTACTACATATAATGTCATCATAACTAGGAATGGAATATCTTTTAATAGTTTTATTATCACCAAGAATAAGTAATTTTCACTTGGATACCTCAATTAACTAGGGTATTCCCAAAAGTCTTTCCATAAGTAAAGAAATAAAATAATTCAAACAAAGTATATGAAATAAACACTAAAATCACCTCTAAACACCCTTAATGAAAATATTCCTCCCCCAATTATTCAAAATCAATTAATAAAACAATCATATATTAATGAATTTTATATAAAAGTGGTGTTATCACAAAAAGAGTAAAGATATGTAGTAGGAAATATTTGAATATTCCTAGAACCAATTTAAACTATAAAATATTTCATAAAAAATATTCATAAAATCTTGAAAATTCATATAAACAAATTCCTTAAAAATATCTATAATTTCATTATAAAACTCGATTTTTAATTTTTAAAAACTCTTAGTGTGAAACATAGCCTTAAATGAAGAATTTATATATTTTCTGAAAACCTTATACAATGGTAAAAATAAAATAAGATAGATCCATTATATAATTACCAAAATATAATCCTATTTATCCTTTATATATTTTATATGATTTAAAACATAATTTGAAACATGAAATTGCGCATGGTTTAGTTGAAAAGGGAATTATATAGATCCATAAACCTGTATTTGAGGAATTGGTCAGACGAAGAGGTTATTCCCCTAATGAAGAATATGAAGATTCATTTTTGGGATATTATAAGATCTTATATTGATAACAACAAAATAAAATTTATATGAGATGGAACCTTAGGAGACACTGTCGATGAGAGGGAAATATGAGAAGAGAGCGTGGTGAGTGGAAAAAAGTTAAAAACTATGTAGTGGAATAACTTGAATATTAAATCTAAATGGTGGAGAATAACCAATAAGGGAGTGAATAAAAGGATTTCAACCAAGGTTTCAAAATATTCTAGAGATCTTATTGTGTTTTACATTAAATACAAAGAAAAATAATACCTTTATCATTTAATTTAGATTTTAAAAATTAAAACTATTTATGTGTTTAAAGGAATGCATGGTTTGGGTGCTCAATTAGGTTAACTAATCACCTTCCAAGAATTTATTTCTATAATACCACCTATTTTAGATGGTTCACATAATTTATTTGTATATCCATGCACCAAAATAATGTATTCTATAATTTTATTAAAAGTTTTAGTATTTTATATCAATTCTAACAAGTAATGATAAAACCAATAAATAAAAGTTTATATACTAAAAAATGAAAGTGGGGGTGTGATATATTGATCCTTAATTATTTGATAATAAAAATGATCTTTAAATCATTTTATTTTTAGACTAATTACCAACACAGGTTGAAGGGGGTAGTTTTAAACTATTTAGAAACAAGACAAGTATGAAATAAACTAACATGTATAGTGTGAATTTTATATTACCACTTTTCATATGATATTTCAACTTTATTGAAATAAATCTTGATTATATTGGGAACACTATTGGTGGTTTCCTACTAGGTTATTCACTAAAACCATGTAGTTTAACCTCAATAGATTTACATGCCATATGTTTTCCATACAAGTCAAGGAAAGATCCCAAGTACATGGGAGTATACATGAGTAGCTTAATGGAGATGTAGAGACAGTCCTAAGGAAGACAATAGGTCCTTTTAAAGAAGTAGATCCTTATTCTTTTTTATTTTATTATACCTTGTATATAATCAACTATTGATAAATATATTTATGATGTATGGAATGAAAGTATGATAATAGGCTCATTTTTTTAAAACACAATGAACAAGATTCATTATAGTTAGTCTTCCATAAAAATTGCATATTTTATTTCTTATTTATTATTTTATACACTTATATTTATTGTATAGTTTTCACATGAAATATTTCCCTATATTTATTGATAGTTATCTACCTTTGGCATATAGGGAGGCTTTCTTATGTTGTGTGACTCTCTAAATTGATCTGTGAGGGTGATTTATAGATCAAGGAAATTTCATAAACCACCAAACACCATCCATTAAAAACACATTTTCCCTAATATTCCATGACCATCATGAAAATTCTTGGATAATAATTAGAACATTAGTCTTTTGAATATTTTATATGATAAAATATTCAACCATAAGGGAAGTTATTAGCCAAAGATAATGAAGATGAATATGGGGGATCTTACATGAGATCAATTGAATATTTACTTCTATAAACTATAAATTTATGAGTGATAGTAAAATAAAATGTTTTTACATGACTTATATGGACATAAGAGAGGAAAATTATATTATAGGTGAGAGGAGGTGTGGTGGATGAACTTCAAGAGGCCATTTCAGTATTCCTACAAAAGATGGGGTTTAATTTTTGGAATAATGAACCTCAATCATTAATCAACAAGGTTTAAGGATCCAACATGTCCACATAGAACTATATATTTTTTAGGTGGATAATTATAGTGACCCAATCCTTTTAAACATATGGTTACATGATTTTTAATATGAATATAAAAAAGCCTAAATATCGTGAGGTCCATTTTTTGGAAGACTAGGTTCATAATAAAAAAATAAAATAACACACAACATCTTTATTTTATTCTTCATAATTATATCCTAAATAACTTTTATCTCCTAAAATTACATTGTATAATGAAGGGAATATATAATATAAAGTAGAAAACTATAAATCCCAGTAAGGAAATAAACCTACTAATGAAGCATAACATATGAGTCATAAGGAATAATATGATATCAAAAAATACAAGGATCATTAATAATAATAAGGTGGAATATCATAAATAAAATGTAATCATAATATAATGGAAACATAAGAATGTGGAAAAAACATAAAACATGAAATAAACATACATTAAGGCTAACTGTCAAGACAACATCACATGGTGGACATAATCCAATCATGGATTAGGTTTAATCCCTAATACCATATATAAAGTGTCATGAGAAAAAAAATTACCAAATTCATTTGAGTGATATATGGGTTCTCCCATCATAACATGTACATGCTTATGTGTTACAAAAAAGGAAATCAGTTATAAGGCATAAACATAAGAATTATCCATGGAAAGAAATGGGTCACATAATATTTCCTCATATCATAATTAAAAGATAATTCACAATGATTCTATGAGAAGAAAGACTTAAATATTTTGGACATTAATATCTAATTACATAAGAATATATCTCAAAATATATTGCTCATTTAAAAAATTGTTATGAGAAAGGGAAGAGAATTGGTTATATAAATGAACTTTCAAAATTTTGTTTAAAGGGATCAGTTAATGACTTTTGGAGAAATCATATATATGAAGTTTTCATTGAAAAATAATTGTAAATAGAATAGTTATACCTAAAATATTCCTTTATTTAATTAAATAATTAATGGTAATAAAAATATTTAAATAATAATTACATAAACATATTAAGGGATAGAAAAGTTCCACCAAATTGGGATTGATTTTCAAGAAGTCATTTGAGAAATGAAATTAAGTCATGTATTATGCCATAAAAGGAAGGGGGAATAGACAAGGTATATATGTAAAATACATATATACAAAATTTAAAATTATTAAATAACATCAAATATATAGAGAAAGTGAGTTAGATAGAGAAAGGTCATAACCCAAAGAAAAAGGATGGTTCAAAGAGATCTATTACCATAGGTTCCCAAATCATTCGGCACTTATCCTTAATGTTATTAATAATAAAATTATATTCATTAATTACTCAAATAATAAACTTTTCCATATATTTTTTATTTACTATAATTTTTTTATGTTCATTAATAACCATTTAAATGAGATATAATTTTTAATTTCATTGTTTTGATAGCGTTTGTTTCATAATACCATGTCTAGATCACTTGTGGATAATTATTGATGTTCTTTACAAATGGTACTACAACTATAAAAGTAAAATAAAATGGTATTAATTTTATCACAAAAAATAAATGAAAAAATATATTCTTTTTTCAAACATGAGGATGATTCATTTACTAAAAAATGTTAATGCAATATAGTTAGTTCATTTAAACAGTTTTACTGACCATCACAAACTAGTTTTTTTTATTTAATATTATTTCTATATATTAATTATAGAACATGTAATAAGTTATAATATAATTATTATCATGCTATTTAAGAATAATAATATTTTCATTACCATCCTTAATGGTGATGAGAAAAATGAAGTACTTTGTTCATGGAGGTGTTGAACTAACCATATTTTAGAAGACATTTTCATTTTATGAGAAAATTAAGGGATGTTAAAATTTTGGTATTTCATCATAATAATAACATATAATTATAGTTATTATAGTTACATTAATATTTTACATATATGTGAATCATATAGGGGTGGTAGAAGAAGAATAAAATTAACAGAAATTTAATTAAGAGTTTACCTCTCTCTTTAGTTGTCTCATTTTAGGTTGTCCATTAAGGCTCCATGTAATAGTATTTGTATTATACCGGTATAAAAAGGATGTGAGTGGGGGGGGACTATAAAGGTAATTGGGAAGGAATTTTTAAATATCTAATTGTTAGATGATATGAGGAGAAGGGGTAGTGAGGGGTGGTATTTATAAGGGGAGGAGAGGGTTTTTTTAATATTATAATCATTAGTTTATTATTTGAAGTTCCCAATAAGGATCTAAGTGTCACTGAGAGGGGGAGGGGTGAATCAATAATGTATTTTTTTATGTTTCATTATTTTTGAAACAAAATTCACCTCATGTTAAAGAGTTTCTTCTCTACTGAACACACATAACCATAGGAACACAAGATTTACAAGGTTCACTACTAAACAAGAGTATCTATGTCCTTGGTATGGTACAGAAATAATCCAGTACCACACAATCCACTAGAAAACAATCATTTTATGTGTTATAAAATGAGTAGTATTTACCCTTACACTCATGTATCACTTGGAAAATAGTCTGCAAGTGTGTGTGCACCCTCTTAGCATAAATAAGGAATTACAGTATTTCAGTGCTTCTTTACAATTGAACAGATGTATTATCTGAAGTAAAAATATTCACTTTCCTACCCATAAGCTGGTAAGAACTATCTTACACACAACTGAATACGTGCAAAGACCAAAAAATTTTCATGCAGCCTTTAGGGTACCTTGCGCGCAATTCAATTGGCTTCAACATAAAAATTCCCTTTTGGAGTGGAAAACCTTTTTCGTACAACTTCCTTTTTCCGCGCAACTTTCCAATTTTTCGTGCAACTTCCCACTTTTTTGTGCACCTTTCCTATTTTCGAAAAAACCTATTTATTTTCGTGCAAATCACTTAGCATATAATTTTCTGCACTTCAGAGCTTGATATTTCTCTAAGTGTCGAGCTGCAACAAATGAGAGGGGGTCACCTCGTATTTATAGGCCTTTTTAAACCTACGTGAAAAACACTAATCCGAGTGTAAAACCATTTTCATGTGTATAAAAACTCTTTCACGCAACATCATATTTCACAAAATGCTCCAATATTTCTCACACCTTATGATTTTTCCAATTTTTGAGCTTTTGATCTTGAAACACCTATTTCATGAAAAAATACATTCCTCTATTTCGCGCACCATGCCAATATTTCACGCACCACTTTATTTTTCACACAACACGCTAATATTACACACACCACTTTATTTTTCACACACCACGCTAATATTTTGCACAGCCTTTATTTTTTACGCACTCTGCCCAATGGAATGTACTGAAACTTCCCTATCTTCCAACAGTATCATTCCTTCCAATCAAAATTGTATATGATTGGCATCATCATTTCTCCTTTTTCTTTCATAAGGCTTGCATAAAAAGTTCTTCTAACTTATGATATTTGGGAAATACATATCATGAAATAATCTTCTGGTTTTCAAGTCTGTTACAAAGTGAATTGATTTATATTCTTTGACAACAAAAAAACAATACTCTGTAACAGCAAACTCTTATTACTTCTTTATCCATCCAACCTAGTCCCAACATTATTTTGGATCAAGAATACCAATAATTATGAATCTTGTGACCATATATAGTAAATGGTGCATGAGATTTCAAAATAATGGGTGCCTACATCATCCATGACTCAAAAACTCATTTATTTAGCCTATAATGTTAAATACTGCATTTTACCGTATTTAAACATTAAAAAAAATTCAATTTTTTTTTGAAAAATGTAACACAAAAAAATTATAAAATAAGTAAATTTTATTTTTTGGTGTGTGTTACATAAAATATCGAGCTTAAACTACCCATTAAATATATTTTTTTAAATTTAATATCTTCGATAGCCTGTGGAACACGCAACCCCAAGTTTAAATAAAGCTTAATATAGTATTAAGTTATAAACCAGCTGTTAATTTTTTTTTTGGTATGAATATTAATATATAAATTATAAAAAATATTTTTATCTATATATTATAAATAAAATAATAATCATTTAAAAGAAAAAAAATGTTTTTGAAAAAAAACTATATTTTTTCTAAAAGACGGTTTAGTAACTCTTTGGGAATATAATTTAAAATTAATTTTCACCACTTTTAGATAATTTATTTGAAAAAATTTCAATTATTTTTTAAATAATAATATTAAAATTATATTAGGGTTAATTTTTGATATTTTTGTTAAATATTTTATTTTTCGATAAATAATGAAAAATACTAAATTTTAATATAAAACGACATTTTTTTAAAATTAATTATAAATTTTAATTATATTTTTAATTGGTTTTAAATTAAAATTAGTTCAATTATATATCTACTTATAAAATTTTGGTCATTGTAATCATTTTCACATTTAATTTTGATATAAAAACACTGTAAACTTTTGAACATTTCCCTTTGAGAACTCGCTTTCTCGTTGTGTCTTTGGGATTGATTTTAAATTAAAATTCTCAAATTATGTGAATAAAATTGTTAAAAATGGAATCCATATTTTGAATAATAATAATTTATATTATCTAATAATTTACACTAAATTTTCAACCAAAATAAGTTGTGAATACAGTAAAAATTATTTACCACGGTTCAGGAAAAATTGGATTTACTAGGGGTTAAAACATATAAGGGTTAAATTACCCTAAAACTTTTATAAAATATATTTTATGGACATATTTAGACCCTATAATTTATAAATATAAAAAATACTCCTTTTTTACCCTTTTTCTTCTGAAAAATGTGGGTAAACATTTTTCTTTTCAAAAATTGCAAGTGTGCCACTCACCTCACTTATAAAAGGCCACGCCCTCTCCTCTTCTCTTCACACCATAAAGCCCTTTGGTTTGGAAAATAACTACTTAAATAACTTCCCAAATTAATTTATATTATCCTATAGGCATTATTTTGGTCATAAATCTTACCTTCAAAGTATTTTGGTGCAAACCTAAGGAGGTTACACGAGGAAGAGGAAACATTTTTCATCAAGCATTTTTTTATTTCTTCCTTCACCTCCTTCAATTAAACCATGATAATATAATAACACAATTATCTTAAATATAATAATATGTATTTATGTTAATTTAATTACCTACAACCATCCCCACTTCTATAAAATGGGTTATGAAATCATCATTCGTGTGTATGGAAGACTACCATCTCGCAAACCGATGTCATTCATTTTTTCCATCACCACCTCTCACAGTTGGGTACGATGATGTATATATTGTATATATATTATATTTATAACATAATTATACATAAATATTAATTATATAACATATTAATTTTTTTACTTTCCATTACGTATGGGATACGATAAAGTCACTCATCTGTACGATGAATTACCGCCTCACGAAGCGATGCGATTAGTTTTCTCACTAACATTTTACGTAGAAGGTAATAAGGATAAATTTAATAAATATATGTGATATACATTAAATAATTGTGATATTAATTACATATTTATCATTATTAAATTAAAATATATATTTTTTATTTCTTATCTTTTCACTCACTTAAAGTTGATAACATCTTTCGTGTATGTGTGGACTGTCACCTCCACAAAGTGATGTGAATATTTTTTCATCACCACGCTACATGAATGATATATATAAGTATATTTTAATTAATAACATTTTATTTATTATTGTATTATCATTTTTAATGATAAAATATTACTTACTACCTTTTGATAATGATCATTGAAAAATGGAAACGTTACTCATGCGTACGTAAAACCTACCATCTCTATGATCGTAACATACGTCATTTCTCAAAACCATTGTTAATGATTGGTATTAAAAGTATAATTTATATATAAATATGATAATTATTTCATTAATATTTTTATGGACATGATTTATATATATAATATACACAAGAACCATAACTTTCCTGACAAAATATGAATTAGAAAACAAGGCAATTAAAACCTGAAGTAAAAAATATATTAAAATATTATTAATGAAATTGTGAAAAAATGGTATAAAGGATCATATATGACATTATAAATATTAATATAGTTATTATTTAAGTTAATAACATTTTTAAAACTATTATATAAAAGGTTAAATCTTGTTCATCCAAAAGGAAGCATGCGGTAAGAGATTTCTTAACTCAATTTCAATTCATTGGGGTAAACTTCTACTTCATTGATTATATCATGCTAAAATTATGTGTGTAATTAAATTTTATTTTTTTATGTTGTATTTTAAATTTTTTTTATGTGTATTTAAATTTTATGCACATAATTAATTCATTTATTAATCCCCACTTCAATGATGTGATCTTTGTAAGGGACTTTATCTCAATGTCCCTTCATTGTGTCATATTTAAATGTTTTGAACCTAATTTATTTTATATAGTATATAAAATTATCTTTTTACATACAATATCATGTATAATTAATTATTTATGATATTTTATGTCACAATTTTAATTATTTTATCCATGGGGATTTGACTTAAAAATTTACAACTGTTAAAGAATTTGATAACTCAATTTCTTTTCATTAGATTGTATTAATTTTTCATTGTATTTTATATTCTAAGATTATGTGTGAATTGAATCCTAATTATATTATGTTTAATTTAAACTTTATTTAAATGGATTTACATTTTATACACATAATAAATTCATTGGATTATTCTCACTTAAATGTTATGATATTTGCAAGTGTTTATTTTACAATATCATTTTAATCAGGATTGACTATACTTGAATTTCCATTGAAGGAAATTTTTTGATAATTATTTAATAAACCATTTAATTTTATTATCCTCTGGTTATTAATGAATTATTTCAGGTAATAATACCATTTCCACTATTTTGTACCTAAAATGAATGAGAATTATTTTTAAGAAAATCCTACTTTATTTTTCTCTGTGGTCAAAATTTTTTTTTAATCAAAACCCATATTTTCTAAAAATGTTTTAATTTTTCTTATAATTTTAAAAAATATTTAATACATTTTTTTATAATTTTTTACTTTAAAAAAAATAAATGGGTTCTCCATTTCATTTTCAAAACAATGCATGTTTGTATTTTACTGAAAATGTGAAAGGAAAATTAGTTGTATTGTACTCAGTATATATGGAATTTACTATCGTCAAGACCACTCAATGTTTTAAATACTCATTTATAATTTTCAAAGTTTATTTTAAAATACAATTATTTTAATTTTTTTTGAACTTTTAGTTTAAAAATTCTATTTTTAAAATGAAAAAGGATATTTTCTTCAAGAATGTTTTTAATGATATTTTTATTGATTTTTTTATTCATTAATGACAACAACCCTTAATTTTACATATAATTTTCAAGGGATATATTTTTTTCATAAAATTTTAATTCTTCATCAAGTTGGTTTATGATCATTTTGGCCAATTAGATTATTCAAATTCACTTTCTTGATTCGTTTTTGAAGTCATTAACTTTCCTTTGAAACATTCACACTTTATGATCATTGTAAAATTAATTTCTCTTAAATATCCATATTATTTGTATCATAGATACAATTATTTCCTAAATCATTTATCATTTTAATATATATTTTTTATGAAATATATATTTTCTTTTTATCATGGATATGATTATCTCTTGAACTATATACTATTTTTTGCACACATCGTTTACTTTGAACGTTATTTTATTAACTAGGAAATATTGATAAATCCATATTATATACTTAATATGGATATTTGATGAAAAATCATTTTGTTTGTGAATTTAATTGATTATTAAATATATTAGGAATTATATGGACATGCAGTGACGAGGGGGGTCAAGAATTATATATCCCCTTGATGCATTGATAGTCCCATGGGGAAAACTAGTAACCTAGAATTAAATGGGTTTCTACCTATTGTTTTAAACCATCTTTTGAATGTTACTAATGGTGGAGGTATCAATACTCTTGATGTCATCGTATAAAATAATTAATAATTTCCTTCATTAAGAATTTAGTTATTATTAAAATGATATTATCTATGAATTCATTTCATTCTCGTTTTATTGATTAAATGACATGTATTTTTAGTTATTTACATTTTCATATTGATTATTCCTTATCTAATTATAATAACATAGTTATTGATTAAATGGATTGTGTGTTCAATTATTTACCTTTCCTTATTGTTCATTGATTTATGAACGATTCTATTGTACTTAACCCTAAATGAGCATTTGATTTAACCCTTATTTGTTTTAATATCCCTAGGATTCCATGAAGTGTACTACGATTGATGTGAAAGTATATGATAGAGGGAATAATTTTATTTTCAAAAAAAAATGAGCTCGTGATTTGTATTTTAAATTGTAATATGGGAATCATGTCTATATTTAGTTTATAAAGACTACTAAACTATTCAGTCCTTCTAGATATGATTTTGTGCATCGTATGTCAATATAAAAAAATAAAAAATGGATTTGAGATACTAGGGTCGAGGTTTCAATAATTGGCACTATAGGAATTTTTGTAGAATCCTTGAGAACTAGGTTTTATGAAAACCTAGATTAGGTATTATAAACATATGATAGGATTTGATGGTAAGTATATAAGTGAATCCTAATGTATTGTTATGGTATAAATTATATGGTTTTACATTTAAATACATCTATGTCTGGATACTGAAAGTAGATTTGGTTCTGGAAAAGATATACCTAGGGATAATAACACATAAAATTTTATATTGGTATTGAATCGATCATCACTTGGTGCATGACAATGAGTATGACTATGCACTTGATTTGACACTCCTGGTGGATATTATTAGGATAATTAACATTTTATTTAAAAACTATTATGAAGGATTTGAATAAATGATAACAATGAGTAACGAAGGTTAGACCTATGGTGTATTAGATTGAAAATAAGGCATCTCAAATGAATGGAAAAATGTTTTATGTGTGTAAAATAAGGGAATAAAGTAATAAATTATTGAGGAAAAATGAAGAGTATGATGGAGGGAAAGAAATTTCATAATAGGGATACATTTATAGTTCATTTTCTTAAATGTGGGAAAGCTGGGAATTATATAAGTCAGTGAAATATTCTATTGGATAACCCCTAGAAAAATTAATGATTTATGTTTAAATAAAATGGATGAGGTATTTATGTATTTTAATTAAATAATTAAATTTTAAAAGTATTTTACCAATGGTATTTTTGTTATAAGAATCATTAAACATAAGAATATTTTGTTAAATTTTAAAAGAACGTGTGTTTTCATTAACTTAAGAGTTATAGATACCATCATGGGTTTTTAATTTTAAGATTGACCAAAATATCAAAGTCTAAAACACCCCTTTTATGTTTTATGTAATTTTGGAGTACCATAATTAAGGATATTTTGAGATAAATTTATGTCAATAAATCACATTGTTTTAGTATGTGTTTTAGTGAAAAATTTATTTTAGGAACATTTTTTTAAAAAAAATTTGACATAATTATAAAGGTATTGACAACTATTAGGTTTGATATGACCATAAATGACATTGTAATAATAGTCAAATAATATTACTAAACATTTTAGAAAAAATAAGTTTTATTGAAAACCTTAGTAAAAAAGTTATTTAATGATTTATTTTATTTCAAGGATATACATCATATTTTTTGGTAATTTTATAGAAATTATTTTAACATATTTTTAGAAATTTAAAAAAAATGCATGCGGGTGAAAACACGTCACATCAAATAAGGCTATGGGGCTTAAACCCACAACCATATAATGATAGGGGTTTAGTGCCTACCATTGGACTACTATATTAAATGGTTAATATTACATTGTTTTTAGTTAAAAGATTTGAAAAATAAAAAATAATGATGAACCATTGGTGTTAATTTTCAGGTTAAAAAATTAATGTATTATATTGGATAACCACTTCTAACCATATTGGTTTTATAAAATAGTTAGTGATAGATGAAAAAACTTTTCACTTTTTTATAGATCTTATGATCTGTTAAAAGTTAATTTTAGTTCTTAAAGAATAAAAAAACTTGTATATTCATTTTTTTGATTAAGTGTTGAATTAGAAATTGATCAAAGCACAACCAAAGGATGAAATTGTTCTTATGAAATAAAATATTATCAAGTTAGTATATTTCATTATATTATTAGATCATAAAATAATTCCTCAACATTAGGAAAAGGATACTGAAAAAATATTATCAAATTAAATTCATATCTAAGGAATCAAATGGTCTTTTAAATAATAAAAAATTTATGGGTTTTTGGTTGTTAACCTTTTTTGGATCACCAATATTCTTATGATCAATGACCTCTATCATTATCTATAATTATTTATGCTTTTGTCCATGTGCATATCATCACCTTCCATGATTTTTCTCCTAAATGGAAACATAGTTATGTTTTATTCCATATTACCTTGGTACTTCCCTCTCTATCTTATTAATATGATGTTTTATTAACACTTTTTAAGATGTGGGTTTAAAAAAAATAAAGATCAAACCCTTGATTATCGAGATCATGATTAAATTGAGAGGATATAAATTATTTAACTTGGGGAGAATTTGACACCACAAAATTATAAAATAATAACATTGTATTTGATAGAGTATTCAAAACTCAACACCAAGCTTAAAAACCCATGAAATATATTTATTTAAATTTAGTCTCTTCGATAGCTTGCGGAACATGCAACCCCATGTCTAAAGGAACCTTAATATAATATACCACTATAAAATATAAATAAAATAGAAAAGTATTAATATTACTAACTAAATTATATTTTTTATTATGGTTATCTATTAATTAGAAATAAAGTAAGAATAATTTTAAATAAAAAGAAATTTTTTCTGGAAAACTGTATTTTTTTCTAGAAGACGGTTTAGTTGGACTATATACACATAATTTAAAAATATTTTTTTTACCAATTTTAGAAATTTTATTTGAAAAATTAAACTTCATTTTTTAAATAATCATATAAAAATTATCTTAGGGTGAAGTTTTGAGATTTTTCTAAAATATTTCACTTTTTAATGAATAGTGAAAATACTGAATTTTAATTGAAAACAAAATTTTCATTTAAATTATTTACAAATTGAAATTATATTTTTAATTGGTTTTAAATTAAAATTAGTTAAATTATATATCTAATAAAAAAATTAATTAATTTTAATAATTTTCATATTTAATTTTGATATAAAGATATTGTAAACTTTTTATCATTTTCTCATTAAAAACATTCTTTCTCATCGCATATGTGGGATTAATTTTAACTTAATTTTTTATAATTATGTGAATATAATTTTATAAAATGGATTCCATATTTGGAATCAGAATAATTTATATTATTTAATATGATCAAATTCATTTTTTAATACAATGAATAGTAAAAATATTAAAAATTATTTATAGTGGTTAAGGTAAAAATGGATTTTCTAGGGGTTTAAACTAAAAAGATAAGGCCCAAAGTGAAATAAAACATTTATAAAATATATTTTATGGAAATATTTAGACCATATAATTTATAATTCAATATATTATTATATTTTGGACCACTCTTTCATATCATAAACATGGTTGCACCTTTTTCTTTTCATAAATTACAAGTGTGCCACTCACATCACTTATAAGAGGCCACCCCTCTCTTCTCATCATCACAACTAAAAACCATTTTTTAAGACCATATATTCCCAAATAACTTAAATACTTCCCTAATATCATACTAGAATCCTATTTTTTAATCCTAAACCCAACCTTGGAATGCTTTTAGTGAAAACCTAAGGAGGTTACCTAAGGAAGAGGTAACATTCTTCATCAAGCATTTTTATTTTATTTATTCCTCCACCTCCTTAATTTTTTTAATAAACCATGATTATAAAATAACCTCAATATATTAAATATATTTATATTTTTAATTTTATTATAATGACCTTGAAACATCCTCAGTTCCATCAAATGGGTTATGAAATCAACATTCATGTGTACAGAAGACGACCACCACTCGAACTGATGTCATTCATTTTTCCATTAACACCTCTAACAGTTGTGTGTGATAATGGATATAAAGTACGTATACATGATATTTAAAACATAATTATACATCTAGATTCATTATATAATATATAATTTTTTTACTTTCTATTTAGTATGGGATACAGTAACGTTGCTTGTGTGTGTGGCGGACTTCCACCTCACGAAGCAATGTGATTCATTTTTTTCATTAAAACATTGCATAGATGGTAAAAAGGATAAAAATAATAAAAATATGTGATATAAATGACATAATTATGATATTAATTAATTATTTATAATTCTAAAAGGATAATATATCATTTAATTTCTTACCTTTTTACTCACTTAACGATGATAACGTCGTTCGTGTATGTGTGGACTACCGCCTTCAAGAAGCGATGTGACTCTCTTTTCATGACTACACCACTTGGATGATATATATAAGTATATTTAAATAAATAATATGTTATTTATGATTTTATGTTAACTCTTTGAAGATTAATTATTACTTACATCCTTTCCATAATGATCGTTGAAAAATGAAAATGTTACTCATTCATACGTAAGACCTACCATCTACATGATCATAACGTAGTTCATTTATCAAAATTATATTTCATGTTTGGCCATAAAAGTAAAATTAATGTGTAAATATGATAATAGTTTCATTATTTTTGTTCTGTAGAATATGTAACTATATAATATACACAAAAACTATAACATTCATGATAAAATAAGAATGAGAAAACAAGGCAATTAACGAAACAATGAAAATAATGAAAGATTATTAATGAACGAGAGATAAGATGTTATAAAGGATTATATATGATATTATAAATATTAATATGGTTCTTATATAAGTTAATAACATTATAAAACCATAATAAAATAGGTTAAATCATGTTCCACTAAAAGGAAGCGTGAGATAGGTGATTTCAAAACTCAATTTCCATCCATTGGATTAAAATTCTACTTTACTAGTTATGTCATTATAAGATTATGTATATAATGAAATTTGATTGTTTTAGGGTTTATTAAAACATATTTCATGTGTCTTTAAATTTTATACACATAATAAATTAATTGATTAACCCCAACTTAAATGATATGATCTTTGCAAGGGACATCATCTCAGTTTCCCTTCATTGAGGCATATTGAAATGTTATGCATCAAATTTATTTTATATGGTGTATATACTACATATTTGAAATGTAATATCATGAATAATTCATAATTAATGGCATTTTGATTTTAGATATTAATTATTTCATCCAAGGGGATTTCACTTGAAAATTACCAAATGGTAAAGAAGTTCATATCTCAATTTATTTTCATTGGGTTATATTACTTCTTTATTATATCTGATATTATAAGATTATGTGTGTAATAAGTTATGATAATATTATGTTGTATTTACACTTTTTTTATTTGTATTTAAATTTGATAAACATAATCAATTCATTGGTTAATTCTCACTTCAAAGTTAGGATATTTTCAAGGGTTTATTTCAAAATCTCATTTTAATCAGGAATGTTCATACATGAATTTCCATTGAAAGAAACTATTTGATAAATTTTTTTAGTTTTATTATATTAAAATTATTTATAAAAAAATCAAGTAATAGTATAATTTTACATTATTTTTTACAAAAAAATTATATAGAATTTATTTTAATAAAATATGACTTTATTTCTCTCTTCAGTCGGAAAACCTTTTTTATCAAAATTGAAGTTTTATAAAAATGCTTTAAAAATTATTATAACCTTTTAAAAATGAATTATTTTAGACATTTTTACCCATTTTTATTTTTTTTAAATTAAAGGAATCTTCATGTTGTTTTCAAAATAATTCTTGTTTGGATTTTATCAAAAACGTGAAAGGAATCTTTGTTTTTAATATACTTGGCATGTTAAATATTTCTTACCACCATGACCACTCAATGTTTTAAATATTAATTTATATGTTTCAAAGTTATTTTTAAAGAAAATTATTTTAATTTTTGTTTTGAACATTTAGTTTTAAAAATATTTTTTTTAAATGAAAAAGATTTTTTCCACAAGAATTCTTTTAAAGATATTTTTATGGAACTTTTATTCATCAATGATAAAAACCCTCTATTTTACGTATAATAAAATTGGGATATATTATATTGATATCATCCTTATTCTTCCTATGTATGGTTTATGATCATTTTTACTATAGAGTGTATTGAAATTTACTTTCTTATTTTATTTTTTGTAGTTTTTAACTTTCTTTTGAAATATTAACCTTCTTGGGATCATTGTACAATTCATTTCTCTTAGATATGGATATTCTTTGTATCATTGATATGATTACTTCCTAAATTTTATATAATTTTTATATATATTTTTTCTATTACATATCTATATTATTTGTTTTAGGGAGATGATTATTTCCTAAACTATATACTATTTTTAAATATAATGTTTACATTCAATGTTATTTTATTTACTTGGAAATATTAATAAATATACATTCTTTAATCAATGTGAATATTTTATGATAAGGAACATTGTTCATGAATTGAATCAATTATTTGATATGTGAGGAATTCATTGGACATATATTGATTTTTGGGGCCTAGAATTATATAGCCCATCATTGTATCAGTAGTCTCGTGAGGTGAATCTATAACCTAGCATTAAATAGGTTTCTACCCATAGTTTTAAACTGTCTTGTGAAAGGTCATGATGGTAGAGGTATCATGATTTTTTAAATCATAAAGTCCAATAATTAAAAATTTCCTTCATTAAGAATTAAATTATTATTATCCATGATATTTTTACAATGATATTATCTCAGGATTCATTTCATTATTATTTTTGATTAAATGAAATGTGTTTTTAGTTAATTACCTTTTCATATTGATTATTCCTTATCTATTTATAATATCCATGTTATTTATTAAATATAATGTTAGTTAAACTATTTCATTTTTATATTCTTTATTTATTCGTGATATCTTCTGTTGTACTTAACCCTTACTATGTATTTGATCTCACCCTTATTCTTTTTCTTTCCCCATGACAATATGATGTTTTTTATGATTTATGTGCAAGAATATTCAAGTGTGAATAATGTTATTCTCAAAAATATAATGTTGTAATTTTTTTGTCAAATTTATATGGTAATCATGTATGTATCTAGTTGACCAAGACTACTAAATATTCAGTCCTTCGATATGTGATTCCTTGTATCTAATGTCGATGTAATAAATCAGAAACTGGCTCTAGGATACTGGGGTTGGGATTAAAACAAAAAAAATCCAAAAAATCAACCTAAACATTTTTTTAAATTTATATTCCAAAAATTAAGTAAATTTTATGAAAATAAATTACTAAATATGACAAATTAAATTTTTAAATAAAATCTTCATTTATTAGAGAGATACTAATTATAATATTTTGATCAATTTTTGAAACCTTTGAAAAATTACTTACTCTCATAAAATTATATTATCATTATAACACAACATAATATTAATTTATAAACCCATTTTAATAAAATAAACTTTCTTTTAACTCATTGTAATTATTAAAATAATTCCAATAAAACATTTATATATTATAAAAAATTAAACACTTATTTCATCATTTAAAACATTTAGTTTCCTATATAATGATATAAATATGCCATATTCTCTTTTAATAAGATAAAAAAATATAATTTTACATTTCAATAATTGAGGTAATGATTATAACAATCATGTTACTATTCTTAATGGTTATATTACTATTCTAAGAGTCATATTACAATTCCAATGGATATATTTTTAATAGTAAAATGGTTCCTTAGTTTCTATAAATACATCATATTTCATTTATTCTTCATTCACTTAAATATTTTCTCAAAGTTATATATATATATATATATTCATTTTAAAAATGCATATTTCATTACTAATACTCGTCTTCATTTCTAAAACATCATTAGTTAGTGTGATTATTCTGTGTTATCAAGAATATCCAAATTTTCCTACTATTGTTATCTTGAATTACATATTTTTTCCATTATAATAATTTCAATTCTTATGTTTATATATATTATCTAAATGTAATTTTTTAATTAATATAATAAAATTTTGTTGGTTTTATCATGTGGTGTATGTGCTTTACTAAATATAAAAAATTTATATAATTAGAATAGTAATTACAATGAATTAATTATAGGTAATTAAATTAATGTTTTATTAATTTTTTAAAAAGTTGTCCATGAAAACATGGGAGTTTGGTTGATGAGATACTTTCAGATGGTAAGTGGTATTGGTGTGAAATTAATTTGTGTTAACATAGAGACAAAAACCTCATGTTCCTAAGGGTTAAGCTAAACATATAGTGAACTGCTTATTTCATGATTGATTATTAAAACAACTTAAGATAAACAAAATTGTAAAAATACAATCTAAATATAAAGGTTTTGGGTATTGGGTAAATTATGTTCATACAATATGGTTACACATAAAAATTCAAACATTATTTTAATCCTTTATCATGGGCCCCTTAAAATATTTCATAGTAAACTTATTATATATAATCACCTGATGAAATACATGAAATAAATTGTGATAAAAAAGACCAGTGAGGAAAGGAATAATAGGTAAGGAACGTGAAACATGAATCAATAAGGTACATTGGTGAGTATAATAATCATAATCATATCAAAATAAATTATAAGCATCATAAGAATGTATGAATAAATTTAAATAGATTTATAAAGTAGAATATTTATTATAATGAAACATAATAACATTGTAGTCAAATAATACACATAAATTTTGAATAAATCTAGCATCATGTTTACACATTACATATGTGTACAAATCATCTCTTAAAAAATTATGGACAAATATAGCATCATTCTCATGTATAATACACATAATCTCATGATATATATCACATTACACAACACATATGAGGAATTATTATTTTTTTCCCACCCATAAAATCATAAAATGATCATAATTATTAATTCCACAAGGAATAGAAACATATAATAGTCTCAAACAATAAATAAATACATGAGAAAGTAATGGGTTTAATAAGAATATTATGAGGCATATTTTGATGATTAGTCTTATAGGTTATCAAAATAAAAAAAGTATAAAACATTTTTTTGGACATTAAATAGTTTCATATAATATCATAATTCAATGAGAGAAGAAGAAAAACAATTAATAAGAAATAATGAGAGGTTTTTAGAATAAACATTTTATCAAATAATTGTAAGTGGCTAAGAAATCATCCCATCATATTAAAAAATTTTATATCGCCAAAAAAAGAAAAAGGAAATTAAAATATAATAAAAATATAATTAATTAGACGAAACATGTTAAAAATATAGAGAAATAGGTGACAATCTCAAATGTAATAAGTTTGGTTCTAGAGTCTCCTTACCTTAGGCCCCTTTTGCTTCATCAATTTTACAGCACCTATATAATAAAACTATACTTATTAAAACAATAATACCTAAGTATATTCCATTTATTTATGTTATTATTGGTCAATTATAACTATTTTAATTTATTTTTTAATCTTTTTTATTCAAATATGTAATGGTTTGATAACGTGGTTTCTTTGAATTTTCCTATTTTCATTTTAATTTCATCATTTTGATTCATTTTAATTCATATTAATTTAAACTACATAAAATATTTCAAATAAATTAAAAAAATTATAAATATAATACATAATCTTCATTAACCATCCATGTAGTTGGTGATAAGAAAATCATTGACAATGTCCTCATAAGAAGATGAAACCAACCATTAACATGACATGCCAAAAGAGGGCAAGAGAGAGTATATACACTATAAATGGATTAAACTAGTTATGAAAATATCACAATAACATTAATATTTTATATAAATATAAATTAAATGGTTTACTAAGGTATAATAATAAAATATATTGGATTAGTATAAAGAAGAAGAGAAAAAAATGAAAAGATAGGATCATGGGGTTACCCCTTCGTTGGAGCTTACTATTTGATATGGAACTAAATTATTAAGGGGTTGGGGTTTTATGAAATAGAAACATCTATAAGGTTATAAGGGTACATAGGTTGATGGAATTTTCAAAATATTTTTCTTTGAGAAATGGATGGTAAGTAAATTTTCATGGTAATGGAGAGGGGTTATTTATACTTGAGGGGAGGTCTATTTTTGGATTCAAATATTGAATAAATAATTATTTCTAATATAAAAACTTATATAGTTATATTTTGAACATTATGAGTCATATTTTATTTAAAATAAATTTCTATATTAATTATTAACCCCTTTAAAACATATTTTTTTATGTTTATAAAAAAGGAAAGAAGATAAAATAAAAACATTCAAATGGAATACTTTACATTTTAAGAGTTCGAAAATCAATATTTACTTTTGTAAATTAATTTCTTTATTTTTTATTGTTTAATTTATCTTATTAAGTGAATTTTTGGATTTATATAACCATTTTATAATTTTTTAAGTTTTTATTGACATCATTATTATGTCTTAAACCATAAAGTATTTGAAAAATTATATTTCTACTATTCTCATAAAAATTGAATTTTTTTAGAAAATTGCCAAAAAAATAATTATTGAAAACTTTAAATGTCATTAATCAAAGAATGGAATTCATTTTATCAAAATATTTTTATAAAATAGTTAATTCTAGTTATTAAAATAAATATTATGGTTTTTAAAAAATAAGATAAAATATTCTTTATCAAAAAATAAATTTATACTTTATTTCTATTTATAATTTTTTTTGAATTATAATTTTTATATTTATGTAATTTATTAATATTAGATATTATTTACATGTCATTATTTGGTTTTATTAGTTATGTTACTATTTTAATGGTCATATTACTATTCTAATGTTTAAGTTATTATTCCATCTATTATATAAGGTTTATACTTTCTTAAAATATCTCTTATTTTCATCATTAATCATTCACATCAAATACCCTTAAGTTTCTATGTTCTTCATTTTCAAAATATTAATTACATTAAAGTGCTATTTTCATTTTTACAGTGTTTTTTTATGGGTATGATACTTCTAAGAGATTAAAATGATCTAAATTTTTCTATGCTAGTTATTTTAAAATTTTTATTTTTATTGTCCCATTATACTAATTTAAATTTAATTGTGTTTATTTACCATCTAAATTTAATGGTAATAATTACAATAGTATTGTTTTATTGGATTATATAATGAGTTGTATGTGTTTTATACTATATTATATTCTTAAATATGACACAAACATATTTATTTTGAAATAAAAATACATATATATAAATGTATAGAACATTATATTCTTCCCCATATAAAAATTTCATCCATGAAATTTCAAATCAATTTGTCAATGGAAAACAACTGAGGGTAATTTTAGTTCACTTGATCCTAAGGTTACAAAGTTTCCTCTCTTTAATTATGGTTTATTCAAATTATTTTTGATTAAGTTAGTTGTATTGTTTCATAGAACATTATCTATATGATCCATTATCTTCACGGGTTCATCCACAGATGATTAGTCACGCTCTAGTTGTACCACCTTTGGATTTAGTGCATGTGAAGGATAATATATGTACTTTCTCATGAGAGATATTTAGAATACATCATGAACTTTATCTAGGTTTTGTGGAAAATCTAGTCAATAGGACACAACTCCTATGCGATCTAGGATCTTAAAGGGGAAAATGTACCTAGAGTTAAGCTATAGGTGACCCAAATATTTCATATATAAATATTGCATCCTTTTATATTATTATTCATTAAATATCATTAAGAGCCTTATAGGAACCATAAATATTATATTTTTTTGTAAATTTGGATATATAAACCACTCATTTTTAAAATATCTATATCATCTCCCACTAAATTCTTCAAAATTAAAACCCTTCTTAGACATATCATAATTTAAACTTTTCTTCATATCATGGGGAAAAGAAAACATAATAATGGGTTAGTTAAAATGCTCAATACGGGTAAATAAGTGAAGTGTCAATGATTATTTAATTACAACATGAGAATAAGGATATAAGAACATGGAATTAACATTTTAAAACCATACCTAGTAATTTAAAGATAATAATAATGAGTCATGGAAAAACGTTTGGCAGTTCATAAGACATTAATACTAATGGAATTTAATAACATAATAAATGGTAGAATAACATTGACATAATATCATGTCATAAAATAGGGGTATAAAGTGTGGAATTATCATAATCATAGAAATATTTTATAAAGGATACCCTCCAAGACATCTATCACATGTTAGGCTTGTGCTAACCACCTATATTCCTACTTTAGGCTTGAGATAACCTATCGTAAACCCTATTTTGATCTTGGATAACCTTTCATGTATACTTTGAGATCATAAAAAATTAATATTTAACTAATTAATGGTATTTCTATAATGGAATAACTCGTGACATAATCCCATTCCATTAATATGTATACCATAAGATCATGAAAACAATTATAATTTCATCATAGCTTAACCTATGGAAAAGAAAATTCGTTTCATTAATATTTCCATATCATAATTATAGAAAAAATATAATGAATATGGATGGTATCATAGGATTATATCCCTAATGAAGTATAAGTAACATCAACAAATGTTTTCATAGATGATTTTTTTTTAAATACCATGAGAATATTTCTGGAGGAAAATACCGTTTTTATTAGAAATAACTTATTTAAAATCTAAATAATTTTTAAATTATTAAGGGAATTGTTTTCATAGGAAATAAACACATAAAATTTTGAAGTATAATTCAAGGAATTTTTTTTCATGATTGTGGGAAAATTTATTCCCATGGTATAATTTAAAACAATTATTACATTCACATTTTGGTAGAATGTCAAAACTATCTCATTTAGAAAATGAAAAGAAGATTACATTAAAAAAAATTATAGAAATTTAAAAATAGGTATTAATAAATTTCATCAATAATTAGATAATAGTCCAAATATTATAATTTTTAAAAAATATATATATGCATGGATGAAAAATATTCTCAATCAAATAGAAAAACAATGTCGGTTTTCCTTAAAAATATTATTTTAGACTTTTGAGTAATTAAAGAGAGTAAAAGATAAAGAAAACTTGTAATTTAAAGAAATAACTAGAGGAGAATAAACTAAATGATACTTATGAGATATAGATCATATAATTCCATCATCATAAATTTAATCATAAAAAATCCTTATAAAATGAGATTAAAACGTAAAAACCATTACCTCGAGTTTAACTTACCTCATGAGCATTATAATCTCATGTATAATAAGTATAAATTTATTATCATTATATAAGAGAAAAATATTCTAACATATAATACCATATATGATCCAATTATAATATTTCACCCCCATTTTATTAATAATTCTTTATTAAAATCATCATTTATGTTAACAATTTAATTTTTCTTATAAGTTTCAGTTCAAAAATTATTGTCCTTGAGATTTTACCATGGTTAAATCACCAAAATAATTTAAATAATGTTATTAATATCATATATATTCATTATATAAATATTTATAACCATCCTTAAAATTTATATATAGAAAAATTAATTACACTGTTTATGGAAACGGTAGTCTGTACGTACACTTGAACGATGTTTTCGTTTTCTAAAAAAGGTGGAAATAAAGTTAAATAATATTTTATCATTATTGAATCATAATTAAATCATAAATATGATATATATTTATTAAATAAATCATTATAACCATGCATAAGATATGCTGAGGGAAAATTAATCATATCTCTATGTGGAGGTGGTAGTCCAAACGTACACACGAGTGATAATTTCATTTCTCATTTGATGGAAAAGGGTTGGAAAATCATTGTAAGAATATAATTATAAAAAAAGGAATATATTTATGATACTATATTAATTATTTTATTACGTAAATAATAGGTTTTTAGTATATGGAAGAAGAAATAAAATTGAAAGAGCTCGATTAATATTTATACCTCTTCTTCGAGAGACCTCCTTTGGCTTACACCTTAATCCTTGAAATATTGATCTTAGGAGAATAAAATGGGATATATGAATAATTATAGAGATATAGTATGGTTTTAGGTAAGGAAATGGATGATATATAAGGCTCAAAATTACCATATAAGGGTGTAGAGGATGTCCCATTTCATAAGTGAGGGAGAGGACACATTAGGAAATACTTAAAATATTTAAATATAATAATTTTTTTCATTTTCAAGCAGAAAAAAGATTATATAATTATAATATAGGATGATTATGCGTCTAAAAACTCTTGAAAAATAAAATTTATAAAATTTTAGATGATATTTTAACCCTTATCACTTAGTTTTAACCCCTTCAACCCTTTTTAAGATTGTTGTGATAACATAGTTTTTTACCCTTTAGGGGTTAGGAAAGTCACTATAAAATTATTTGTGACCCATAAGTTCAAAATGGTTGATATTGTGAACCATATATAATTAAAATGTACAAATATAATATTTATTAAAAATATAAATCATTTAACAAAATATTATTTAACATTAGATACCATTAATGTTATTTTTGGGACTATTCACATTGTTTGAATTTAAATAAAACAATATAGAAATGCAATTAAAATATAAAATTTTAAAGAAACTATAACTTGTTATATTTATATAAAATATTCACATAAAATTATAACTCATCAAAATTGTATTAGTTTTAATATTTTTAAAATAATTCATTTTATTTTTCTATTACTTGAAGAAGCGCAATGTTAATATTGTGTAAGAATTTAAAGAAATTATTTAATCACTAAAAACTAAAAATAAATTAACATAATTAAAATTTAATTAAAATTTAAAATAACCATTTAGAAACAAACATAACCACTTTTTATCACTATTAAAAAAATTTAGAGATGTTAAAACAAAGAGTGTGACATTTTTGTATTTATTCTTTACTTAAAATAATACAAAGGTCATTATCCAATGAAATTGAAAAAAATAAAATATAAGATGAATATTGTTAAAAAGAACCTATAAAATAAAATAAATTAATTTTTTTCATAGGTTTATTGGCCTTATACCATAGTTTTTGTCTTGTTTCAGTTGTTTTACCCTAACCGAGGTGAAAACTATTTACCCTAGTTACAATTCATAATGAAAAAAGGGATCTATTTTCCAAATTTGAACCTAATGATTCAAAATATGAAATACATTTTTCAATATTCAATTAATTTAATTAGTATAAATCAACATAATAAAAATGTATAAAATATAATGAAGAATGGTTTTTTTGTTAAAATATTTTTTTAAGCCAAAAAATGAATTTATAAAAAAATCAATTATAATGATGATTCCTAGACAATTAATTAGATTATATCTAATTAAATTATTATTATGTTACTTTAATATTAAATTAAAAATATAATGGTACTTTTAAATTTAAATTATTTAAAGAAAATAAATGACAGTTTTACAAAAATCGGTATTTTCACTATTCAATTTAAAATAAAACTTTTTAAAAAAATCCAAAAAACACCCTAAGATAATATTAACTTGATGATTTAAAAAAAAATTATTTATTTCCTAAAATAATTTTTTTAAAAAATTTATAAATTATTTATAATTTATTTTCATAAAATACAATAAAAACCTTTATTTAAGAAAATATATTTTTGAAGCATAAATTGATTTTACTAAAAATTGGGTACTTATATATTGTGAATAGTTTAATAAATTATAAAACATTTATAATATTTTAATAATATGTGTATTACTATCCATAACCCACAATTTAACATTTAGTTTACAATAGTTATATTTAAATAATGATATTTTTATAGTATATAACAATTCATTTATTGCTCAGTGATGTGTGCCATGAAATATATAGAGAAAAAAATTATTTTAAAATAAGTTTTTGGGGAGTTACATTCTCCCCCACCCCACCCTTAATTAAATTTCATCCTATATTTTTTTATCTTCGTAATAAAATGTTCAAATTTTCAAAATAACTTTTTTGAAAAACTATATTGTAAAAACTAATAATAAAACTTCCTTTGAAAATGGGCTATGTAAAATATAAAGGATGCCTAAAATAACACTTAATAGGATTTTTATAAGGATAAAAGTAGTGGGAACTGAAAATATGGACATGGAGGGGAAAGATAGTGTCTAAATAATTATAGAGGGTGATTGTGAACAAAGTCATGAGAAATTTAATGACTACGAAACCAGAAATCAGTGTGGGGTTAAAACAACCACAAATTATTCATAAATAACTATAAAAAGGGAAAAAAATTCAAGTTCCATTTTATTAGAGTTTAGGAATTATTTTATTATGGAATATAATAAAATATACTTACTTTATTTCTTAAAATCCATAAACGTAATTTCAACCTTTGTTTGTGTGTTTCAATTATTTTACACCTCTTTTCTTCCCATATTCCATGATGAATGAACAATATGATTTTTTTTATTCTTGAATCACCGAAATTACCTTTTAATGGATCATAATATCCATAAAATAATGACAAGTCATTCATTATTTTTGTAGACATTTACCAAAAAAAATTTAAGCATAAGTTATCTAATATAGATTTATATTTATATGATTAGATATTACATTAACCTCCAAAACCTATAAAATAACAGCCAAATACCATATTAAACCATCCCATAAATAATTAACATTAAGTCACCTTAAAAATATATCTCACCAAATTTAAAAACCCATTTTTTTTGAAAAAATGTCACTATATTTTCAACATTATCTTAACATTAATCATCAAATAATATAAATTGTATATTAATGTCACATACCAAACATGTGATTACCTTGAAAATATATTCTCCAAAAACATTCTAATAACCTAAATTACCATAAAACCTCAATGAAAACATATATTCTTGAAAAAATTAACTCATTCCAAATTCTTATAATAAAATAACATTCTATTGAATATATTCCATAAATACAAAAATTTAATAAGATTCATTACAGATTACATAAATCACATGGTCATTAAATCCTTAATCAATTTCAAGGTCACTAAAACTATCCAATTAACATTATCAAGATAAATTATCTCTTTATTCCAACTAAATTTTATTATCTCAAAATCAAGAACATAATAAGGGTTCTGTATCCCTCAATCATGTTTTTATAAAAATATCACCTTACCAAAAAATCATTTTTATAGGTTATTGGTATCATTCAATATATATTCCAAAATCTCCTTTAATCAGAAAAATTATTTAACAATATTCATTTGTTCCATGATACTTATAGTAAATATATTATTAATAAAATAAATCTTTAATATAATTCTTGAATCCCAATACTTAAAAACTTCAATCATGTCACTTACAATATTGGAATAATATATATGCTTACTTGGTCATGGAGTTATCCCTTATATTAGATAATTGAATTATATAATTCCCAAGTTCCCAAACACATAAGATATTGAATTATAAATGATACATTAGGATGTACATTATTTCCCTCCACTAAACTCTTTATTTTTTATCAAAAATTAGTTTATTTATAACCTTATTTCCCATACCCAAAACATCTAATCATTCCATTGAGACATTTATCTTAATGGTTTTGTGCACATTCTCAACATGTAGGAAGTTAAACCTTATTTCGTCCATGGTATTTATAAAACTCCATTTTTCTCTTATCCGGATCATTCAAAAACTGACCTATATTTAGGTTTTTAATTGTATATCAACATAATTAGTTAGTCATAATCATATGATTTCACATTAAATCTCATATTTAATTTAGTTTATTAGGAGAAACATCCCTACATAATCCATCACATTTAATGTTAACATGATTCCTCCTAGATCCATCCATTAACTAAAACCAAGAATCATAGTTTAAGAGATAATAATAATTTTGAATAATCATATTATCATAAAAAAATTTCATAGAATGTTTGAATCGTGACACATTATTTCCGATCTATGAAACATTAGTTTTAACCTATGTCAACCATTATCATTTTCTATTTAAATAATTCATAATGGTTTACAAATAAAATGTGAATAAACCCAATGATGACCCCTGGGTGTGTCCATCTAGGTGTATAGTATTATGCCCACTCATTATGCACTGGTGATGATCAAGTTAATTTTTAATCTTCCTCATTCAGATTTGTTACCCTTGGTGGATCTTTTCTATAGCCACATCCACTTTCTAGTATCCACGAAAAGATGTATTTTCTAGGAAAATTTCACTCTTTTATTCAATTTAACATAGGTTGTTCTCTTACACTTAGGATTATAATAATGTTTCTCACTAAATTTTTCTCATCATAGTTTCTAAAAATAACATAACTTACCATGGATACCAACTGTGGAAACTCAAGTATTTTATACATAAGTATTACATCATTTTAGTTGAATATTCATCACATATTATTTTGATCCATTCCATAACCATAAAGGTTTAGTTTCTTTGGAAACATAGATACATAAATGATCTATATCATCTCTCATTAATTTCTTCACAATCCAGTTCCCTTCTTAGACGTATCATACTTAAAATCGTTCATCATATTCTGGGTAAAAGGAAACATAACAAAGGGTGATCTCAGATACGAATTAAGGGTAAAAAGGAAGATATCAATGATTATTAAAGTATAAAATGATTATAAGTATATGATAACATGATATTAACATTTTAAAACCATAACCAACAATTCATAGATTGTAATCACAAGTTATAATATAAATCTTGGTAGTTTATAAAATAAGAATCATAAAATAATAAAAGAACATGAGCCATGAGAGAATAAAATTGGAATAATATCGTTCCATAAAATTGTGTAAAAATTGTGGTCTAATATTAATCATATAAATCTTATGTAAATGATATCCAACAAGACATTCAAATCATGTTAGACTTGGGATAAGCACATGTGTGCCTGCGTTGGGATTTGGATGACCTATTGTGTACCCTCTTTGGAGATTGGGATAACCTCCTGTATACCCCTTGAGATTGTAAAATATTAATCTTTACCCAATTAATTTTAGGTCTCTAATGTACCCACCCATCACATAACCAAAATCAATTCACATGTATTCCACAAGATCATGAAAAAAAATTTCATTTCCTCACAGCCTAACCTAGGGAAAAGTAAATGAGTTTCATTGATATTTCATAATCATAATAAAAAATCATTTAGATAAATAATAAGGATTTTATCATAATATCATATACCCACTGAAATATAATTAATATCAAAGGATGTTATCATAGCTGAAAATTTCCATTAAAAGCGCACTGGAATATTTATTGAGGAAAATACCATTTTCATTTTGAAATAAATTATATAAAATATAAAAATTTATAAAGTATTCAGCGAAAAAATTTATTTGAAAGTAATTTTGGAATATTTTAAAGTAATCTTCAAGGAAAATAGAACTCATGATGGTAGGGAAATCTGTATGTGTGGTATACGTTAAAACAAATATTCTTTTCACATTTTCAGTAAAAATTCAAATGTACTTCATTTGGTAAATGATAATAACATTACTTTAAAACTTTTTATAAAAAGTCGAACATGAGTAAAATTTTCCTTAATAAATATTCATAGTATGGTAAAAAAATTAAAAAAATTATAAATAAAATATTTTCATGGAAAAAAATATGATTTACTAAATAGAAAAACAAAGCCAGTTTCCCTTAAAAATAATTCATACAATTGAGTACTTAGAGAGATTAAAATGAAATGAAAATATATAATTTTCATAAATAACTGTAGGATAAGGAAATAAATTATATTTATGATATATATCTCATACATTTTCATAACCATAAATTTAAGCATAAATAATCTTGATAAAAATGTGATTATGACATAAAAACCCATACCTCAGTTTTGAATTTATTCACTCTAAAATCATGTATAAAATATTTAAATTAATTATAATTCTATAAAAGAAATATATTAACACTTATAATTCCATATACTACCCAATTATAACATTTAAACACCTTTTTATTGGTAATTTTTTATTAAAATCATAATTTCTAGGTGTTAACTGTTTCATTTTTCATATATGTTTCGATTCGGTATTTCAAGTACTTGTAAATTGATAATGGTTCCATAATGTGAATAATTTTAATTAGGGTATTAATTTCATGTATATTCATTATATACATATTTAAAACTATCCTTAAAATTTATAGATAGAATAATGAATTACAATGTTCATAGAGATGATAGTCCATACGTCCACATGATCGTTATTTTCATTTTCTAACGAAAAAGGGGAAAGAAAGATAAATAATATTATTTCATTAAATAATAATAATTATATAATAAATATAAAATATATTTATTAAATACATTATTACTACTAGGCATGAAATTTGGTGAGGGAAAATGAATTATATCACTAAGTGGAGTTGGTTATCCACATATACGCATGAGCGATGATTTTGTTTCTTATAAAATGGAAAATATGTGGAAAAAGTTTTTGAATAATCCAAATATAAACTCGGTATATTTATTAAACAATATGAAACATTTTATGATGGATAAAACTACTATAGGGAACATGGAATACTAAATAAAATCAAAGAGTTTGGTTAATATTTATACCTCTTCTTTAGGAGATCTCTTTTGGCATACACCTTAATCCAAGAATGATTGGTCTTGTGAGAATACCATGGGACTTGGGAATTATTTTTAGGAAGCTAGTATGGTTTTGGGGTTGGAATTTTATGTTATAAAAGTCTCAAGATTTGTGAATTAGAATAGAGAAGAGCTACCCTTTTATAAGTGAGGGACATTACACACTTGGAATTACATAAAAGATTTAAATATAATAATTTCCTTTTCATGTGAAAGTTGAAAAGTTTAAATATTTTAAAAATATGATGATGATGAGTCTAAATATTCTCATATAATAAAAATTTAATAATTTTAGGGGAGGTTTTATCCCTTTTCTCTAATTTTTAACCCTCGTTATCTCTATTGATTATTATCGTGATATAAAGGCTTATTATTCTTCAGGGGTCACGAAAGATACTATAAAATAAAAATTGACCCATAAGTGTACAATGGTTGATATAATAAAAAATATAACATTAAATTTTACAAGTTTAAGATTCTTATGAATTTAAAATTATTTAATAAATTATTATTTATCATAATAGACCATTAAAGTCATTTTTTGGACTATTCACATAGTTTGACTTTAAGATAATGAGATAGAAATTGAATTCAAATATAAACTTTTTTAAAATCAATAATATGTTATATTAAAATTAAAAACCATTTAATTCAATAAGTAATCCAAATTTTATTACTTTTAATATTTTTAAAATCATTTATTTTATTTGTCAATTACATGAATAATAATTGTATTGGTGTTACATAAGAATTTAATGTAATTATTCATTAAATAAAAATTAAAAATAACTTACCATGATAAAAAAATTCATCAAAATTTTAAATAAATACTTATAAAAAACATACCCTCCTTTTATTCCTATGAAAAAATATTATATATATTAAATCATAGTGGCATTTTGTATTTTTTTTACTTAAAATAATATTAAGGTCATTATCTAAGGAAATTGGAAATTAATTTCAAAAAAATAGAATATAATATGAATAAGGTTTAATGGTACCCATAAAATTAAATAAAGGAAAATGTTTTGGATATTTATAGGCTTTATCCCATATTTTAAACTCTTTTTTTATTTATTTTACCCTTTTAGAGGTGATAAATATTTACCACAGTTATTATTCACAATGGAAAAAATAAAAAGGGAACTATTTAAAAAATTTGAACCTCCTGATTATCAATATTTAATTAATTTTTCAAGATTAAATTTCTATATTTGTAATAAATCATGTTTAATATAGATTCATAAAACACAATGAAAAACAGTTTTTAGATAAATGCGTTTTTATGCCTAAAACTGAACTTAAACCCAAATCAAGTATAATATAGATTAATGTTAAAATAATTAGGTTATATAAAATTAAATTATTATTATGTTACTTTAATTTCAAATTCAAAACATAATGTTACTTTTAAATTACATGATTTAATAAAAATAAATGATAGTTTAAAAAATTGATATTTTTCATTATTCACTTAAAAGTAAATGTTTTTATAAAAATTCCAAAAACTCACCCTAAGATAATATTAGAGTACTGATTTAAAAATTATATTAAATCTATGAAATAAAATTTCTAATATTGTTATAAATAATTATAATGTTCATCTATAAAATTTAACAAAAACCATTTTTGAAGAAAAAATATTTTTGAATCATAAAATAACTTTACTGAAAATTGAGTACTTCTATTTTATTAGCCTATAAATACATTTTCATTATTTTGAACCTTTATAAATATTTTTAATAAAGTATTTATTACTATTAATATCTCCCTATTTAATATAAAAGTTATAATTTTCACATTTAAATAATTATTATTTTATAGTATATCATACTTTGTTTAAAGCTTGGTGCAACATGTTAATCAATCTATTAAGCTTAATATTATTTTAAATTAAATTTTTGATATTTTAAATTTTTTCCCTCAAAAAAATTGGGTCCTTGATATTTTATGTTTTTAATAAAGTGTTAAATATTTTAAAACACATTTTTTGAGATCCCACATCATACAAAGGGATAATAAAACTTCTTTTGAAAAGGGGTTGTAGGAAAAAATAAAGGTTACCTAAAATAACATATAATCAGGTTACCTGATAAGGAGAAAATTATAGGAAAATCAAAATATGTAAATTGAGGAGAAATATAGTGTTAAATTAATAATATAGAGTAATATAGTAAATAATCATGATAATTTTAATGAACATAAAACCATAATTCAGCGAGGGGTGAAAATGACTATGAATTATTCAGAAACAACTATAAAAAGGAAGACATTTTCATTTTCAGGGTTCTTTTTCCCAGAGTTTATGAATTCTATTACTATGGAATGTGATAAAATATACTTACTTTATTTATTTAAATCTATAAACTCAATTTCATCCATTTGTTCTATGTTTCAATTATTTTCTACCTCTGATCATTTCATATTCCAGTAATGAATTAACAATATAAAATTTTAAACCTAAAGAACTATAATTAATTTTAAATGGATTATTATATCCATAAAATAATGTAAATTCATTCCTTATATCTCTATATATTAACCAATACCAAAATGGTTAGCATAAGTTATTCAATCTGGATAAATATTCTGAGGAAGAAATAATAAATTAACCTCTAAAACCTCAAAAATAACACCCAAAGTTCAACTTAAACTATTCCATAAATAGTTATCCTTAAGACTTGCCAAAAATACGTCTGAACAAATTTCAAAACTGAAAACTTATAATACAAATTCACTAGATTTAAAAAAACATCTTAACATTAATCCCCATAAAATATAAAGTGGCTCTTAATGTCATACCCAAAAATGTGAATACATTTATCATATATTCTCTTAAAATATTATAATAACTTAAATCACTATAAAACATCATTGAAAAAAAATATTCTTCCAAAAATTAACTATATCCTTATTCTTAAAATAAAATCAAATAATATTGAATATATTCCATAAATCCAAAAATGAAATAAACTTCATCAGAGATAATATAAATTGCTTTATTATAAAATCTATAATAAAATTAAAGGTTACTAATACTATCTAATTTACTTTATCAACATCAATAACCTCTTTATCCCAACTAAAATGTATTATCTTAATATTAGAAAAATATTAAGGTTTATCTATCCCACAATCACGTGTTTTCCAAAAATATCACCTTACTAGAAAATCAATTTTCTAGGTTAATTGTACCATTCAACATATGATTACAAATCCTGAAATCAAAACTACTATAGAATAATCCTTATTTGTTAATGATTCTTATATTTTAAATATAAATTATAAAACACATATGCAATATAATTCTTGAATCCTAATACATAAACAATTCAATAATTCCACTTCAATAATTGGAATAACATAAACACTTCCTTACTCTGGGAGTTATCCTATGGATTAGGGAATTGACGTGAATAATGATAATGTTCCCCACACATAAGGCATTGAACTATTAATAGAACCTTATGATTTAATTTATATCTATAAAATAAATTCTTCATTTTTTCTTGGCAATTATCTTCTCTATGTCCTTTACTACACCCAAAAACGCCATCTCTCTCATTTGAGAAATTTCCTCAGGTGCTTCTTACAGCATTCTCAACATGTAGGAAGATAAATCTTATTCCCTCCGTGGTATTTATAAAAATCCATTTTCCTCTTATTTTGTTCATTTATAAACTCAATTGTGTTTAGGTTGTTAATCATATATCAATATAGATGGTTATAAATAATCACAATATTTCCCATTCCATATCTAATTTTATTTGGTTTCTCCTATGTAAAATCATTGAATCATCTGTAACATTTAGTACCAACACAATTCCTCCAAGTTGCAACCATTAATGAAAACCAAAAGGAATAGTTCGAGAAATAATAATCAAAGTGGGTATTCATAAAATCATAAAAAAATATCTCATATGATGTCTAAATCATGACACATTATTTTTAATCTATGATGCCATAGGTCTAACCTATTTTATCCATGGCCGTTATCTATTCAAATCCTTCATAGTGGTTTATAAATAAAATGTCAGTTAACCCATGAATGTCTTTTGGGAGTGTCTATCTTGGGTTCAATCTTGGTACCACTCATTGTGTTCCGGTGATGATTGAGTTAACACTCGGCTACCCTATTAAATGTTATTACACCTAAGTGTGTCTATTCTGTAGTCCAAACCACTTACTAGTATCCAAGAAAAAGATTTATTTTCTAGGAGAATATCACTATTTTCTTTACCATATCATTAGATGTTATATTATACTTAGTATTATCCTAAGGGTTCTCACTTAATTGTTCTCATCCTTGTTTCCAAAAAAACTAAAACATATCCTCATACAAACTGAGGTGACCCAAAAATTTTATACCTAAATATTACATCATTTAAGATTAATATCCATTAAATATTATTACAATCCCTTCTATAATTATAAAGGTTTATTGTATTTGGAAACTTGGATACATGAAAAATTGTTACATAAAAGACTTATTCCATCTCACACAAAGTTATTCACAACTAGAACTATTCTTAAACATATTTTACTAAACACCATTCTTCATACCCTAGGAAAAAGGACACATAATAAAGTGTGTGATAAGATGACCAATAAGGGTAAATAAAGGATATATCAATGATAATTTAAGAATAATATGTTCATAAGGGTATGAAAACCTGAGCGTAACATTTGAAAACCATACTCAATATTTCATATATCTCAATAATAAGTCAAGGAATAAATCATGGTTGTTTATAAGACAATAATCATAAAGAAATCAAATATCATGACCCATAAGAGAATAACATTAGAATAAAATCTTTTCATTAATGTGTGGCATAAAGTGTGACTTAATCTTAATCCTAAAAATCTTATTTCAAGCCTACCCACTTATAAATTCATCACATGTTAGTCTTGGGCTAACCACTCATGTATCATCTTTGTGATTGGGATAACCTTATATGTTCCCTCTTTGGGGATTAGGATAGCCTCTCATGTATCTTTATAGTTCAATAAACATTAATATTTACCCAATTAATTGGATCTTTATAATTAAAACACCCATCACATAATCATTATTTATTCATATGTATGTCACAAGATCATGTAAAAATTTATCATTTCGTCTTAGCTTAACTTGTGGAAAATAAAATGGGATTCATCGATATTTCATCATCATAATCATAAAATATATAAATAAAAAAATATGTATGGTATCATATAATCATATCTCCAATTAAGAATAAGTACTATCAAAGGATGTTATTATTTATTAAAAATCCATTTAAGAAATCATGGGAATATTTCTTAAGGAAAATACCCTTTTCATTTTGAAATCACTTATTTAAAATCTAAAAATTTCAAAATATTAGGGAAAATATTTAATTATAAAATAAACATGTAAAATTTTAAATAAATATTCAACGAAAAGAGTATCCTTGATTTCTGAAATAGTCATTCTCATAGTTTGCGTTAAATTAATTTTTTATATTACATTTTTGGTAAAAAGTAAAAGTACCTCATTTTGGAAATGAAAAGAGGTTCCTTTAAAAAGATTAATTGAAATTAAAAAAGAGTAAAAATTAATTTAATAAAAATTATGTAATATTAAAAACACTCATTAATAAAATTTAAAGAAAATATAGATATGGAAGAAAATGATTCCCGACCGAATAGAAAAACAAAGTCGGTTTTTCAAAAACAATTTCTTTTAGGATTTTGTGTACATAGAGATAGGAAAATGAAATGAAAAATTATAATTTATAGAAAAAAATATGGTAAATGAAAATAAATGATATTTATGAGATATATATCATATAATTTCATCATTTAAATTTAATTATAAACAGTCCCAGTAAAAATGAGATTGTAACGTAAAAACACTTACCTCAAGTTTAACTTGATTCATAAACACTCTAACCTTCTATATAATAAATTTAAAAAATATTATAATTATATAAAATAAAATATTCACACTTATTAAGCCATATATTATCCACTAATAACGTTTTAACACCCTTTTATTAATAATTATTTATTAAAATCATCATTTTTAGGTGTTAACTGTTACATCTTACATGTAAGTTTCAATTCGAAGGTTTTAGTCCTTATACATTGATCATGGTTCCATCATATCCCTAATTTTAAACATTATATTAATATCAAATATATTAATTTTATATATATTTATTACTATCCACAAAATTTTGAGATAAAATAATGAATTACACAGTTCATGGAGACAGTAGTCCATACGTACACATGAAAGTCACTTTCATTTTCTAAAAAATGGAGGATATAAAGATAAATAATATGTTATAATTAAAGAATAAAAATTATATAGTAAATAACATATATATTTATTAAATACATCATTATTTATATTAGTAAGATATGGTTAGGTAAAATGAATCATATCGTTACATGGTGGTGGTAGTCCACACATACGCATGAGCAATAATTTCAATTCCCATTTGATGTAAAATTAGAGAAAAAAGGCCGTGAAATCATTATAATAAATAATTATTTTATTAATGATATTATATTCATCATGTTATTATAGATATAACAGGTTTAGAGAAGGTGGATGAAGAAATAAAATTGAAAGAGCTCGGTTAATATTTATACCACTTATTTGAGAGACTTGATTTGGATTACACATTAATCCTTGGAATATTTGTCTTAGGAGAATACCATAGTATATAGGACTTAGGGGAGATATGAATGTTTTTGGGTAGTTATTTTAGAAAATATAAAGCCCAAAATTCCTAAATAAAGGTAGAGAGGAGGTTCCCTTTTATATGTACGGGAAAAGACACAGTTGAAATTACTAAAAAGATTTAAATCTAATAAATTATTTTCATATGAAATTGGATCTAACTTTATGTATTTATTATCTTTAAATATTCTCATAATATAAAATTTATACTAGTTTAGGTGATGTTTTAACCCTTATCTGTTAGTTTTAAACCCTAGTTAACCCTTTTGACGATTACCATGATATAAATGTTTTTTACTCTTTTGGAGTTAAGAAAATTACTATAAAATATCAAGTGAACCATAAGTATAAAATGGTTAATATGAAAAACCATATCCCATTATATTATCCAAATATATTATTTTAATTAATTTAATAACATTTAATAAATTATTATTAAACATAAGATACCATTAAAGTCATTTTTTGTACTATTTGAATAGTTTGACTTTAAAGACAAAAAAATATTAATAGAATTTTAATATAAACTTTTAACATAACAATAATACATTATATCTATCAAAATAATTCTTTAAATATAATAATTCATCCAAAATATATTACTTTTTAAATTTTTAAAATAATTTATTTTATTTTATTTTTGTTACTTGAACAAACATTGTGTTGGAATTACGTACAAATTTAAGGTAATTATTCCATGAATAAAAATTAAAAATAAATTAACATGATAAAAAATAATTCATATTTAAGGTAAACATTTATAACCAAATATAACATCCTTTATCCTTATGAAAGTATATTAGAGATATTAAAATAAGGAGAGTAACATCTTGTGTTTATTCTTTTCTTAAAATAATAGTTAGGTCATTATAAAAAGAAAGTGGCAATAAATTGAAAAAAATAAAATATAAGATTATTATATTTGAAAGGAACCTATCCAATGAAATAAATTCAATTTTATTGGATATTTCTAGTCCTTATCCCATAGTTTTAACCATATTTTACCCTTACTAAGGTGACAAATATTTAGCAATTTTACTATTCCTAATGATAAAAAATTGTCCTATTTATCAAATTAGAAACTCATGTACAAATATTAAATCCATTTTTCAATATTCAATTTCAAGAAGTGAAAAATCAACTTTAATATAAATTCAGAAAACTCAACAAAAATAGTTGTTAGAAAATTGTGTTTTAAGTATAAAAATGAACTTATATCAAAATACAGTGTAATGTTGATTCCTATATAATTAATTAAATTATATATAATTAATTTTTTTTTAGTTTACTTTAAGATAAAATTAAAAACATAATGGGACTTTAAAATTTCTTAATTTAATGAAAAGAAATGTCAATTATACAAAAATCTGTATATTTCACTATTCATTGAAAAGTAAATATTTAAAAATATCCCAAAAACATTACCCCAAGATAATATTGACATGATGATTAAAAAATGATATTAATTCCCCCAAATAAAATTTCTAAAAATTGTGGAAATTAAATATAATTTTTGTGTATAAAATGTAACAGAACAAATTTTTTAAGAAAATACGTTTTTGAAGCATAAAATAAATTTTCTAAAAATTGTGTACTTATTTATTATGAATCAATAAATAAATTTAAATTATTTTAACCCTTTATTTATATTTTTCATAATTTGGTTATTACTACCATGAACCAGCCTAGATACACTGGTACCCTGACACCCGAGCAGACACAAATATAGCATGAAGAGTGTTCCTGGTCTACACAGGTTGGGGAATATCACCTAAAATAATACCAGAAACAAGATGGAATGAATTCTCCAAAAAATATTGCAATAAAAAGATACATGTTGGTATGTCTAACACTCAAAAGGAATAAAGTTCCATAATAAAATAGGTAAAATAGTACCCAATAGAAAGATAAACATACTAAAAGAAAAATCATCCAAATATGAAAACATCAAACTAAAAAAGTATCAAAAATCATGTATAATGGGAGTATCATATCTCCACTAGTCACCATCAACACTCCATATTCCAAGGGTCGATAACATTAACCTCCTCCAAGATTCTCTTTCTATTTACATTAACTTGGTAATAAAAAATCTAAAAACGCATGAAGGAAAAGGTATAGTGTGAGCTATAAAACCTAGAAGGGTCTCACCAAGTGTTCCATAATAAATTTCAAGAAAAAAACCACATATTATTTTAAAGTGGTTAAATAATGAATGGTATGGAATCTATATATTTTCATAAAAACATGATTTCATAATCAAAATATATTTGATGTATCAAAACAGTTTCCAAATATGATTAAATGAAATAATTTTATATACACATTTATATAAAGAAGTTGGAATGAATAAAATAATTCATTAATAAATATAATGTATAAACAAGTCAATCAAAACATATCACTATGTACAAAAAATCCTTGTGGTAGATTCATTTTTAGTATAGGATCCTTACACATTCCAATAATCAACATAGCTCAAAATACGTGTTCACACACAATCAATATACACCCAAATAGGGGAACCTTTTATGGGTAGTCTATACCCCAATAGGGGAACCCATTATAGGAAATCATGACATGCTTATCAAGTTTGTGTTTTCATCATCATTCCATTTATAGGGAGTAAGATTCATAGCGTGCTTTCCCCAGTTACCACTAACTACCTAGGATAACATGTTCTTCAACCAATAAATAAATAAATCATTGAAAAAACTCATTATTATTCATTTCATCATTCACATTCCAATTTCCCAATTTTAATTTTCAAAATGTTTTTTCATTTCAAACCCAAATTAAAGTTCTAATCAAATTCATCCCCCATTCAAAAAATATTTCAATTTAAGCCTTATATTAGGAATCAATGCTCAATCATTTTATAAAATTACATTTCAAATCATACCATCAATTTTCTCAAAAATCCACCCCACATTCCAATTCCATTGAAATTGGGGATTCTCACAAACTCTATTCCCATTCAAAATCATGAATCAATCCATTAAGATTATGGTGTTCTTAAATCATTTAAAAACTCATTTCAATAAATCATACAATACATGGTTTAAATTATATATAAAAATTCATATAAAACCATCTAACTTTATATCAAGTGTCCTCATAATGAACACCCACAACAGGAACATCAATAAGAATAGAGGCAAAAAAGATCAACAAGGTAATCCTAGATCACAAAACATCAAGATCATCATCAATTCCATCAGAAAATGTTAAATCACATCACATATAAAGAAGTTTAGTATAGATAAGAGAAAATGAAAGTGAGGAAACTCATGAGGGATCAAATTCCAAACTAAGATGCATTTAAGGGAGGAAATCACCCAAAAATTGCATAGATTCACCCTCAGGATAGAGGGAAGAGGCAGGATGACGGAAAAATCATTTCATGATGAAGTATAAAAAACCTATTGTGAATGAGGAATTTACACCATAAATGATAAGTTTATAGTGTAAATACATTCACATTAAACATACATCGAAAAAGGTGTCGCCTTAGGTTTAAAATCCCGATCAACTAAATTATGGAATAAGTTTTATGGTGTAAGGTAATCTATGTTGTAATAAATTCTCATGAATTTTGACCTAAAATAGAATTACATCCTAAAATAAGTGTTTATTACATAATTCCCTTATGTAACTAATTAATATAAGTTCCCCCTAAAGAACTACCCAAAAGGCCTTTGACATATTTATATTTGGAATACACTAATTAAAATAAGAATATATCCATATAATTTAGGTCATTTTCAGCAAAATATTCTCCCCATATCTGAAAATACAAGAATTCACCAAAACAACAAGATTCAAGAATTACTAGTAAGAAGGTAATGAGATGTTACAACCACCCCGCCATAAACACTTTCTTTCCCCAGAAATTCTATCAAGATAATTATATAAGGATTAGATGGGGATGCTGCTCTCTCATAAGTACCTCATGCTGTCATGTATCATGTGAAACTGAACAATGCTTCCATGGTACATGAACCATAGGTATCATATTCCCCAAATCATAACATTAAAATGGTTAAAAAGATACATTAGAAGTTGTGATACATGAAACATGTTGTAGATCAATGTCAATTATGGTGGAAGTACCAATACATTTTCTACTTGCTCTGTAATTTCAAAAGGACCCACAAACCTTAGCACAATATTTCACTATTTCCCAATACATCAATAACCAAATGGATGTGAAATACTCAATAAAACCTAGTTACTAACAAAAAAATCCAACTTTATTTGATGTCAATCATCATAGGATCTATTCCCACTCTACACCATCAACATTATCTGAATAATCAACTAAACCATCATCATCATCTATTGAACCAAACTCAGTCCAACCAAGGAATATTCACCAATATCCAAATAAAAAATAGATATTTACATGATTGGTCATACAAGACCTCAAAAAGATACACTATAATAGTGTACTGGTAACTTTTTTTGTACGAAAACTCAACCATTACTGAATAGACATCCCAAGCTCCACCAAATTCCAGAATGCAAGAACATAACCTGTATTCCAAAATCTGTATAGCTCATTCTATCTAGACACCCATCTATGGATGATATTTTGTGCTCAAACAGACTTGGGTTCCCAATGCCTATTGGTATCCTCTCAAAAAACATGAATTAAAATGAGGATCCCTATCAGCAACTATAAAAGAAGAAGCTCCATGAAACTTGAAAATCACTTACACATATAGACATTCCAATTCCTTAACATCTTTTATATATTGAATGGGTAAAAAGTTAGACGATTCAGTCAAACAATTGATCAAAACAATATAATATTATTTTTCTAAGGGGTATAGGAAAACCTAACTAAAAATTCCATATAAATTTCATCCCACTTCCAAGTTGGCTCTAGAATAAGTTGAATAAAACTGGAATGTCTTTGGTACTCAGCTATGATCTGTTAGATGGTATAATAATGAGAAAAAAATTCAGTGATGTCTCATCTCATACTCACCCACTAAAACTATCTCCTCATATCATAGAACATCTTTGTTGAAATCGGGTGCACCACCCACTGTGAACTATATAAATCATCCATTACAACCTTCCTTTCACCCAAATTCACAATACTTCAGTTCCAAAAAAATAGGATTCCATCTAAAGATGATTTCCATTCACTAATGGTATCCCCATCATAAAGTGAGTCCCTCATGCCATAGAATTCATCATCAAAATGTTGCTCCTAAAGAATCATTTCAATAAGAGAGGAGGTAAATTGCACAATTTTCAAAACTATCACGACCCGTCCCATGGGGCCCGGACATGACTACCCTAAGCCCACCATCCATAGGTCAGGGGTTGGTGAATGGCACCTGAAGGCTTTTCCTGGACAGGGAAGGCATTTCCTTAGATATTTTTACACGCTCAAAAAGGGAAACTAAAGTAAACAACCAAAAAAAGTAAGGTACAACCATGAGAGTAAAGTACAAGCACAAGTACAACTGTAAACTGAAAACAATGGGCCAGAATACATGCCCTATAAACTGACCCTAAAGATCTACCTAGAGTGTATTGAATGTAAGTCTGAAGTCGAAGAAGAGGATCTCGACTACTCCCATCACACCAAGCTCCACTAGGTCCCGAACCTCCAAAGACTGCTTCGGAGCATCATTAGTCTGCACCAAAAATAATAAGGTGCAGGCGAAGCCTGTGTAGGGGTGAGTATAAAAACACCCAGTAGGGACCCCGAGACCCCTGAACGTCTCTTAGTAATCCACAGTGGAAAACATCATAAGAAATACCAAAAAGGTAATATCACAAGCATGATCTAGATCATGAAGCACAAATAAAAAGAGGCAGCTCACTCTAACGGTATAACTTCAAGGTTTCTATGATAGGGATAACTAGTCATAAATTCAAATCATTCTATCCTTAGTAATTGTACTACTGAACCATATAGTTCACTGTATGCTAACCCATATTTATCGCTAGATGTTGACCTGTATTGGTCGCTGGTGCTGATCTATATTGGTCACTGGTGCTGACTCGTATTGGTCGCTGGAGCTGACCTGTATTGGTGATTGGTGTTGACCTGTATTGGTTGCTGATGCAGAGGTAGGTATGATTAGTCGTACAACTAGATCATCCCACTCTGGAGTTTTTGATGCTGAACTATATTGTTCGCTCTTCTTTTTCATGTCATAACCAGCCACTGGATTCCCACACGAAGCATGCCTGATCTCTGGAAGTCTCTGCTCCTCAATCCATCAGTCCTTTTTCAACTGGTATGAAGTCCCAAAAAAATCATATCCAAGGTACTTCCCTGTCATAGGGGTCCCAACATGACAGACAGCTCGTCGATCAAACGCACAGTCTGGGAGATATGGGAACATTTATAAAAACTCTCAGGTTGGATTCAAGACTGATCCAGCCTAGGGTGCACATCAAACTCCTTCAAAACTCACTTAAAGTTTCTATAATGGACAGTGTTGTCACAAGGGTCCTTATTCCATAGACGACATGTAGATCGGATGCACGGTCTGTTAGGTACACCCCTTTCCGTGAAACAGGTGTGATCGCACCTTGTTTTGGCCCGGTTGAGTCGGGCCCGCCGGAATATGACAAAGGGACCAATTTCTAAAAGGGGTCCCAAATCCACTGATGGCATGTCAAATGGACACTCGGTTCGTTAGTTATGAGAATTTCTTTATTCGAGGGCTAGTTGGGTCTGATCCCGGTCTGACTCGGTCAAGCCGGCTTTACGCAATGGGTCCTAGGGTCTACCTAACCCTGCCCAGGTCCAACTTATTAAGGGTCAGTTCGATTCACTGGGTTTGGTATGTTGGGGTTGGCCTGGCTGGTTCGCGGGCCCGGTTCACGGTTGGCCTGGCCCGCCTGGTGGGGCAAAACCCACCCATGTTGGCCCATAGGTCCGGCCAGCTTGGTCGGCTAGCTTGAAGGCAGACCGCTTCACCCATCTATCCCCGCAGATGTGGGGCTGTTTCGTTAGGCACGACGCAGCGTGGCGGGAGATCCACGCTGCCCCCCACCTGTCGCGGCCCGCTGGCCGCGGCTGCTACCGCCGGAGACACCTGCAAGAACCGCCCATCTCCCACGTGGTCGGATCAGGTCGGCCGCCTCTGGCCACCGTGGCATGTGACGACGCACTACCTTCCACCTCTCATGGCTGGTTGTTGTGGGACTCCTCCGCCCACCACCGGAAATCGCCGGCATGGTGCGGTGACAATTATTTCTGTGGGCCACCAGAATGTCATCGTCATTTCGAGGCCCCCAAATGCCATGTCTTCAGGTTCGTTACTCCACCACAAAGAATGCACCAAGGAAAAGTTTATCAGAGGGTCTGGGCCTTGTTGGTTTTGGCCCCTGCCCTATGTGTTGGCGTTTTAAACATGAGGAAATGTTAATAATAAAAAAGGAAGAATAATCCATGAGTTTAAGATCCCACAACAGCCATCCACATGATTAGATGATATGCAGATCAACACGTTAGTCTCTTGGTCCGTGTTTGTTATATTTTTCAAGAATAGGAAGAGAGAGAACATCAATGCACATAAACCCCCTACCTTTTATGACGTTCTTTGCCGTATGTTCATCCTTGAGGGTTTTATGGAATCGATGATGTTTCCCGGTTCCGACCATCGAATGGCGTTCTTCATCGTTCGTCATTCTTCGTTGGGGTAGAATTGCATCAGATCATCGCCCGAGAATCCCCCAAATCCTTCCTCGATATTTTTCCCGACATGTCGAACTATGTTTAGAACCACGCTGCAACATTTCCATAATAATGTGACATCATGTCATTAAGTTGTTTCATTTATGAAACAGTATCGCTATTTTACACCATTAAATTCACTATTACGTTGTGGAATATGATTCATCCATGTGTTTCATTAAAGTGCCTCGTCTCCGCATCATCGCTGCCCCACAACGTCACCGTCCGCCACGCAACGGAGAGAAAATAATAAAATAATTCTTTTAAATTATTTTATTAGTTTTCTTGAAGAGTCCAAGAATTAACTTTTCCGCTCAGCCCTCACCAGCCAAAGTTAATTCATTTCTATGAAAATCCCAGCATTTCAAATTCAATGGTGCCTTCATATTTTTAATCCGAGCACTGGTTCAAAATATAGAAAACATCACCCGTGCGTTTACTGAACGTATCTAAAAAAAGTTCAGAAATTCTTTCCGGACACAACGGGCCTCGGAATCATGCGCTGTCAATTTTTTCAAAGTCTTAAGAATCCCAAATAATTTAAGAATATTACATGGAATTTTCAGGTCTTTACATTCTCCCCACCTTAGGGCTTTACATCCCCTAAATCCAAACAAGGCTATAGAAACAAAGCGGGGTACTGGGCACACATATGAGCCTCTCGCTCCCATGTGCTCTCCTGGAGATTCTTGTGCTGCCAACAAACTCTCACAAGAGGAATTGACCACCCATGAAGGACCTAATCATTTCAATCCTCTATCTCCACCGGGAACTACGCAAAAGTCACCATGTCATCAATCTCCAGCTCAACATGGTCGATCACATGAGATGGGTCATGCATGTATCTCCTTAGTAGGGATACGTGGAAGACATCGTGAACCCTCTCTAACTGCAGAGGTAGTGTCAAGCGGTACGCCACCTTGCCAATCCTCTGAAGTATCAGGAATGGTTCGATAAACCTCGGTGAGAGTTTTCCACCTCGGCCAAATCTCTGTAGTCCCTGTCGAGGGGAGACTCACAAGAATACGTGGTCCCACTCCTGTAACTCTAGTGGTCTCTATCACCTATCATCATAGGACTTCTGCCAGCTCTGTGCAGTCTTCATCCACTCCCTAATGACCCACACCTTCTCAGTGGTAGCCTATACCATCTCTAGGCCAACGAGTGTTGTCTCTCCTAGATCCGTCTAGCACAAGGGAGATCTTCACATTTTTCCATACAATTTCTTAAAAGAGTCCATACTAAAGGTGGAGTGATAGGTGTTGTTGTATGAAAACTCCACCAATGGTGTATGGTCCTCCTAACTGCGACCAAAATCTAGGACACATAAACGAAGCATGTCCTCCCTAGTCTGGATGGTCTGCTCAGTCTGACCATCTGTCTGCGGGTGAAAACTTGTGCTTAAGCGAAGCCGAGTCCCGAAATCCTCATGCAATTTTTTACACAATTGGTATGTGAAGTGTGTGTCACAGTTTGAGACTATTTTCAAAGGCACCCCGTGAAGTGGCATGATCTCTTGAATGTAGAGACGTCCCAAGCTCTCTACCAAACCCTTCTCTCGAATAGAAAAGAAGTGGGTCGACTTGGTGATTTGGTCAATAATCACCTAGATGGTATCCTGCCCTCTAGACATACGTGGTAACCCCATCACGAAGTCCATCGATATCCCTTCCCACTTCCACTCTGGTATCTCGAGGGGTTGGGTCAAGCCTGCAGGTACCCGGTGCTCAGCCTTCACTTGCTGGAAAGTGAGGCATCTAGAGATAAACTTCGCCATAGCTTTCTTCATCCATGACCACCAGTACTGCACGCGTAGTCGTTGAGTACGCGCAAATTTAAAATTTATAAACCCTAAAAACTACTAGTTCTGTGGTAATAAGGGTGTCGTACCACAAAGAAGGACTTACATTGTGCTTGACCAAATTAAAACTAAAAAAAGATAAAATATAACAATAACAAAAAAATTGTACGTACACAGTGAAACAAACACTTATAGTGGGTGTGAAAATGAAGGTGATATGGTGAAATATGTGGCTTGAACAGAGAGAAAACAGTAATGATGTTTTTAGGGTCCTCGGGCTGTTTTGAATTAATTAAAAAGATATTCTCCGCTTCTGCTTGGTTTAGTTCAATTACTCAGTGCATAGAAAAATGGTTCTAATCCACTGAGTTATCACTTCAGTGGATCAACACAGCTCGATTAACTTCCTTGTGTCTCGATCTTTCGATCTTGACCCTTGGATAAACCTGCTTAAATTGGAGAAGAGATGCATTGACCTTCTCCAATTCTCAGAACTTCGGTCAATTATCCAGGGTGAAATGATTTACTACCACACCCGTCGGTCATTAGGTAATGTAAAAAGATACTCAAAATAAACAGAAGAAAAAATTGAGCAATAGAATCGCACTGAGAAATCAAACTAATAAAACATGACGTTTATATGGAGGATCAGTTCTCTATAGCCCGATTTCACTAATCTATTTAACTACACATTAAAATAGTAAAATAGAGATGCATTGACCTGCTCTATGCCTGTCTGCCTCCGTTTTGGTGATGAGATGGATCGAAGGTAAATTGCGATGCCCTGATGAATCGAGGGATATCTGGATAGAAGAGTGGATGCTCTCCTCTACGGTCTCCAGTTCTTTTCCATTCCCCCTGGATAGATCAATCAATCTGCCACCACCAGTCTGTGATGAATGCTAATGACCTAGTTGAAGTCTCTGGAATCTCATCTGAAGTGTTCCCCGACCTCCACATGGGACTTTCACTGTACTGATTCCTCCTGCGCTGGTCACTTGAGCAATTGATCCTAACTAAGTGAATGAGTGCGCGCGCGGCGAGCCACAACCCTCCCTCTGCAAAAAACGCACGTTCGTCAGAGAATGAAGAAAAATACTTATAAGAATATATGTTTTGTAATATCTAATACTATTATTAATATAATAACTATGGATAACATATATTATATAAGAAATTAATATTATAAATATAAGATTATATACATTTATTAATATATCTATTATTATTATATTGTATATGATATATGACACATAATGTATGAATTATAAAAATAATGTACACCATTATATATTATGAATGTTATACTAATTATATTTATTATATATGTTTATATCAATATTATTATATATTTTATATATATGTTATTATATGTTATAATATAATATAAATATAAGATAATAATAGTAATAATAATAAAAGAAAAAAAGAAAAAGAGAGAATAGTGGGGGGCGGTTCGTGCGGATGGGAGAATAGGGTGAAGAGGGCAGGGGGGTTCTCGGCGCGAGGCGACGGAAGCAGAGGGTTTAGGTGGTGCAAAGGGAGGGGGAAGAAAGGAGGTGTGGCGAGTCATCTTGGAGGGTTCGGCCGGGAGAAGGGATGGACGTCGTGCAGAGGGTGGAGGTGAGTTGTGGCGCACAGTGGCGTTGCGGGCTCGCAGTAGTGGTCTGCTTTAGGGCTGATGGAGCGTGAGGAGGAGGATGAGGGTTAGGGATTCAGACCGAAGTGATGCACATGAAGCTGAAAGGGAAGGTGAGGCCGGCTCACTGGGTTCGGATGCTTCAGCAGGGGGCGGCGACACAGAGGAGTGAAACGATGTGGGCTCGCGGGGATGGAGCAGCGGCTCAGCAGGGGTTTAGTGGGGACTGCGGACAGGGCGAGAGCAGGAAGATGAAAGCCAAGGCGGCTTCGGGTTATTTCAACTCAAGAATTCCAGCGAGGGCAAGCATGATGCTTAGAATTAGTGATTTTTTTGTCCAAATTTCTAGTTCAAGGGCTTCTTTTTGTGCTTATTGATTCTTGTTTTTGTTGAGTCCTGCTTTGGATTCATTTTCTGTGAGATTTAATTCTACTGCTCTTGTGTTGCTACGTGATTGTTGTGGAGATTTGTTTTGTGTGTTGTTGGAGTCGGGATGGAGGCAAGACGGTGTTGAGGGCGACGGTGGGATAGAAAGGGGTGAAGATTGTGGGACAGATGTGGTGGAACGCTGACGGTGGAACTGGTTTTTTTGAGACGGTGTGACAATAAATGAGGCGCCGTGAAGGAAATTGTGGCACAGTGAAGAAAATTGTGGGCCTGTGAATAAACGGTGGCAATATTGAAGGGGTGCTGTGGGGGCCACTCCTATTTTGGGAGTCTCCTTTGACGGCAACACCTACTCAGGCGGCTGCGGATTCTCTCCTTTGGTGGGCGTCAAGGTTGACAGCAGGCGACGGGAGGATGTTCAAGGGTAGATGAGCTACCCTCCAACAACCAGGAGAAAGTTGTCTTTGTTCCTCTATTTTAACGGGATTTTCATTCCCATGTTTGTGAGATCTGTGTGTTGTGATCCTCCGACGAGAACCGGAGAGAAATGAAATAGTGAACCAGCCTCCTTCTCCCGTGGATGTAGGTCATACGACCGAACCACGTTAAAATCTTGTGTTCCTCCGTTTTTCCTCCTGTTTTGTGTGTTTGAGGTACCACGCACCTCCGCTGCGCCCCAACAGGTGCTAACAGTGAGAGAGAGGCACCGTAAAGGAACCGGTGGAAAAGGGTTTATGTGGCACCGTGAAAGGTGTCTGAAGAAAAATGCAACAGAACGGTGGCACGGTTTGGTGGTGGACACGGTGAGACAGTAAGTTTGGGAATACAGTGGTACCGAGAAGAAAAATGTGAGATAGTAAGTGAGGTGGTTTGAGGGGGGACCGGTGGAACCGTGATGGAAATGGTGTGATGTGCCACCGTGAGTACCTGCAAATTAAAAAAAACAGATAAATTAATAATTTAATACACATATAATTAGATTAATCAGTTAATAAATTAAATTAAATAGAATATAATTGAAAAATAAATAAATAAAACAAAGTTAAATAATAAAATTAATAATGCTTTTTTAAAAAGAATGAATTTATTTGGGTTTAATAATTTAATACACATTAAAATAATAATGTTACTTGCTTAGATTGATTAACCAATTAACTAAAGAACTAATTAAATTAAAGAATAAAAATATTAATTGAATAAACTTAAATTGTTAAAATTAATTTAAATTATTAAAAGACTAAAAACCCAGAAGAGTTATTTATTTATAATTTATAGAATTAAAAATTAATTACTTTAATTAATGAATTAATAAACTAACTAGAATGAAAAAAATATAAAAATAAAAGTATAATTCGCAAGACTAAATTAATTTAAGAATTATTTAAAATGACACTAATTCACATTAAAACGTATGTTTTAAACTAAAAACTGATTATTTTACACGGCAAGTACAAAAACACAACACTTATCAATTATTTAACAAAAACAACATTTTGATATAAAAAAGTCAATAAAAAATACAAAAAGGATGTGGAAAAGAGTGTGAAAACACTGCCACATCAAACTCCCCCATATTTAAAACCTTGTTTGTCCTAAAACAAGTACATGCCTTCGAATTTTAAACAGGAAGATTATTTGAGAGTTTCAGTTCAAAAAGTGCATGATTGAACTTAAATATCCATAGGAGTAGGACCAAACAATGAGTCAGGTTTTTTCAAAGGTGTTCAAAAATGATGTCCTTCTTAGCTTCAAAAACTTATTGGAAGTAAAGAGCATCACAAATTCGTACACTGTCAAGTATGTCATGCCTCCTATGTGTATTCATTAACTATCCTACATCATCTTCCAATTCAAGTTCTGATTCAAGGATTGTTGACAGGTTAGATGAAGTGCAATTTAAAACTTAAACAAGGGCACCTTCCATTATCACTTCCCCCCCCAAGTTCTAAAAATTAAAGTCCATTAATTTGATCACTTTACTGATTCAACTCAAATGAAAATTAACCAATTCAATTACTCCCTTCTTTATTTGGGTTCAAAATTCCTCTCACCTCAATGAGTTCATTTTTCACAAGGGCGCTTTATTTTAATCTTTCCCAGCCATATTCCATGTGCAGAGTACTATGCATAGCACTTATTATGATTAAAATTGCCTTTATTTATTCACTAAAACGCACCCAGTGCACCTTGTCTCAGATACTCACCATGGGATCCTATTTTCCCATTTTACTTCAGTTACAAAGGACTTAATTAATAATCATTCGGGTTGACTTCCTAAAGTGATTGAATGTTATTTTATAAAAATGTGAGTCCCCTGGGTTCCAGTGATAACATCAAGTTACCCTAAGTCATGATCATCATCCCACAAAACATATCCTATCATACTCTCATTCTCAGTTCCTAATCAGACAGATCTATAGAGACAGTGAACAATTGCACTCATCAATCATTCATACTTAACAGTTTTTGACTAAGTGTCACTCTCAACAACCAGAAAATAGTTATCCACTAATAAGACATAACTGAAATACCATTTAACCTCTAATGACCATCATGTAATGAAAGAATTTGAAACATTTTCAAGGACTTTTGAACCTTTTTTTGAAAAAATTTGACCATTTTTTTTAAACAACCACAAACTCTGGTTCAAGAAGGGGGAATTCCACATGACACTAGAATGACCCCTCTCCCTCACACTTAAAACCCAACATTGTCCCCAATGTTGAATGTCATGGTGGGAAACAGTTTAAGTACAAAACAGATAGACATTTCAGTTGAAAAGGATATGGAGAGGTAGTAATGAGGTTTTACATTATTTTTATTTGCCCCACAAAAAAGTGAAAGAAAACAAAAACAAAAACAAACAAAAACAGAAGATCCCATCCCCAACAACCATCACCAGCAACCAAGTATAATTATATTACTAAAATTTTCATGCTTTGAATCTTGTAAGGAGCAGACAAACAATTTTATCAATAACATTTAATTAGTAGCATGGTGAATAGTGATGTGCAGCAGCAACATAATAAAATTGAAGGCAGTGGGTGAAAACATGTTTCAAAAATCCGCTCAAAATAATATTTTTTAACTAAGTAGATATTAGAAGCTAAACACCCTTGCTAGAGAACACATTCACTAAATTCAAAAATCAGTGGGAAGACCCCCACACTTAATTCACAGCAGCATGAAAAATGGATAACCCAATATGAAAAAATTACAGTAAGCACTCCCTTGAATGAGTAGCTTCTCATATTTAAAAATGTATCCCTTTAATTTCCATGTGCATGAACACATTCTAGAGTCATGTTGAATTCTCCCTTCTAGAACCTGAGTTTGTGGTTGTTTTTTTTAAACTTGGTCGCACATGCCTTCCCCGGAAACAGCGGTATAATTTGCACGCATAGTCGTTGAGTACGCGCAAATGAAAAATTTATAAACCCTAAAAACTACTAGTATTGTGGTAAGACGGGTGTCGAACCACAAATAAGGACTTAAGTTGTTCTTGACCAAATTAAAACTAAAACAAAAAAAAGATAAAATAGAACAAAAACAAAAAAAATTGTACGTACACAGTGAAACAAACACTAATAGTGGGTGTGAAAATGAAGTTGATATGGTGAAATATGTTGCTTGAACAAAGAGGAAACAGTAATGATGATTTTAGGGTCCTCAGCCTGCTTTGAACTGATTAAAAATATATTCTTCACTTCTGATTGGTTTAATTCAATTACTCAGTGCATAGAAAAATAGTTCTAATCCACTGAGTTGTCACTTCAGTGGATCAACACAGCTCGATTAACTTCCTTGAGTCATGATCTTTCGATCTTGACCCTTGGATAAACCTTCTTAAATTGGAGAAGAGATGCATTGACCTTTTCCAATTCTCAGTACTTCGGTCAATGATCCACAGTGAAATGATTCACTACCACACCCGTTGGTCATTAGGTAATTTCAAAAGACACTCAAATTAAACAGAAGAGAAAGCTGAGCAATGGAATCACACTGAGTAATGAAACTAATAAAACATGATGGATATATGGAGGATCAGTTCTCTACAGCCAGATTCCGCTAATCTATTTAACTACACATTAAAATAGTAAAACATAGAGAAACAGATAAAGAATTAAGAAACATCCCGCGAGATTGCTCCTCTCTCCAGCAACTGCTTCGATTCAGATCTCCTGCTCTATGCCTGTCTGCCTCCGTTTTGGTGATGAGATGGTTCGAAGGTAAATCAAGATGCCCTAATGGATTGAGGGATATCTGGATAGAAGAGTGTATGCTCGTCCATATGGTCTCAAGTTCTTTTCCATGCCCCCTGGATATATCAATCAATCTGCCGCCTCCTGCCCGTGATGAATTCTAATGACATAGTCGAAGTCTCTGGAATCTCATTTGAAGTGTTCCTTGACCTCTATGTGGGACTTTCACTGTGCTGCTTCCTCCCGTGCTGGTCACTTGAGCAATTGGTCCTAACTAATTGATTGGGTGCGCGTGCGGAGAGCCACAACCCTCCCTCTACAGAAAACACATGTTTGTCAAAGAATGAAAAAAAAGAACTTATAAGAATATATATTTTGTAATATCTAATACTATTATTAATATAATAACTATTGATAACATATATTATATAAGAAATTAATATTATAAATATAATATTATATATATTTATTAATATATCTATTATTATTATTATATTGTATATGATATATGATACATAATGCATGAATTATAAAAATAATGTACACCATTATATATTATTAATTTTATACTAATTACATTCATTATATATGTTAATATCAATATTATTATATATATATATATATATATATATATATGTTATTATATGTTATAATATAATATAAAGATAAGATAATAATAATAATAATAATAAGAAAAGAAAAAAAAAGAGAGGAGTGGGGGGCGGTTCGTGCGGATGAGAGAAGAGGGTGAAGAGGGCGGGGGGGGGGGGGGGGGGTTCTCGGCGGGAGGTGGTGGAAGAAGAGGGTTTAGGTGGTGCAAAGGGAGGGGGAAGAAAGGTGGTGTGGCGACTCGGCTTGGATAGTTCAGCCGGGAGAAGGGATGAACGTCGCGTGGAGGGTGGAGGTGAGTTGCGGCGCGCAGTGGCGGTGCGGGCTCGCGGCGGTGGTCTGCTTCAGGGCTGATGGAGCGCGAAGAGTAGGATGAGGGTTAGGGATTCAGACCGGAGTGATGCGGGTGAAGCCGGAAGGGAAGGTGAGGCCGACTCACTGGGTTCAGATGATCCAGTAGGGGGAGGGGGCATAGAGGAGTGAAATGATGTGGGCTCGCGGGGATGGAGCAACGGCTCAGTAGGGGTTCAGGGGGACTGCCGACAGGGTGAGAGCGGGAAGATGAAAGCCAAGGCAGCTTAGGGTTGTTTCAACTTAGGAATTCCAGTGGGGGAAAGCATGATGATTAGAATTGGTGATTTTTTTGTCCGAATTTATGGTTTTAGGGTTTCTTTTTGTTTCGATTGATTCCTATTTTTGTTGAGTCTTACTGCTTTGGATTCATTTTCTGTGAGATTTCATTCTACAGCTCTTGTGTTGCTGCGTGATTATTGTGGAGATTTTTTGTGTGTGTTGTTGGATTTGGGATGGAGGCAAGACGGTGCTGAGGGAAACGGTGGGATAGAAAGGGGTGAAGACTGTGGGACAAATGTGGTGGAACGCTGATGGTGGCACCAGTTTTTTTGAGACGGTGAGACAATAAATGAGGCACCGTGAAGGAAATTGTGGCACAGTGCAGAAAATTGTGGGACTGTGAAGAAACAGTGTAAATATTAAAGGGGTGCTAACAGTGAGAGAGAGGCACCGTAAAGGAACCAATGGAAAAGGGTTGATGTGGCACCATTTTTGAAACGGTGCCACCGTGAAAGGTGGCAGAAGAAAAATGAAACGGAACGGTGGCACGGTTTTGTGGTGGACATGGTGAGATAGTAAGTCTGGGAATACAGTGGCACCGAGAAGAAAAATGTGAGACAGTAAGTGAGGCGGTGTGAGGGGGGACTGGTGGCACCATGATTGAAATAGTGTGATGTGCCACCGTGAGTACCTGAAAATTAAAAAGAACAAATAAATTAATAATTTAATAAACCTAAAATTAGATTAATCAATTAATAAATTAAATTAAATAGAATAGAATTGAAAAATAAATAAATAAAACAAATTTAAATAATAAAATTAATAATGATTTATTTAAAAGAATGAATTTATTTGGGTTTAATAATTTAAGACACATTAAAATAATACTTTTACATGCTTAGATAGATTAACCAATTAATTAATGAACTAATTAAATTAAAGAATAAAAATATTAATTGAATAAACTTAAATTGTTAAAATTAATTTAAATTATTTAAATTAATTTAAATTATTAAAAGACTAAAAACCAAAAAGAGTTATTTATTTACAATTTATAGAATAAAAAATTGATTAATTTAACTAATGAATTAATAAACTAACTAAGATGAAAAAAATATAAAAATAAAAGAATAAATAAAAAAAAGTCTAATTTGAAAGACTAAATTAATTTAAGAATTATTTAAAATGACACTAATGTACATTAAAATGCATGTTTTAAACTAAAAACTGATTATTTTACAAAAAAAGTACAAAAACACAACACTTATCAATTATTTAATAAAAAACAACATTTTGATAGAAAAAAGTCAATAAAAATATAGAAAAGGATGTGGCAAAGAGTGTAAAAACACTGCCACATCAAGTACTAACACTGGAGGTCCTGATACATCTTTATCATGCCTGGATGTACTTCTAAGGGGGATGTATGGAACTCCCTCATCACCTCCTCTCGCAGCTCCACTGGTACAAATTTACGTCCTCTAAAAAGGTTAGCATGCTCGCCACCTTCAGAATATCCATTAGGTGCATGACCTGAGGATGTCTGAGCACGTGTAGTCTCATTACTCTGACTCCGAGTTGCGCCTCCCTGACTCGCTGAAGGAGTGGAGGGGAAACTACCATCGAATAGAGGTAGACTGTCTCATCTCTATCCATGTAGGATATCTGAAGTGAGGCTAACTACTCTAAATCCTTGTTTAGTAGCTGCGAACTCGATCTCTGGCTAAGTGCATTTGCCACTACGTTCCCCTTCCTAGGAGTATAGACTATCTTGAAGTCATAGTCCTTGAGGAACTCTTTCCAATGTCACTGTCTCATATTCAAATATTTATATGTGAAGATATATATGAGAATCTTGTGGTTTGAGTAATAAATTAACCACTCTCCCATCATGTAGTGTCACCACATCTTCAGTGATAAGACTAATGCTCCCAACTCTATGTCGTGAGTTGCATAATTCTACTCATGAGGCCTCACCTATCGTGATCCATAAGCAATCACTACATCATCCTTCATGAGGATTCAACCGAGTCTAGTCTTTACCACATCACAGTAAACTATGTAGTTACTTCCATCTCCCAACAACCTCAGGATGGGAGCACTTGTCAAGATATGCCTCAGCTGTTGAAAGCTCTATGGGCATGTCTCTAACCATAGAAAGGGTCTCCCTTTCTTCTTCAAGGTAGTCATAGTTGCTGCTACTCTAAAGAAATTGGGTACGAACCTCCGATAGTATCCTTCCAATCCAAGGAATCTTCGTACCTTAGTAACACTCTAGGGTGGCTACCAAGCAAGTATTGCCTCGATCTTCCTTGGATCCACTACAACTCCAGCCTCTGTGATGATGTGTCCCAAGAAGTGGACCTTCCGTATCCAGAACTCACACTTCGAGAGCTTCCCATATAACTGGAGCTCCCGGAGTGTGTCCATAACTATGCTCAAGTGTACAACGTGCTCTTCCTTGGACACTGAGTACCCCAAGATGTCGTCCATGAAGACCACCATGAAGCGATCGAGGTATGGCTAAAAGAACATGTTCATGATCCCCATGAACACTGTTAGAGCATTGATCATGATGAAAGGCACCAACATTAACTTGTAATGGCCATAATGACATCTGAAGGGTATCTTCAGATGTACTCATCTCATACCCTATGCCGATGATATCCTGATCTGAGGTCTATCTTCGAGAACTACTTCTCTCCTTTCAACTGATCAAACAGATCATCAATCATCGGCAGTGGATACTTTTTCTTCATGGTCACCTATTTTAGGCACCGAAAGTCCACGCATAGACTCCAAATTCCATTTTACTTCTTGGTAAACAACACCGAGGATGCCCATGGAGTGACACTAGGCCTTACAGATCCTTTCCTCTATAATTACTCTAACTGTACCCTTAGCTCCCGGAGCTCCGCAGGGGCCATCCGATATGCTGGTGTAGATGTCGTTGTTGTTCCTAGGTAGAAGTCAATGCATAAGTATACCTTTCTATGAGGAGGTAGTCCTAGTAAATCTTCTATAAAGATGTCCTTATACTCCTCCACCACTATTGGGAACTGTGGACTCTCCTCATCCACCATGTCGAAGGTCATGCAAGCCAGCTGATATGTAATCAGCTACACCCTCCTGAGCGAAAGTCCATCACATGCTGCTCTATTTTCCTTCCCACCAAAAAAGGAAAATTGGACTTTATCTTTGTGAGTGCATTGCATTGTATGTCTCAAGCAGTCAATCAATGCATGAACTGCTGATATCCAATCCATTCCTATAATGACATCGTAGGGATTCAATTCCGTTACTAGAAGATACCATCTGAAACTCTCTCCTCCGAGAGTAATATCACACTGTCGACACCAGTGTGTGACCACTGAATCTCATCCCATATGAGTATGAAAATGAAAAGGTCAAGATAAAAGTTCAGTCAGAATCTCAGAGTCCCGAACTAAGTTCACACCAAGTAAAGAATATCTAGCACCGGTGTCGATAAGCACTACTTCTAAAGAAGAGAAGATACAGATCATACCTCATATCATCTCAGGGACATCAGTATCATGAGCCTCAACTGCCTGTAGCTAGGCCTATCCTTGTCCACCTTCTCCCTAAGCTTGTGGGGTCACCTATGGGTGGTGGTGGTAGTGCCTCGTGACCCCGACCACCTCCTATTACACGTCCTGTTCCCCAGCCTTGTCCACCACCTGGATGATGCTCATGCTCCTACCACTGCCATTTCCTCAGTGGCCCCTCCACTATCTTTTGATCATCCGCATGAGGATTCAGACAATCACAAGCTCTGTGACCCTGTTCCCTTTCGAAAAAACATATCATGCCTCACTAGTGGCTCCATTAGCCTCTCGATCCTCTCACCTCTGACCCTGCATCCCAAGGTCTCCCTCCAGAAGTTTCAGCCCACTTGGGCTTCTACATCATCTATCTACTACGAGATGTGGATGAATCTGCTATCTATCGTCCGGTAGGGTCTCTCACTGTCAATGCCTGCTCGGTAAGGAATCTCTCCATCAACAAAGCTCACTCTTGCACCCTAGCCTGTGTCGGGATGCTGAGAGAAACTGTCATAGCTCTAATATCTCGTTGGAGACCCTGATCCAAGGTCTAATACCTGAAGTAAGGGTCTCATACCATCTCAGTGGAGTATCAGGAGTGTTTAGTAAATCTCACTGAGTACCGAGCCACATTCTAGAAGCCCTGCTGTAGATGCAGCAGCTCTTGAATACGTATAGAGAATAGTGTATCTAGCACGAACTCCGCCCTAAAAAGGCTTAAAATGTCTGGCCAGGTCAGGGTCGTCTCCTCATGCCCTTGGAGCATCGTGCTCCACCATCATCCCACCAAGCCTTGAAGAAGGCTAGCGGCCAAGATCGCCATCTGCTCGGCGGGTGCCTCTACTAAGATAAAGACCTGTGAAACCGTCTCAAGACAGTCCTCTACTACTTAGGGGTATGTCTCACCTCAAAACCTCGGAGACCTCTATCTCTGGAAATCATGCAACCTGCTCAGCTGGCATGCATGATCCACTGGTATCATCAGCTAATCAATGGGTGGTGGTGCTGTTGGTACACTGCCCAAAGGTTCCATCACTGTGAGTGGTCCTTGTATCGACACCTCATCACTTGATGGGCCACTTTCATGATCTCTAACTAGAATCCTGGCTGGCTATCTTCATGGAAGGATCCTGTAAGAAACAGATGTGACACCATCAATAAGTTATACCTAGTGAGCTAACTCAAGAAAGATCATGAAAACCATTCAACACACTAGAAACCTGTGTTTTCTTGTACCGAGTCGGAAAACAGAATTCAAGGTCCTAGGGTATGGACACGTCGGATGCCGAACCCACACTGGACTCCCTAAACTGAAAACTGAACTCAATACACTTTACCCCATTGCCTAATTAGAAGTATAATCTTAGTTCTTCTGGTAGAAATGAACGCCCTTTGAAATAATTTTTTCATGACCCGTCCCACGGGGCCCAGATGTGACTACCCCAAGCCCGCCTTCCATAGGCCCGGGGTTGGTGACTATCACCTGAAGGATTTTCCCGAATAGGGAAGGAATTTTCTTAGAGATTAGTACACACTCAAAAAAGGGAAACTGTAGTAAACAACTAACAAAAGTAATGTACAACCATGAAAATAAAGTACAACCACAAGTACAACTGTAAATTGAAAATAGTGGGCTGGAATACAAGCCCTAGAAACTAAAGGAAATTAAATAGTTGTCACGTATTCCTTGTAACTCTACCTGGAGGGTAGTAGATATATGTCTGAAGTCAAAGAATAGGACCTCGACTTCTCCCATTGCACCAAGCTCCACCAGGTCCTGAACCTCCAAAGTCTACCTTGGAGCATCAGTAGTTAACACCAGATACAACAAGGTGCATGAGAAGCCCATGCAGGGGTGAGTATAACAATACCCAGTAGGGACCCTGAGACCCCCTAAGGTCTCTCAGTAATCCACAAAGTAAAAAAATCACAAGAAATACCAACACGTTAATATCACAAGCATGATCTAGATCATGAAGCACAAAAAAAAGAGACAGATCACTCTAACAGTATAACTTCAAGGTTACTAGGATAGGGACGACTAGTCATAAAGACAGATCATCGTATCCATAGAAACTTTAATGCTCACCTGTATAGCTTACTGTATTCTGACCCGTATTAGTTACTAGATGCTGACCCGTATTGGTCACTGGTGCTGACCCGTATTGGTCGTTGGTGATGACCCCGTATTGGTCGCTCGTGCTGACCTGTATTGGTCACTAGTGCTGACCCATATTGGTCACTGGTGCTAACCCATATTGGTCACTGGTGCTGACCCGTATTGGTCACTAGTACTGACCTGTATTGTTTTCTGTTGTTAAATCGTCTTGTTCGCCGATTCAGAGGTAGGGATGATTAGTCATACAACTAGATCATCCCACTCTAGAGTTTCCGATGCTAACCCATATTGGTCGCTCTTCTTTTTCATGTCACAGCCAGCCACTGGATTCCCGCATAAAGCTACCTGATCTCTGGAAGACTCTTCTCCTCAAGCCATTGGTCCTTTTTCAACCAGTACAAAGTCCCAAAGAAAAGAAAACCCAAGGGACCTCCCCATCATAGGGGTCCCGATGTGACAGACATCGTGTCGATCAGACGCCTGGTCTGTGAGATTTGTTCACTTTTGTAAAAAGGGCTTGGTTTGATTCATGTCTGATCCCACCTAGTTCGCATGTCAAACTACATCAAAACTCACTTATATTGTCTCCACTGAACCTCCTTGTTACAAGGATTCTCATTCCACAGACCGCGTGTCGATCGAACACTCGGTCTGTTAGTTACACCCCTTTCCGTGAAACGGGGGTGAACACACCTTGGTCTAGCCCGGCTCGGTCAGGCCCATCAGAATATCCCAAAGGCACCACTTCCTAAAAGGGGTCCCAATGCCACTGAAAAAGTGTCAAACAGACACCTGGTTAGTCAGTTATGGGTGTTTCTTTATTCGGGGGCAGGTTAGGTCGGGGCCCGGTCCGACTCGGTCAGGCCGGCCCGAAGCAATGGGTCCCGGGGTCTACCTAACACCGACCGGGGCCGACCCATTAAGGGTCAGCCCCACTCACTAGGTATGGACCTTCGGGGTCATCCCTGGTGGTTTTCGGGCCCAGGAAACGGTTGGCCCGGCCCGCAGGGCGGGGCTCGGCCCACCTGCACTGGCCCACTAAGCCATGGGTCTGGCCCGTTTGGCCAGCCCAGGTTCAGTCGGTTCGGGCGGCCCGCGTTTGGACCAGTATTTGTAAAGGTAGACCACTTCACCCAACTAGCCCTGTGTATGTGAGGTCGTTTCATCCGGCATGACGTGGGGTCTGTGGTGCCCCCTCCTGTCGTGGCTACTGCATCCCATCTCCCGCACAGCCAGCTCGGGCCGACCGCCTCTAGCCATCACAGCGCGCAGCGGTACTCTACCTTCCACCACCTATGACCATTTTTTGTGGGTCTCCTCTGGACACTGATGGCCGCTGCCTACATGGCATGCCGACGGCTGTTTCCAGGGGCCACCGAAAAGCCCTAGTCATTTCACGGCCCTTAAACGACTTACTGCCATGTTCATTGCTCCACCACGAAGAACACACCAAGGAAAATTTTAGCAGAGGGTTTGGGCCTTGTTGGTTTCTAATCATTCCCTACATGTTAGTATTTTAAACATGAGGAAAAGTTAATAATAAAAAAAGGAATAATAATCCCCAAGTTTAAGATCCCACAACAACCATCGGCATGATTAGACGAGACGCAGATGAACCCGTTAGTCGTTTGGTCTATGTTTGTCATATTTTTAAAGAATAGGAAGAGAGGGAACATCAAAGCACATAAACCCCTACCTTTTGTTATATTAATTACCGTGTGTTTGTCCTCGAGGGTTTTACAGCGTCGATGACGCTTCCTGGTTGGGACCTTCGAAAGACGTTCTTCGTTGTTCGTCGTTCTTCGCTGGGGTGGAAGTGCATCAGAGCTTCGTCCAAGTATACCCCAAATCCTTCCTCATTATTTTTACTAACACGTCAAACTATTTATAGGACCACACTGCAATATTTCTATAATGATGTGACATCACATCATTTCACTGTTTCATTTATAAAACAACATAACTGTTTTTCACCATTAAATTCACTGTTACATTGCGGAATACAGGTCATCCGTGTGTTTCATTAAAGTTCCCCGTTGCTGCATTGTCGCTGCCCCGCAACGCCACTGTCTGCCACGCAATGGAGAGAAAAGAATAAAGTAATTATTTTAAATTATTTAATTATTTTTCTTGAAGAGTCCAAAAATTAAATTTTCTACTCGTCCCTCACCGGCCAAAGTTAAGTCATTTCTAGGAGAATCCTGGAGTTCCGGATTCAATGGTTCTCTCAGATTTTTAATACAAACACCGGTTCAAAAGATAGAAAATTCCTCCCATGCATTTACTAAAAGTACCTAAAAAAAGTTCAGAAATTCATTTCGGGCACCCTGGACCTTAGAATCATGCACCGTCAATTTTCGTAGACTTAAAAAAAATCTCAAATAATTTTAAAAATATTACATAGAATTTTCAGGTCTTTTAAAAAACAACCTCAGTCTCATCCTCCTAGGATCCCAAATGATACTATTCAAAGAGACTAATTAAATTCCACTCTTTTGATGATTATTTAGTGGTCTGGGTTAGAGGCTTCATACTTAAAGCATCAACGATGATATTCCCCTTACTAGGGGTATAGGAAATTCCAAAATCAAAATACCGCAGGTACTCCACCCAACACCTCTGTAGATGGTTTAAAAATTTTGTAGAGAATATATAAATAAAGATTTTGTTGTGGGAATACACGGTAAAAAATTATTTGAAAAGGTAATATCACAAAATCTTAAGATCATGCATCAAAACTATGATTTCAAGATCATGGTTTAGATAATTATTTTCATCTATCCAAAGTTTTCTAGAACCATAGGTGACCACTTGATTACACTGTGTAAGAACACATCCCAAATTCAAACCTGATGCAACACAGAAGACCACATAGCCATGATCAGCCTTCATAAGAGTCAACACTAGTTCAGAAGTCAAAATATATTTTATATATATACAAGATCTCTGAAATTTTTCCTTCCACAAAACTTCATTCTCTTAAAAGTGAGAGCAGTCATTGGAGATTCCAAATTTGAGAAATCATTCACAAACCTGTGGCAATATCCTAATAGACCCATGAATATATGAATATTGAAAATATTATATTTTTTCAACAATGTCATAATATCTTTCACCCTATTAGAATCAAATGAAATACCATGTTCTGAGACAACATGTCCCAAGAACTTCACTTATCAAATCCATAAACTGTATTTTAAAAGCACCGAATAATGTGAGTGATTTAAAAAAAATTGTATAACTTACCTAAAATGAATCACATATCCCTCCACAGTCTAAGAATAATCTAGGATGTCATATAAAATTATCTTCATGAATGAGTCTTGGTAATCATGAAATATCCTATTCATCAAATCCATAAAAACTGTAGGAGCATTGGTTAGACCAAATGGAATAACAAGATAATCACAATGGCCATACAAATTTATAAATGTTGTTATCTAAATTTAAATTATTTTATTCTCAACTAGTGATAACCATATTGAATATCAATCATTTAAAATCACTTCTCCCCTTTCAACTGGTCAAATTAATCATCAATCCATGGTAATAGATTTTTATTCTTTACCGTAACTAGATTTAGTTTCTGTTAATCCACACAAAGGAAAAGTGTTTCACTATATTAATTTTCAAATAGAATAGGTTTTTTTTCCAAGGTGACAAACTTGGTCATATGAAATTTTTTTCTAGAAGATAATCCAAGTAAGACATAAACTCTTTTAACACTTCTAGTTCTATATGGTATGAAGTAATAATAAATAGCTGAGTAACATGTAACAAATCAATAGAAAAAAATACCTAACATAGTTTTCCACTATACAGAGAAGAAAAGTAATGAAATATAATCTATATATTACCTAAGAGTCTATATGAAACACATATATTGGGTACCTCCGTACAAACTCACCTCGAATTCCCAACATTTTCACACTAAAATAAAGTAAAATGGCCTCTTCTAGGTGTTGTTAGAGGCCTATAATAAAACTATTTTTGAGAAACATCATGAGACTCATTAGGATTTATCTTCCCTTTTAAGGGACTAATATAAATACCGTTGTGTGAAAATGTAACTTCCATCAACCCTAGCGTACTATCCAGGTCAAGCTCATCCATAAATTCTCTATCCAATATGTCATAATATGATGTGATTTTCAGTATAAATACTTGAGATCAAATGTCATAGTGAATACCCATATCAAATATTAGATATTTTAGTTTCTCATTATTCAACACTTTATGAAAAAAATTCATAAACTTTGGATAATGGTTTGCATACTACACCATGGTCCTATCACCCTACTCGAGGTTGAGAAACTACATAGATTCTTCCAAGACCATCAAATCTGGATAGAACTATTTAATGAAAAGTACTCTAAATTACTTCCAATCCAATACCTAATTCTTCTTCACCATCACCATTGAATCCCAACATCTCCATGAAGGTCCCTCTAGCTTGAAGGAAACATATTTCACTTTAATCGAATCGGGTGTTTCCAAGAACACAATGAGAATCTCAATCTTTTTCAACCCATCCTAAGACTCTTTAAGATATTTTGAGCCATGGAATGTTAGTTTATTTTGGTGAAGGAACTACTGATCGTGATCTATGGATTCATTCCATCATGGTTCCACAACTGTATCTTAATAGGGAACAGGTTCACCTATCTATCCTAGAGCTTGGACGGTGTGAACTACCATCACAATAAGATTTTGGACCACTAGAGGATTCACCTATTATGGTTCAATAGAATTTTCCTCCTATGGCCTATTCAAAATTATTCTTGGAGGTATGATGATACAAAAAATCAATATAAAACACTAAAACATCAACAAGGATACATATATCATCAACTCCAATAAGATATAAAAGTATATTAAATCCATCATGTTGGGAAAAGACTAGAAAATAAAACAAAACATTCCTCAGGACACTTTTCTCAAACACCCAAAGTGACTTAAGGATTGTTACAATGAGAGATGACTAGGAGATTTATCAAAACCAACTCATAAGTCCAATCAATTCTACATCCTGCCTACCAAGACAACCCAAATACATATTGATATCAATGAAATATGAAAAACCAACACTCTTATAAACTATATTATCATAAACCAACCTAGATACCCTGGTACCCTAATACCTAATCTGAAACTGACATATCCCAAAGGGAATTCCCATTCCCCACAAGTTGGTGACTAGAACCTATCATTATACATGAAACAAAAGTTAATGATTTTTTTCACAAAATAGTAGAAGAGAAATATACAATTTAGTATATTTAACACTCTAAATGGATAAAATACACAAATCAAATAGGTAAAACAACACCCAACAGAATGATAGACATCCCAAATGGAAAATCAACCAAATACAACAATATAAAATCAAAAAAGTCTCAAAACATCTATGAAATAGTTATATCACATCTACATTGGCCATCATCAACACTCCATGGTCCAAGGGTCAAGAACATTAACCTACTCCAAAAAGTGATTTCCCCTTACTTGAACTTACCATATGAAAATCTATAAACACTCAAAGTAAAAGGTAGGGTGTTAGATATAAAGCCTAGTACGGTCTCAAAACGTGTTTCATAATAAATTCTATAATAATAAACCACATATTCTTTTAAATTATATAAAAAAGGCATGTCATGGAATCAATATATTTTTCACTAAACGTGATTTCGTAATCAAAAGATATAAAATATATCAAAATAGTTTCCAAATAGTATTAAATGAAAAAATTTCAAATAGAAATTTATATAAATAATTTCACATGAATAAAATAGATATTTAATTGATGGAATGTATAAAAAATTTAACTAAAACATAGAACCTTGTTCAAAAAGACTCTTGGTAAATTAGTTTCTCGTAATAGAATCCTCATACATCTCAATAATGAACATTAATCAAGATAGTTGGGAACATAAAATCAATTTATACCCTAATAGGAGAACCCATTATGGGAATTCTATACCCTAATAGGGGAACCCATTATAGGAATTCATGCCACAATTTTATAGTTAGTGTTTTCATTGTCAGTCTATTGTTTGGGAGTCAAATTCCAACCATTCTTGTCCTAGTTACCACTAACTACATAAAATAACATGTTATTCAACAAATAAATAAAAAAATCATGGGAAAATCGATCACTATAATTCATTTCATCAATCACATTTCAATTTTACAATTTTAGTTTTTAATTTTTTTTTATTTTAAAACCAAATCAAGGTTTTCATCAAATTCTTGCCGCTTTCAATTTTTTTTTTTAAATTTGTGGATTTTTTTCTCAAGAATCAATTGTCAATCATTTCATCAAATCAAGTTTAAAATAATGCCATCATTTTCCCTAAAAATCCTCTCCATATTCCAATTCCAATGAAATTGGGGTTTTTCAAAAAAACCATATACTTTCAAAATAACACATAAAATCATTTACATTATGAGGTTTTCAAGTCATTTAAAAACTCATTTTGATCAATCAAGAAATATAGGGTTTCAGTTTTATTGAATAATTCATATGGAACCACCTACCTTTAAATCAAGGTATCACATGATCAATACCCACAATAGGAATTCCAATAAAATTAGAGGAGAAAAAGATCAACAAGGTAACTTAGGTTACAAAAGATAAAGATAAAAATTTATTCAATTAGAAAATTAGAGATAACATCACAGACAAAGTGGGTAGAAACAATAAGAAGAAAACCAAATTGAGGAAACTCATTAGGGATCAAGCGCTAAACTGAGATTTCCATAAGGGAAGAAATCACCCCCAAAACACATGGATTAACCCTAAGGCTAGAGGAAAGATGATACATAAGAAAATAAAACATTTCGGCCTAAAATACATAAAATCCTTCTATGGAAAATAAATTTACATCATAAATGATAATTTTATTATGTAAATACATTAACGTTTCACATATACCAAAAAATGAGTCACATTCGGTTAAAATCCATGATCAAACAATTTATTGTGTATGTTCATCTTTTAAGGAATAATTTAATATATGTCTCAAGCCATTCTCATGGCTTGTGACATGAGAACAACTTACATCATAAAACAAGGGTATACAAAAAAAATTCCCTTTGTTAACCAGTGACTTTCACCCCCCCCCCCCGTGTTGAACTACCCAAAAGGACTTTGAGATATTTATACATAGACTCCATTAAGTAAAACAAGAATACAACCTTGGACTTTAGTTCATTTGCCCAGAAAATTATCACCACCCCCAAAAATCTATAAATTTACCCAACTAAAAAAAGGAAAAAAATAAGGAGTCAAGAAGTATCTATAAGAAGGTAACTAGATATTATAATTAATATTTATACATTCTAATTTAAAAACTAGGTTATAATAGTCAAGTTTAAATAATAGTATTTTTATAGTATATAACACTTCATTTAAATCTCTGTGTTCTATTTAAAGGAATCTATAAAGCATAATATTCTCTTAAATTAAATTTTTGGGGTTTTATAGAGATTCCCTTTGTTTAAAAACCACATGACTCTTTTTCTGGGTGATATTTGAAGGAATTATACTTCTCTAACATTAAAATCAAAGTCTATTTAATGATTTTTAGCATAGCTATTTTATTGAATTTGGCCAGATTAAATTTTTTTATTGAAAGGATTGAACATTATTTATCATATCTTACAAAAATTAATGTATAAGAAGCTTATATTCTCCAAATTTATCCCAACATGTACAAGTTATACATTTCTTACTATATAGATATTCATATGGGGAAATCTGAATACTTGAGTGGAAACTATTATTGTATGATAAATCAACTAATTAAATATGTTGATCCCAACATCCTTTGAAGTCCATCAAGGAAGATACATGTATTTCTATGAGAGTTTTAATGGTCTGTTCAAATTTTCCATAATTTTGAGGGTGATGGGTCATACTAAGGTTTAACTCATTATTTAGTGAATATTGAATAATCCTATCAATTTTAGAGGAAAAACATGGATATTGATCAAACATGATCAAAATTAGTGTCCCATTCAGCCTCAATACTTCCATGGAATAAATATTGTAAAGTTGATCATGTGATAAATATTCTAAAATGGGGATTAAGTGATCAATATTAATGATTTTATTGACCCAACCCCATATGGATTCATTCAAATTATATTCCTTCAGAAACCCCATGAAAAATCCATGCTGATGTTCTCCAATTTTAATATTGGTATTAGTGATTGATGTAAATGCCTTTAGAATTCATATGATTTTATTTGAATCAATGAAATCCCAATCAATTTTTAGTGTAATCAATAATATCATTATTCGCGTTTTCCCATAGTATGTTCTCTCTAAGATATTAATACATATTGGAAATTCTTAGATAAATAGAGAATGATGATTTATGTGAATGATAAAATATATATTTCTTTATCTCAGGTGATGATGGAATATAAAGTGTTTTTTTAAATATAATGACTCTATATTTTTCATTATTAAATTTATGAAGTTTCCCTTCCGTTATTTCTTTCAACGTATTTTAAAGAACCAAGTCATCTATTTTTAACTCCTTCATTTTCTCTTGATTAAATGTTTGGGTAATCTTTTGGGTAAGGCATGATGTATTCCCATCCTTTATGATTTATAGATCCATTTATTGCATATACATAATGATAGAGTTTTTCTCAATACTCATTGTATATATAGTAGCATGTTTCATTCATCTAAGAGCATCAACTACCTTATTCACCTATCTGGGATAGTAGTTGATTTGGTAATCATAGTCCTTGATTATATACAACCATATTAATTGATCCATGATCAACTCCTTTTATATGAATACATAATTTAAACTCTTGTGATCAGTATATATGTCACATTTCTCTCTATACAGGTAGTGTCTTCAAATATTTAATGCAAAGATCATATTTTATTTCTCCAAATCATGTATTAGGTAATTATTCTCATATATCTTCAATTTTCGAGAGGTATAATATATCAATTTATAATTTTTAAGGAGTACAAAACCCAATAATTTATTTGATTCATCATTATAAACATACAACCATATCTACTTGAGGGGAGTATGAGTATAAGGGCAATGATTATCCTCTTCTTGAGACCCTTAAATATTTCCACGCATTATTTTTTCCAAACATATTCAGGTAACTCTGTTTGGTTTATACCAAAAGATTTAATTGGATTTATTTCCACCAAAAGTGAGTCTTATAGGATTATGGAAGTGATTTTTGAAGCATATTTGGTAAATTTGGTATGATAAAAAGGTCTTTAGAGGTGTGAATATGTGGGAGGGGTGAGTGCCTTTTTATAATGGAGGAGGAGTCACATTCTTGTAATTATAAAAAAGTAAACACTATTGGGAGGTATCTATTACATAGGTTTCCTCCAATAATGAACCAAATGATATAAAAGTTTTGATAATTTCTATATATGTCTATAAAAGTGGTTTTGGACAAGTTTCTAGGTAATTTTGTCCCTTATGTTTAAGGTTTTGTCCATTGTTCGGCTAGTTTTTCTCATAATCACTGAAATTAATTTTAATTGAATTTACTAGTATTTTGGGTAAAAAATAATTTTACCTTATGAGACATTATAAATTATTATTATTACAAATATAGAGTCCATTTTTTCAAATTCAAATCATTTAATTTGTAGAAATTAATTTAATATCAATCATGCATATGGGATGGCGAATCAGGTTTTTAAAGTAAAAATGTTCAAAAGTTTGAAATGTTCTTATATCCAATATTAATGTGAAATTAATTATAATGAAATAAATTTTATTAATATGTGTAAAATTTATCTTATTAAACTTCAAAAAATTAAAAATATAATTTAACCCTATAAATTATTTGGATGAAAAAGCTGTTTTTAATTCAAATTCAGTATTTTTTACTATTCATCAAAAAATGAAACTTCACAGAAAAATAAAAAAAATTCACCTTAAGATAATTTTGAGATTAATATATAAAATATTAAGTTTATTTTTTCAAATTTAATTTATAAAAGTTTCAAAATTTAGATTTAAAATTAGTGTTCTATTAAAAGGCAGAAAATATGTCTTTAGAAAAATATAGCATTTATGCATAAAATTGGATTTATTCATAACTTATACCTATCAAACATATTGGATGAATTTAAAAAATAATTAATTGAATATAATATATATATATATATATCAATAATATCATTCAATAATTTCAATTAATTTAGTTTGTTATGAAAAAACGCCTTTGGGTGCATAAATTTATTTTCTTATAAAAACGTTTCCTTTATATTAAATTGGATTCTACATTCATTTTTAACAGAAGATAATTATTTGAACCTTTGTAAACAGTATTTTATAAATTTAGTTAATCATTTTAATACATTTCATTAAAAAAATTAGTTGATAATAATCATATTATATAGTAATATTAATAGTATTTTATCATTTGGTAAAACTCATTCTTGCATGTAACGCAAGACATTGAAGAAAGTCATTGTTGCATGTAACACATGCTATACTTAGTGTTCCATGTAATGTAAGATAAATTTATCATCGCATGTAGTATAAGATTAATTTAGTTTTTTTATAAATAAATCAATAATAGAAATTAAATTTACTCTAAAAGGAAAATATTAAAAATTCTTAGAGCATTACATTATCCCCATCTTAAATAAATTACATCCTTGAAATAAAAACATGATCATGAAAATTAAGGGTTTGATATTTTAAAATAAACTATTTTTGAAAAAACCACTTCATAAATAGGGTCAATAACACATCTTTTTAATAATATGAAAAAGGAAATGTAAAGGTCACCAAAAACTAGGCTATTGAATAGGAGAACAATAGTGAAAACATGGACATTGAATAGAAAATTAACTATCATGTACTGATGGAGAGAGATAGATAAAATGTTCATGATAAAGTTGTTGACCACAAATCCATAAATCATATGTGTGAAAAAGGTTATTAATATCATCAAAAATCATGATAATAGGACAATATTTTTGTTTCAAAACCCATTTCATAGAGATGAGGAATTATTTCACTCTATAAGAATGTAAGGAAATATAAATACATGATATGTTTATATTTAATAAGAATTTTTTTTCCTTTTTTTGTGCCTTATACTATTTCTACTTCATCTCTTAGCACAAGTTTCATCATAGGTTGATGTAATACATCAATCTCTAAAACCACATCCAGAGTTTAACTTAAACCATTTCATAAATGATTGAACTTTCCAAAAGATTATGATCCATCAATTTAGAATCATTTCCATAGTAGTTAGTAGTACCTGATTTACATTATCCATATCAATCATATATTTTTTAAACATTATTATCTCAACATTAAGAACATATTAATTATTATCTTTCTCTCAAACATGTGTTTTACAAAAATTTTAACTTGTTACTGATTTACATTTCTTGGTACCATTTGACATATGATGTCAAATACTTAAAGAAATAATAACATAGTAAAATCCTTACATATTTCATATATCATATTATGATAATATCCCCAATAAAACACTTTTATAAAATATTTCCTAAATCCAAATATAGAATCACAATAATCAATCCACTTTAATTGTGCCAATAACATATGATTTAACTTGATCCCTTAGCTTATTCTAAGGTATATTCCCTTGATGAATGGGGAATTTTTTAGTATACTACCCCATATACTTGTAGTTATAACAGTGAATAGTATCATTTTACTTCTTCCCTTTTCATTATTTTCCCTGGTGACTCTTTTTTTACACTTATAACAAACTCCCAATTCTTTAAAGCATTTCCCTGGGAGATTATTTCAACAATTATCACATGTTGTAAAACCCTTATTTCCATTATTCCCTTTATCTGTTATTTTCTCTTTTAACCTCTTCTCTCTTGTATCCCTCTGAAGCCATTAGAATTGTAGAATTGTTTCTCAATCTTTATAGAACATAAAACTATTTCATCGTATAAATAAAATTTTTGAGACAATAGTTCCGTTTGGAGACTTAGCATAATTCATTCTAATAAATGGTCAATCTTGAATTCCGTGTTGTATATGAAATCTATAGCATACCTTGATAACCATGTAAAGGTAGTTTCATACTCTATAATAATTTACTCCTCATTTTTATTTAAACTAAGTAACTTTCTCTACATATTTGTTTATTTCTCATGAGGAAAATATTTTCCAAAGAATGTATCCTTAAAAACATTCCATTCCATGATTTTTATTTCCTCTTCCTTTATAGTATTTTGGATCAATGACCACTATTTATCTACATCTCCATTGAGAAAATAAACTTCAAGTGTATACTTTTCCTTTATCACCACAACCCAACAATATAAATATCTTCTCTAAATAATTAATCCATTGATCAACTACCATTAGATTAGTAGCTATACTAAATGATGGGGGACTTTATCAAATAAATCACTAAAACATTAGTGAATTTACTTCTGTAATAGTTTGATCCATTCAGAAAGGTTATGTGTCATAACCTAATTATGTTTCCCTAATATATCCATAACTTTCTTAGTTCCAATACCAGCTATATCAGCTTTCTTAGTCGGGAAAACTCTACATTGTACATATGTATTGATATGATTCTTCCTTCCATGTTCCATTTCAAAATAATGGAATATACTGTATTTGATCCTAAAATTGTGTAACATAATGTATAAACCTAAAACTAGTGAAATAGTTTAAATAAATTGAAAGAAAAATCTGTAACGAATCTCAAAATAATAAACATGGTTTCTTTAGGGGATATTTTTACTTTTAGATCCTTCATTATGGTTTATAAAAAATTGAAAATTATCTTAAGTTTATCCCCTAGGAGTTTCATACCAGATGAGCAGTAAGGATCATTTTCATGTATCAGGTTATTCTCAAGTCATGTCTGATGCATCTTTTTAGAGTTTTTTCCCTTAGGTACATCTGTGCGAGAACCACATCCACTTATAGTATCCAGACATGGATGTATTTCTAGGAAGAACCACATAATCTGTATCTTACCAAAATTATAGGATGTTCTTTTATACTTATTCTCAAATTATATCTTAGAGTTATGTTCCCTAATCAATGTTTTCCTAAATCTAGTTTCCATGATTTCTACTAAACATCCTTTGATACCAACTATAATGCCCCGACCCTAGAATACTAGAGTAGGTGACTTACTTTATTACATTGGCATGATTATCAGAAATTAAATCCCAAAGGACTGAAAATTTTAGTAGTTTTTGAAAACCAAATTACATGAATGATACCCATAATACACTAGAAAAAGAAAATAAATCATAACATAAGTAAAATATCATCATCCTTGAAACTCATCCAAAGGATTCCTCTTTATAACCTAGGAAAAGGAAACATAATAAGGGTGAGATAAAATTCTAAATTAAGGTAAGTAGAGAAAAATCAACAATGAATTAATGATAAATAATCAAATTCTTAAAGTAAATAATTTAGAATACATTTCATTCAAATAACAGGATAAGGCATAATCAATATGGAAAGGTAAATAAATGAAAAACATGCCATTAAATCAATATGATGAGAATAAAATGCATCTATAGATAATGTTAATGATAAAATGTCATGGATAAATAATAATAATAATAATAATAACTGAATTCTAAATGAAGGTAATGATTAGTTATTGTATGTCATGTATGAGGAAAATAAAACTTATATCTCCATGACCTTTCCAAATACAGTTTAAAACTACAGCTATAAACCCATTTAATTTTGCCAATTAATTTTTCTCAGGAGAACCAGTCGATGCATCAAGGGGATATATAAAGTTCAAGCCCCACCCATCACTTATAGTATAAATCATTCCTCATATATTAGATGATAAATTTAATTAATAAATAATATTCCCTATCAAATATCGGTATTGAGTAATGAATACAAATTTATTAATATTTCTCGAGATAATCAAAAAATTATCAAAGTAAATACCATATGTAAATAAGTTATACAGTTTAAGAAATGAACATATCCATGATAATTATATGGTTTTTTATAAGAAATTTAATATCCAATTAAAAATTATTACAATAAAGTGATTGTTTGAAGAGAAAGTTAACAATCGTAAAAGAAAGTGAGATTTCACAATAACTTATTTTACTTGGTAATTTTCAAATAAAATCATATTGGATGAGACAATTTAAATTGAAACATAAAATACCTTTAAGAATAAATTATTCATGATATTAAATATCAAAGGATAAGTATATAAATCACATAAAATTGAATTGGTTCATAATAACACAGAGGTCTCAATAGATTGTAAATTGAGACGAAACCCCTTACTACTTGGTAAATTTTGAATTATAATCCCAATGAAATAAATAACAAAAATAAAACTCTAAATACCGTGAATATAAATTTATTATTCATAAAAAATAATATCGGGTCAGTATATACACCACACAAAATAAATAAGTGGTGAAAACATTTTATGCCTCACAGAAGAAAAGTGATACAAGAATCCATTCTTTTATGATTCCTTTTAGTTGTGTGGTATTTAAACTTATATATATTGGTTTAAAACATGTTAATAACTTATTAATGAACCATATTAATATTTATTATATCATATATGATCTTCTTATAATATCTTATTACCCATTTGTCAGTAATCTTTCATTATTTTCACTATTTTAGGTGTTAATTACCAAGTTTCTTAAGTATGTTTTGACTTATTATTTGTTGTTCCTATTAATTAGATCATGATTTAATCATATGAAGAATCAAAAACATGATTTATTTATCATATATATTCATTATATATGTATTTATAATAATCCACAAAATCTTGAGATATAAATGAAATGCATCATTTATGAAGATTGAAGGTCGTACTTATGCATGAACATTGTTTTCATTTTCTTGTCATATTATAATAATTAAAATAAAATAGTATATACGTATATTATAATTAAAATATAATAATTGTATCATATATATCACATATTTTTATTAAAACCATCATTTATACATTCTTTTTATAGCTTTAACGAATCATATCACTTCGAGGATGAGGTTGTATGGACGTCCACAAATGATGTTATCGTAGTCCCACTAAATGGAAAACATGAAGTTATTTGTTATAAAATAATTAAATAAGAATAAATACATTATAAATATCATATATATAACATATAAACTATAAATATATCATTATTTCCAACCTTGAAAGGTGGTAATGGAAGAATGAATGACATCGGTTCGTGAGGCGGTTATCTGCCGTACACATGAATGATGATTCCATATCCAATTTTATAGAAGTGTTTGTGAGTGTAGGTAATAAAATTATCATAAAAATCATATTATATTTATTATATTTATGTTATTATATAAAAAAAATATACCAATAATTTAATGGGTGGAGAGTAATTGATAGAAAAGTGATCATTGAAGAATGTTACATCTTAATCGGGTAACTCGTTAGGAGTTATACCAAAATACTTCCTTGGATTTTATTCTATGAAAATTTAGGCTTATGAAATTTGGGTAAGTATGTTGGAGTATTATTTTTTTAGGGTTTTTATGTGCCAAATTTTTTTATACGTGTGAATAAGTGGGAGGGCTGGGTGGCTTTTTATAGTAGAAGAGGAGTATCCTTCTTGTAAATATAAAAAGGAAAACAATATTAGGAGGTCTCCCTTATGAAATTTTCCTCCAATAATGAACCAAATTAGAAAAAAAAGGATTTATATTATCTAAATATGTACATAAAATTAGTTTTTTACATGTTTATAGGTCATTTTGGACCTTAAGGTTAAGGTTTAGTCCCTTGTTATGATAGTTTTTCTCTTAATCAGTGTAATTAGTTTTAACTTCTTTCTCAAATATTTTGGTAAAAAAATAAGTTGAAATTATTATAAATTATAAATTATTATTATTATTATAAATATTTAATCCATTTTTGTAAAATTTAAATCATATAATTGTTAGAAATTAATTTAAAATTCATCCTATATGCGGGACGATTAAGCGAGTTTTTAATATAAAAATGGTCAAAAGTTTGAAATGTATTTATATCCAATATTAATGTTAAATTAATTAAAATGACTTAAATTGGATTAATATATGTAAAATTTATCTAATTAAACTTTAAAACCAATTCAAAATATAATTTAACCCTACAAATTATATAGATGAAAAATCAGTTTTCAATTAAAATTCTGCATTTTCACTATTCATCAAAAAATGAAACTTCACAGAAAAATAAAAAAGATCAATCCTAAGTTAATTTTGATGTTATTATTTTAAAATTTTAATTTATTTTTTAAAATATAATTTATAAAAGTGTTAAATTTTAGATTTAAAATAGGCACGCCATTAAAAGGGAGAAAATCTTCTTTTAGGAAAATATAGCTTTTTCATAAAATTGGATTTTTCCTTAACCTATGTCTATAAAACATTTTGCATTAATGTCAAAAGTAAATAATTGAATATAATATATATATATGTATATGTATATATAGATATATATGTATATATATATGTATATATATATGTATATATGTATATATATATATATGTATATATGTATATATATTTCATTAATACCATTCACTAATATAAATTAATTTAATTTATCAAGAAAAAACACCTTTGGGTGCATAAAATATTTTTCTTGTAAAAACATTTCATTTATATTCAATTGGATTCTGCATTAATTTATAACATCAACTAATTATATAAACATATATGAAGAAATTTTTCCAAATTTATTTAATTATTTTCATACATTTCATTAAAACTTATATTTTATAATTACCATATTAAATAATAATATTAATAGTATGTTGTAGTTTGGTAAAACTTGGTTTTTCATGTAACTCTAGCCATCAAAGAAAGCCATTGTTTCATTTAACGTAATATATAATCTATGTTACATGTAGTGAAATCTAAATTCATCATTGTATGTAGTGTAATATTAATTTTTTGTTTCATATAAAGATATCTAGAAATGAAATTAAATTTATTCTAAGATGAAAATATTATAAAGTCTTGGGGTTTTACTTGTACTTTAATCCTCTTCCTTATTAACATATTTAGTAGGCTAGAAAATTGTGATAAAATTATCATGAATCATTAGTAGTAAAAAACTAATCCATGAGAACTATGGATCTTTGTGACACTAATGGGTTTGTGAAATTCCTTAATATCTTTTGTATTTGATGGATCTATATAAATTTCATCACTTTTCATCACATGCCCAAAGATAATGACCTGTTGAATCCAAATTTCATACTTTATGAAATCATCTTATAACTTATCATTCATAAAATTATATAGAATAATCCTTATATTATCTTCATGTTCATCTTTTATCTTATATTATATGATAATATAATCATTACATAACATCATAACTTTATCAAGACAATATATAAACAATCTATCTATCAAGTGCATGAATATTATAATGGAATTTGTAAGTCCTAATGGCATTGGTATAAACTCATAATGTACATATCTTGTATAAAATGATTTCTTTTGAATATTTCTCCTTTCCCTTTAGGTGGTGATATCTAGAACTAAAATCCACTTTTCAGAATTATCGATCTCCTTGATATTGATTGAACAAGTTATAAATAATTGGAAATGGATATTTTTTTACAATGATATTATTAATCTCTCATTAGTCGATTAAAATACTCATTGATTTATCATTCTTCTTGATAGGGAGCAGTTGTGAACCCTATGGTGAATCACTAGGTTGTTTGAACCCTTTTTCCAAATGATCTTTTAGTTTCTTATTTAACTCCTCTAGTTATATTGGTTCCATCATATATGGAATCTTTTATAAAACATTCACTGTAAATGTGTTAATGTTAAGTATAACTTTCACCATTTACATTTATTGATTAAAGTTAACACCATTATCTTAACAAGAAAAGGTTATACCAAAACATAAGTCAATAAAAAATTTCTTAATAACTTATTCACATGTGAAAATAAATTTTGAATTCTTCACATAAAGGATCCATTAGTTTAGACTAGGTTTGTCTTTTACAAACCCAATTCCTAAATTAACTAAACATTTATCTAATACCAACTATATTAAACTTCATCCTTTATGCATGATTCTTACATCATTTCAAGATAAATAACATAATACTAATATAATATAGAATTAAAATATTTACTATCTTGGTAGAATTAGGTTCATACTATTGAGATGTGATGATTTTTTCAGTTTAGATGATGATAACTACAAGAAGGAGAAACTCCAAATGATGTTTTAACCTAATGTCTAGTACAAATTAAATAGAGGTCTTCATTATTGGAATGTTGATAAAACAAGGATTATTTCTGATAAATGTGTACTGGGTAGTGGACATTTCACTAGATTCAGTGATCAGGTGTTGGATTCTATAATAGATCGAGGGCCACCAGTCTCAAATGTATGATCTTCCATGAATCTAAAATAATAGTTCAACTAGAAAACCAACTAAGAACCACTATATAAGATAGATTGTATTACTTATATTTGAGTGATTGTAACATGAAAAAAATGTAATCTATCCTTGAAAAATATCTCCCATTTTGGTTGTAAACCATTGTATCATCTAATTGAAATGGAAATAAAAATAATGTTCTCCTATGTTCATAAGACATAATTTTCACAACTAAAATAAATAACTGTTATTTTATTTTCACTTATTTCTCTTTCATTATTATGTTTATTTTTATGATGTTTGTGGATTTCATGTGAGAATTGATGTGCTGAGTAGGGTGTGTGAACTTCCTATCTTCTGGTGCATCAAGTTTGTGGTTAACGTTCAATTTATAGAGCATATGGAGCTTGATTGTCCACTATGCATGGAATTATAAGGAGTTTTTTCTAGTGAATTATTGAATCATTTAAACTTCAATAAATATTTTTGAAGCATGGTTTAGAATTCAGAATCTTATACTCGTAAAACAATCAGGAATATTTCCCTTTCCATTTGAATTTTTTTATCTAGTGGTAGTTTAATGATATCAGAATAATGGAATCAGAAAAAGAAAGGGTTTGGTTTAATAATTTCTATAAGAAATAATTTGGATTTTGGTGGTGTAGATATTGTATTATCTCATTCAAAAAGAAATTTAATGTCTTTTGACTTGAATCATGATAGAGAAAATTGATAGATCAGAATGCGATATGTTGTATAGAAGGCCCTTAGTATCAGCGAGATTTCGTTGGATCAGAATGTATCCTTTAATATCAGGGAGGCGAATACATTAGTATATTTTATTAAGACTCTGGAGAACATGAATAAGAATCCCAAAACATTGAAAAAAAATTCATGATTTAGAGATAATTCAACATCAATTTTTCAAAATATATGTCTTTGTCCACTAATATAAATGATTTTAACACAATTTAGAGTTAGCATGAATCTATTCATGTGAATTTTTTATAGTATTTATATTCATTGTTGTTGTGATCATCCCTTTCATATAGTTGATAGGTGAAAGTAACTCTCATTAGAAATTATTATAGGAAGTTTGAATTAGTGTTTGAGGATTTTTGTGGGATTATCTTTAATTAAGTTCCTATATGGAGGGAGGATAAAGAACCATCCATTATTTATCACAATGTAGAAAAAATAGGACATTCACTTCATCAAAATATAAGTCAAAGGAATTTGAATGAAAATTCATGCGAGTGAATCTTAGGTAAATCGGATGGTCCTAGACTAGTATGTTGGAACTATAGTAATAGAGGGAATCACAAGAATTATTATAGGGAAAGAAGGAGAAATTATGAATGAGTAAAATCTATAGGTACCAATTCCATTAATTTTGTGAAATATGAAGGTAACATTAGTTAACTATTGAGTATGTATGTTTTGGTGTAATCATAAATCATTGATTTTGGGGCACCATTTCACTCCACAAATGAGAAGGCGTGCATGAAAAATTATGTGTTTTTTATGCTTTTAAGGTACACTTAACAAATGATGAATCTATGAAAATTTTGGGGAATGTTAATGTGAAGGTCCAGTTAAAGAACAAAACATTCCTTGATCTAAATTAAGTTCGACACATATCGGGTTTACTGAAAAAATTAATTTCTATGGGTTAGCTATATAAAGCAGGGATTAGGACTAGATTCACTAATGGATTTTGGAAAATCACTCATGTTTCAATGGTTGTGTCAAGAGAGATTATGGATGGAACTTTGTATCTGATTGGAATATTAAATAAAGAAACAACTAATAAAAATTTAATGTATGAGAGTTCATATCTATGTAATTATCAACTCAAGGATCTCAATGAGAATAAATTAAAAGTTATAGAATCTAAAGTCATGTTGAAGTTGGATTATACAGACTTCATAAGTTGTGAGAGTTTTATACTCTAGAAGAAATGGAAGGTGTCTTTTAACCTGAGTGGATAGACACCCAAAAACTAGAATCTGGAACTTTTTCACACATAAGTATGGGGACCAACCCTTATTAAATCTCATAGAGGGTCCTAGTTCTTTAAGAAATTTATTGATGACTATACATGGAAGTTATGGGTATACTTTCTGAAACAAAAAATGTGATGTATTTTAATTGTTTATTTAGTGGAATGGAATGGAGGAGAATGATATTGGGATTAATTTGAAGCACTTAAGGTCTAACAGTGGTGTTGAGTATAGTGGAATTAGATTTTGTAACTTCTACCAGCATAGAGGGATAATAATTGAGAATATTGTACCCAAAATACCTAAGAAGAATGAAATGGATAAAATAATAAACTTAATACAAATAGAGAAATCAAGGATCATGAGGTTTCAGTTAGGAATAATCAAGGATATTTGGGTAGAAGTGGTAAACTATGAAGTGTTTTGGGTTAATTAATTCCCATCAACACCAATGGGGAAGGAAATTATAGAAGTTTTATGGTTTGGTAAAACAATGGAACTCAACCATCTCAATGTTTTTAGAAGTCTCATATATATATCTATGTGGTTACTAAGTATTAAGATAAACTCAAGAAAAAATCCATGGAATATTTTTTATTAGATATACAGATACAACATGGGATTTTTTACATTAGCATAATTAAAATAGATAGTTCATCAGAAGTTATAATGTGATCTTTAATGAGTGGGTCTTGTACAAAGACCAAAAATTGATTAAGATAGAAGATAAAGTGAATAATTCAACTAAAAAAATTCAAGTTCATTGGATTAAGAATAGAGTATATAAAAACTTTTAGAGCATTTTGAGTACATATAAATTCTAGATTGTATACTAGATAATGATGTACCAAATAGATCATGGTATATTGAGGCTCGAAAATGAGTTCTATAAGTTTATGCATATAACATCAGAGCATCAGAAGAGGAAGTATTGAATAGAGAAGAACAAAATTGTGACTGTTAGAGGTATTCCAGAGTTAAATGACTGGTTCATATTCATGTTCATGACATTTATAATCTTCTTCTAATTAATGGAGGTAAATCGAGATCCAAGAAGATGTAAAAAATCTCAGTTACTCTAGGAATTGGTAGTTATCCATGAAGGATGCATTAGATTTATTATATACAAATAAAATTTTGGAGCTAACAGTTTTACTATAAGCGATAAAATAAATTCTGAAAAAATGGGGAATTTATTTAAAGTAATAAATTTCTGGGAACTAGAGGTACTGGGAAGGCTGGTGGTGAAGGTATTTCCAAAAAAATGAGGGTGTTGAATTCTCTAGAAAATTTTCAACGGTATCTAAATATACTAACATTCAGACAGTGATGAGAACGTTTGTTTTTGATTATTTTCTATTAGAGAAAAAGATGAAAATACAACATTTATCTTGGAATATTTGAAGGAATAAATTTACATGAATAATCTATTAGGTTTTGTAGACTATCAGAACAAGTACTTGGTGTAAAAGCTGAATATGAGTCTATATAGCTTGAAATAAGAACGAAGAAAATAAAACTAGAAGTTTGATAGATTTTTGGTGGATAATAGTTACAAGTGGAGAAATACATACCATTTTTGTTACTAGAATGAATTTTAGTATGGGGATTCCATCATGTTTCTATTGTATGTGTATGATATGATTTTTCTGGGTCTAAACATTAGAAAAGAAAAGAGATGAAGAAAGAGATCTATGAAATCTTAAAGATGAAATATTTCAATACAAAATAGATTTGGTGATGAGGATTGAGAGATATAGGAATTATAGAATGTTGATATTATCTTAGAAGTATTATGTTTTTAATATTATCATGATTTTCAGTATGTTTGGAGGAATTTCATACTCTCCCCTTATTGTTATAAACTTTAATATTTTCAAAGAGAGTGTGTCGAGTGTGGATGATTAGGAGAAACACAAGGATATGTTGTCATTTGTATCATTGGTAGGTAGTATGATGTACATTATGGTTTTCACTTTCCCAAAAATTGGAAATATATTGTGATTGGTCAGCTATTCCATGTTCAATCTAAGGAAAATTAATTGGGAATCCATGAAATTGATCATCTGGAATCTCGAAGGAATGGAGGAAATCACCATATAATATGATATGGATTATCTATTTAAGGGGTAGTAATGATTATGAGGTAGATATAAATGTTTTTACAGATGGTATAATTATCCCCAATGGAAGCAGAATATATTGAAGTAGTGGAAGCTATAAAAGAACTGATATGGATGAGGAATCTACTAGAGGATCACTCAAGGTGCTATCTGGGTGTATTTCTCTACTATGATAGTCATAGAACAATACGCTTGGTTTAGAAACTAGTATTCCATGCCTAGATGATGCACACTGAACTAAAATATCATTTAATCTATATTTTTGTGGAGGAAAAGATTCTTGAGCTATACGAGATAGCTATGAAGAAAAATATAGTATACATTTTCACAAATAATTTAGTCCAAGAATTTATAAAGAATCACTATTACTCAATTGTACTTGAGTGAATATATGAGTGATGAAGAACACCAATTGATATTTTTTTTGATGTGGATAATTGTACCAAAGTGTTAGAGTGATTCTTGAGGTCCCTTAAATTATACTTCAAGTGGAATATTTATTGTATATTAATCTAGTTACTATTTACTAGGAACAAACTACTAGAATGTGATAATTCAGATGATGGTTTGACCTGATGTTCAGTGTGGCGACGATGGAGGTATTTATCTTTGGCATGTTGATCAGACATGTTATATCTGATGGATGTGTAATGTACAATGGTCAATTCTCTATATTTATCTATTAGGTTCTAGAAGATATTGGATATCGAATGAAAAAAGGCTCAAATGGATGATCATATATGAATTTTGGATGATGGTTCAACCAAATGACTAACTGGGAATAAAAATTCAAGTGAATTGGGATGAATTGTACATGTGTTATTGGGCCTTGAAAAATAATTTATCATTAGAAAATATCACCAATTGAGATTATAAACCTTTGTATTATCTAATTTCAAGGGAAATGGAAACAGTTATCTCCCATGCACATTGGATATAAATGTCTAAACCATATAAAATAAAAGTTTTCTTTTATTTGAATTTATTTTTCTTGAAATATTGTACTGAGTTGTATAGAGTGATTAAATTATATTTTTGACATGTTTTAATGAGTATGGTGATTGAACTTCCAATATTCTAGTATATCTAGATCTCTGGGTAATGTCTCATCAATAAAGAATCCAAAACATGATTGGATGTTGCACATAGCATCTAGAGGAATGTGACTAGTGGATCAATGGAGCATTTCCACCTTAAAACATAAAACATGATTACATATGAAATTTTAGACTAGATTTAAATCCCTTGAATCATCCCTCCTAAAATATTTCACAATCATATTATTACATGTAATCACCTGAGTACATATATTAAATAAATGGTGAACTAAAATCCTAGTAAGAGGTGGAATAATATGGAATAAACATGATACATGAATCAATATGGTATACAGGTGAGCATAATAATCATTATCATATCACTAGTAAAGGATCATCATCATAATTATAAGAGTATAATTTGAAAAAAAAACATGGAATGTGTAATATGAATAATAATGAAGCATCAAAACATTTTGGTCAAAACCCATGCATAAATTGTGGACCAAGCTAGAATTATGTTCACACATAACATGTCTATAAATCATCACTTCATAGATTACGAACTAATATAACATCATGTTCATGCATAATATGAATAATGTCATGAGATATGTCACATTATCCTATGAATAGATTGTATAATTCTAGATATACCCATCACATCATAAAATTCTCATAATTATGCATGCCACATTTAAAGGAAACATATATCAATATCAAACATAAAATAAAACCATGAGAAAATAATTGGTTTGAAAATGATATCAAAGTAATATATAAATTTTTAGACATGTCATTCCCAAAAATAAAAAAAATAAAAAAAATATTTTGGGAATTAAATGGTGGCATATAATATCCTAAGTTAATGGGTGAAGAATAAATCCGCATTAGAAGAAACAATGAGAGGTTTTGAGAATAAACACTTTATCAAATCATTGGAAGTGTCCAATAATTCATCTTAACATAATATGATAATATATATATCAAGGAAAATAAAAGGGAAAGTTAAATAGAAGATATTTTGAACATATTTAGAAGAATCATGTTGAAAACATAGATAAATGGGTGACAAAGCTAAAAGTAAATAGTTGGGTATGAGAGTCCCCTTACCTTACATCCCTTTTGTTTCGGTATGTTTATGAATATTATATAATAAAATTATTCTTTTAAATAACTAATCCATAAGTATATTTTTCTTATTTATGTTATTATTGATTAATTATAACCATTATAATTTATTTATTGATATTTTTTAGTTAAAGATGAAATGGTTCGATAACATGTTTTCTTTGAATAATCTCAATTTTATTTTAGTTTCGTCATTTTGATTGTTTTTAATTTATCTTTTTTCAAATTATTTCCAAAATATTAGAATATTTTATAAAATAAATTTATAAATATAATAAAAAATACACCCTAATTATACTTATTAGTGGTGATAAGTATGTCATTGAAAACATCCTCAAAGGTGGATGAAACTAGCCATTAATGGGATGTTCCAAAAGCGAGGCGAGGGGGGGTATATATACCATAATTGGAATATAATAGTTATAAAAATATAACAATTACATAAATATGTTATATAATTATAAATTAAATAGTTTAGTAAGGTATAAAAGGAAAATATTTGTTTATTGTAGAAATAATAATAGGGGAAAATGAAAAGGAGGATCGCATAGTTACCTATTTATTTGAGCTTACTCCTTTAATATGGAAATAATGCCTTGAGGGTATGGGTTTGGATGACACTAAAACATTAATATGATTCTAAGGAGACTCGGTAGGAGGTAATAGGGTAGGTATTTTTCTTTGAGAAGTGTATGGGAAGTGATTTTCCATGGGAAGGGAGGGGTAATTATACTTAGGGGGAGGGTTGGGTTAAAATATTGTAAAAAATATTATATCTCAATTAAAAAATTAAATAGAGATATTTTTGACATTATGAATCATATTTTATTTAAATTAAATGGTTTTACAAATTTATTAATCCTCTAACATTTAATTTATTATTTAATACAAAATAAAAAAATAAAAAAAATAAAACTTATTTTTTAAAAGGAATACTTTACATTTTTAGACTTTTCAAATTACTTTTTAGGTTTGAAAGAAAATATAATTAGTTTCAAATGGTTTATATATCTTATTAACTCAATTTTGGCTCTATAAAACCATTTTAATATTTATTTGGTTATTATTACACCATTATTATGTCATAAAAACTTGCGATATTTGAATAATTGTATTTTTACTATTCACCTAAAAATCGATTTTTTTTGAGAAATTAAAAAAAACCCTTAATAAATTGCAATGTGTGTATTATTAAAAAGGAATTAATTTTATTAAATTATTTTTCTAAATATTAAATTTTATTTATTAACATAGAAATTATGGCTCATATAAAATATGTTAAAATATACTTTATAAAAAATTCACTTATACTTTCTTTCAGTTTATATTTTTAATATTTGTTTTCTGGTATAATAATATTTATATTTACTAAATTTATTCTTGATAAATATCATTTAAATTATATATAACTGTTTTATGGGTTACGTTTCTATTTTAATGATTATATTACTATTCTAAAGGAAAGGTTACAATTCCAATGGATATATAGATTTGATACTTCCTATAAATACCTATTATTTTCATCATTAATCATTCACTTAAATTCCTATCAATGTTTTATGTTCTTTATTTTCAATAATTTGATTACATTACTAAGGCTTTGTGTCATTTTTAAAAGTTAGTTTATGGATTTGATAACTCTAGGAGATCAAAATGACCTAAATTATTCCATTCAAGTTATTTTATTATTATTTTTATTATCCCATATTGTTATTTTCAATTTTATTGGGTATATTTATTCTCTAAATGTAATTTTCAAAATTAACATAATAAATTGTTGTTGATTTTTATTTTTCAGTGCATGTATTTTATACTATCCTATATTCCAAATTATGACGCAAACATATTTATTCACAATGACAATTCTATATTGGTAAAAGTATGTTTTATTGGATAATTTTTTTGTGGGGCCTAACCCAATAACATAACAGCCCCATCCCATGATTATAGTATACTCATTCTTTGTTGGGTGCATGCATCACATTTTCCACAAGGTTGATTCATGTGAAACCCACACAATAAACCACATAGGATTCCATTTAGTTTCCAAGTGACCCTAGACTATACAAATATCAAGGATAATATAAATTTTTTCTTATTATATATTTAAGACAAATGAGTAGTATATTTTACTCATTTTTATATGTATATCATGATGGTTTTATTTTTAATTCCATTTGAGATCATTTAAAAGATCATTTCGGAATTCTAAATATTTGGATAGTGAATTTGGAGACAAGTAACTTGGGAAAAATTTAAAAGTGTCATTATGTTAATTTTTTCAAGTAGAATACAATGATGTATTTATTTGTTTCATTGGAACTCCTAATAATTTGTTTTATCTAAAAAATATTTTGCACATGAGCATGCATTTGTGTAGTCCAACAATTTTTGTGATGATTATGACACATGAGAAGTTTATTTTCATAGTTTCGGTAAAAATTATGACTATAAGAGATAATATGAATAAGTGATTCACTAAGACATGAGATTATGATGATTTTATTATTTTAAATGAGTAGTGATGAGCCTTATTTTGGTTTAATGATTTATTAGCTTCTAGAAAGTTTGAAAAACTAATGATTTTTTTATTGTGAATTTCTAAGATTTATGAAATGATTTAACCTAACTATTCGATGATTTGAATCTCTTAATTATCAAATTTACTATACTATATGTGGGTTGTGTTCACAAAGTGTGAATTCATACTTGGTGGGAGTTATTAAACCATTTTATACACAACATAATATTGATAAATGATTTACAAATGAAACTAGTCTGAAATATTGTTTTTTAACAAACTTTATTGATTGTAAGTGATGACCTAGTGAGTTCAGTCATCCTACAAATTGATGTTGAAGGTGATTTGACCTATTTATAACCAATATAACCAATTTTATGATATTAAATGATATTTATTAGATGATATGTTAGTGATAATGATATAAAATTTTACATTAGGTTAAATATGATGTAATATAATAATGATATCATGTTCCTATTGGTGATAACATTATAAATGAGTTGATATGTGATCCTTAATGTCTTTTGTTATTTATTTGGTTATAAAATAGTGAAACACTGCCTTTAGTTCCTATTAGTGTGATCCTAATTTCTATATGAGATTATTGTGGTCATGAGTAAGGATATAGTAAATTATGAAGTCATGTACCACTATGTATTCTATAAAAAAATCAATGAAAGGGACATCTATATACGTACTGGAGTTCTTGAAACCCTTAAATTATTGTTTCTTGTTATATTTTAGGTCTTAAATATATATACTGCATTACTCACTTGATCGTTTCTTTATAAAAATATATGGTTCCTTCAAATCAACCTATTTAACAGTGTTATTTTTGTATCTCATAATAATATTTCAATACCTTTTCTATAAGGGTGTGGGGTTTCAAGACCTATTTTATCCTATATAAATTTACAATGTTTTTTTATTTGTAAATAAACTTATTTTAGTGATCTTGGATATTGTTTTTCTTTCTGAGATCGACCTATGGAAAATAATTATCAAATATTTTGGATGATATATTTCCAAAATGTGATATATTATGAAACCTTGAGGATGATAAACTCTCTACGATGATAAGTGGAATAGTTTTCCACTAGGTAGTATTGATTTTTTATGGCTCAATATGTGTTACTATTTTATATGATTTTATTATACTACTTTAATGGGATCATATTCAAAACTGACATACAATTAGGATATCTTATTGAGTTGGTGTACTCACCACTACTCAATAACTTGTTTGGTAATATACTAATAACCATATAAAAACATGGGATATAATAGGATTAAATAGAAATGCAGAGTTTTTTTTATTGAGAGGGATAACTTAAAGATCTTTGAAGATTTATTTCTAGTAAAATCTATGTTAAAAGGTTAATAAGTTTACTTTAGGTTGTCTTCACATACATTGTATTTTATTTGAGTTTTTATATTGTATTAATTATTTTTTTTAATTTAATATATTTTAATTCTAATATAAGAGATGGTATAACACACACACCACATTAATGCATTCTCAATCTAGAGAGTGTGTTTTTATGATGTATATGTTATGAGTATTGGTGATTTTTTATTACAGGTAAATGGAAAAATAACTCCCTTTTTTATATTCTCTATCATGATAGTAGTAACTAACCCCTATACTAATAGTGATAATCATTTGGAGCCACATTTCACATTATCTATGACCAAAGTGGTGAAATGATTGGATTATGTTATGTTAAAATCGTATATTGGTTTTCTTATGGATAGAGTTTGGAGTAGGAATTAGTAAGGTTTTGGTTTGGTAAATAAGGAAATAGTGAAAGAAGGACATGAGTTTAATTTTTCGGGTCCATAAACTATATTATAGGTATGGTAGAAAATATATAACTGTGAAAAAATTATGATTAGTTAATGATTGAATCATGTACTTAAATTTATGGTTATGGGGTATAACTAGGTTGGTATATGAATTATGTAGTCGTTGGATCATGATTTGTATACATAGTTTATTATGATGGGGGAACTATCTTGGTATGTATAATTGGAAAATTCAAAATATATCTACTAACATTTATCTCTTTATTATATTATGGAATACTCATGAATTGTGTGTTCTCTCTAAACAAGATATGTCATCATGTGAAACTTCTATATGAATTCTTGTGGTAAAAAGGACCAATTCTACACTTTTTTTAGTGCCACTATATGTTGATCATTATAATTATGAGGCCATCATCTTGGGAATGAAGTGCTAGAATTTAAACATTCTTCTATATTGATAACAACTTCATAATGGAGATAGATATAACTCATGTTGTTGAATACACTATGATTTTAAATCTTCATGATAACCTTATTTTAGGTAAATATTTATTCTATATAGTAGATCATCTAGATTGATGATATTTGAAGATTTATTCCCAGGGTGGTGATATATATATCTACATGAATTATTTTTTATATGAAATTATTTCATGATTCACTAGTTGGTGGTAGATGATGAGATTTTTTCACAAGAGTGGAGAAATATTCTCTTAGATAGAGAGAGGGGGAACCTATTTAATAATTGATTGATAATTTACTATGTTAGAGGATAGATAATATTATATATGTGTTTTAAATTTTTTTCTCAGATTATTATGGGGTATGATTATCGATTAGAGGACCTGTTAACTTTCATTACGGTATGCTGAGTAATGAGCTTTGTAGACTCATATACAAATTTCATTTTAATCTATCAATTTATTCCAAGGATTAATAATAAGTGATATTCATTGAGATCATATTAGTTTAGAAGATAATGATAATAAAATGATACCGAGTTTTGTTTTGGTAGATACTGATACCAACTGGATTTTCATTCTAGTTGTTAGAGGATTATGATAGTATATAGTTGAATGAGAATTTTTTCGTACCTTAACATAGAGGAATTGATATTATAGTATGAAAATAATATATAAAAAAACCCTCTAGTGATGACCATAAGTGATGCATTAAAGTAAACCTAAAAATTAGAGATCATAGTATATATTAATGATTTATTACAAATGATAACTATCATAGTGAATTAATCATAATTTAATTTCTATTATATTTTCTTCATTTATATAATTGTTTTCATATTTACATTTGTGTTATAATAATTTGATTTTAATATTAATTGATATTACAAAAATAAAAGTGCAATGGTATGTATTAAACCGATATATATGGTTTAAGACTCATCTAAACAATGAATTGTTGATGGAACGGTTATGTTGGTGAGGGGTAATTACTCTAAAGATACAATATTTCACTTAGATAAATCTGACGAGACCCACCAAGTACCCACCTAAGCTGGGATTAATCTAAGTGTGTGACGCCAAGCCTGCCTCTAATAGACTAGAGGTTGGGGATAAAAACAAAGAAGGAATATCACATATATGGGAGGAATTATACAATAAACCAACATACAACCACACATAAATGTAATATATATATATATATATATATAAACAAAAACAATATATTGCCTATTGTAGTACAACATGCATGCGACAATGACAAATATCCCATCATTGAAACATAAAACAATGCTAGTAAGTAAAGGAAAAGTTCGAGGCCCAATATCCCATATTAAATACCATAATTGAAAAACTAATATATTTCACGTGAACATTGACATGATCACCAACAGAAATGAAATCCACCAAGATCTACTATGCTTTGGTACCACAGACTCTACATTCACAAAAATCATCATTGAACAATGCATTTCTTTCACAGACACAACATGTGTGGGACCAAAGCCTAAAAAGGGGTGAGTTTAAACATACCTAGTAGGAGATAGTATAAAAAAGAGAGAAAAAAAGTATAACTATCCCAATCATATAGAATGAACCCAAATATACTATAAGAGAAAAAGTCAACCATGATTGTGAAGGATCTTGATATTCTTGACTCAGCTCCACCAAATTCGTACAAAAAAAGGAACCTGTATTACCCAAATTACCGGAAAAGGCCAAAGAGCTGAAACTATCAAACTTCCATTACATTGAAATCATCCCTTATAAGTAGTGATATGGACCACATCTCATTAAATATAAAAATTCATGTGATGAGTTACCGATCCCTACTGATGACTCGTTCCCCATTTTGTGGTGAAAAAATCAACTAAGGGGGTTACATACTTCATAAGTGGAATACTCATCCCCCATTACTAAGTATTGTTACTTAATCCACTATGTATTTGGAAGGTTCATGCCTTCAATTAAGTATACCACTAGGGGTATTACCAACCCATGTATTCTCCAACCATATTGTCCCACTCTTTTCATTATCTCTATGAATCTATTGAACCTGAACTACTATAACACATCATAAACCATACCCAAATGATAAATAGATATGAACCATCACGTTCTATATGATAAAACACTCATAATGGGATTACCTTGCATCTAAAACTGAAACCAATTTGAAGAATTATGAATAATATTGAGAAATATATAGTGTAAATATTTTACTATAGAGTACATAACATGTAGGCCTTGGCAGTGGTCAGGAACATGCTGTTGTGGTCTAGTTTTTTTGGTAATGACACACAAAATGTTTCACAGTGAGGTACATAGTGTGTGGGACCCTCAAACCATAAAATCCTATCTCAGATAACCCTAAATAGTAACCAGACCAATTTAACCACATGACCTCATGCATGCCACCCAGAACACCAGAGGTTGAAAACTAGAATAGGGTGTCAAAGGAAATACTGTGGAGATGTTATACCCAATGTATCAGAGTTCTAAATAGAATATAAAGTAACTAAATATCATCCATCATAAATAATTTTGAAGTGGAAGCAGTAAATATAATAAATTTTATAACAAAATGAAATACATTATACAACAAAAACAGTCATGCTTATAATTTTAATACAGACTAAAATGATCATTCACTAGGCCAATCAACATCTACGAAATAAATAAAATATTAAAAGACATTAGGATATACTCTAGATCTGATCCATACCTAATCTAAATATCCAATCCTAACCATGATAAACCTATTCTTAGTACATAACTCTAACTATGCTTGAAATAACCATGTGAGAGCTTCTCAAGTACCCAAGTGCAGTGGGAAACTGAGTAGCGTTGCATTAAAAAACACTTAATAGGTAACCAATAATGTGATCATGTACTAATAGGTATATGTTTCGATATATAAAAGTTAAATTCATATCTATATAATATAATTAAACTAAAAAACATAAATAAATAAATAACCATTCCTACTTCGGCCTGCTGTCAGAATGTATCACATCACATTGTGTAAACGATTCCAAACAATATTCCATACCATTATCGATACTTAGGTATGTGACCTTAATAAACTATAATTTCTTTAGCTATTTTCATGGTTTCTTGGGTCATGTAGTGATGACCATGGCTCCATATAACATACCTAGTCTCTTAGGTATATGTATCAAGTATCACAGAACTCCCTTATTGGGGTCTTCTCACCAGGGAATAAGCCAATAAGTAACATATACCTAGGGAATGATCCTAGAAAGCTCTAAATTATTATAACAGATTCACCCAATGAATAAAATCCATGTAATATCCACTAATTTTATCACAAACATCGCCTATGAGAGTTTTCTCATCTATTAGTAACATAGACCTCCCATAAAAATGTTTTCTTATCCAAGGGAATACGTTCATAATTAAACATATAATAAAAAATCATTATGTGGGTGAATAAAAATTACTAATATAAATGACAGAATAAACTAGGTTTAGATGAACCCTAAACCCAAATAACCATCCATACTCATTCATACACACTCACTAGATCAAAACATCACTGGGGAACCCGCTGGGGTCCCCCAATTCACCTCAGAATAACGGAGCACCCAATTTTGGGTCCCCGGTCTCGATAAAATCTTAGGTTATCACCCACCCCAAAAGGGAATCGTGGTCCATGAATGTGTCATGAAGATACAAGGACTCCAGGTATATGCATGATATATCTCCCTTGATAAGGCATAAATACCATCTCAAAAAACCAAAATATCACATGGTAGGTCCACTCACCCAGCCCATGTATGTCCTTCCCAAAGTCTATCAAGTTCGGATAATCATGTCCCTAGGAAAACCACATTGTTTAATAGGGTTATTACACAAAAACCATCACTCATCCTCCCCCCTTAAGGGTTTAAATTACTAAAGTCTCTTTATTAGTCTAGGCTTTATCCATCGGTGGTTGAGGCATTAAGCCATAACACTAGGTCCATAATGGCTTAGGCACTATATCCCTTTTTATCCTAGGTGATTGCACAATTTTAATAATAAAAATTAAATTAAACAATTCATATGAATTAACCAAACAAAATTATAAAATGATTCATAACCTTAGTGGAATGACCACACATGAACATTAATAATAATGAGAATAAATTTAAAAGGAAAATTTGATGGAACTACTACCTTTATTCAACACTTTGTAAGTACAAAAATAAACACCAAGGCTTGTGTAGCATCATATATGATCAACTAAGTTCATCTTAATGACCTGAGTCCCTGTATTAATACAATAATAATTAATTAATTAATTATAACATTTTTTATCAATTATAATTTTTAATCCAAAGATACATAATTTATTAAACATCACAATATCATCATTTCAGGCTAGAAAAAAATCTAATAGCCCATGGTGGGGCTACAAAAAAACACTAGAACTGACTTGATCTAAACCATTAAGTGTCATAAAAAATTCGATCATTAATTAAATTTAATTCAAAATTAAAACGTTAAATAACTCTATGTTTCATAGTGCCTTTCACCATTTGATGAACAGTCATGTTAGACACTGTCTAGAGATGCCCTCTATCTAGTCTGAACAAAATTACCTTCTTAAGAGGTTGATTCCATCATGATTTACTAGAATTAGAATCAAACAATAATACCAGAGAAGGTAAAATTAGAGAAAGAGATGGAGAAGAACAAAAAAGGTAATTTGATTCAAATACATACCATGGATCATCTTCAACACCCCCTTAAAACACCTCCCTTGAAGAGACTTGAAGTGGTAAGGAAGAGGAGAGAGACCCATGTCCGTGATATATAAGATAAGTGGGAGAAGAGGGGTCTTCCTCCTTATAAAATATATGGGTAGAGGATGTAATTTTTCCCATTTCAGCCCCTGAAACTATTCAGTTGTAGCTACAGTGGCACACATTCCAATGTCATCCCCATTGACTTTCCAGTGGCTACAGACTATAACTCAACTTTCCCAACTTCCCTCCAAATCCCATTTGTTGCTCCAAACCACCATTTGAACTCTATTACATGTCCAAAATACCTAATTTGAGAGGTTATAACTATAAAAATTCATCTTTTATTCCTTTATTAAAATTATACTAATCGATTAATTAAAAATTTAAAATTCCTCTTTAATTTTAAAATCTCATATTAACATGAAGAATTAAAAACTCCCCACTTTAACACTTATCATCCTCAATAAGTCCTTATAGTCATCCATTTATATCTCTAAACCTATATAGATAACCAATTCAATTTCATCGGCCTCATTTCATACCCAGATTCCCAAAGCACATCTAAAACATGTAATCCTATTTATTGTGCTAAACCCATCAAAGCTCAGGCCAATGCACAAGGCCGTTAGAAAAAAATGAGGTGACACTTACCCATGACAGTGTATCCTGATACATGATCGTATCATTTTCAAACTCAACATTAGGTCTATGGTTATCCCCACCATATGACTTCGATCATAAGTACAATTATAACTCATAGTGATCCTCACAATCAGAAATTCATGTCAAATATCAACACCCACATTCTAATGATATTCCTAGTATTATTTCCAACTCACCACACCTAAACACATGTAAAAAATATGATAAAAAATTAGTAGTTCCCTTCATCCTTAAATATGAACCAAAACTAACAAGTCTTAAGACCCCATATAGAAGGGCCCTAAATGTTTAGTTTACCTTGAAAAGACCAAGACAAATTCATAAATTCCCCCATTATATCTAGTAAGATGTACTCAATTTTTTTCCTTCTCACCGCATTTCATCTCATGAAAAACCACTAATCAAACCTCCTCTGGCAGACCTAACTCAAAAATGATTTTCTTAAGTAGCTAAAATGCCATCAAATTCACCTGATCATGATGCCTTAAATATTAGAAGAACACCAAGGTCATTGGAACACACTCATCGATGTATGATCCCAAATCCTACTGATATTTCTTATTCAAAACCACCACTAGAAAAATTTATTCATCATGCTCTTCTATACAATGGGTACAATCAAATCTCTGATCCCACCCATTAAGATCATCATAATCCATCCGAAGACCAATTTCCATGCTCAAAATTCATCTATCAAGAAAACCAAATTTATTTCAGGCACTATCCTAGACTTTGGAATCTAATTATCAAAAAATACCATCCAATGACTATTCTCATACGTCTATGTACCTTCGCGCATGAGGATCATTAAAGCTATGACTAACATTACTATCCCCACCATAGGATCACCCTTATCATATAAATATTAAACTACAGAACCAAAATAAACAACAAAATATTTTCTATCACCATTCACAAAGGCCAAGCTTGGCTAACCTGCTCATACTCGAGCACCAATGTGAACATAAATTTTCTTCTCACTCTTAGATCATAGGAACACCATCCATGAAATTTAGTGATATCTGATCCATAACAAGAATATCTCCCTTCGATGGTAGATGGTGTACTCACCACTATCCATATTTTATTATACAACTCCTTGATTGAAAACTCAATATGTTCCTAAAAACATATGTGTGTCACTCCTCCCAAGTTACACTCATTCCTTCCCAAGGAACTACACCCAATCTATTTCAAAAATATCCCCCACCATAGGGGCAATTCCTTTAATTCATATGAAGATCTGGATCACCATTCCTATAATAATATCATAAAATTTTCCATCAATAATTGACCCACTCATATTTTTCATGGATCCACCACTCAAAAATTGTATATGTATCCAATGAACACTACCTCAAAACTATTAAAACATAATGAGTGTTATCTCCCACACCACCCGATCGCTAAAACCAAACTAATGATCCCATTATTGGTATGTCTCTATATCTAGGATCATGTGCTTGAACCACTAACCATGTTCCAGATCATGTTAGTTCCATAAAAAAAACTTAACATTTCCAAGCTCAACCACATACTTTGAAACCTTCGACCACCATTCCAAACCACTAATGTCTACCCATTCTCTCATCATATAATAAAACAAATACAAGGTCAACAAGGCCAGGAACTTTAATGGACCTTCTATAATTCCATATCCTTAAACATTACATAATATTGTGTTATGTCAGGATTTAACAATGAGGATATTTTCAGGTTTAGAGATTTAGATAATTAGACTATAACTATTACATAAAAAAACCATTGAAATACAAAGTAGACACTTCAAATAGTATTAATTTCCTCGATAACATAAAATCTTTTAAAAAGAAACATGGTTTCTTTTTATGTTTCATCATCATAACATTTCCTTGATTCCATCCTTGAATCTATTCTCCCTTAAATACTGTGAAAATATTTAAAACATGGGATGAGAACAAAAATCATAGTAAGGAACATAAAAAGAAATAAACCCATTAGTCTAGTGAAAAAATCATAACCCATTTAATGATATTTGAGTGTCTGAAACAAAACATCTTCACATGAATAACACTACGTCTTTTTTATCAATTAAAAACACTAAAACCAATATAAATCAATTAAAACTCCTTTTAGTAACTTAGATAATCATATACATAAAACCATTTCAAACCCATTTTTCAATTAGAATAGCCATAGGGTTGTCTTCCAAAATTATTATTACCCAATGAATTAGAGATCTATAATGGAGGTCACTCTTTGTATAAGCTATATTGGGATCCCCAGTGAGATAAAATGGGGTTGATGCCTTCATATAAGATATAATGGGCTCACCCATGAGGTATAATGACGCCCAACCATTCATATAAGCTATGTTGGGCTCACACTTGAGTTATAATGTGGCTTAACCCTTCATATAAGTTGTATTGGGATCACTAGTTTCATATAATTCTCAAGTAAAATTTCACTAAAAAAATACATTTATCAAAAAAACCTTTTGAAAACTTCTTCTAATACAATATAAAAAAACATTCTGTATAAAAATACTTTTTTTCATTTAAGAATCCATTTTCAATTCCAGGATACCCAAAAAAAGGAATTAAGGATTTATTTTCCTTCTAAAAATATTATATCTTATAGAGGAATCTAAGTATCAAATAATGGTTACGAAGGTGGATAAGTTGTTGTCTTCATATACAAGAAAAACATTCATTTTTTTGTTTGTAAAAAAATAAAATGCTTTGTCTAAAAATATTCTTTTTGAAAACATTGAATGAAACTCAAAATAGACATAAAAAATCTTATATAAACCTTTTATATCCATATAAATAAATATGTAAATTAATCTCGTGAATAAAAAAAGTTATAATTAAATCTTTAAACCTTCAATGCTTCCCATACCACTTTGAACATTTAAATCTTGATCTCCTTGAATTTATACACTTAAAAAAACAATAAATAACATTAGTATACATAAAATATGGATATGAAATGTTATAGTGGATGTATATACACCATATAAAATTATAAAGGTGTATATTATCAATAATTTCCTCAATGAATGGATGTTGAGATAAAATCCCTTACCTTGAGTCTGAAATGTCTCGTATGTTCTTTATCTTCCTCTTGATTATCCCATCCTTGAAAGACCCTTGAGGACCTTGGATTTGGTATTTTTGTGATACCAGCAGTACTTAGACATGAGGAGAGTTAGGAGGAGAGGTTTTGGTAGATATTTTAGGAGCTAAAAATATTTTTGGGTAGAAATAGGGTGGTGGAGAGGTGGTATTTATACTTGAGGAGAGGTGGGTTCAAGTGATTAATTTGTTGAATATTTTATATTAAAAGCCAACCATATAGAGGTGGAATTAAATTACATGAATTTTTCTTTTAATTAATGTTTTATAGGTTGGTTTGGGGAGAGATTCACCTTAACCAACCATTAAATTATTTAGTTATTAGGTATTTTAAGATTTTAACTTTTAATTTTAACCATTTTCAAAATTTCACTTTTACTAGGATAAATAATTTTTTTACCATGGTAATTTTTTTATACCTAAAAATAATACTGACATTAAAACCTAGTTTGGAACTTATAATTCCAAATATGGAATCCATTTTACCTAATTAAATTCAAATAATTGGGAAAATTATATTTAAAATTAATTCTACAGACAAAACTAAAACGTGGGTTTTTAAAGTGAAACGTTCAAAAGTTTAAAATGTTATTATATCAATTTTCAACATGAAATTGATTTAGATGACATAAATTGGATTAAATGATAAAAAATAATCTAAATATACTTTAAAAACAAATATACTGATATTATATCAATATAAATAAATTATATGAAAAAGCATTTTGGAATTAAAATGCAGTGTTTATCATTATTCGTTAAAATATGAATATTTTCAGAAAAATAAAAAAAATTTATCCAAAGTAAAATTTTATTTCCAAATTAAAAATAAGAAGTTTATTTTTTCCAAATAGAATATATAAATGTGTCAAAACTATATTTAAAATGGTTTATCCATCAAAAGGAAGTAAAACTTCATTTTTTCAAAAAATGATTCTTTTATCTAAAAAATTGAATTTTTTCATATGTCATTTCAAGAAAACATATAAGATGAATCTAAAACATTAAATTGAATATATTAAAAATATATTTCATTAATAAAATCCATAAATAGTGAATTTATTATTTTATAAACTCACTTGTTTTTATTTAAATATTATTTTTCCAGAAAAACATATCCTTTATATTCAATTTTTTTAGTTTTATTTATAATTATTTTGGTAACCAATGAATGACTATATAAGCACTTGTAAACCATATTTTCATAATTAATTTAATATTATTAATTCTCACCATTATAACAGCCAGGTTATAATGATATCATTTAAATAATAAAATCTAGTTGATTGTTTAAGCTCGATGTAGTGTATCATGTATGCTATCAAACATAGTATGTCTTTCTTCAAAATTAGGATGTTACATCCTTCCCCCTTTAATAAATTATGTCTTCTCAATTTGAATTTAGGGTTGGTAAATAAGGTATATATTTATTTCAATCCCATATTATAAAAATGATTAATAAAACAATCACATTAAAAGAATGGAAGAGAAGTATGAAGACCATCTAAGATAAAAAATACTAAGGTTCAATGTAGAAAAAATGGATATATAAGAAAAACTAACCATCAAGTTTTGATAGAGAATGATAAGAAACATTTTCAAGAGAATGTTAACAATCATAAAACAATAAAATATATGATTGGTTAAAAGGTCATTGAATTCATGTTATGTAAAAAAATCAGATAACATTCTTTTTGTTTTTAGGATCCTTTTCATAGATTGAGGAATTAATTTACCTCCTAGAATAAAAACATAAAGAAACATAATTACTTGATGTATTTATATTTTATAAGCACAATTTCATCCTTATAATATTCCCAAAATTAGGATGTACATCCCTAAGAATAAACATAATTATAAAATTTCACACAAACTATAAAGGATATAAATATATTAAACTCGATCTCCAAAAGTAAAGGCATACTTCCACATTATACAAAATCATTGCATAAACATTACCCCATAAAAAATCTCCCAAAAACATCCATAACAAGTTATTATAAAATCACATAATGCCTCGTAAGGTGTATCTAAAACCTTGAACTTACAGTTATCCTTCAAAAAATATTGGGCTCTCAGGAGCTTCCATAAATTCACCATATGTCTCAACATCAACTATAACAGCTGCAAAATATTTTCTCGAACCTTTTTGTCTACGATCAAACTCATTTCCTCCCTATGTAATTAACATCTAACACTTATTTTCATAAAGTCCCAAATCATTTTAGCTAAATCATATTACTATAGACTGCCTTTCTTTTATCTCATTGTTTCTGTATTCAGGACCCTTTTCCTTGCAATCACAAACCATATGAACAAACTTACCACATCAATAACACATTACATATCCTGACATACATTCTCCAAAATGTATTTTACTACACTTGGAATAAGTTTTAGTCTTACCTCCAAAATTCTTAGCTTATTTCTTCTCTATTTCCTACCACCTTCACCATTTATTGCTCTTATCATCTCGTGGAATGTAAGTGTCGGCAAACTCTATTTCAACTTTCTCATCACAAACAACCACTTTTTCCTAACTTTTAAATTCTTAGGGCTTAGATCTATTTGTATCTATAGTTTCAATCTTGAGTGAAATCTATTAATTTTACTGTCAATGTCTCGAATAAAATCAGGAACATACCTGGAAAATCTTGTGAAGTTTTATTCATACGCAACAACTAAATCGTCATCATTTTTCTTTAATTCCATGAATTTTTTCTCCAACCTAAGCTGGAAAACATTAGGGAAATATTTACCAAGGAAAATATCCTTAAATTATTCCAATTCCATGGAATCAAGATCATTTTTCTCTCTATTATTCTTAACCAATGACCACCATTAATCTACTTCACCTTCAAAACGAAAGATAGAAAGAGTTACCTTTTTACATTATGAACATCCCATGACTCCAAATATCTTCTCCATGGTATTGATACATCCTTCATCCATAAATGGGTTAGATGATATATTGAATGATGGGGTGTGTTTCCTCATAAAATGTTCCACTACTGACATATTCCTCTTTGGTTGATCTGTATGATCTCTTTCATGGATGCCACCACCATTTATATCCTGATTTAAATACGTCATCACTACAACAAACTGTTCAGTTCCAATTCTGACCACCTTATAATGTTGATTTGAAAGGTTTTTTTCCTCCTGATACCTTCCCATTACAGATTTAAAATTTCCTCTATGGAAAACCATTCTGAACAGACATAGTTTAGATGAATAAACAAGGTAATCTTAAAATGCTACATCATTTAAACATAACCATATTGTAAAATACACTAAAATAAAGAAATTAACACCATCCTAACCTCTAAAGTAATCTAAACTAACCACTTATTCCAACTATAATTCCCCATCTATAAACATTACATAATCTTGAGTTAAGATAAGAAATCACATTGATTTTATTTTTAGTTTTAGAGCTTTAGAGAATTTGACCATAACTATTACATAAGAAAACCATAAAAATATAAAGTGGACACTTCCAACAGTATCCATTTCTTCCAAAACATAATTTTTTTTAAAAATAAACATGGTTTTTTCATGTTTAATCATTATAAATTTTCCTTGATTCCATCCTTTACTTTATTATCCCTAAAATCCTGTGAAAATATTTAAAAAATTGGGATGAGAACCTAAATATCAGCAAGGGACATAAAAAAGAAAGAAAATCATTAGTCTAGTTAGAACATGTTAACCCATTTAATGATATTAGAGAGGATGAAACAAAACCTTTTCACATAAAAACACTGCGTATTTTTATCGTAGAAAAACACGTAAACCAATAGCAATCATTTAAAACTCTTTTTGATGACTTAAAGTATTATATACATAAAACCCCTTCAAACCCATTTTTCAATTGGAATAACCATATGGATGACTACCAATATTATTATTACCCAATTATTTGGAGATCTATAATGGGTATCACCCCTCATATAAGTTATATTGGGCTCACCTGTGAGCTATAATGATGATCATCCCTTTAGATATAACGGGCCCACTCGTGAGTTATAATGGGGTTCAACCCTTCGTATAAGCTGTTTCGGGCTCACCTGTGACCTATAATGGGGATCAACAATTTGTATAAGTTGTATCAAGATTACCCATTTCATATAATTCTCAATTAAAATTTCATGAATAAAATATGTTCATCAGACAACCCTTTTGAAAACTTATTATAATCCCTTATGAAAAACATTTCTGTATAAAAATAAAATTTTCATTTAAGAACCCATTTTCAATACTAAGGTACACAAAAAAGGAATAAGGGATTTATTTTCCTTTTAAAAAAATTATATATTATATAGGAATCCAAGTATCAAATAATGGTTATGGAAGTATAGAAGTCATTGTCATCGAATATAAGAAAAAAATTCATGTTGTCGTTTTTAAATAAAATAAAAAACATTGTATAAAAATATTCCTTTTGAAAATATTAAATGAAATTGAAGATAGACATAAAATATCTTGTATAATACATTTATATCCATATAAATACATATGTAAATTAATATCATGAAGAAAATATTTTAAAATTAAATCTTTTAATGTTCAAGGTGTCCCATACCACTTTGAACATTTAAATCTTAATCTCCATGAATTAATACATTTACCAAAATAATAAATTACATTAGTATAGATAAAATAAGAATATGAAATGTTATAGTGGTGGTATATACACCATATAAAATAATAATTGTTTATATTATTGATAAATTCCTCAATGAAAGGATATTGAGATAAAATACCTTACCTCAAGTCTGAAACGTATCGTATGTTCTTTATCTTCCTCTTTAATATCCCCTCCTTGAAATACCCTTAAAGACCTTTTATTTGGTCTTTTGGTGAGACAAAAAGCACTTGGACGTGGGGAGAGTGGGTAGGATTGAATTGGGAAGATATTTAAGGAGCTAAAAGGCATTGTGGGTTGAAATAGGGCAGTGTAGAGGTGGTATTTATACTTTAAAAGAGGTGGGTTCAAAAGATTAATTTATTGATTATTTTATATTAAAATCCAACCATATAGAGGTGGAATTAAATTCCATGACATTAACATGTAATTAATGTTATATAGAATGGTTAGGGTCAAGACACACCTCAACCAACCATTTAATGTTTTAGTTTTTATTTATTTTATGTTTTTAACTTTTAACTTTAACCTTTTTCAAAAATTTACTTTTACTACGACAAATAATTTTTTTACCATGGTAACTTTTTTACAGAAAAATGAAATTGAACTTAAACCCTAATTTTTAAATTCTTATTCCAAATATGGTATCCATTTTACCTAATTCAATTCAACTAATTGGGGAAATTATATTTAAAATTAATTCGATGAACAAAACTAAAAAGTGGGCTACTAAAGTGAAATGTTTAAAAGTTTAAAATGTTTTTATATCTATTTTCAAGATAAAATTTATTAAAATTAACTAAATTAGAATAAATTATCAAAACATAATATAAATATACTTTAAAATGAACAATAATGATAATATATAAATATAAATAAATTATATGAAAAATCATTTTTGAATTAAAATACAGTGTTTTTCATTATTCGTTAAAATATTAAAATTATGAGAAAAATACCAAAAATTTATCCAATGTAAAATTTTATGTCCCACATCCAAATAAAAAGTTTATTTTTTCAAATATAATATATCAATGTATAAAAACTATATTTAAAAAGTGTTTTCCATTAAAAGGAAGTATAACTTCTTCTTTTTTTGAAAAAATAATTACTTTATCCATAAAATTGAATTTATTCTTATGTAATGTCTAGAAAACATTTAAGATGAATCCTAAAAATTAAATTGAATATATTAAATATATATTTAATTAATAAAATCCATCAAAAGTGATTTTATTATTTTATAAAATCACTTATTTTATTTTAAATAGATCTTTTTTCAGAAAAACACATCCTTTATATTCAATTTGTTTTTTGTTTTATTTATAATTAATTTGGTAACCAATTAATGACTATATAAACATGTGTAAACCATATTTTCATAATTAAGTTAATACATTTCATTCCCTTCATTCCAACGTCTAGGTTATAATGGTATCATTTAAATAATAATATTTAGTTGTTCGTTTAAGCTCGGTGTAGCGTATCATGTACGCTATTAAACATAGTTTTCTTTCTTAAAACTTAGGATGTTACAACTGACCTTCAAATCTATTTTTTACACCCAAATAAATAATACTTAATATTCTCATCATCATTGTGGTAATCCAAGGCATATCCATTCCTTTTTCATAAAATCGACCACACCTCATGTGCATTGATCTCAACTCAAGGCATCTACCCATGTCTTTCCACATCTCATGTGTTTCCCTTAAAAATTGCGTCATAAAAAAAGATATCTAGGTCTCTCCAGCTTTACAATAAATTGGGTATATGGAAGACCATAACTCATGGGAAATTCCACATGACTCTCATTTCAAAATCTGATGGAAACACATGTTCCCAACCACCAACTCATGAGTCTAAAGTACAAAAAATACCAAGAAACACATGTCAAACCATCCACCCACAAGGTAATTGATTCTAACTAGAATAAACACTTAGGACTTCCCCTAGAGAATCATAAGCCAACATATCATCACTACCATAACTCATGGGAAATTCCACATGACTCTCATTTCAAAATCTGATGGAAACACATGTTCCCAACCACCAACTCATGAGTCTAAAGTACAAAAAATACCAAGAAACACATGTCAAACCATCCACCCACAAGGAAATTGATTCTAACTAGAATAAACACTTAGGACTTCCCCTAGAGAATCATAAGACAACATATCATCACTACCATAACCATCAATATCATCCTAGACAAACTCTACCTGACATCTATAGTCACACTATTTGGTTAAGTAAAATTCCATTCTAATATATTTGGGAAAACACCATACATGTTGTTACAATAAATTTAAATAATTGAACCTATTCTATACTCACCCTAAGGTTATTTATCTAAGGTATCGAATTCAGTTTCTGAACTCTCAGGTTTAGTACTCAACCCTTACTAAAGGGTACATTCCACTATCATCTCTAGCATTCATCTCACTATAAGATCTATAAGTCTTTTCGTTGGAGTAAAATATATATACAAATTATCCCAACTAATTAGAATACCACCAATTAATTATATGGTAAAACACCATATTATTAGTTTACGACACTCTAAACAAATGTGCATCAGTCCTTTGAGATAAATATCACACAATAAGGCCCTTAAATGTAATCTGAATCCCTACATTCCAATAATGATAGAAGAGACACCTCTTACCTCTATAAAACAAGATTACAAATCCTAATAATGACCCTTTTCCTGTGGGCCAAGTGATAAAGTATATAAACCATAAACCATAAATCCCAAACATCATGTGTGTTACACTTGGTGAAAAAAAAATTAACATCACAACCCATCAACATCTACCTCATACCCATGGTAACACAGACTTCCACCAGAAAAAGCATTCAGGATACACCAGTCTGAGTTTCATCATAAGCTACGACACATTACTATGTATCGAGTCTATCAAATCATGGAATAGTAATATAAAATAAAACATTTCTTGGATATAAATTTGTAACATCTTATCCCATCTCACATGAAAAGTAAATTTAATTGTAGCATGACATGACCTCAAGTGTTGCTCCTTAAATTCAAGTGACTACCGACTAACAATGATGGTAAAATGAGGTGACATGGGGAGGATATATCCCAATAATTATTGTACACAATATAATATAAAATAACTAAATATCATCCTCCACTGAAAAACTATAAGAAAAACCAATAAATTAAATACAATTTATTGAAAAATTAAATGCATCATACAAATCAAATAGTATTTCTCAGAAAATAAAAAGACACTCAAATGATTTCTCACTAGTCCAATAAATATCTATGAAATAAATAAAATAATAAAATACATGAGTCTCTACCCCATATTTGATCCATAACTCATCTCAATCTCCTATATTCATCGTATTTTTCCTAATCGGCCATGAAATATTTGTTCATGGGTCTCAGTACTACATGTGCTTACAATGGACATGTGAGAGATGCTCAGGTACCCAAGTATAGTGGTAGATTGAGAAGGGTGTGAGTATAAAAAATAAGTAGGGAACCACCAACATGGTTCCATAATAACCGGTATATGTTGAAATATGTGCATGTGACATGCTCAACTGAAAACCGTAAAAAACTATAAAATAGTAATAAATAAAAAACCAACATGAAATGCTTTCGCCCATTATTGGAATGTCTCTGAGAACATCTTGTGGACCTTTCCATCCCATGTGACATACCATTTTAAATCCATTATACCATGAACCCGATCAATTATACATGATTTATCCAATTATGGGGTGTCTCTGAGTACGTATTGATGACTGTGCCACCATATAACAATCCTAGTCTCCCTGGTATACATTTAAAGTTTCATGAACCTCCACTAAATAAGTTTTCTTAGCCACAAAATAATCCCATATGTAATATAGACCTAGGAAATTCTCCTAGAAAATATCCATCCTAGTATATTGGATTAACCATAGGATTCAAATCAATGGAATCCCCCACTAATAATATCATAGACCTCCCATATGTGAGTTTTATTATCTAGTAGTAACATAGACCTCCTCTATGATAGTTTTATCAACCATGTTCATAAGACCATAAGTACACATATAACAAAACACCACCATGGGGATTATACCAAGTCCTAATAAGGGGACATGAAAGATATAAAGTACTGCCTCATTGTCGAATCATCATCACTTCAAGTGACCAGTCTCGATTCACAAACATCATCAACGCCCCTATAAAGTACACCACTAATTCTACCATGAATGGAAAAATCCTCTCCAGGATTATGTTTTTTATTGATAGTTAACCTTAGAGAGTGGACTACAATGATATATAAATATAAAATTATTAATTCAAGGTGTCAAAAACATTTTATTTTAAATAAAAACCGGATATTTTGTGGTATGGGCCTCAACATCAGAAAATAAAAATTATACTCCTCTTAGGAAAATTATCTTTTGATAAACACAACCACGATGTCATAATTTTCATTCTAGGGTCTATTTAGAAGTTAAGAATTATTCACACATGAATGAATAAAAGATATATTTATTATATTATTTATTTTTCTAAAACCCACTTCATAAATTAAAATGAATTATTTTCTTGACAACTTTTATAAATACGATTAAAAATATAAAAATCCATTCATTAAAAAAAATCAAGGCCACTATATCCCCCCACCTTTAATGATATTCATACATTAAATAAAAACTCATGAAAAGAGGCGAGGGTACTAAGCTCGCAATTGATTCTCATATTCTCATGACCTCTCTTGAGGATGAATATATTTACACAAGTGTCACTTTAAAGGGATCCCTTAATTATGAAGGATATTTTCCTATTAATCCTTGATGGACACAGGGTATTCAACAAAAAGGTTGAATCCTCAATATCTAGATAAACCTAATCCATAACGTGTTATTGATCATGCACGTACCTCATAAACTGTGAAATGTAGAAGACATTATTAACCTAGTCAATATGTATGGATAACACAAGAGGATAAGAAACCTCTCCCACCCAACCCAAAACCTGAAATAATAGGATAAAACTCAATGATATCTAGATAAACTAACAAGACCTTCTCATACCACGCTAAGGTGAGATCTTCTGGAACACATAGTATCCCTTCTCAAAATCCAAAGTCCTAAATAGTTTTTCCACATGGCACTTCATATGTAGTGCCCTGACCCCAGTAGCTAAGAGACAATGTATAATTTGTTACATTCGAATAAAACATAAGGAATCACATCCTAAAGGACTAAATAGTTTAGTAGTCTTAGTAAACTATATACAAACATTAAATTCAAATTAAATTAAAAAAATACGAAGAGTATTTTCTTTAATAAGTCCATTATTCCCCTTATAATATCCCTTCATATCAATCAAAAAATACTTCTTTATATCATATAGAATACAAAACATAATAAAATAGTGACTTTACATGCTTAGTAAACATAAGCATACATTGGAAGCTATGATTAAATAATAAAAAATCAATATGGAAAGGTAAATAACTAAAACAAATGCCATATATTCAATAACATTAGCATAATATAGAAGGAATAAAAGATGATGGAATAATTCCATATAAATAATCACTTGTGGTTGAAACTTGACCATGGATACTCTAACTAATCTAATAATCACATGGAATATAAATAATAGAATAAATAATGATTGAATGAATATTATTGAACATATAAAGCATACCATCGAGGATTGTTCCAAGACATATAATACCATAAAGGATTGTTCCCAGACATCTATATAAATGGGTAATACCTTGTCCATAACCATATATAGTTTTTCTAATGATATCTAAAAATTCATCGAGGGGATAGGAAAACCCCTCTCGTCACATACAAGGTTCAATGCATTCCTCGTATGAAAGGGGTGAATCAGAAGGCACATAAACATTCATATTTAAACTATCAAATGAAATGTAAATAGTTTCCCAAATTTATAAATATAATCATAAACCATCTATATTAAAATGAATGGTTTTGATATAGTACATCCTCAGTCAAACGGATAATAAATCATCTAAATAATTAATAAGAATGGTATCATTGGAGTATGTCCCCATTAAAGAATATGTATAATTAATGAATGCCTTCTTAAATGGAAAATTGTTTTGAAAGATCACTTGGAACATTTCCTGAGGAAAATAATATTTCTTTTATAATCACCCTTTTTTATGTTAAAACTAGAAAATTCATAAAATACTGTCAAAATCATTTTCTTTGAAAATCAATTTTAAAAACTAAAAATTTAAAAAATATTAAAAAAAACTATTAAAAAAATAACCTCGTAAATGTGTAAGGAAAAATTTAATGACATGAGGGTCATGATGGTGGTTAATTATGTACATGTTATATAAGTTAAAAAGAACAATCATTTGTCACTACAAAAAAGGTTAGAAAAATTCCTCGTTTAGAAAACTACTAGAATATTCCTTTCATTTTTTTATAATAAAGTCATAAAATTTTAAAAAAAAATGTTTTCAATAAATCATTTGGATAATTATAAAACGTTTTTAAAAAAAATTAGGAAAAAAGGTTTTATAAGAAAAATGATTTTCGATTGAAGAGTGAAATAACGCCAGACATTCTAAAAAACATTTTCTAAATCATTTGAAGTAACAAAGAGAGAAAAAATAGTAATATTACTTGATAAAATATCATTAATAACTATATACTAATAAAATATATTTATTTTAAGATATAAATATCAAATAATTCCCCCAAGGAAGAAATAAACAAAAACAATCCTGAATAATGATGAGATTGTGAAATAAAACCTTACTATTTTGATAACATTTGAATTATAAACCCCATGAAAAAGGAAAATTTAAATTAAACATCAAATAATATGTATATAAATCAATTCTTGATATAACATAAATAAGGGGTAGTATATACACCACAAAAATGAAATAATTGTGGAATATGGTGTATGTATCATAGATATAAAAGTGAGATGAGAAACCCTTAACTTGAGTCTCACTCATCACATAATTTATTTATCATCCTTAATAATAAAATTATTTTAATTATTTAATCTAATAAGAACCTTTATAAAGTATATTATTACGTTTTTATAACTTAATACCATGTTAAATATGATTACTTAGTTAATTAAGTTTAAGTTAGACGTTTTGACGATATTTGGATTATGTGTCAAAAATGAATTTGGTAGGTTTTCAATGGTCAAAGAGTTTATTATTTAAACATATCCAGAATAATGAACATGGAATAATTATCATATTTAGAAATAAATTAAAATTTTAAAAACAATCATGAAATATGTTTATGAAAAATTAATTACGCTACAATCATTGAGATGATTGGTCGTACGTATGCATGAGTAATGTTTCCATTTTTCAATGATCATTATGGAAAGAATATAAGTAATATTTTATATTTACAGAATGATAATAATATTATATATATATATATATATACTATATTATTTCTTTTCAATATACTTATATATATCATTAATATGGTGTGGTGATGAAAATAGAGTCACATCGCTTCGTTAAGGCGGTAGTCCACATGTACACGAACGCCGTTATCATTTTTCAGTGTAAGAAAAAAAATATATAATATCTTTAAAAATAATAAATATTTCATTAATAAAATAATAATTTCATTTATATCCAAAATATTCATTAAATATTTTCTTATAACCTTCCATTTAAAGCGTTAGTGAAGATTAATCGCATCACTTTATAGGGTGTTAGTATGTCATACACACGAGCGGCGTTATTGTATCCCCTATGGAATAGAAAGTTTAAAATTTTATATCTGATATAATGAATCCAAAGGAATAATTATATTATAAATATCATATATATAATTTATAACTATCATAATACCCAACATTGAGTGGTGGTAAAGGAAAAACGAATGACATCGGTTTGTGAGGCAGTAGTCTTCTATACACATGAATGATGATTTTGTAACCCATTTGATAGAAGTGGGGTAGTTATAGGTCATGAAAATAACCTAAAAACATATAAATATATCAAATATATTAATTTTATTATATAATAATTCTTTGATAATAATTTAATTATGTGGAGGAATAAATAAAATAAAAACGCTCGTTGAAGAACGTTAGATCTTCTTTGAGTGTCCTCCTTAGGTTTGCACCAAAGCCTTTCTAGGTTGAATTTATACCCAAAATTGGCATTATAGGATTAGAGTAAATATGTTTCTAAGTGATTTGGGTTTTTATTGGTGGAAAAAAGGTATTTAAGTTGTTATAAAGGTAGGATAGTGGGTAACCTTTTATAAGTGAGGTGAGTGGCACACTTGTATTTTTTTGGAAGGAAAAAGGTGTGCCAAAATTTCTCACATGACACAAGGGTCAAAAATGAATTATTATAAAAACTTATATATTATAGGGAATAAATATAGAAATAAAATATATTTTATACAAGTTTTTAGATCAATTTTACACTTATTTATTTAGTTTAACCCCCTAGTTAATCAATTTTTACCTTAACTGTGGTAAATAATTTTTACTACTTTCACAATTAATTTTAATAAAAAATTAAGTTTAACATATTAAATAATATTATTTTTATAAATTAAAAAATGTAAGTCATTTTTTTAAAATTTAACTCATATTATTGTAAATATTTAATTTAAAGTCAATCCTATTGATGCAGTGAGAAATTGGGTTTTGAATGAGAAAATGTTCCAAAGTTTACAATGTTTTTATATCAAAATTCATTATGAAAATGATTAAAATGAATTAAATTAAACTAATTTAAATATAATTTTACTAATTTTACTTTAAAACCAATTCAAAATATAATTTAACATTATAAATATTTTTAAACAAAAAGGTAGTTTTCAATTAAATTTCAGTATTTTTAACTATTCATTAAAAAATGAAATTTTTTAGAAAAATCCAGAAAACATCACCCTAAGATAATGTTTAAATGATAATTTAAAAAATGAAGTTTATTTTTGGGAATAAAATTTCTAAAAATGGTAAAATTTTATTATAAATTATGTGTGCAACGTGTGACTAAACTTCTTTTTAGAAAAATACAATTTTCAAAAAACATTTCTTTTTCTTTCAAATGGTTATAATTTTATATATTTTATATATGTTTGAAAGATATAATTTTCTTAATATAATTATTATTTTTTCATACCAAACCAATTTATTGGTTAGTTTATAATGGTATTGTTTAAATAATAATATTTTAAAATGGTATCTCATTTCATTCAAACCATGTATTGTGTGCATTACAAGTCATGGAAGAGATTGAATTTATTTAAAAATATATATAGCATAAAGTATCATAATTTTATTTTCACTTCTACATGTACTGTTTCATTTCATACATGATATCAAATATGTTGTTCATATTTTAAAATCATGGGGTGTTACATTCTACCCCCTTAAATAAATTGTGTCCTTGTAATTTAATTTTTATATCAATAGTTAATGGTTTTTCATTTGAAAATTCCAATATTGGAATCCCAAATCATAAAAAGGGTAAATAAAATATACACTTAACAAGAGAGAAATATAATTACAAAGTTTATATGAAAGAACACATAACTAGGTTTCTAAGTAGGAGAACATTGGTGACAAGTGAAGATATGTACATGGAAGAAAAGAGTACATAATTAAAGAGAGTGATTTAGGTCATTTATCATAAGAAATTGAATGATCAATGGAAAGTTAAGGACCTAAAAACCATAAATTTTTGATGATTTAAAAGACTATTTGATTCATCAGGTATGAGGGTGATAAGATAACATTTTTGTTTCAAGATCCTTCTACTAAAGTTGAGAAATAATTTTACTATGTAATAATATTAAGAAATTTACTAACATGATATTTTTATATTTCAAAATCACAATTTCATCCATTGTTTATGATTCGATCAATTTCTAATCCATCACTTACTCTATGAAATGAATATCCAAATATTATTTTTTTATAGATGAACCAATAAAATTCAATTTTAATGGATCATAACCAATATAATATAATGATAAGTAATAAATTAAATATCTATTTATTATTATAAAATAATGGTTTACACAGGTTATCCAATATGAATAAATATTCATATGGTGAAGTAATAAAGTAATATAATAAACTTATTCAAAATTTCAACTTTAACCATATCATAAATGTTTAGACTTGTGGCCCTTATAAAAGATTAAAATACAAAACATTAGAAATAAGGTAACTAAATTTATAAAATTAACTTACCATTTATCTATAAAACAACATGAAGTAGGAGAAAACACATATTACTGGATATATTCCTTAAATCCAAAAAAAAAATTAACTCCAATAATGATATCATAAAACACTTTGTCAATAAATCATTAATCAAGTTCTATGGTAGTTAGTGGTATCCAATTTAATTGTCTATATAAATCATCTCTTTATCCCAAAATAATTATCTCAAAATTAAGAAAATATTAAGGTTTATCTTTCTCTAATTCATGTTTTTTACAATAAGTTTAACTTTCCTCTAAATCATTTTTCCTGGTCATTGGTACCATTCAATATATGCTTTCAAATCATTAACGAAAAAGTATTATAGTAAAATCCTTATACCTTTAATAATTCTAAATACCAGGTTATCATTGATAAAATACTCAAATGACATAATTATTGAATCCAAACACAACCACATTAATCATTCCACTTTGTTTTCAGTAATATCATAAGATTGTCCATGATCTATTAGAAACTTTTGAGGTATATTCCTTTGATGCATGGGGAATTAATTTGTATTATGCCTCATCTCCTCCTAGTTTAGTAATATAAAATTGGAATAATTTTTCCTACAATTATAATCAGGATAATGGTGGAATTTATTTCCACACTTGTATCAAACTCTCATTCCCTTTAATCATGTACCAAGGTAATTATTTCCAAAATTATTATATGTGGGAAAATACGTTTTCCTTTCTTCCCTTTATTTATATTTTTCTCTATTTTCCTACTCTTATATTTAATACCTTAAAATCCATAATACTTATAAAATTGTTTATATATCTTTTTATCACATGATATTATGTTCATATAAGTTGAGAATTTTTGTAAGACTAGTTCCCTTCTAAATATTTGATTAAGCCTATCAAATAAACGATCATTCTTACTCTTTATATTAGGTAAATTGATTTAGTTCCCATTCCTTATGATAGTATCCATTTATAAGTGATGGAATAAAATGGATTAGATTATAGAATTATGAAACATCATGTATAATCCCAAAACTAGTGAAATACTTAACCTAAATTGAAAATTTTATGCACAGTTCATCTCATAGTCATAAACATGGTTTCTTTGGGGATATCATTATTATTGACTCCTTTTTAATAGTTTGTCAAGAAAATGTGAATTATCCTATTCATGCCCCTAGAGAGTGTCAAAACAAGTGTTTATTAAGTCTTGTTGTCATGCACCAAGTGATGATTGGTTTAAACCAATAGCATCCTTATCAGAGTTATTACCCCTAGGTACAACTATTCCAAAAAAATACACTTTTAGTATCCAGACATGGGTGTATTTCTAGGAAAACCCACATAATATCTACCTTTCCAAAACTTTAATATATTCTTTTATATTTATCCTAAAATTATATCATAGAGTTATGATCCATAATTTATGTTTTACTTAATATAATTCCTAAGGATTCTACTAAACTTCCTCTAATACCAACGGTAGCGCACTAACCCTAGTAGTCCAGAGCTAGTGTCTAATTTGTTACATTAGAATGAGAGACAAGGAATCATATCTCGAAGGACTAAATAAATTATTATTATTTTTGAACTAGATACATACTAGAAATTCACATTACATTTTAAAACATAAAATACAGAGTATTTTTATTCAGAACAAAATTATTCCCCTTAGTATATCCCTTTATATCAATCAAAAAAATACTTCCTGTTATCCTGGGGAAAATAAAACATAAGAAAGGTGTGAGCTAAGATACTCAGTAAGGGTAAGAATACATTTCCATCTATGAATAAATAAGGCATAATCAATATAGAAAGGTAAATAACTGAAATAAATGATATTTAATCAATAACTTGATCATAATATAGCAAGGAAAACTATGATCAAACAATTCCACATAAATAATCACATGATCTTGAAACTTGACACTAGATATTCTAACAAATTGAATAATCACATGGAAAATCAATAACTGAATTCATAATGATAGAATGCATAATTTTGAACATCTAAAACATACTATCAAGGCTTGTTCCAAGACATAAAATACCATCAAGTCATGCACCAAGACATCTATATAACTGGGTAAGGCCTCGGCCAAAAACATATCTATTTTGTCTCATGAGACATACCGATGCATCGAGGGGATATAACGAGCCGTGACCATCACTTACAAGGTCCATTACATTCCTCGTATGAAAGGGGTGAAACATAATGAACATAAAAATTAATATTTAAACAATTATATTAAATGTAAATACTTTCTTCAATTAATAAAGATAACCATAAACCATCTAGAGTAAAATGAATGGTATCAACATAGTATATACCCATTCAAACCAGTCATAAACCATATAGAGAAATAATAAGGATGATATCATTGGAGTATATCACCATTAAATCATAATAAACATAAAATAATTTCTTCTTATAAGGTAAATAATTGTGAAATATCACTTATAATGTTTCTTGAGGAAAAAAACTTTCTTTTAAAATCACCTTTTTTATTTTAAAAATAAATTTTGTTTAAAATATTGTCACAATCCTTTTCTTTGAAGATAAATTTTCAAAACTAAGAATTTCAATAATATTTGGAAAAATATTTTCTTTAAAAATAAACTTGGAAACATTCAATGAAATATTTAGATAAATTACAGTAATGACAGTCGGTAATTCTATATATGTCATTTAAGTTAAAAAGAACATTCATTTTTCACCATAAAAAGGTTAGAGAAGTGCCTTGTTAAAAAAAAATAGTAATATTACTTTCAAAGAATTTTGTAAAAAATTAAAACATTGATAAAAATTATTTTAATAAATAATTTGGTAAATTATAAAAAAAATCAAAACATTTTTAGAAACTATGGTTTTGGAAGGAAAAGGATTTTCAACCAATGAGAGAAAAAAATTTATACTTTCTTAAAAAACATTTCCTTAATAATTTTAAGTACCAAAGGGAAGAAAAATTGTAAAATTAATTTAAAAAAGTTCATGAATAACTAGAAAAGACGAAAATATATTGATTTAAGATATAAATATCAAATAATTACCCCTAGGAAGATATAGACATAAATAATCCCAAATAATGATGAGATTTTGAAATAACCCCTTACCACGGTAACTTTGGAATTTTATGCCCTATGAGAGAAATAAATTTAAATAAAAATTAAAATAACATGGATATAAATGAATTCATGAAATAACATACAAATAGGCCATTATATACACCACAAAAAATAAATAAGTGGTGAATATGGATTATGTCTCATATGACTAAAAGTGAGATGAGAAACCCTTACCTTGAGCAGGACTCACCACGTACGTTCATTATATTACAAAATAGTAAAATTATGTTAATTAATAGAATACTTAAGATAATTTTTCAAGCTTATTTTTAATTTTATTTAACTTATTAAAATTTTATATATGATTACTTATTAAATTACGTTTGTGTCAGATGTTTCAATGATATTTGTCTTATGTGTCAAAAATGAATTTGGTAGGTTGAAAATGGGCAAAAAATAATATTATTTAAACATGTATAAAATAATATTCATTGAATAATTATCATATTTTTATTTAAATCATTCTTTTAAAACCAAATATAAAATATGGTTATGAAAAATGGATTACATTATATTCATGGAGATGGTAGGTCGTGCGTACACATGAGTAAGATTTCCATTTTTCATTGATCATTATGGAAATAAGGTAAGTAATATTTTATCATTACATAATGATAATAATATAATATATATACCATATAATTTATTTAAATATACTTATATATATCATCCATGTGGTGTGGTTAAGAAAAGAGAGTCACAACACTTCTTAAAGTCTATAGTCTACTCGTACACAAGCGAAGTTATCATTTTTCAGTGTAATAAATAAAATGATTTATTATCTTTAATAATGATAAATATATCCTAAATATAATAATAATTTAATTTATATCACATATATTCATTAATTGTATACTTATAACATTCTATGTAAAGTTTTAGTGAAAGATGAATCACATGCTTTGAAAGGTGGTAGTCCGTTGTACACACGAGTGATGTTCTCATATCTCCTATGGAATAAAAAGTAAAAAAACTTTATAAATTATATAATGACTGAATAGGTATATTTATGTTATAAATATCATATATATACTTTATAAACATCATCATACCCCACCGTGATATTTTTTAATGGTAAAATGAATTACATCGGTTCGTGAGGCGATAATCAACCATACATGTGAATGATGATTATATAACCCATTTGATGGAATTAGGGGTGGTTTTAGGTCATGAAATCAACAAAAAACATCTTAGTATATGTAATATAATTAGTTTATAATATAATTATTGTTTAATAAGCATTTAATGTTGTGGAGTAAGAAATAAAATAAAAATGATCATAGAAGAATATTACCTCTTCTTTGGGTATCCTCCTTAGATTTGCACTAAATCCTTCTTAGGTTGGATTTATGCCAAAAATATGGATTCTATGATGATATTAGAGAATTTGGGAAAATATTTGGGTATTTATTTCTAAAAAACAAAATGTTTTTAAGGTGTTAATAAGAGATAGGAGGGGGTGGCCTTTTATAAGTGAGGTGAGTCACAATTGTAATTTTTTTTAAATAAAACGCTTTACAGATTTTTTTCAAATTAAAAAAGGATAAAAATAGTTTATTATATATAATTAGAAATTATAGGGTCAAAATATTTCCATAAAATTTATTTTATTAATTTTTTTATCTCAATTTAACCCTTACATGTTTAGTTTAACCCTAGGTAAATCCATTTTTACCTTAACCGTGGTAAATATTTTTTTTTTCTGTTTTCTCTATTCATTATGGTAAAAAATTAAGTTGAAGTTATTAAATAAGATAATATATTTTTAAACTAAATATTTAATCCATTTTTTCAAATTCGATTCAAAAAAGTGTAAATTTTTAGTTTAAAATTAATCTCATAGACACGATAAGAAAGCAGGGTTTTAAAGAGAACATGTCCAAAAGTTTAAAAAGTTTTTATATCAAAATTCAAAATGAACATGATTAAAATGAAATAAATTTGATTAATTTATATAAAATTGAACTAATTTTACTTTAAAATATATTAAAAATGTTATTTAATATTATAAATAATTTAACTAAAAAGACGGTTTTCAATTAAAATTCAGTATTTTTCACTATTCATCAAAAAATGAAACTTTTCAAAAAAATCCAAAATATTCACACTAAGATAATTTTGATATTTTGATTTTAAAAAAAATATTTTTTCAAATTAATTTTCAAGAATTAATAAAAATTATTTATAAATTGCGTTTCTAAAGTGCAACTAAACTGCCTTATTGAAAAATACCATTTTCAGAAAACATATCTTTTTATTTCAAATGGTTCTAATTTTATCTCTAATAAATAAATATCTATTTTATTTAGTTTATCCACTTTAAAAAAAATAAAATTTTATTAATTTATTTATTACTATTCATACCTTCCAATTTAATGACTAGGTTATAATGTTATTGTTTAAATAATAATTTTTTAATAGAGTATCCATTTCGTTAAAACCCAGTGTTGTGTGAATGGAATGATGTAGAAGAGATATAATTTATTGAAAAATATATATACCACAATGTCTTGTGATGTTAAATTCCTTTCTATTCTTGGTGTTTCATGTTTTATATGCAATTAAATATGATGTTCATATTTTAAAATCTTGGTCTTCTACGTTAGTTGACATTGGGTTGTCCTCATATGATCTTAGATCACCTGTACCTTCTACATCATCAACCACACAAACTCATGACCCATGAATTAAATATAACTAATATCCATTTAGAAAATGGTTGAACTATAGGGTATCCCATATAAATATTTTAAGGTATCCATTCCAATAGTATATTTGTAGCCGCTATTGGATGTAAACTTTACTAATGGTTGGTGATAAACCCAATTCTTTCCAAAATATTGCAAATAAGCATGTAACATATCCTCTAAAATTGGAATAGTCCTCTTGTTATGAACATATATCTAGGGGTATAATGTCATACTCAAATGAAGACGGGTCCCAAAAGACTCATGAAAACTGCTCTAGAATTAAGACATGAATTGTGTGTCATAGTTAGATACAATCATTCAGGGTATACCTTGAACAATATCATCCATACACATGTATTTCAAGATATCCAATGAACTATACTACTAAATGGGAATGAAATGATCCAACTTGGTTATTAAATCAATAATTAAGCAATTAATTTCATTACCCTTCAAAAATTAGGTAAGTACGATCATAAAATTCACCAAATAACTACACCACTTCAACTCTAAAACCCTAAGGTGTTTAGCTAAAAACAATAGGAACCTAGTGCCCAACCTTCACTATCATACATGTGAGGGATAGTGAAATGAACTCAATAAAACCTCACTTCATTCTAAGCCACCAGAACTGATGCTTAAGATCATATTCATCATCACACGTCATGATTCCCTACCAAACAGCATTTTGAAACTCTTTCAAACCTTCATAATACATCAACATAAGAACCATTTCTGGCACTTGAAATAGGATGAATCACTCCTCACCTTGAGAGAATCCATCTGTTATGTTTTGATAGAAAATTTGATCTGGTAAAATCCCATATTCAATATCTCCATGTAAGGCCTCCTCCACCCACTGGTGAAGTGTAAGGAATAACATCATCGGTTGAAGGTAAGAAATGTCTCCTTCTTCCACAAAATTCGAACTATAATGAGGCTAGATTCTCAATTCCTACCTCCAATAGATAAGCACATGATTTTTAATAAGGTAATTTACCACTAGAATGTCTATCCTTATAGTTAATACTATATTAAAGTCATAGTCCTATAGAACTCTATTCATCACCGCTTCCCCAAATTGAGGTCCCTCTATAAAAAGATATACTTTCGGATCCTATGATCTATGAAGACCATAAAATACTCACTGAGACGACAATGTATGCCCATTTTTAAGGAAAACACAACTACCAAAATCACAAAATGGGTCACGTAATTTGTTTTGTATGGTCTTAACTATCAGTACACATAATTAATCATAACTTATCATTGAATTAATATTAAACCAATCCAGGACCTGGAGGCAGTGCAATAGACTTCATACTCAACTCCCTTCATAGGCAAAAAAGAAATTGGGGCACTGTTCAACTACTTATTTAGATCCTTAAAATCCCTCTTGAAATGAATGGATTCCACTTTTATGTAAGGGATATAATATGGGCATAAATCCAAGAGAATACCACTACAATTATGTGGTAATATATGGACAAACTAAGGAAACTACACAGCTCAAAAACTATCTATGGTGGCTCCTAATCCATCACATACTCAATCACAACTATAAAATATGCCTTCAACAATGCTAGAATAGGTCTGTATTAATAATAAAAAAGTATTTACTACCACATCATAGTTAAAAGTCCAAGGAATTAATTAGTTCTACATTAGGAATAATAAAGGGATAATTTATTAGTGTAAAAAAAGTGACAATAAATCACACTTTTATCATCACTTTTAGAAGTTCTGATAAAAAAAATCATTTATCACTACATTTATTTAGAAGTGGTAAAGGTTCCCTTTATCAGTGATAATAAATATGATGATAAAGGAGACCTTTATTAACACTACTAAATGCACTCATAAAGGGAACCTCTATCAGTGCATTTAAAAATGATTATAAAGGAATGTTTTATCCACACATTTAAAAGCACTAATAAATTTATTTTTTATCAGTGCTTTTGGAAGGGTTTCTAAAGGTTACCTTTATTAGTGCATTTATTATCACTGATAATGGTTAATACTATAGTGTGATTCTATAGCACACTACATCACCAAAAATATGGCATGTAGTGTGTTGTAACAACAAACTGCATCACAAGAAATAGCAGAAGAAATTAGTAAAATCAGATAAAAATATAGAGTTTAAATGAAATAAAATTTACGACATAAATACAAGAAAAAACCACTATTATAGAGTATGTCAGATTTTTACTAAAATTAATGCCAATTTTGAATAAAAAGGTGAACTTTGAGTCACACTGATCACACTGTGAGTCAGATTGAGGTGCGACTGATTCATACACATCACAAAGGAATTATGGATCATTTTATTAATGTACCTAAACAATTTCAATGTGTTCTCTAGATTTTTAGTATGTTAGTTTTTTTATTAAAATTAATGTCAAATTTGAAAAAAAAGACACACTTGGAGTCATACCGATCACACCGTGTATCTGATTGACGTAAAAATTATTCCTACATGTTGTAAATACATTATGGATAATTGTCAAAAATTATATAAACAATATGAGTATATTTCATTGGGTTTGAGTATGCCACGTGTGTTTTTTACTAAAATGCCATTCTAAACTAAAAATAACCACTTTGAGTCATATCAGGCACACTGTGTATTGTATTGAGGTGTGGCTAATTCCTAAAAATCATAAATGACATTTGAATTGTTTTTTAAACTACCAAAACAATTTTATTTTTTTTGCTCAGTTTTGAGTATGTCAGTTATTTTTTTCATGAAAATTAATGTCAATTTTGAATAAAAAGACACACTTAGAGTCATACCGGTCACACCATTCATTGTATTGAGGTGTAGAATATTCCTACACATCTCAAATGACTTATGGATCATTTTACTAAAGTTATAATACAATTTTAATGTGTTTTCTTCGTTTTGAGTATTCCACTTGTGTTTTTTTACTAAAATTTCATTTTTAACTGGAAACATGCACTGTTATCCATATAGGTTGCATCATGTATGGGTTTTACATGGTATAAATTCGCATATTTCACAAATTCATTATGAATAGTTTTCCTTAGTTATCAAGAAAATCTGAGTGTGTCTCCTCGATTTTCAGTGAGAAACACTTTTTATATTAAAATGTCAATTTTAAACTGATAATAGACACTTTGAGTCATACCAAGAACATTGTGTATCATATTGAGGTGTGGCTTATTCATACACATTAAAAATGAATTTTATATTATTTTACTATAGGAAAAAAATAATTTGAATGTGTTTTCTCAATTTTAAGTGTGTCAATTGTTTTTTTCACTAAAATTAATGCCAATTTTGAATAAAAAGATGCACTTGGAGTTATATCGGTCACACCATGCATAAGATTGAGGTGAAGCAAATTACTAAATTTTTCCAATGAATTATGGTTCATTTTCTTAAAGTATAAAAACATTCTGAAAATGTTTCTTCAATTTTGAGTATTCCACTTGTGTTTTTAACTAAAATGTCATTTTAAAATGGAAACATGTACATTTAGTCATACAGGTTTCATAATGTGTGGGTTTAAAATGAGAATAATTCCTACACTTCAAAAAAAATTATTAATTATTGTCCTAAATTATCAATAAAATCTAATCATGTTTTCTTAGTTTTTAGTGAGTGACACTTTTTTTGTATTAAAATGTAAATTTTAAACAAATAATGAACACTTGGAGTCATACCAAGAACATATTGTATCATATTTAGGTGTGGTTGATCCCTAAACTTCATAAATGAATTTTGAAATTTTTTACTAAATTACCAAAGTAATTCAATTTTATTTTCTTAGTTTTGAGTATGTTAGTTTTTTTTCACTAAAATTAATGTCAATTTTAAATAAAAATATGCACTTTGAGTCATAATGGTCACACCGTGCATCAGATTGAGGTTTTTCAGATTACTACAAATGTCAAATGACTTATCGATAATTTTACTAATTTATCAAAACAATATGAATGTGTTTCCTCGGTTTTGAGTACGCCACTTCTATTTTTTACTAAAATGTCATTTTAAACTGAAAACATGCACTTTGAGTCATACAGGTTGCATTATGTGTGGTTTGGAATTGAGACTGATTCCTATATGTCACTAATTAATTATGAGTTGTTTTCCTAAATTATCAAGATAATATGAGTGTGTTTTCTCATTTTTCAATGAGTGACACTTCTTGTATTTGAATATCAATTTTAAACTGATAACGGACACTTTAAGTCATATCGGGAACATTGTGTATCAGATTGTGGTGTGGTTGATTCCTAAAAATCAAAAATTAATTATAGATCATTTTACTAAATCAACAAAACAATTAAAAATTGTTTTATTAGTTTTTAGAATGTTAGTTGTTTTTCACTAAAATTAATGTCAATTTTGAACAAAAATACACACTTGGGGTCATACCAGTCACACCGTATGTTTGATTAAGCTACAGCTAATTACTAAAAATTTAAAATGACTTATGGATAATTTTACTGAAGTATCAAGAAATATGAATTTATTTCCCCAGTTTTTGAGAATTCCACTTGTTTATTTTACTAACATGTCATTTTAAACTGGAAACATGCACTTTGAGTCATATAGGCTACATCATGTGCATGTTTTACATGAAAAAAATTCCTACATGTCTCAAATGAATTATGAATCTTTATCCTAAATTATCAAGACAATCCAAGAATGTTTTCTTGGTTTTTAGTGAGTGACACCTTTTTGTATTAAAATGTCATTTTTAAACTAATAACGGATACTTTGAGTCATACTGGGCACATTATGTATCAGATTGAGGCGTGGTAGATTCTTACACATCAATAATTACTTATAGATTATTTTTCTAAATTAAAATAACAATTATAATTAATTTTCTTTGTTTTGAGTATGTAAGGTATTTATTTCACTAAAATTGATGTCAATTTTGAATAAAAAGATGTACTTGGAGTCATACTGGTCACACCATGCATCAAATTTAGGTGTATAAAATTCCAACATAGATCAAATGACATATGGGTCATTTTTATAAAGTATCAAAATAATATTAATGTGTTTTCTCAGTTTTTAGTATGCCACTTGTGTTTTTTACTAAAATGTCATTTTAAACTGGAAACATGTACTTTTATTCAAAAAGGTTTCATCATGTGTGGGTTTAACATGAGACTCATTTCTAAACATAAAAATTGAATTATGAGTACTCTTCCTAAATTATCAAGAAAATATAAGTCTGTTTTCTTATTTTTTAGTGATTGAAACTTTTTTTATTAAAATTTCAATTTTAAACTAATAATGCACACTTTGAAACCATCCCTCATTGACGACCAAAATATATCAATGTTGGGTTTCCTCCAATAGTTATCTAATACACCTACTAACTTTAGTAGTTTATTACACACATATTTATTCAAACATTTAAGTTAGATTATATACCTATTTTATGATTGAGATTTTTTAAAATGTTGCATCAATAAAACTAGTAGAGAAATCGAAGCTTCCAAAATGGAATTATATTACAGGTGGATTACTACACAGTATAAAATTACTTAAAAAAGTGGTGAAACGAATTATTTCAATAAGCCACCTGAAACAATTTCAAAATGGATCTTAATTTTAGTGACAAGATTTGTGTGAAATTTTCAACAATTGTTCTCAAACACATAGTCTTGGAATGATCCTCATTATAATTCTTTTCCAAACAATTTTATTTTATATAAGCCAGTGCTTCATCTCCTCCACCATCTTAGTCTCCGACTCGGTATCCACCTATGCCTCCTCCTCCACATTGGTCTTTGATTATAAATTTTCCTCTGCCTCTACCTCTTCCTCTGCCTTCGCATATGCCTCCACCTTTTGCATTTCCAAAAAAAATTATTTTTTGAAGTTCAAGTCTTCTAGAAAAATTGATTTCATCCATTATACATATCCCTAATAAAGAGATAGAAAATAATATCTACACATTCGGAAAATAATTCTTCGCACCATAAATATATTTTTAAGTTCATAAATCATACTAGATCACAAATATAGTAGTTAATTGACTAAATATTTTCTCATCATACATTTTGACAAAAACCTATGCCACCCACTCATCTCTAAACTAATTTATTTCCTATTTTGAGTATCTAGGTGACCAATAATCTTAATAGTACTGAGAAAACATAGATAAATAAATGATCATGGAATATATTTAATGAAATTCTAATTAATTTAGAAAATTAAAATTTGGGGAATGCTGGTCTTTTCATGATTCATGACCTCTCAAATAAATTTTCAAGCATAATATCCATAATTTATTCCACTATCTTATTTGAGACACTGAAAAAACATTGGACAAAATAAGTAAATTGTTTTGAAATGTTTTGATACTTAAATATATCTATATATACCTTAATTTGCTTCAATTTTTATTAATTCATAGGCTTTATCCCTTCATACACTAACATTATTCCATGATTTAGCCTATATTTAGCAATCACTCTATCATAACAAAATCCTTGTTAAGCCACAAAATGAAACATATAATTTGAATTTTATCTATAAAATGTTGATTTCAATGTGTTACATATTAACAATACACATCATGTGTGGTTGGTGGATTAGATATCCATGCATTGGATCTAAAAAATATATATTCAGGGTGTCCATATTGATTGTGATCAACATCTATTTCTCCCAAAAAACAATTAATTAATGAAAAAAAATTATGTGATTATATTGTAGAGTTTTACCTTTTCATTATAGGGATCAAAAATAGTCTATTGTCTGATACTTTACGATTAAACTCTTTTAGAAACTCATCTTTTTTCCTTATTAAATTTTTCCTCATCCAAATTAAGATCTGATGTAGAAATGATACATGTATTAAGGAATCCAAATCATGCTTCTCACATTATTCCCTTTATATAGTAGAAATATAAATTCTTATAGAAAATATGAATAGTTATTAAATTTAAAAAACATATTAGCTCACTATTTGGAAAGACGTAATATGAAAATTCACCTTATGTATATATTAAAAAATGAATATAACTTATGTATGTATTTACAACTAAGAAGCCTAACCATTCATGCTTGAGAATATCATTTAGACTCTCAAAACCAATTCTATCTATCATGGAATTTCCATATATTTTGTTTTCATATTCAATATATGTCATATATTTATCTTTAAATGTGGTATCTATATGAATTTGTAATGATAATAAATGTTTCTCTGGAACTAGAGTGGAGAAGGTACTCTCAAAAGTTCATTTTGTTTTCTTGGTTGATTTACTAGATTTTCTTGATTCAATATTCTGTTTCCCTACCTCTTTATACATCTGTAATATAATACATCACTTCATACCTTTTATCATCAACCATTACAGGTTTTTCATATGATTTTTTAAGGACATACCTAATGTATCTTTATATGATTAGACGACCATTCTATGAAAGTTTCAATTACATCATTGACTATTCTAATATTTGGACTATCAAGTGAAAAAGAAAACTCAGATGTCGGCTAATAAGCTACCTCAATCCCCACTCTCATGTGATATTTTGGGAGGTATTTATGGTGTAGATTGTCTCTCATGATATTATACATTGTACCCATCAGAATACAGTTGTGCTTGGGTTTTTATTGATATAAATCTCATACAATTGTACCCTGCATAATTTTAGTAATATAATGTTATAGGAATTTGTTTAATTAACATTTAGGATAAAGAGTAATTATAAAATGGATTACCATGTGTAAGGTATTCAGTTGGTGGGAATGACTAGCCTCAAATATAGTGGGTTAATTTGGTTCTTGTGTGGATATTTGCTCCATTGTTGGTTCGTTTTGATCCATTCTCATACATTGGTCTTCCAAAGTAGACTGATTAAAAATTTATTATAGTGAGTCTATTTGTGTCTAGAGTTTTCCTACCATATTATATATATATTTATGTGGTTTTATCTTCTTGAAATATGTTTATGGAAATACTCAAAAAATTAATACTTTAATGAGACCATATTATTCAGGCTGCTTCAAAGCTATTGAAAGTATATTTTCATCTGGTACAGTTGTTTCTACTTCTTATATCTAAACCAAATAAAAAAATTGTACATAAATAGATATTTTTATATAATATTTTCATAAAGTATAACTAATTACAATTATTTCATGCATACACATGTTTCCCATACTATTTTTTTCTTTTTATAGACTAAATCACCCTACTTATTTACATAAGCCTCCTTCCATAGAACATGACATGGGATTGAAGTGTCTTAAAATTTTGATTAATAAATCTTCACATAAATAAAGAAAAATATTTTTTTTCATATCTGATAATTAATTTTTTTTATTTAAAATACATACCAATTTACTCTATAATAAAGTGTACCTCATCCTTTCTTTTCAATTGGGGTACATTGGTTTTGATGCACACATTTATTTGCAGTACTCTTTTTTTGTTTCATAAACTAACAATTTTGAATCAAGTTGGATAAAATAAATAATGACAAATAATATATTATCAACTACAATGCACCTGAACTGATTGATCATTATAATGATTTAGGAAAGAAGTTAATGTTTCCTGGTTTATAATGTGTGCATAACTAATTGCTATGTGGGGATTTAATTACCCCTCTATATCGCTATGATTTAACTTCGTAAGAAGAGTCTTGAAGCCTCTATGGGATTTTCCAGCCACCATTAAGACAAATTTCTTATGGGAATATTCTAAAATAAATGAACTCTAATATGAATAATTAATATTAAATCAATTTTTCATTATATAATTGTTCATTAAAATTGTGAAAGTATTTCATAACATTACTCTTATATCTTTCTAAAGGATTTACTTCATTACAGGTTGGAAACAACACCATGAATCAACATCAATCGGTTAATTCATCCTCATTGTGTCCCCAATATAACTAATGAATGTTGAGTTCTTGTGGATAATTGGTTAACCGCATTGATTCCAACCAGCCTCAAATTTTATATCCTGGCTTCTACCCTTGAAAACTTTATTCAACATTGTGATGTTGCATCATTTTTTTCTTCAACATGGTGTTGATCCCCAAATAATTCTATAGTTTCATCATCAATAGCCTTTTCTTCCTCAGGGTTGGTAACATCATCATGTGAGAAGACATTGTCTACACGTGTAGTCAAACATTTAATTTGTCTTTAATAAAAACAATACAATACACTTTATGCATGAAAGTCTACATTTACATGAATCTTTATTGAAAATTGTTACTATCTTGAACAAAGATATAATACATCAATACTCTAGTACAACTAACCTTCACTACCTTTATTTAATCCATCCTTAGATGCTTAATTTCCTTCCATATCTTGATGATGGATTAGACTCCCTATTTCAAACTATCATTCCTTCTATCATTGTGGTTCCAAATTTCCTTGATGAAATACATCCCAAATAGTTATTATTTCATTTTATTGCTTGATACCCACCCCCCATCTTTTGTGGACATCCACCTATGTTTCTTGAACTAATCTAACCAAAAGTAATCCTATACCAGGTATTAGTGATAATTTTTTAAAATCTACTTCTCTTGGTAGTTCTGATAATATATAATATATAGGTAATGAGTCTCAAGTAACAAAATTCAATAATAACTATTCAGGAGATGAAAGGTCCCTGACACTACCATGAGAACATTAACTCATCCCCACTAAGTTTCACCAACTCTAACCTATATTACTAGTCCTTTTCCCTCAAATTTATCTCAAATATAGACATTTATATCCAATGAGGTTATAAAATAACCTAAATGAAATTTTAATTGTGTCTTATAACATATTACATTTCAAAAATGAAGGAATGAACATTCAAATCCATATGGAGTCCACTCACATTAATTTACTTCCACTCACAAACATTTAATATTTTCCAATTCCTCTGAAAAGTTTCTTTTTTTTATAAGGCTTATAGGAGATACAAACTTGTGGTGGTATTTGTGTGAGGTGGATGGGAGAGCTTTACAACTATCCATTTCTCTAAACTTCCAGGATAAAGTATCCTGAAGATGAATTTGAAAGAAGGGTTGAAGGAATCTAGTCATTGTGGGAGGAATACCATTGAAAGTCAGATTGGAACCCTTTTAAATTTTTCAAGGATGAAGGGGAAGAGAATAAAAATGTGCATTTGGAATGTTTTTTTCATAAAAAATTAACAACATGATTATTCTCAGGAGGTCACACATCGTAGTACTTTTCTTGTCTATTTCTGATTAACTATAGAGTTATAATAGGATTCAATGTTACTTCACACAAATTAAAAGTAATTTTTGATAAAGTATTATCAAAAGAAACCAAGTTAGTCATATAATAAAATGAATATCATGAAACCAAAAAAATCATTAATTATGTTTTGATTAATTTTTTGTAGTATTTTTTGGGTTCTAAAGAAGTAGTAAATGAGGATGATTAAAGGATGAAAGAGTTAAATAATGAGTTCAGAGATGTGGTATTCAATGTCATGGTAGTGTATTTTATGGAGATTAATGAATACAATCCTTGAATAAGGTATGTCATAAAGGAACTTTGGACCTGCAATGATGAGAGGAAGGCTAGTTTGAAAGAGTGTGTACAATCCATTATCCAAATATGGAAGGTAATCTGGCATATGAGGATGGATTAAATAAAGTTAGTGAAGGTAAGTTGTACTGGAGTATTGAATTATTATTTATTTATACAATAAACTAACAATTTTCATGCAAGATGCAAAAAAATGTGGAGTTTTATGCATTAAGTGTATTGTAATGTATATCTATCATACCAAAATGAATAATTATTTACACAATCTTATCTGTGAAACCCCAGGTTCTTTTTTTATGAAAATTTATTTATGTAGCTTATGACTATTATGTCTTGTATGATTCTTTAAATTATTATACATTAAGAATATTTTACTAAAATAAAAATTAGATGCATGGTTTTCATGTGGATTAGGGTTTGGAAAATTATCATAAAAAACCTTCCTAGTTACTTTACTTAATGAATCTATGTGTATCTTGGTTCACATGTAGCTAATGTTTCTATGGGTTGAAGAATGAATGGATTGATTATTTATTGGAATGGATATAGTTTCAAATGATAGTTAGTTGATACTTGTGGAGTTTTTTTATAAATGAAAGGTTGGTTATTCACATAGGGTATAATTTTTTACCTTGGATTTACAAATTGTTATTTTTTTTATGGTTTTAGGTATTTATATTCATGGGATTCAATTTTTTACTATTTAACATAGATGCACTTGTCATGTGAGGTGGTTTTTAAAACCATTTCTCACAGATTTCATTGAACGCTACCTATTTATTATCAATCCTTTGAAATTTGGTTAATGGTTCCAAGTTTTGAATAACATTTTGAATAAATTTAGTTTTTGTTATGAATATTTGGACTATATTGTGATGTTAAGATTTTATAAAAGAGAAATTTAATGATAGGATAACACACACACACAAATAAAGAAAATAAATTTTCTCAAATCAGGTCACTTAACCAAAAATAAATTCAGTCTTGAAGAGGAATTTATTTATAAAATTATTAGATAAATAAGTAAACTCATATATAACATCTTCTATAGATGATGCAACATATAGAAAACTCTTCTACTGGAATCTGATATGGGGTGTATTTCTATGAAATGTTTTCATTTATAAATGTAAAATAAAGTAAATTCATAAAATCTATTTACTAATAGTTTATAAAAATTCAAACTTTATTTTAACTAGTTATAAATTTATAGGACATTGGAAATTATTGGAAAACATTCATTGATAATGGAAATAAATGGTTTCTCTTTTAAAGATCTCCCTAAACCATTTAATATCAACCTCTCTTATAATTTTAATGTTTTAAGTGAATATATTTTTTAGTAAATGTAATAATATTAGGAACCTATAAATAAATTATAAACATGCCTCTTATTGAAAATACATCACAACTTTTCAGTTTTGATCAAATAAAAAATTGAAAAGGTATGCTTATTTTGATTTCAATGGAAATTAAAATAGTTTGTTTCTTATTAAATTATATATATATAACATATTAATAACATTAACCAATGTAAAATGGGAAATTTAAACTTTATTTCCCTAAATTAGATTAACCCATTCACATTAAAACAATATGTATATTAACCCACTTTATATTATTCATATCAAATAACCCTCCCAAAAAAATTAGTCCAATATAATGTTAATTTTTTTCACCTTTATGTGCATTTCATACTATATAAACAAGATTCAAACAATGACTAACCACACTATCTAAAAGGTAATAAGAAATAATATAATGGAAACATAAAAAATCACCATCAACTTTGACAATAGATGGAGATACAGTTCACAGTGGTCTCATATGAATCTAGAATGACCTTACATTGTAGGGGTGGTGTTTTGTAGGTATAGGTATGTGTGTGAGAGAGATATATGAGATATAAGGTTCTTCATGGTTATGAAAATCATAAAAACAAAAAAACACAAAACCCGAAAATCAAACCAAAAGAGAGGAAAATGAGAAAATAACATAAATTGGATTCTGGCCTTGATTCATCTATATGTACATGGAAGAGTATTTTCAGAAACAGGGGAGTTCCACGAGAGCTTGAGAATCACGAAGGAATGATCCATGGTTAGTGTTATTTTAAATATATCATGGATACTTTTGTCAGTGTTTTGAAAAAAACGTTGATAAATATAACTTTTATCAGTGCTAAATTGATAAGCGATGATAAAAGGAATATTTATCAGCAGTAACATTTTAGCACTGATAAATATTAATCTTCATCAGTGCTAAAAAAGTAATGATAAAAGAAATATTTATCGGTGCTAACTTTTTATCATTGATAAATATGTCTTTTATGAGAGCGTTTTTAGCGCTGATAAATCTCGATCTTTATCAATGATAAAAAAGAACTGATAAAAACCTTTATCAATACTAAAAATTTATCACTGATAAATTATTTATAACTATAATTATAAAAAAATAGTAAAAATATTTACAAAAGTATATATTTGTTTATTGAAATTTTATAATTATTTAAATATATATATTTATTTATAATTACATTAATACTTAAGAAAAATTATTTTATTTTATTTATAATTATAAATATATCATTGTTTTGTTTCCTTCATTAATTAAGAAATTGCTACATCATCTTTATGTCACCATTTAATTTAATTATTTATTTCCTAAAAATTGTAAATAAATTACCAAAATATAGATAAACATTTTCTATTTATAATTAGTTTTTATAGTCAACCACATCAATTTCAAAACCAAATATTAAAAATATATTACTTGTTAAAAACAAAAGTATAACAAAATTGGATTTTCTTTTAGTATAATATTATAAATATATTAAAGTCCTCCAAGTGGCTCCAAGTTGTCCCCAAATAGACAAAATGATTTTTTTGGGTCTAAAAACACTTATCCATAGAAATTAAGACAAGTATTATGGTAATTATAATATTATGTTTACCTTTAATTACCTGATTTACCCTTAACTGCGGTAATAAAACAATTACTAAAGTTACTATTCATAATTCCCAAAAATAAAAGGAACCTATTTACATATTTTGGACAAAGTAATTCTAAATATGGAATTAATTTTTAAAAATTTAAAACACATAAGTTATAGTAATTAATTTAAAATTAATCCTATTGTCGGAATGAAAAACATGTTTTTCAATGTTAAAACATAGCAAAAGATTGAAATTATTTTACATCAAAATTCATGGTAAAATTAATTTCAATGACCAAATTTATATTAATAGATAAAAATATATTCTATATATATTTTGAAAACAATAACATATTTAATTTAACACTATAAATTATTTTTATGAAAAAATATGTTTTCAATTAACATTTAGTATTTTTCACTATTCATCAAAACATGAAAATTACAAGAAAAATACCAAAAATTAATCCAAAGTTAATTTTTATATTATACTTTAAAATAAGTTTATTTTTTCAAATTTAGTATATAAAACTGTCAAATATTGGATTAAAAATGGGTTCTCCATTAAAAGGCAGCAAAACTGCATTATTTGAAAAATATTTATTTTATCTAAAAAATTGACTATGTTTTTCTTATATACTGTCTAAAAAATACATAAGATCAATGTTAAAATTATATAAAATATTTATAAAATTAAAAATGTGGTTAATACTATTCATAACTACTAATTTAATGGTTATGTTATATATTATATTAAATAATAAGATTTTATTAATATATTATTGTTTGGTAAAACTGGGTCTTGCGTGTAATGCAAGCTGAACCATTGTTGTGTATAGGGTAATATTAACATGGTGTTGCATAAATGAAAGAAAGGAACAAAATTAAATTTAGTCAAAAATTAAAATAGTATAATTTCTCGTGGTGTTACATTCTCCCCACCTTCAATAAATTGTGTCCTCACAATTTGAAATTGCACTTAGAAAATAAAATCATTATACTAAAAAATACCTTTGTGGAGAACCCACATAGGAAATAGTGTTAACAAAATATAATCCTAAATAGAGGTAAAGGGAATTTTGAAATTGATGACCAAATTAATCTTTTGAATAGGATGACATTAGTGGAATGTAGAGATACATACTTAGAAAGAAAATGTAAATATTTATAGAGAGTGATTGAGGTCATTAATCACAAACAAGTTAACAATAAATAGAAAATTGAGGGACTCAAATCCATAAATCTATGATGATTTCAAATATCATCGGATCAATTGATTTTTCACTTGAGATACATATTTAGGATAACACATTTTTTTTAGAAAATTTTACCTAGAGATGAGGGATTATTTTATTTAACAGATAAGTAATCCAAAAAACTTACTTGATTCCATAAATGTTATCATTTGGTTGTGCTTCGATCTATTTTCACTTCATCCTCTATATGTTTAAAGAAACTAAAAAGGTTAGACCAAAGTATCTAATAAATCATACTTTAACCTCAAACATTAATATCCAATGTTGAACATACTAAATTCCAACCTTAAGACTCGACCAAAATACTTCCATCCAAATTCACTATCCAAAAAGGTCTTGAAATTTCCAAAATCAATCTTAACATCAGATTCTATAAAAATGTAATGTATATCTTATTTTCACATACCAAATATTTAATCACCTTTTAATCCTTAATGATAACTCTTATGCCTCAAATTTCATATAGAAGAAGTACTATAGTACAATCCTAATATATCTCATCAATATTATAATCATAGAACCATTGATGTAATAATTCTTGAATCCAAATACAAAATAACCTTAATAATTTCACTTCACTCTTAAACCATTAACTATGATTCAACATCTTATCCTTAATACCTCCTTCATCTAATTTTTCTTTTGTAGAATTTTCATTATCAACAGTATAACCATTGCATGTATAACCTTTCTGATTCTACGTATTGACCAAAACTCAAAGCACAATATGAGTAAAAATAATCATAGTGATATAGTCATGAAGAATCATTTATAATATCTCTAAATGATTGAAACTTCTTCCCAATCCATTTTCCATAGGATTAACCTAGGTTATCCATTACCAAATCTAAAGGATGAAATCCTATAATTATACTTATCCTCAAATTCATTCATTGGGTTATGTTTTCTAATCCATGTTTTCAAAATTTAATTTTCATGGTTTATGTTAAACTTCCTCTGATACTCTCTGTAATTCCCCAACCTTAGAATCCTAAATCCAGGGCATTATTTTAATACATTATCTTTATTACAAGGAATCATGTCTTGAAGTACCGATCAATTTAGCAGTCTTGGAAAATAGATTACATATATGAACCTTTCATTAAAATTCAAAACATAATATGAAACATAGTCCATTCTTTGATAACTCCATTATTAACCTAGCTTAACCCTTCATATCAATCATAAAATACTTCTTGGAATCCTGGGAAAATAAAACATACGAAAGGGGTGAGCTCATATACTCAGTATGGTTAAACAATATATCAGAAGCTTTCATAAATAAGCATAAACTTTTAAAGAAAATGTATAAAACTGAAACACAATCATTTTTCACATAATCGTTAGCATAATATGGTAATAATAAATCATATAATTCCATTTAAAAATTCAAATGGATATTCTAGTAGTTGAATAATCACATGTAGTATCACTAACTAATCTCATAATGAAGGAATTTATAATGTCGGACATCTGAAACATACACTCAAGGTGTTATCCAAGACATCTAAAAATAAATGGTTAAGGCCTCAACCAAATCCATATCTGAAAAATAAACGGAGAATCCCTCAGCCAAGTCCATATTTAGTTTGTATCATAAGACCTACTGATGTATCAAGGGGATATAGCAGGTCCCGCCCCTCACTTACTAAGTCTAATGAATTCATCATATGAAAAGGGTGAAACATAACATAAATATTTGTATTAAAACTAGCATACAAAATGTTAATCATAAACCATGAATGGTATAAAAATAAAACATCCATAGTCAAACATATCATAAATCCTTCAATATAGTATAGAATATTTTATCATAATAAATTAACCTCAATGAGTAATAATGAGTCGGGATGGTAATTTCTCTCTCTAACTACTACATCAATCAAGGTTTTTCCAATGGATTTTGTAGAGGATGTTCTGCTTTAATGTTGATTCAATATTCATCTTTATGGTAAGTACGAACCATGATGCGTGGTGTCTATTAACACGAAGGAGGTGACTGATGTAAATGGTGAGAACAAGATGATGAACACTGATGTATTTTCTCCATGAAAACTTAATATTGTGCCTTCCAGTTTGAAAGTGATCGAATAAGTCGGAGTGGATAGATTTGGTTCTGATGGATCTCGAATTCACCATCTTCCTGGTGATTTCAGGACAAAGTTTCTTTTGTGGGACATAGAGAGTGAAAGACATGGTCCTTTTGTTATGTTAGAGTCTCGATACCAAGTGCAACAGGGTGTTCTTATAGAGGAAACACTTTAAAAAACAATCCTTTTCTCACTCCAAAGGCATGATTGATTCATCAATTTAAAGAAAAGGGAGCATTTCACACATTTGATCTGATTTTGGTGTTATTTCATTGCAGCCCAAAATGGGTGATCTCTCAACCATAGGGCGTTTATTTCTTCCCAAATGATCACAACCTATGAAAGTTGATGAACATAAGGATGTAATTTTGTTGATTTGGGGTTTTTCATCTTGGAAATGTATCTCTCTAGGAAGGGGATACTTCCATGTGATCTTCCCCATAGAAGAACTAAAAATTAGAGCATGGGGATTCAATTCCATTGCCCTCAAACCTAGAATTATTTACCTTTGAGAATGGGATAAAAAATTCAACCCACTCGAGGTTGATAGCACCACTACCCAAATGTGGGTAAGGGTTTATAGGATAAATTGGATACTCTAGCACCCAAATATTTCGTATTATATTTAATTATCTAATGGAATCCTTATTAATATTGACAACAAAACAGAAGTGGCCATATTTGGTTATTTCACTAGGTTCTTGGTAGAGGTAGAACTGAGTTCGACTCTAGTTGAAAAGGTTATTCATGGAATAGATAAAGATATTTTTGTGTTTAAGATCTTTTATAAAAAATAAATCCAAAATTTTGGAAGGACTGTAACATGATAGGTCATGATGCTTCTACATGTGGATGCTCCAAAGTTTACATCTTTTGTTCATCACATAGACATGAGATAAGAAATTGTCTTAAAAAGAGAGAAAATGCATTCGTTTGGAAAGACAATGTTATTCATCATTTAAAATATGGGGAAAACAATGATCCTTGTAATAATGATGAAGGAATTGAAAGTTTTTTTTGATAAGAATGAAGCACATGGAATTATTTCTAAGAATGTAACCAAGCCACCGGTTGATGAGAAAGGTGGTTAGCTTAGTGACTCACCTAATTAGCAGGACTTCACCTTTGAGATCATGATGAAGTCTTGGGATGTTATCTTATTCAAAGAGACAAATATACCTGATATAGATGATTTCATCAAGAAACAAAAATGGTGAATCACAACAATGTGATGATAAATTGGCAGCTGAATAATTGCTTGATAAAGAAATTCGAAATGAGGTTGATTATCAACTCTCTCATAAAAAGATGGTTGCCTCAGGTAACAAAAAGGGAAAACAAATTTTAGAATATAACTACCCAGTCATTTCTAAATCTTTCTATACCTCTTGAAAACCCATTATTGATAATGAATTCGTTCATCTTGTATCCTATAAGAAGACGAAGACTCTAGTTGTGACCTTAGTGGTGGTAGAACAACTCACTGCAGGTATCCCTTCAACTCTCGTGAATAAAAATAATGACAGTGAGATTGAGATACAGGATAATGCAGCAAAGAAGAAGTATAATCTTTCTTCAGTTGATGCAATGTAGATCATAGCGATGATGACTCAAAAGACAAGATAATCCTCTCCCGTATAAAGGGATAATCTGTTTGATATCTCTTATTCTGATAGCATAGATGTTGAGACATTACTTATAAAGATTCAATCACTCCCTCCAAGAAGGGGGAGATCGATAGGTTGAGGGTGAATTCATGGAAGGATGGGATTGAATCTTGTTTTATAAGAGTAAATGTAGCTAATAAAAAAATTAAGGAAAAAGATATGCTGTTAGTTTTTCTTTGGGATTTTTTCCTTTTATTCCTGTACTCTCATAGACTTTTACCTTTTTCTTGATTTCAATAAAAGAGGCATCACATCCGTCTTTCTAAAAAATCAACCTCAATCAAGCATAAAATCCATCAAAGTATGTTGAAATACATAAAAATACTCAAATAAATTTATTAAAACTATTTGAGAAAGATATCTTTTTCTTTACATTGAAATCATTTAAAAGTTGTGCAATTATAAAAGAAAAAATTTCTTTTAAAAATAACCTTGTAAGCTTGTAAGGGAAGCTTCAAAAGGATAATCCATCATAATGGTAAAAAATGAACAATTATGGCGTATAAGTTAAAAAAAATTCTTTCTATAATTTTTTGAAAAGGCTATAAAGTTCCTTGTTTTTAAAATGATAGAAATATTTCTTTCAAAACATTTTATAAAAATTCAATCATGGGTATAAATTACTTTAAACAATTTTAGAGAGATAGTAAAAATATTTTGAAATGGGTTTTTAAGAAACCTGGTTGCTGATAATAAATATTTCCCAGTAAATACTTATGTATAAACAATCTTAGAAAAAATGATATAGCAGAGTTAACTCTTACCATGTATTTTCCATTAGTCGATGGTGCATTAACCTCTTTTTTTCGGGTGTCTCCTTTTGATTTTTACAGAATGACTCAATAGGATGGATTTATAACTAATTTATGGCCTCTAGAATGTATTGGGAGATTTTTTAAGAGAAAATTTTTAGGTTTTGGACAATATAAATGGATTTAGAGGCATGAAATAAAGAGAATGAGAAGTGCCCTTTTATAAGAGAGGGGAGGGCCACGTTTGGAAACACCAAACAATTAAATTTATATAAATTAATTCTTAAATCCAAATGGATCCAAAGTGGATAATTTAGAATATAATATGAGGATGGTTCAAAATAATCTCCACCAATAAAATTTAGACATGTTTTGATTTTATTTTAAGACTTATTTTTTTATTTATCCTTATTTAATCTATTAAATTTAAATTGTGGTAATAATGTTCTAAATATTAAATAGATATAAATATTTACTTATATGGTGTAAATTTACCAAACATGGACACTTTAAGTCATTATTGATCATATAATTACCAAATTTTATTTTTTAAAGATTTTTATTAGTTTTAAATAATTTAAGAATATGTTATTTTTATAAAATACAAATAGTGTCAATTTTGACACTATTAATAACATTGACTTTAATTAAAAATAAAAAAGAAAGATAACTTCAAAAAAACTATTTAATACAATATTAACATGTCATAGTACCCTATAAAAATTTTATATCACCTAAATTATGTGAAATTATATTTATTTTAATATTTTTAAAATAATTTATTTGATATTTCTATTAATAAGATAAATACTTCTTCACTATTTTGTCATTATTTATGGTGATTATTTGTCTATAAAAATTATAAATAAATTAATATGATGTAGATAATTCCTTTATATTCTTAGAGATTATTTATGATTGAATTTATCTCCAGGTTATCCCTATATTTAAATTACTTAACTTAGAATAAATGAGAGCGTGACACTTTGTCTCATTCTATAATTTTAATAATATTTATATCATTTTCATGGAAAAATTTCCATTAAATGCTCCAAAATAGATTATTCAAATATCATTAAAATTATCATAGTCATTTGTATAATAATGATATTTTTATTAATTTTTTAACATTTAATAAAATTTTATTTATTTTAAAGTATCATTTATGTTAATTTTGTTGCTATTCAATATTTTCATTTTTAAAAATATAAAACCAGCATGATAACTTCGAACCAATACTTCCAATATGTCACTAAAATATCTATGTTATCTATAAAAAATGTTTATTTCATTTATTAATTCATATAATATTTATTTTAATATTTATAATATCATTGTATTGTTTATTTCATTAATTAATAAATTAATACATCATTGTTGTGTCACCATTTTATTTTTTTATTTTTTTCCAAAAAATTATAAATAAATTAAAAAATGTAGATAAATGTTTTTTATTTATAATTACTATTTATAGTCAACCATATCACTTACATAGCCTCGTATTAAAATATTTTACTAGTTAAAAACAAAAGTATGACAAAATTGGGTTTTATTTAAATATAATATTATTAATATATTAAAGTCATCCAAGTGGCACCAAGTGGTACCAAAATAGACCCGATGATTATTTTGGTCGAAAAACACTTACCCAATGAAATTAGGACAAGTTATAGGGTAATTATAATATTATTTTTACCTTTAATTACTTGATTTACCCTTAACCACGATAATAAAAGAATTACTAAAGTTACTATTCATAATGCCAAAAAATAAAAGGAACTTATTTACATAATTTGGTCTCACTTATTCCATATATGGAATAAATTTTTCAAAATTCAAAACACATAATTTTCAATAATTAATTTAAAATTAATCTTGATTTTGGAATGAAAAATAGGGTTTTCAAAGTTAAAACATTGCAAAAGATTGCAAAGTTTTTACATCAAAATTAATACTAAAATTAATATCAATGACCAAAATTATATTAAATGATAAAAATATATTATATATATATTTTAAAACCAACAAAATTTATAATTTAACACAAAATATTATTTGGATGAAAAAAATTATTTTCAATTAACATTTTGTATTTTTCTATTATTCATAAAAACATGAAACTAATTAGAAAAATACCAAAAATTAAACCAAAGTGAATTTTGATATTAATATTTCAAATAAGAAGTTTATTCTGTCAAATAAAATATATGAAAGTGTCAAATATTGTATTTAAAATGTTTTCACCATTAAAAGCCGGCAAAACTGCATTATCTGAAAAATACTTCCTTTATCCAAAAAATTGAATTTTTTCTTATATCATGTCTAGAAACTATAAAATACTAATGTCAAAATTATATAGAATATATATAAAATTTAAAATGTGGTTAATAATATTCATAACAACTAATTTAATGTCTAGATTATATATTATATTAAATACTAAGAATTTATTAATATATTATTTAATGGTAAAACTGGGTCTTGCGTGTAACATAAGACAAATAATTATTGTGTATAGTGTTAGAAAAACAAGGTGTTACATAAAAATAAAGAAAGAAACAAAATTAAATTTATTCAGAATTGAAAATAGTGTAATATCTCGGGGTGTTACATTGGGGTACAAGGGACATGACCCTAGATAAGGGGTGTGTTCCAATGGGGTACAAGGAGATTGGACACTTAGTGATGACTTGGTGAATGAATGAAAAAACACTCATGAGTATAGAACTGTCATTGAAGCATACATGCATGGGTGTGAGTGTGAATCAAGGAATGGGTATGCCAAATGAAATGTGAAATGGTTTAATTATTTTTTTTCCTTATAAATTAGTTGGTTTGGAAAAAGGTTTATATTTGATAAATTGTTTTAAATTGTTTTATTTAAATTGTTTTTTATAAATGTGGTAACATGTTCTATCCTAGTGGTGTGAGTAGGTAATTCCTTTATGGAAATTTTACTGAATTTTATACACATCCCCTACTTGGTCACTTTGGTGCATTTTTAGATATTGTATATCGAGACATATGTAATGGAAAAGTGTCTCATTTCTTTAGTGGGGAATCATGATACTTTTATCATGGCTTGGGGAGTTGGATATTGGAGCTTATTGGGATCTATAGAGATGGTGTCTTTGGATTCTTTGTGTCTTGTTAGGTTTTTCTCTCACATTATACTATGATATTTATTTTAGTTTCCACATTGTAATATTTAATGGTTTGTTTTTAGTTTGGTTGCTTTTTAGTTGTACTAAATTGTTCCCATGCATTATATAGTAGTTGTTTGGTTTTGATTATCTGTTTTGGGTGTTTTTTTTCAAAGGAAATTTTTTTACCCCAACTGTTAATAAATCCATTGTCATTTATTTCCATACTTTAGTGTCTTGGGGGTGTCACATAAGGACAAGTGGAAATTTATCCCCTTCCCAAGCTAATGGGTAGGGGTGGGATATTACAAATGGTATTTGTATTGGCCAATCCATCTCTCGTTTTGTGACCAATGGCATTGGTTTTTCAGTATTGTAGTTGATAAGACATTACGATTTCATCCTAGAGTTGGTATGGTAGTAAGGCATAGGATTTTTTAGACTTGAAATATAGATCATAAAGAGTTTTAGTTAAACAATTTGTTTTGAACATAAAGTTACCAGGGAGTTTGGGTACATGAGTGTTCTGAGACACATATAGGGGTTGTTATCTCATTTTAATTGGTTTATCCAATGAGAACATTATTACATGCATTGATAAAAATGAATTCCCACTAGAAGTATATATCTCATTCTGAGTAATGATATATAAATTGATGAAAAAAAGTTGATTTTTGAAAAATATTGAAATTGTTTTCAAATGTGAGATTTTTAAAAGGCATGGTATTGATATTTTGGAATGGTTTTATTTTCAAAAACATGTTTTAATTATCAAAAATTGTTTGAAAGATGGAAAAATGTGAAATTTTTGGAAATCATTGTGATAACATGTGTGATATGGTGAATTTGAAATGGTTAAGCCTTCAGCTTCTAGATATTTAGAATTATGGAGTTTCATTTAATTATAGAAAATGGAACATTGTTGGCATAAAAGAAACTAACTAGAAGAAACTATTGAGAATGTGCTTGCGCCTAAGCCACAGGTGAACCAGCAGCTGGTTCAAATAATTGTCAATGATTTTCAAGCTGTGAACAAAGGGAAAAGAATGGATGAACTAAGGAAAGTTGATCATTCAATTTAGTTTTAGAAGCATAATCCACCCATATTTCATAATGACTCTGAACCATAGAAAGAATAGGTGTGGTAGAATAGGATGAATAAAATATTTTATTTCTTTGGCACACTAATGGAGCTCAATGTTATTTTGGTGATGTATATGATATAAGATCTTTCCCATCAGTGGTGGGATTTATCCATTCAGGATAAATTACACCAAGACATTGTATGGTAGGATTTTTTGGAATTGTTCAATAAATAATTATATCATGACACATTAATAATTTCTAAAACAATGGACATTTTCATCTTGAATTTGGAGAACCTATCAGTGACAGAGTATGCAGATAAATTTTTGAATTTAGTCTATTTTTTACCTGAAGCTGGTATGAGTGCATCCTTAAAGACACACATTTATGAATTGGGGTTGAGGACAAAGATTTTCTAGAATATTTCCATACTTTTTATAACATATTATATGGAGATGGTTAATAGATAGATTGTTGAATAAAGAGACATATCACAAAATATGGGTGGAGGAATCATGTTGGTACCTATGGGAGATGGTGGGAACTCTAATGTTAGTACTAAGTGGAAGAGGGACACCTATTTACAAAATAGTGGTATGACATCGAATCAGATGCCTAGATCGAATAACCTTAATCTAAGACCAAAGGGTAAACTTGGATACTTTAAATGTGGTTATTTTGATCACATAAAGTGAGAGTGTATGACACCACCTATAGAATACCAAAATTGTAATCGTATGTGGAATCATCAATGTTATTGTCCTAGTGCTCCACATTCGGGTTTTTGGGACACATATCATGGTTATAATATGTCATATACATTGATGGGATGAGTGCAACAGAATAATTCTCTTAATCATAATTGAGCTATCAATGGTCATTATAGGAATACCATGACCCCTCAACTAGGGAAATATCAACAAAACAATAAAGAAAAAAGTGTTGTGACTAAGCAGTTGAATAGAACTGTGCAATTTATTGTGGATGATCAATCTAGACCATCGATGGTGGGAGGTAATATTCTTTTGAAATTAACCTTATGAAATATTTTTTTGATATGGGTGAATCCAATTCATTTATTTCTCCTCATGCTGTTGATATTTCAGGTTTACATGTTTGTATGACACCCTCTATTTTGACACTTCAAACCCCTCTTGTCCAAATAAAATTTTGAGCCTTTATGCAGAAATAATATTCAATAACTATTGATGGTGGTGGGTTGATATGTGATTTATCTATTTTTGAGATGGATTCCTATGAAATAATCATGGAAATATATTGTTTTAAAATTTTTAAATCTCACATCAAATGGTATACATGAAGGTTTAGTTTTATGATTGATGATGGCATCAAGCATCTATTTAGAAGAGAGTAGAATATAAGGCCAGGTGCAACAAGATTGTTGGCACTAGACTTGGGAACTATCTTGTAAAAGTTAGAAGATTTGAATTTGGAATTATTAGGTGATATTCATAATAGTGTTTTTAAATCAGTTTTTATCACTTTCTAGATGTTTTCCTTAAAAATTTATCAGGGTTTCCACCCATATGATAAGTGGAGTTTATGATTGATCACCTCATGGGGACCAATAATATTTCCCTTCCATATTACAGGATCAAAAAAATAGAATTATTGTAGTTTCAATTCAATTTAGAATATTTGGAAAGTTAAGGTTTCATTCAGCCTAGTACGTCTCTATGGGAATAACCAGTCTTGTTCATTAAAAAGGTAGATAAAAATATTTGAATCAGTGTGGATTATTGTAAGCTTAACCAAGTTGGGATAAAGAATATGTACCCACTTCCATGTATTGATGATCTATTTGATCAATTTAGTGGATCCCATTGGTTCTTTAAAATTGAATTTCGATCATGATTTCACTAATTTTTTGTTTTGATAGAGGGTATCTCAAAAACAACTTTTAGAATTTGATATGGCCATTACATGTATGTGTTTATACCTTTTGGTATTATGAATTCCCCAGTAGTATTTATGGAATTGATGAATAGAATATTTCAAAGGTATATTTATTCTTTTTTGGTTATTTTTTTGGATGAAATATTGGTGTATTCAATGAAAAGTGGTAAGTATGAACATCACATGGCTATAGTGTTGGGTATCTTACAAAATCATCATTTTCATGCTAAACTTTCAAAGTGTGATTTTTTATAGAAGAGGTATGTTTCCATGACCATGTAATCTATAAAATGGTTTTTTCTTTGGATCCATAAAATATAGAGGCTATTATCTCTTGGGAAATTCCAAATAGTGTCTTTTACATACATAGTTTCCTTGGTTTGACTGGTTATTATAAACGTTTTACCCATGATTTTTCATGTCTAGCTTCACCAATGAAATATTTTACTAGGAAAAATATTCCCTATAAATGGAATGATGAATGTAACAAGTCTTTTCAAGAGATTAATTTTCAACTTCCATCAACACTGATTTTTATATTGTCATAATCAGGAAAACGATATATGGTATATTGTGATGCTTCAAGATCTGGGTTGGATGTGTTATCATGTAGTGATATCATGTTGTTGTTTATGGATCAAAGTAGTTATAGTTTCATAAGAAGAACTAGAAAAAATATAATTTGGATTTATCTACTGTATTATATGATTTGAAGAATTAGTGTCGTTACTTCTTTGGTGTGTAAATACAGTGTTTACAGATCATAAGATCTTGAAATAGATTTTCTCAAAATGATATTTGAATATTAGATAAAGATAATGGATGGAGTATCTCCTAATGTTTGACTTTGACTTGATGTATACACTGGGTAAAGGAAATTCATTGGTGGATTCATTAAGAAGAAATTTTTATAGTTAGTTGGAAAAAGAGGCTTCAGATCAAGGGAAGTTGATGTTAGTAATAGCTGACAAGAACTTTGATTATGAAGATAGAGGTAGTATCTTGGTTTTCATTATAGTTTGTTTTGTTCCTAATTTGGTGGATATGATTAAAGAGGCATATAAATTTGATTAAAAATATAAGGATATGAGGTCAAAACTCAATGGAGGGGAGACCATTTAGTGATAAAATCTAGATGGGAGTTCAGTTTTGTGGTTTAGAGATCAGATGGTCATACCTTTGTCTTATTAGGAACAACTTCTTTATAAAAATCACCATTAAATATGGGTTGTTCATACTGGAATATAAATTATTTATAAGAAACTTAAAGAACAATTTTTTGTGGATTGGAATGAAAAAATGTTACAGATTTTGTGATGAGATGCCTCACTTATCAATAGGTTAAGGTAGAGAACCAGAGGTCAGTGGGTATGTTGTAGTCTTTAACTATTCCTAGTTGGAAATATGAGCAAATAACTATAGATTTTTTGATAGTTCTCCCAATGAATATTCAAATACATGATACCATATGGGTGATAGTGTATGGGCCCATAAACTCATTTAATTTTATCCCTATTCATAAATCTCATACGGTGTAGGACTTACCCAAAATCTATATATGAGATATAGTAAAGGGGCATGTTATAACAGTTTTGATAGTATTAGACCAATATCCACAGTTTATGTCTCATTTCTGTAAATCCTTATAAAAAGACCATGTGACTCAGTTGACCATGACTATGGTGTATCATCTTCAGATGAATGGAAAATCTGAAAGGGTGATATAAACATTTGAATACATCCTTTAATATTGTGTAATGGATTTTGGTGGATCATGGGAGAAGAATTTTCTATTAGTGGAGTTATCATATAACAATAATTATCAGGCCTCAATACATATGGATCCTTTTTAAAAATTGAATGGTTATCCTTATTTATCTATACTTTTTTGGGTGGAAATGGGTGAGACCATACTAGTTGGACCAAGAATTATTCAAGAGATAACAGAGAAGATTTAATTGATCGGGAAGAGAATGGGGATGGATTATTGTCTTCAGCAATCTTAAGTAGATCCTCATTGATGAACTTTTTTGTTTGAGGTGAGGGATCATATGTTCTTGAGAATCTCCCTATGTATTGGGAATTATCTTTTTTGGAAGGAGGACAAGTTATATCTTTGATACATAGGATCTTTTGAGATACTTGAATAGGTTAGTGAGTTGGAATATCAGTTGGCATTGCCACCATGGTTTAGTTGAGTGCATAATGTGTTTCATGTATCAGAATTAATGAAGTATCAACTGGATCTAGACCTTGTGATTCAATGAGATCACATTAAACTAGATCTATATGCTCCATTGGTTCATTTTCCATTACATACTGTGGAAAGGTACGAGAATATCTTGTGTGAGAAAAGCATTATTCTAGTATAGGTTTTGTGAAAACATGGTGAGATTCAATTAGAAATGCGGGGATGGGAAAAGTAAATGGTTGATCAATGGCCTAAATATTTTAGAAAAATAGTGGGTTTCTTCTTTTTAAGGATGGAAAGGCCAATTGTGGGGAGAATTTATCACACATGATTTCAAGTAATTATCAATTTATTTATTTTTCTTAAGTATATAATGTTTTTAGGTTATGTTTGGGAAGTTTTGGAGGCAATTTGGAATGTTTTGGGGCTTTTTGGGGGGTTCATGGTTTGAGAATAGTTAGTATAATCTATTTAACACCTCCAGGAAACTGTGTAAAGTGGGATAGTAGGCTCTGGGTAGGTGTACAGTTTGGCCAAACCATGTGGCCACCAAGGAGAAACTATTCTTTTTTTGGGACAGAGGGCTTCTACATGGTTGGAATACAATTTTTCTAACCGTACAAGAAAATGGTGACATGTGATTTTTGAGGTAGAGGCATGTGTGTGGATAACGCATGGTTTTCCAAATCATTCACCCTAACCATGCATGGATAAAATTTGGATTCAAAAATTGTGTATGTAACTCAGTTTTTCCCCATAATGGTTCTTATTTCCCTATTATGAGCTTAAATAGAATTCCTCTCTTCCCAGTGGCTGTGGATACCCTTCCCCTTGATCTGGGAGCAATCAATTGGTGTTTTTTATGCATTGGAGGCCTGGATTCATTCATAAGTACTTGTTCTTTTTTTTCCTTCATTTAAATCTTATTCCCTATCAGGGATTCATGTAACTAATCAATTGGAGATAGATCAATGTTTTTTAGGCCAATAATGATGATATATGGTTGTGCTGATGTTAGGGAACCAGATCTAAGGAAGGTTTTGGGAGTTCCAATTCAGTATTGTTGGATTTTTCATGTTGTTCATCATTTTCTCTAAAGTTTGCAAGGTACATAGCTTCACTCTCAACTCCTCTTATTAGAACATGAAGTGTTAATTTCAATTTTTTTGAATTCAATGAAATTTATTTTGAAATTGACATGAAAATATTCGTAAAATCCATGTTTTGTGGTGGTTTGTGAAATCATGGAAATTGGTGGTAGTGAAAACTGATTTTTTTCATGATTTTAAAATGATGGTTTAAAAATATGAATTTTTTTATTTAGGGAAAAGGATTAATAGATATTTTTTTCATAATTTTTTTATTGAAATAGTGGATTTGGCATGGGTTTTGGAATACACAGGTTTTTGTGGGTTTATAATTTTGATGTGGCCCTAGATAAGGGTCACGTACCATTGGGGTGGAAGGGACGTAACCCCGGATAAGGGGTGAGTTCCATTAGTGAACAAGGAGATTCTACACTTATGTGATGACTTGGTGGATGGACGATAAACTAATCATGAGTATAGAACTTCACTAAAGCCTGAATACATGTGTGTGAGTGTGAATCATGTAATCGGTGTTCCAAATGAAATGTGATATGGATTAAAGAATTATTTTTTTTCTTTCCTCGTAAGTTGGTAGGTTTGGAAAATGGTTTGGATTTGATAAACCATTTTAATTTTTTTATATAAATTGGTTTATATAAATGTTCTAACTTGTTCTATCCTAGTGGAGTGGGTTAGGAATTAATTTTGTGAAATACTAATGAGTTTTATACTCACCCATTATTGGGAACTTTGGTATGTTTGAAGATATCTTATACTGGGACATAGGGAAAAAAATATCTCATTTATTTATTGATGTATCATGATACATTGTGGTGGGATAATTTCACCTCATTGAAGGGAGAAACTAATTTGGGTGAAACCTACCCCTATGGAGGACCTATGCCCCATTGAGTAGTGAATGCACCAGATAAGGGGGTTACATAATCCATAAGTAAAGTTAATGGGCCTTATCACTAGTTGGTTATGCATCTTTATTATTTTTCATAGATTAGGTGTTCATACAATCCATAAAATCTTCCATTGTATATTAAAAAAGGATAAATCTAGTTAATGATGGATATTTGTGGATAAAAGGTGTCAGTAAATGTGATTGGAGATGTAAAATTGAATTCAAAAGATATTATCTTTGTTAATGGGTTAGAAAATAGACTCTTAAGTGTTTTTTACTATGTATTATTGATAATAAACCTATTTTAATGAATATTAGATTCATCTAGAAGAGTTATAAATATTAAATAATAATTTATAAAAGTTAAAAAACAAATAAATATATTGACACATGTAAAATTATTTTCATTTAACACATAGGATTATAAAATTCTATAGAGATAATGGAATATAGTGTAAAACACCTTCCAAAAATAAAATATGGTGAGTGTTTTGAACAATAGAGTAGATAAAAAACATATAATCCATAAATATTTATACATGTTGAGATTTTTTGTTTGATCTAAGAAAAATAATCTCATAAATATAAGTTTTTATTTTATTTGTTCATTATTTTACATGAATTAATTTTATTATATTCTTGAATAAAAAAATATGAAACAAAATGATTTAAAAGTTTTAAGTGGGATGTGGAGAAGCAGAACATATATTCTACCATGAAAATTTTAATGGATAATGGAAGTGAATATATACATTAAATGTTTTAAATATTATTTAGATAATCATGATATTTGAAATGATTTTTGTAACACCCTAAAATTTTATTTTAAAATAATTTATATTATGAATTATAAAAATATTCAATGGAACAATACAAAAACATAATTAATATATAAGAAAAACAACCATGGTATTGTTATTAAATAAAAATAATATTACAAATTAAATGTATGTATTCAATACAGAAACCAAAAAATGTATATTAAATAAAAATAAAAATCATATCTATAAGCTAAAAAACTCTAGGCTCACAGTCTCACATAAAAATCACAGTTTTTAAAATCACTATAGAAATAAAGAAAAATATTAGAAACTGTATAGAAATTTTATAGAAGAAATATAAATGGTTGAGAGAGAAATTAATGAAAGAGAATTAAAGTTTTGGATGAACAATTTGAGACAATATATATAATTGTAATATTTTAAAATGGATGTTATATTTCCATTATAAATATGATCATTAAGCATATAATAGTTAGATATATAATAATTTCCTATATGATCATTCAAAATATAGTTATTGGGTATGATAGATTATGTAACTGTTATAAAATTATAATGATTCACCATTATGTATATGTTTGAAATAATTATTAACCTTTATAAATAATAATATTTTAAAAAAAATTATAAATAATATTTTTAATAGTGTGGAAATACTTTTTAGCATGAAATTTTTATTTTAAATATATTATATATTTTTTAAATTGTTAGGTTATATTATTTAGAGATTTATTTTCATAAAATGGTTTAATTTTTTGGTATTACAATATCAAAATTATTTAATAAATAGTTTTTGTGATTTTAATAAAATTATTAAATAAATAGGTCATATATAATATAGTAAATATATAAAGATGAAATTTTCATTTTAAAACATAATCACATATATATTAATAAAACATGTTTTCTCCAAAATTCATTAATATTATTAATATTTATAAAATTAAATCATTGTTGTGAATGTTGGCCTTAATATTATATTTTATTCAATATTTTATTAAAAAACCCCACATCATTTTAATATAAACATCTCCTTTCACAACCCATTGAAAACCATTTCTAAAATTAATTAATATACCAAAAATGTAATCAAATATTATGTTCTAAATCTCATAACCATGTTAGTAAGCTTTTGGTCATAAGGAAACCCAATACATTAAAGAATATAGGTCCATAAAGTAAATGGTTTGTTTCATTTAATATGGAGTTACCCTTCTTCAACCTATTTTATTTTCCTTCCTATAATTAATTATTATTTATATCATTAATCATTATATTAATATAAAATAAATTTTATAATAATTCTATAATATAAATATAAACATAAAATATGAATCCTTTTTATTATTAATTTATTTTAGTTTGATCTGTACGTGGTAAGTTTTTACCAAATATGAGTATGATGTATTCTTATGATCATCATTAGTTACATGGATAGTTTTTATCTTGTAAATACTGAGTAAATATTTCATTTAATTTAATTTTAATATTTTTAAATTATGTAATGTATATTTATATAATTTTTATGAAATGAATTCATTTACGATTTGTCATACCATGAAACTCTAATTTTATAAATCACTAATATCATTTAGATTGATTGGTAATATAATTTCATAACATATAGAACTATAATGAACCTATCAGTATGAAATTTTAAGAGATTATCTCATTTATAAGGAATGAATTATTAGACTATAACACCAAAACAATCATTAAATATTTTAAATGGAAACTTCTAAAAAACTCATATTGATAAAAATGTATAATAAATTTGAATATAAATGATTAATGATAAGTGAAATAAATATGAATAATTTTTTATATTAAATTATTAATAAATAAAATTTGGTTACATAGGAAGTTATATATTGTTCAAAAAACATAGTACTTGATGTAAAAAAGATTACACTCTTTTTTTTTATAAATTCTCTCTCTTTTTATATCTTCTTGTGAAATAATTTCATATGATTTCCCCTAAAAAAATATATATTAATTTTATATTTAATTTTTTATGGATTTACATTAATTTATACCATACTATATTTTCTTTATTCTTACTTCACACATAATAAAATTTATAAGGGGTTCTGTTATAATCTCATGTCATTGATTTAAGTTATAAATTATTTTTATAAACTTTACTATGTTATGCGTGTATTTTTTTATAAACATTTAAAAAAACATTTTACATTGTTTTATAGGAATTTACATTTACTTTTATTGTCCCATTTTTATTTATTCTTACTCCCACATTACATAGTTTATAATGGTATTCTTTATCAACATTATCCCATTTATTTAAGTTCCCTCTTCTTTGTCTACTTTATTCTATCATGTGTATATATCATTTTATGAATTTAAATTATCAAAAAAATTCTATTTTTGTTTTTTAATTTCCATTTATTGTCTCTACTTTTATCTATTATGATTTTACACATTTAAATGTTTGTTAGAGTATATCTTATCTATTCTCCTCTTTATTAACTATCAAATGCCATTTTTATTCCTTTATTTACTTTATGATCTACCGCTTCTCTATTTTAATTATAATATTATATGTAATGTCCATGAAATTATCTTAATCAGTTTTCCTTTATTTTATGGGTATTTAAATTTTCCTTATAATTATTTTTCTTTTTTTGATATTGTGCCATTATGTAAGATATTTATATGAAACCTAATCCACTTTATTGATGGTTTTACCATGTTATATTTTTTTGACATATGATTATGGAATAGTCTTATTTTTATGTTCCATATATGATTTTATATATAATTTGGTCTAATAGATGATCCATAAATTATATAATCTCCTAATGTTATGTGTAATGATTATGTCTTCTGAGTTTCTATGTATGAGGCATGGACTATGAGACTTTCACAACTATGTTATGATGTCTAAGAAATGAGGTTTAAATTATTCTTATTATGTCTCATAATTAAGTATATAACACATTGTTATTCCATGTTTCATGATTTTTTAATATTAATATTCTTATTATGTACCTCATGATCTCACTCTAATTCATGTTGAATTGCATCTTCATGATTTCATATGATCATATTTTCCCTATCTTATTATCCCACCCAATCATTTTATATATGACCCTAGAAAATCATATATATATATATATGGGTATGAGAAAATTATATAAAGAATGTGATGAGGAATTAAATATTTTTTAAATTATGTATGTTTTTTTGTATTATGTTACTAATCACCCAAGACAAAAAACCATTAGATTCTATGATATATAATTAAATATGAATTACTATATATATTTATATAGAAATGGTGTAAAATTATATATGTGATTTATGGGTTATTATAATTTTATTACCCCATATGCTCATTAATAAATGGGATAGTTGGGTGGAAATTTTTTTTTTTTCAAATATGGGAAGAATAATGTTAATTGATAATGGAATCTCAAGGTATTGTTTAAGATAAGTGGCATTAATGACCATCCAAATTAAATATTATTTTTTATTATTACAAAATCCAAATATAATTACAAAAAATATTAGGTATTATAATAGGTATAAAATTTAATACTTCAATTTTTTTAACTCCTTTCTTAATGAAAATCAACGGTAAAAACCTTGATAATTTTGAGGATAAATTTTATATAGGTATATTCATAGGATGTCATTATAATTAAAGAGGGTGTTGATTTTGAAAAAAATGTATTTTAATAATATTATGGTTAATTATGTTGTAAATTTGATTTAATAGACTTTATATTTAATAAAATAATAACCATTAATTATAGAAATTGAACGTGAATGTGTTATAATTCCTATAAAACATGACCAATGTGTTGAATTTTCAAACATTAGTAAAACAATTAGTGATTAAAGTTATTATTAATATTTTATTAATGATAGGTAACAAGGTATATAACTTAAAAAATAAATATACATGTCTAATGAAGAATGTGAACCTATAAAATATCATTGTAGATCATGAATAACTTGTTTTAATTAGTGGAATTTTGAGGATAATATGTCACAAACCCTTATTATAACAACTTAATACTACTATAATGAAAGAAACACTTTATCACAAAGAATTGATTGGAGAAAAAAATATCATCTTAACAAAATTGAGAATAAAATAATTTAGGATAATTTTCCAAGGTCAAAAGTTAAAAAATTATTGGAACCAAGTAGGCATTTTAAAATGATTCTAATAGAAGTGGTAAAGTTTTAAGGAATAAATTAAGGTTGTTTACAAAGGGTATTCATATGGTGAATGAATGAATTTTGAATTTATTTTTCTCAAGTATCTAGGATTAAAATAATATGAATATTTATTACACTTTAAGATTAAATAATTTCCAAGATTATTAAATGGACATGAACTCAACATTCATGAACAATGATCTTGGGGAGGAAGTATAAATTGAAAAATCACATTTATTTATACTTGATCATAATTGATTAAGTGTGTGTAAATTTTATGATATTTTATATGGGTTGAATTAATATTCCAGATCATGATATTCTAATTTGCATACTTGTTTAAAAGAGATATAGGTTAATATGGGAAATGTGGGAAACAACATTTATGTTTATAAGACAAGAATGGATCATCATATTATAATTTTTTAGCTGACTCAATAAATTTTTCATGTTATTTGAAGAATATATGATAGGATTTAATTGTTCATATAAATAGTAAATTTGAAATGTTTATACTCAAAAGAATGCATTTTTTTCTTTGGATTTTAAAAATTGTAAAAAAATATTATATATTTTTTTATCACATTATAAGTATAAATATGAGTTACTAAAGTGTTTTGGTAGGGATAACTTAAATAAAGTTATTATCCCCATTGAGGGATGACTTAAAATCTAAAAGTATGATAAGTAAAATATGATAATAAATTAGTGTTTAAAATTTTTAATTGTTTTCTTTACTTTATAGATTTGAGACCCAATTTTTTGTTTTCAATAAAATTCTGTAAATAAATTCAATGATATAAAATAAAATAAGACCTCTATGGATATACACCCAAGTATTGGTATAGAAATATCAATGATCAAAATTCCACCCTAGGAGGTGAGTTATTATTAATAAATAAATGGACTTTGTGGAATTTTATTAAGAAGATTTTAGTAACATTATAAGATGGAATGGAATTATTAATTGTTAAATATTTTACTAGTTCTAAATTAGAGAACATATATTTTATATAAATTGGGTTAAACAATTATTCAAGTAGTGGACTCCTCCTTAAATTTTTAACATTATCTAAGGAGTGACACATGGGATGTTTCTTACTAATATCAATCTGGAATGAATTTATATTCCATTAGATTATATTTTTATATTCTTTAAATTTTAAGAATTGTGCATTGACGACTTCTTTATAAAATATGTTTTTTAAAGTATAAATATTGAAATTAATCTATGAAATATTTGAAATTAATTTTATTATGGTTGGTTCTACATGGGATGGAATCATTTAATATTTGAATTCCAGTATGTATCCCTAGACAAAGCACATATTTTTTGTTGTTGTTACTGATTTATTCTATATCAACTAGTGGAATAAGAACTCTTTAAAGTATGAGGGTAATGAATTGATATTTATTACAGATATATCTCCCATTATAGTTGTCATTTGGGATGATAATATGTTTCACATTAGGATATCTAACTATACAGTTCATGTTTTATATGATCCTAATATAATTGGTGTATTGGGAAAGTTTAAAAACAACAAGAATGCATTAATATTACCTGGAATCATCCAATTGAAGGATGGATCAAGTTGAATACTCATATAGTGACAAAGGTTAATCAAGCACTAGTACGATACAGTGTATTTTTTAGAATGTAGAAGGATCTATGATTAGTTCCTTTTAAAAAAGTCATGGAATAATAATTTCATTAGAAGAATAATTAAAATACATTATTATTGTTGTGTTTCAAGAATAGCATGATTGATAGTGATTACATTATATTGAGATTTATTATCTCTTACTAGTGTAATACATACACAGTGGGAGTCTGAAATCCTCCTAGAATTTTACATTAAGATAGATTGAACGTTCACTCTTTAGTTGGAATTAAATTTTTTATATCATATAATTACAAATAATCAAACCAAATTATAGTATATCTTTAAAATAATGGAGTTTAGGAATTCTATTTAGTTAGAGTTGATATTTTTCCTAATGATATGTATGAGATATTCCTTTTGGAAAAATCAGGAACACTTATACTCTATTTTAATAGTAATCTTTTTGTATATGTATTAGAGTATCTTACTCTATGGGTTTCCTTTATTGGGTATTAAATAAGAAAAATATGTTATAATTATTATCTTTTGGAAACCCTTAACTATTTCATTAGTTAGGAATAATTAAAATTATGAGGTAATAATTTATTTAAGGGGAGAAGAATGTAATTCTCTAAAGTTCACTATGTATTAAATAAATAATATATAAAGAGATTGTTCTATATATATATAACTAGATTAAACTGAACCATTACATATTATATGAAAATTATTAATAATTAAAATGATTTAATATTAAAAAGGGATTGTAATTTCTCAAATAATTGTTTAAAGAGTTAGTAAATTATATCAACCACTTTTAAATGATTATTATGTTAACATATGATATTAAAATATATGAACTAATATATTAATTTTATCTAAATTTTAAATTTAAATGGAATAATATTAGAAGCCTTTAATGATTAAAAAACTTTTTTTTTCAATAAAAGCTATTTTTCATTATTTTATATATTTTCATCTAAATGATAAATTTGTAAATTTAAGAACTATAATTTTAAAAAAGAATAAATTCATTTTTTTACTTTGAATAACAATATTATCTTAGGATAAATTTTTTTGTATTTTTCTAAGATATTTGATTTTTAAGTGAATAGGGAGAATACAGTTTTTACCAAAACCATTACTTTTTTTATTTATCATTATATAATAAATAACATGAAGTTTATAAACCTTTTAATTGATCAAATATTTTTTTTAATAAGTAAAACTATACATTTTTTAAATAATTTTTTTATTTTTGAAAACCTATACTAATATTTTTAAGTAATTAATTTATATTCTTCAATAAAAAATGATTTTGGTATTTTTCTTTGACTAAATATTATTTTGGTAAAATATGGTTTAAAAATTAATTTAAATAAATGGTTATTTTATTTGTTTTTTAATAAACAAAATTATATCATTAAATTAAAATACATTTATATTTTTACCCTAAACATAAATTTTAAGCTTAATAATACACTTTTTCTAGAAATAAATTTGTACACGTTACATGTGATAATGTTAAAAATTATTTTTATTACACAAAAAATTTATCTGATAAAATTTATTTCATATTTGGAATCAATAAGTACATATTATTTAACAGGGTAAATTTTCTTTTTGTGCATTAAAAGTAAAATACTTATATATAAACTAGTTACCACAATAAAACCAAAAATGGTAAATGTGAACATTCTAAGAGGAATGGACATAAAATATGCTTTAAAATGAATTTTTGTGGTATTATTAAACTCATAATATTCTTTAATCCTTTTTTATCCATTTTTTAGTATTCTATAAATGTGAAAAATGTGATATCATTATATTAATTTGAAATATTTACAAAAAATGTCAATCTCACAACTTATAAAATGGGCATATCACCACCACAATAATAAAACTCTAAAAATTATGTTTCTCCCTTAAAATATACCCATAATCTTTTCATTCCGTCTTAATTTTTAAATTATATATTTCTCATTAATATATAATTAAATCATAATTTTTTGTATAATTAATTTTATTAATATAATAACTATAAACTACCTTTCCCCTTTTCTATTAATAAAAATAAAACCATTATTTGTGCATTGTGCAGACTACCGCCTCCACAAAATGATGACTTCCTTATTTTTATGAATAATGCCTCTATTAAATAATTATAAGGGTAAAATTGAAGAATAAATGTGAAATATATAATATAATTATGTTAATTAATATAAAAATTATAATTCACCTTCTTTTCCTATCATTATTCGAGAAATAAAATATTAACTATGCATTGTTCGGATTACCGCCTCCAAGAAGTAATGAATCTATTTTTCCATCATGATTCCTTTTATATATTAAAATATTTTAAAAAATGATTAAATGATTTAAAATTATACAAATAATATCATTTTTATTATTTAATAATGATATTATTATAAAATATACTACTTTCATAATCAGAATCATCTATCAACTAAGTTATGTTCATGTTTGGGTTGATCAAACCACCTACTTTAAAAATGATATAAAATAATATCATGGATGACTATAAGTACTTAATTTATGATCATATATGATATAAATAATAAAATATATATTGTTTTGTTCTTTAATGGTAACATTAATATTAATCTCATTAATTAAGATACCATCATCCATTTGAGAAAAATCATTGAAATAATATTGATACCAATTTTTGTCTACAAAAACTGTAACAAAGATAAAATAGAATCAAATTTAAAAATTATAATAAATTATAAAAAAATATAATAGATTTAATTATATTTTAATGATTATCTTAGAGAGAATAAAGAATAATAAAATTATAATTACGAAACTAGTTCAAAATGATCAAGATTGAACACAACTAATATTAAAAATATATAATAACTAACTAATATACGTGTATAGAGTAATGATAAATGAATTTTAAATAAATTTATAGATATGAATAAGGTTTTTAAATATTTGATTAATATATTTAGTTTTTTAAACTGTATATTCAAGCACTTTTGTGGAATTCAGGAATTAATGTAAGGGTTTCTTGTCTCAATTTTTTACCCCTTGAGACATATTTCTTATTATACACCATGTTTTTTTAAGAATGGTTTATATAATTACCCTTTAATTTTTTTTTATCATTATACTATATTTTATTATTGGTATTTAATATTTCACATGAAATCAAATTCTTCAAAGGGTTTTGACTCAAAAGTTTCTAAGGTTGTAATGGGTTCTTTGCGTCAAATTTAATTTCATGAGATGTTTGATATTGCACAAATTTATTTATATTATATAGTGTATTCACTTATTTTTTTTAATGTATTAAATATATTCAATTTCAGGATATTTTAATGTCCATTTCATGTTCTTCTTCTCAATATCCTTTTACTCTTACATTACTAATATTGTGAGGGTTCCATTATCAATCTCATTTTCCAAATATAGATTTATTTTTAAAATATAATCCATATCAGGAATTTGTATACTTTAATATCTAAAACCCCTATAATTTTATTTTCCTATGGTCATTATTTTATTTTTACGGGTATTTATTTTCCCCCTAAGCTTATTATTTACCTGTTGTAAGGAAACTGACCCTACCTTTTATTTTCAGCCGAGTACCACCCTTTTCCCATGTCCACATTTATTGGATGGTTTTGAGAATTTTCTTATATATTATTTAATAATTGATTAAGTTTATTTTTTACTACTTTAAATTATTTAAAGGTTTTAAAAAAAATTAACATTTTTTATATGGATTGTTTTTATCAATGTGTGAAAAGCATCTCTTTTTAATGTTTTATGTGTGAAAATATCTTTCTGATATATTTTCCATTTTATATGAATCTTTATCTTTATATTTTCATTATCTTATAAAGAAATTAATTTTCTCATAGATTTACAAAATATTTATTTTAAAATCATTTCAAATGATCAATGATATTTTTTTTAAAAAGTGAATTATTTTAAAAAAACTCATAAAAAGTATTTTTTTATCTAAGTAATTTTTTTTGAGCTATTTTATACTTGATTGAGGAAATTATTCAAATGATATCATCCATGTTTCTTCTCTATATGTATTATGTTATGTCATTCTCTTTTGGAATAATTTTTCATTACTAACTTTTTCTTTCCTAATCATCCACTATATATAAAAATGAGCTATATGCAATGTTTTCCCTCTATGAACAATAGAAATTTCCTTCCTCTAGTTAAAGGGTGTTTAGATAGATATCATGTTTTTATTGATTATAGAAATTATGAACATGGAAATTTAACCTTTATCTATACAATTTCAATACCATATGATTTATTGTCATGATTGAATAGTATTTACCTAGAACAATACTAAATATATTTGGATACCCATTTATTTTCTATGGGTTTATCTTGTTATAATTATGAATGATTTCTTTATATGATTCTATTTTAAAAGGATATAAAACTTATTTTATTTAAATGGTATCTTTATGCTATAAAATCGGTGAATGATTTTGAGGTGATCATATATATAGATGATAATGGGTGGGATCTTATATTTACCTCCAATATATTGGTTAAAGTTTAAATTTCATGATATATATATATGGGAACAATCTAGTTGTTCAAAATCATGGTTGAAAGTGTGTGACTCACAAAGGTGATGTATATGTCGGTAAAATTAAGTTATCTCCCAATTATGGGTGAAAGTGTGTGTCTCATGAAATAAATGTCTCCCTATACTAATTTATTTTCCTTATTTTAAATATTTCATAGTTTTATTCTTATTCCCATGCCTATGTTATGGGCTCATGGATCATGTTTATTGAAAAATGTTTCCATGATCTTTTAATTCATTTATTATTTTATTCTAAGAATTATTCCGGGATTTATGATCTATGATTTATTGGTTATAGGTTTATTATATATATATATATATTATTCACATATTCTCATCATATGATCACTAATGATATTCAATTGTTATCGCCAATGTTTACCCTTAATGAGCATCTGACCTCACCCCTTTCTTATGTTTCCATTTCCCTAGGTTATGAAGATGAGAATAACTTATGAGAAGTATATAAGGAGTATAGTATGGCTCAATTATTGAGAAATTTTTAAAATTATTGCAAATTTAATCTCTTATATAGCTAGTCCTAAAAGAAATTAAACCTTTTGATCTTGGTATTATGAGATTATATTGTGAGATGTAATGTTTAAATTGTGGAACAATGATGTAATAAAAAGACATTTTTAGCTTGGTTCATATTATTAAATATGTGTAGTAATAATATCATCACTTTGATATCTAAAATGTATAAAAACTCTCAAATAAAATATTGGATTAGTGTACTAAAAATAATATAATATTTTATCAATAATAAATTGTGTTGAAAACTAAACAAAATTTAGTTTTTAAGTGAATAAATTCCATGATCAACAATATAGAAGGATGTAAATTTAGTTCCAAAATACACTTATCATAAAATTAATAAAATCATATAGAATATTTCAATGATTGATGTTGTATAAAAATTTATTCATATAAATATTTGGATTCATATGTTAATTTTGAAGAGGATAGTGATGTTTTAGTGCACAAATAATCAAAAAAGTCAATAAGGAAAGATAAAATTAATTAAGGTAATATTATTGTTGATAAATAAAAATTGGTACAAATAATATGAATGAAAATAATATGAAATCATTAATATCAATTTTCAATCCATGAACTTCTGAAGAGACCATAAAAAGATATTTAAATCAAAGAAATGAATGAAAAATTTGACCAAATCAAGATAAAGGACACTTGGGAAATTTTTCTGAGTCTAATAATTCTTTTATAAAAAAAATTTGGTTTTAAAATGGTTAATTGATATGGAAAAGTGTCATAAAACCAAGAAATACTTATGTACAAGGGAAATTAAAAAATTGGAAGTGCTAATGTTTATGAAACCTTCTCTTTAGTGGTATAGAAATAAATAATAATGTTTTTCTTGTCTACTTATATCAAAATTAAATTAAAAACATTATAAATATATATAAAATAATTCTTTATATACAAACCAAATAGTTTTTTCTCAATAATGAATAAAACAAGCAACGAGATCATGGTCCTCAAGACTTGATCTTTTTTTTATAATTTTGGGTTTCAATCAAGTTTAAGTTAATCAAAATCTATACAAATAAAAGGACAAAAAATATATATTTATTGTGTAAACATATGTTAATTAAATATTACTTAATAAATTAATGGAATAAATTTTCAAAGAGTTCACTGGATTAATGGAAAATAAATTTTAAATGTCAATTATTAGTCAACTTACATTTTTTACCTTATCTTATAGATAAATCAAAGACATTATAGAACATTTATTTATCAATTAAAACATACATTATCTATGTTGAACCATTTTCACATGAAGCAAAATGGACTTATGACCAAACCTATTTCAATAATGAGGTAGCTGAAACGTGATAAAAGTGTTAAGCTGATCCATGAAATAAACTATTGAAAATCATTATAATTATGTTTTACATGATAGTAACACAACCTAATATTATGTTGTCCACATGTTATGAATAGAGATTTTAATATGAGTAATTGAATGTATTTTTGATGTTTTGTAATTTATTTATGAGTATTTTTATCTAAGTTATCTAGTTTTAGTGTAAGAATTTGAACTTTTTTGGAAAACATATAGGTAAGTGGTGATGATATAGAACAACAAGCACTACTAGTTACCCAGAGGGTGGTCTCCATGTACATGATGGGGCTAGAAGGGGTAATAAAATCCCTTACCATAGCCACTAGGTATCTGATGCTTTGGAAACTAATATCCAATACCTAGATAATAGTTGGTGTATTAGAACCAAATAGCTAGTGGATATTGATTAAGTAGTGGTAGGTTATGAGGTACCTAATGGTTTTATATAATGTAGAACTTAATTGAAATTTTTTATAACTTTTATAAAATATTTTTATAAATACAAATTCATCATCATCCCTTCTATAGATCAAAAAATACCCCCATTAGTTTTTTATCTTTACTCTCCATAATTTGGAGTGGAGATAACTTCTCATATGATATCAGTTTTATTGAAATTCAATGGTAGTTGTCATTTATCACTAAGGAGATTTAAGGCAGCCTTTCTACATATTTTTCTAGATATATTGGGTATAGATTCATTTAAATACCCTATTTTCATTTATTATATATATTTTTCCAAAATTTATTGATAAGATTCCAATCATAAGACGATTCTTCTTGATTTATTTGGTCCAAACCATTAGTAGGTGTTTCTTATAATATTCTTTGATTATATGCATGTTTTTTGTATGATGATATTTATAGTGATGGGAAGATGGTTTATGGGGACACAATAAAGGTTTTATAGATTTAATAATTATTGATTTTATTGTGGTATCCTACGCAGGAAATAGTTGATGTACAAACATGATTAGTCCTATTTTTGTGTCACTAGATGACCATGACACCTATTGAGCTATAGGGAATTATCAATGGTTAACCTTGTATATGTTTTTTTATATTGGGAAATGAAATAAATGAGCTCATATTATTTTTGATTTATATTCTTTTTTAAAGATAGAGGTGGTCTTTCACATCACCAATGATGTGATAACCTCATATAATATTATGTAAATTGGTTAATAGAAGTCTTACGGGGTGTGTATGTGTATGTCTTAAATAAATGATAAATCAGAATTTTCAAGATATCCTTGGATTTTATATACTTATACAAATATGTACAAGGTTATTAGTCTATGAGATGATAGATTTAGTCAATTGAGGAGGCTAGGGATGAGATTTGTCAATATGATTTATTTATTCATCTCCTTATGTCAGAATGTTATGTTAAGGTGGTGAGACATGAGAAAAAAGATGATACAGTTCATCTTTGTCATATCATGACCCCTAACATGACTTGAGACATGATATGTGGTGGGAAAACTAAGATAATTCAAGAATCTCAATGAGACTTGAGACACGATATGAGATAGGTCGATGGTGTGACCCCATAACTCTTGATGATACATTAGATATGATACATGATATAGGATAACCTTTTTATTACACTATTCATGGTGATACATGAGGAATGTGATATGATATTGTTCAACTATGTTGTGTTTTTATCATTCAGGTGTCTTGATGTGGTACTCTGGTACTATTACGTAAAAGACAAATGAATAATGGTCAATTCATGTAGGGTCAGGCATCGTGGTGTACTAGTAATAACATGAGGACCTGATAACATTGTTTTATTTATGTTTATCATGTATAGTATTGTATTAATTATTATAAATTTATTGACATATATTATATAAAATATTCAATCTATGTTGGTAATATTATATTGAATGTTATATTCATACCATAAATATAAACCTTGTTGGATGTGAAGACTACAGGTTGCATGATGAAAGTAAGGGAAAAGGATCATTGATCAGTGGTAGATTTAGTAGGTTATTGATGGGTGTTATTGGAAACATAGTACCTTAGATATACTGAATAATTTTTGGATGTGATGGATATAAATTTTATTCTTTTTTTTTATACTTAACTTAACATATTTTACACATTAAAAACCATGATTTAAGATTGTACATCATTATGTGATATAACATGATGAATATGTTATTATATTTTATTTATTATTTTGGTTAGTCATACACCAATATTAAACATGGGTTACATTCAATGTGTTATTATTATTTATTATTATTTATTATATTTACTATATTTGATATAAAATATGAGGATAAATCAATCCTTAATAATTAATTCAAAAACCTGCTTCATTTCCATGTTGTGAATCGAGCTCCTACCCTCATCCATCTTATTTGCACCCGACCAAACTCACTTGTTTTTCTCTAGGTTAAGATTTATTTTCTTGTTTTTGAAGTGTTTTTTGGGTTGGGACTCCCAAAAAAATTCTGCTTTATTTTGTTTCCTGGGTTATGCTACCCAATAAACACCCTTTATGGGTTGGGACATCCAAAAAAAGTACGGATTCCCTCTTAACCACAAAAGTGAATATTTATTCAAAAAAATCAAAAAAAAAGAGAAATTTTCCATGAGATTCTCCAACCTCTCGTAATAAATGAGTGCACTTAAGGTCATGTGGCACACAAAACTTGAACTATGTGGTTGATTTTTATTCTAGTGCATTAAAATGGAATTAAATCCTTGTTTATTATAGATTGAGTTACATGGGAATTTTTAGAGGGGGTAGATGGAACATAACTTAGGATAAATTTTATATGTGTATGTTGGAATTCCTTCTGTGATCTAAATACAAATAATTGGTAAGTAAAAGGGTCCTTGGTAAGAAAGCACTTACATCTTCCAAGTCCTTGTGTGTATGCCTAGGGATGTTCTTTCTAGCCAACCTATGTAAAGGCACCGACACACCTGTTGCCTTGGTCTTGGTTTACATGAGTGAATAAACCCATGAATTCATCACATATACACCAAGGTCCCATATTTTTTCTATAAATATACCCCTTGGAATCCCACTTTGACACTTTTTGGAAGACAAAGATACATCTAAAGTTCCATTCACCTAGGTATTCCTTTCCCCTTCTGGTAATATTTTCATGCCTAAAACTAAGGTAATTAACTAAAAGGAAGGGTAGTTGAGCCATTTGAAGGTAAAGTCATGTATGAAAGATCACTTCACCCCTATTCCTCTTTTATTAGGGTGAAAACCCCACATCATCAACAACACAAGGGCATCATCTTCTTATCCCCTCCAGGACTATTGTATTAGGGAGAAACATGCACAAATATATTTGGTGGTATCCAAAATAGGGATAACCCCTTCACCCTACCCCAAACTATGGAGAACCTCTTCACCCAACCTCAACTGGGGAGAACATTTTTTTAAAACCTCAACTAGGGAGAACACCTTTTCCCTACCTCTACTAGGTTTAACCTCTTCACCTTACCTTAACTAGGGAAAAACTCTTCTCCCAACCCCAACTAGGCAAAAACTCTTCACTTAACCTTAACTAGGGAGAACCTCCTCACCCAGCCCTAAACTATAGAAAATACCTTTACTTATCCATCACTAGGGAGAGCCTATTCACCTAGACCTACACCAGGGAGGAATCTTTTTTATTATCCCTCACTAAGGAAAAGCCTATCATATTTTCTACACATGGGTGAAACTATTTACCAAGGTTCTACATTAGGATGAAACACATTCTTCTTCTCCCACACTAAGGTATTGTGTACTCCATAATATCAATGGTAGAGAATCACTTCACCCAGTTATCCTACCTGGTGACCCAATTATCAAGGATGCCTCCAAAACCATTAGATTTTCATGACCAGGCCATCGGGTGTACTAAAATTCCCATATTCATTGATGAATTCCCTTGATAATTATATTCTCTTAATTTTCCTCCTATATTGATATAAATTTTTAGATGATTATGATCATGCATCCCCTTGATAATGGGATTTCTAGACTTGGGGATACTAGTGAGAAAACACCTAGATGAGGTTTCCCATATTGGATACTAAAGTTTCATGTTGGTCGGCTTGATCCACTCGATGATCCATTCATGCATGGTCTTCCTTCATAGGTGTAATCCCCAAACATGTTCCTATTAATGAATTTATCATAAGGATGCATCAATTATCTAGATACATCCATGCTTGGGTGGAACATATTCATGTGTAAGTCGCACTCATTCTACCCCTACTCCTAAGAAACACCTCATGCCTCTTAACGAATTTAATCCCTAACTCTTCCTGCATTAAAATAAGACATTTGTCAGGAATCATGGTATTTCTTACTTAGTGTAATCCTTATCCATTTTTCCATTGATTATTTCATCACTAGAAAACATCGATGATCTAGGTACATCCATACCCATGAAGCTCATGCATGATCCACAATCTCTTTTTTATGGGTCTATATTCCCCAATGGTTCAGTCATCCTTCTATATAACTATCAACTGTAGGGATGTATAAACATGTTTGTTCCTCCCCCAATAGGCGTAATACCTATATTCTTCTCAAAAGGACATATTCCTAGTGATATACCCCTCAAAGGTAAATATACCCCTTGAGGATTATCATATGTGTCACCCATGAATAAGATCCACTCAATCCTATATTATCTCCCATTTTATGACATAGATGTCCTAGTTGCATGATGTAAAATTTCATGAAAACTTCTTAATCACATGATGTAAAACTAAATAATGTCTTCATTACAACATGACATTAAATTTTATGGTACTATCCTATAACATGACCATAAACTATACAAATCAAACTATTAGACATTGATTCATGTTAATTCAGATATATAAGAAGCCTCTATGATGTTTAAAACCAAAATCTAAAATCATATTTTCATTGGTTCATACTCTCTGTGAAATTCACATATTAAATCATATTTCCACTAGTACATACTCCCTATAGAACCCAACATCCAAAACTACACATTCATTAGGGATATATTCCCTATAACCCCATATTCATGGTTCCATATTCATCATAAATCATTCTACTTCCTTCCTCATTGGTCCATATTCCTCATGAGATCAAAAATCCTTTCACTAGAGATACATTACCTGTAAACCCATCTTCATTGGACTATATTCCTCATGAAATATCCTACATACTGATTTTTGGGATATATTCCACGTGACCTCAAACATCCTTTCACCAGGGGAATATTCCTTAGGAACCATTATCATTTGGAAATATTCTTGATGAGTCCACTATACTAATCAATGGTTCATATTCTGATGGTCTAAATCAACGACATCCTTTATGGGGATATATTTCCTTGGAAAACCCAACCTAAATCAAAGGGAAATATTACCTATGATACAATCCATAATGGTTATATCATATATAAATCCCACACCAACCATTTATTAAAATCAATCACCTATAATTCCACTCTATATGAATTTAAGCTTCTTATAAATAATCATGGTTACATGAAATTAAGAGGAATAACATGGTGATTTTCATATGAACTTAAAAGGTATGACATGTCTCGTCAGTTGGAACCAAACTATATGGGTTATAATTACCCTCATAGAGATGCATAGGAATCCCCTATCATGGATCTGATCTCAACACCACACACACCAACCGCTTACCTAGATAGTGAAAAATTCTAGAGTGGCCAACTATCTATCTTTAAACCATAGTATAATTAATTAGTAAGAAAATGATAGAGAACTTATGATATATATTGATGTTCACATCGATGCATGATTTCAATTGAATTGGTAGAATAGTGGTAACCCACCCCAAATTGGAATTTGGGAAATATTCAAAAATATTAATTAAATCTATAATAGAGTCTTAGAGTAGGTAATAATTCCCCCAAAAAAGGTGTGATGTGATTGAACTCCCATTCCCTTAACCAATATGCATTCTAAGTTGTCTCTTGTAAAGTCCCAGTGACTGCTTGTCTTTGGAATGTAGTTCTATAATGAATTAAACTAGTTGTGATGGTAGTGTGTCGGGTTTCTTCTAGAAACAGTATAGTTAAGTCTTTGTGAAACTTTCACCCATGAAAGTGATAGATCATCCATGATTTTACTTATGATATTTCCCTTCTAGTTTTCTTATATTTGTTTCATTACCCTTATATAGGAATTCAAAACACTTTAAATAACTCCCTTTAGTACAAAGAAATGGAACCACTGAATAATTATATATATGCTTCAGATACTGTGAAGGTTGTGGCCTCACCAACGATGAGGACGTTGTCGCCTACATAGTGTCACCAAAATCAAGTGATGAGCGAGATGTTATAGGAGTTCCATAAAAATGGTAACATATTAATTTTTAAGGTATATCATAAAATACTCATGGACATGAATCCCTATTAACTATTATATCAACAACAAGTTGCAGATATGGGCATGGCTCCTACAGCCACCTCTATACGTATTAAAATCCTATCTCTATTGGGACACAATACCAACATTCCTTATCTAAAGAAGATGGATATAGTTAAAATTTTCATATTTAATGTAGTCCAGAAGACACCAAGGAGGGATATTATTGGTTATCAATTCCACTAACACTATGTAGTCCCCACTCCCCAAGAATTATTTTATATGGGTGCCCAGGATATCCTATCCCTAGTCACTCAGATATAAGAACCCAAGATGATGTCCCTCTATGGGAAATAGTCCATGGAAGGCAGGGGTATGAGATTTATGAAAATTACAACAAAAGTTGATCATTATAATACTCTGATGGAAACTAATGAGTAGGAATGTATCCCATCCTTCTCTCAGAAATCCAGTCATCACACTATAACAGCATTGGAGGAAGCGTGATAACATATTCTGGTAACACACAGGGAGTAGTCCCATTATATCCATTCCCCCATTGAATAATCTCAGAAGCGTATTCCTATTGAAAATAGAGGATAAGAGTGGGATCATATCCCTACACACACTGATGAGAGTTCTCATATCCCCATTTATATAGAATAATTCTTTCAATGTATTTCAATTGTAATCGAAGGGAAGGCCCATATTTCTACTCTCACTATCAAAGGAGTTAATCAAAACATTTTGGAAGCTAGAAAGGGGAAATACTATATTCTCACCCCAATTCAAAATTATTTTTGTCGTATCCTAACAAGGAATGATAGAATGTATTGTAATGATTTTCCTATTTCAACTAAAGTTCATCGACATGCCCTGATAGTCACATCAAGGTAGGATCATATCACTACTCATACCCCAATATCTAATTGTCATATCATATAAATCACTCATGAGTAGGATTATATTACTACTCCTATCATAGGGTGTCAATATAATGTTTTTGAAATGATTTTAGGACAGTATAATACTCCTACCCACACAAAATGAATCTCACTAGAATATTACGGTGGAACGCATTGAGTAGCAGGACCATATTTTTGTCCTCACATAGGAGGTATGTCATTATATTTTGATTGGGACTAAAGACTAGAAGTAGGATCTTATCCTTTATCATTATAACACATTTAGTGTATACTGGTATATTTTGAAAATCACCCTAGAAAGACATCAGCATATTTCGATGATAGGAAGGTGGTCACCAAGGAGGGTTCTTGTTCAAGTAGGTTGTTTCCTAAACTGTGTGACTACTTTGATCAAGGTTCTAGCCTTAAATTAATTATCACAATTATATAAAACACATAATTAGCAGGCTGATATTCCTACCCCAATTAATTATGATATCCTTGAATCCCTACAACACTACTCAGTAACATCCCAAGAATCTATTGACTCTTCATCTACATAGGAAAGTAATTGTGTTTTTGGTGGTCCTCCCCATGGTATAGATATCAATAGCTCTAGAGGTCCTCCATAGATTAACAATAATTAGGGTTATATATATAGAGATAAAATCTTCCACCCTGGTGGTCCTTCTTGGGTATTTTGTTTCAAAGGTCCTCCATATGGTCAGACACCAAACAAGAGTGGAAATCCTCTCTATAATGGAAAATATTAAGATGTCCATGGAGGTCCTCCCCATGGAATACACTGTAAAGATCCTACTCATACTAAAATCCCATCTTAATAAGAAGTTAATACAATTTATAAAACTAATTTTGGAATACCTTCATATCATGAGGCACTCAAAAGACTGAGGCCATAAAAAGATAAAAGACTCATCACTTGCTGGTGATATTTTATCTTAGCTGAGGGATAGACCAGGGTAGTGATCATCATCTACACCACTGTTGAACTATTTCTCCTTTGATGCAATGGATGGAATTATAGATGACCTCATCACCTTTGACATGGTGATATAGATGAAACCTTTGTTGTTAGATCAAGTCAAGGAATATCTTTTTAAGGATAAAGAAAATAACATGGTTATATGGAAAGAATTGGATAAAGGTACTATTCCAGTCATGTTAAGTCCCATAACTACTTCCCATTATGATATTACAAATACATTTAAATAAGAGTGCATAAATTATCTACACATGAATATATGGATGACTCTTAACCATATCAAGAAAAAGTACTTATCATATGGGGAGTATGTTGGCCACATCAAGGAAATAAGTGAGCTCTCCCACGAAATTGACTTAGTTTCCCTTTCAATTGTATAGTATCCAAAGTTGATAAGGAATCATGAAAACTTCAAGTAGATCTATATTAATGTCATAAAGGAACTCCACCAGATAATCAAGGATTCTCAATCGGATGTGTGTATCAGAGGATGGGGAGATTATGGAGCCTTATAGTTTACCCTAGTCACTAGAAAACCCTATTTAATAGTTATAACAACATGTATTGTTATCAATTATAAAAACATCATGGGTCCAAACTTCAAATACACTAGCTAGTCAAATAAGAGATGAACTACCATCCCTAAGGACAAAATGTTATGTACTCAATGGTATTAGGCCATCAACTAGCTCTTTTATTGAGAGTCAAGAAAGCTAGATATGTGTCCTATCTAAATCAAGAAAATTCCATAACCATGGAATGACCCTTAGTGGAAAATAACCCACACACAGACAAAATAACTACACTGATAATGTTTCTGGGTAAAGGATCCAAAATTTAAGTGGGTACCAATGGCCAATACCTTCAAACCATTATAGGAGCAACCCCATACCATAGGACTGGGTGAATATTATTAACTGCCTCTACCCATAAAATCATCAAATCCACAGTGGATCTAAGATGTTATGGGGTCATAAACAACACAACCCCATCTTATGTTACCTCCCCCTCCACTACCCATGATATCAGTATTCTCTAGATTAGGATAGTCCTGCAAGAGAATGAAACCACACAATTCCGCCCCTATCTCCTTTAATAACATATAACACTAGGAAAGTCACTAATGGTTCCCTCAAGTTCACTATCTATTGAGGAGGTAAATAGAGGCCTCTCAGAACATATATTCCCAAATGGAATAATTAGAATAAAAATGTTAAGGAGTGTTATAACCTACCCAAAAATATATATTTAGAGGGTTGACAATCCCTTTGCTGCTCTAAGTGGGGTGAGGAAATGATTCCTTATATGATATATTCATCAATAAATGTTAGCAATTTTGGGATTGATAATTACTCGGAAAAAAACCCTGACATCGAAGGGAATGATGAATATATTTCCACTAGATTCATGGTCTGTATTGATTAAGTGGGGGTTTGCACTTAGAATTAAAGGTAGTCTTATAATATGGGGGATCTTCCAAATACTCAGTTACCGCCTACTCAACATGATTCAACCAAAGTGAAAGAGAATGTGTGGTTATATCCATTACCCACCTACCACCTACAGAAGTTGAATCTCTTTACATCGAGGAACGGTTCACCCAGTATGAGGTTAACCTCGAAGAAGTGGATCAATATGGAACTACTCAAAAATAAATATTCATGTTGAATAAAATTCTCAATATAAGTGTAACACCCCAAGATTTTATGTTATGTCTCTTCTTAAATAAATTTAATCTCTTTGATAGCATAATTTTCATAGAACAGTAACCATAAATGAACTTCAAAATATTATTATTTTAACACAACCATTATAACATAGCTGTTAAATTAGAGGTAATGAATATTATTAAAAACAATATGAAATATATAATTTTCCAAATCATTGTTAACATATTAATTTATTCCTAAGAAATAAACAAATATATTTTTTGTAAAATCATTTTGTTCTTCAAATATATGTTTTCTTCAAAAAATGATTTTAATTGTTTTCTTTTAGAAAATACATATAATTAATTTTTTACACTTTTAGAAAATTTATTGGATAAATGAACATAATTTTTGTATTAATCGTGAAAAATTATCTAAGGATGAATTTTTGAAATATTTTTGAAATTTTTTATAATTTAATGAATATTAAAAAACACCGATTTTTATAAAACTCTAATTTTCTTTATATTTAAAAGTAATTTTATGAATTTTAATTAATATAAATTAATATTAAGTTATATTTGGTTATATATATTCTAATTTATTAAATTTAAATAATATTTATACCACATTTTGGTATAAGTACATTTTTTGGCCTTAAGACAATTTTATCCCGAAAAATGGTTTTTCATTATGTTTTGCCAATTTAATTTTAAATGTAATTTTTAAAATTATGTATTTTTAATTTTAAAAAATGGATTACATATTTATAATTATAATTCCCAAATTAGGTTGTAAGTTTATTTTCATTTTTAGGTATAAAAAATTTTCTGTGGTAAAAAATATATTTACCTTAGTATAGGTAAAATAATGTAGTTGGTTAAAGTTAAAAGGTAAAAGCTTAAAATACAAAAAAAAATACAACATAAAATAATTTTTTGATGATTCTATAAACCTTAATCATTTTTTATAGCATTAATCATCATCCAAATTATTTTCAATTAATTCCCCCTAAATTTTGTTGGCTTTAAATATAAAATAATCATTATTTAATCACTTAAAACCACCCCTCCTCAAGTATAAATACCACCCCTCATCACCCCCTTTCTCATAGTAAGACTTGAATATTTTAAATTTTTTAAAACACCCTCTTCTACCCACTCTCCTCACATCCAAATTATACTGGTCTCACTCAGATACCAATTCCATGTTCTTTAATAGGTCCTTTGAGGAGGTGATATTCAAGAGGTAACTTTTCAAACCAAATCTCTTAATTTTTTTTCATCTTATATATTATCCTCAACTACTTCATACATCATGAAATAATAAATAAAATATCATGATTATACCATAATTTTATATTTATAATGTAATATCTCATATCCATCCCATTTATTATCTCCTCTTACTCAAAAAAATGAAACCATTTTCCAAATTAGGGCGGTTAACCATCTTTATGGATAATGAGTTTTCATTTTCTATTACTGCCTTCAAGGATGATCATAAAACTATTATTATAGTTAAATAATATTTTAATTGGTATATTATAACCTATTTCATTTCTAGAACAAATATATATACATAATATTAAATAAAATGGAATTATTTTGTGATGGTCGAAAAAATCTCCAAATTAAACTAAACATTTATCATTAACAATTTATCAAATGAGTCAGACTCATGTCAGAAATGAAAATGATATATGTGATCATTTAAAATTATTAAAGTTAATTAATACCATTTTATTTCAATTTTATGATTTTATTTCAATTTGATAAGAAAATCCATAATTGTACACAAATGAACTGATAATGAAACCGTGAAATGAACACACAAAAAACAATGAAAATAATGAAATATTACTAATGAATGGGTAGTAAGATGTTATAAAAGTATCATATAAGGAATTATAAATATGATTATATTTATATAAGGAATTAATAACATCATATAAACCTTTATATAAGAGTTAAAATTATGAAAAACTAAAGGGAATAATGAGTTAAGGGTTTCTCATCTCACTTTTACTTCTGTGAGATATATTCCTTATTCAAATTTTGTTCTTATGTGTGGTGAATATACTTAACTTTGATATATCATATCATGAATTTTATTCAATTTTTAGTTTGATAATTATTACTTTTATAGGGAATATTATTTGAATGATTACAGAGTGGTAAGATAATTCTTAACCCAACTTTTCATTCATTAGGTTTAACTTCTACGCCATTATTTATATCATACTAAGATTATGCATGGGAAGACATTTGATTATCTTATAATTTTATTTAACATTTTTTATGTGTATTTAAAATGAATACACATAATATATTAATTTTATTAATTATCACTTCAATGATATGATAATTATAAGGGAGTTTATTTTAAAAATTATCTTTTTAAATTTTCTCTTAAAGCTCTCGTTTTCTTCCATGCACATGTTTTATAAAATTGATTCTATTTTTTTAATATTATACTTTGATTGTTTAAATTAATTTATAATAATTTTTTAATTTTAAAAAAATGGTTTTAAATGATTCTTTTTTTTCATTTTCTAAGCGAGGTTCTTTATGACTTTTCTAACAAAAATACAGAAGGAATGTTTTTTAACTTATATAGCGTGAGGAGATTTTTACACTATCATGATGCATTAATTCCTTGAATCTTAATTTACAATATTACAAGGTTATTTTCAAAGAATGTTTTTTATTTTATAATTATGAAACATGTAAAAAATTATCAAAAAATAAATTATATTTTCCTCAAGAATTATTTCACGAGATCTATAACATTATTTTATACAATTTATTTATTAGTGGGGTTATGATTCAAGTATACTATTCTTATTCTTTATATGGTTGGTTTATGTTTATGATGACATGATTTTTATGAATCCTATTACTTTTCCATGAGATATTATATATTTATATGTTTATGAAACCCATTTCTTTTCATGATTTTAGATATGATGAATGATTTATGTTCTTGTGGAACACATATGTATTATTTTCACTATATGAAAGTTGGGATCTATATATCCATAAAATGAATTTGGTATATATTAATAAATCATGTGGTAAATTTGTTATGAATAAAACTAATTACATGTTCATAACTCAATGCATGGAACTAGTTTTCATGTTCATAAGATTATGCATGGACTTGGTTTCATTTCCATAAGTTTATTCAAGGGTGTAATTTCTTGTCCTTAACTTAAAGAGTGAACCTGTTTCTATTTATACCTACTCACAGAGTTATGTTTTTATGTGTATACAAAAATTTCATGTCTTATGCCAAATTTACTCTCTCATGGATCATTTTCTTTTATGATTCATGTATTATGAACTTAAATTATTTATTTTGTGACTCAAGATTATGATCATTGGTATACATGGTATAATTTTCAATTATTATGTGCATGTTCTTATAACATTATTCTTATGTTATGACTGGTATATCCTTTATTTACCCTTACTGAGCATATGAGTTTACCCTTTTCTTATGTTTCTTTTCCTCAGGGTATGAAGAAAGGTATTAAGAATGATATGTCAAAAAAAGTTCTAGTTATGAAGGAATAAGTGGGAGATAGTATAAATGTTTTATGAACCAGTTGTTTATGTTTCCATGTTTCCAAATACACTAAACCCATACGATTATAGTGTGTTATTGTTGTATTATGAATATTAATAAATTTTGATTTAATATTTATATATGAAAGTAGTGGTCTATTATATAGAGTATAATTTCTCTCCTCTAGTACATACTCAGTCAAAAGGAATTGCTCATCCAGTAAGAGTGGATTCTAATCAATCAACTAGGTTTGATTCCAGAACAATATTTTATATAAAACCAATGGTCAAAGAATATCATGAATTTACTCTATATGGTAAACCAACATGGTTTTAATAAATTTACCCAAAATAGGCTCAAATAGGATATTGATATTCAGAATGGGTAAGATTACCATATCAGGCTCTAACCACATCTTTTACTAGGTAATCAATCCAGTATGTTCTTTTATCGATGCTCCTTGACTCAATAGAACCCCTAATTGATCATATGGAACTATGGAAGGGAGACATTTCCTGTATATCCAAAAATAAGTTTTTATACTTAATGGGTGGATGATAATCCTCCACCATCCTATTTTGGGAACCCTACTTTGCCATTTTTCAATGTCATGAGAGACCAAAAGAAGTATATGAAACATGTTGTGTCTCAATGTGGTCTAATGATAGAAACAATATAGCAATAAGAAGAAAATAATAATGTATTACTTCTCTGGACATTAGAATGACTATAATTTATCTAATATAAAAATATTCTATGAGGGTATATTGTCAGCTGGGAAAACCTATGAATATAGTTCCTCTACCAATTTAGTTAAACACTAAAGATAGAAATTATCCCTGACCTATCAGAATTAAAATAGAATGAAAATGATAGGGTTGTAGATTTCATCATGAGTGTAAGGAATTGACTTACTCCCTTAAAATAAATCTCCCTCAAGATAATATTTCAAAGATCAATATCGAAAATCTATACGATGGAATTCAAACAACATTGATTATTTTGAAATATCCTAGTGGTTTTGGGGGGTTCCAACTCATGAAAACTACCTATAAGATGTTATCCAATAGTCCAAGTCCATTTCTTGACTTGTTTTGTCAGTATAAGGAAAGAATCTCGATAGATAATAGGTCTTAACTACCATGATTAGGCCATATCCAATACTAACTCAGGAAACTAAGCTCACACAATATCATATGGTGCCTCTCCCTAAATGAAAAAAAATTTAATACCCTATTTAGGATAGAAAAAGGGAGTTAAAGCACACATAATTCATGGATGAAGAAAAAACTATATCCCTTCAAGAAAGTGAAAGTCCTAGATACATTATCACGACCATAGAAAATAACCTTAAAAAATTGATAGAGACCAAGAAACCAGATGAATTTGGTCAAAATGACTACACTGATTACAACCTATTCCAAAAAATATTAGAGTAAAATGTTCAATAATGAATCATATTTAATGATATACTCCATAAGATGACTAATTTTGGGTAGTTAAAGCTGGGAAAACACATAGAGTGGGTGATTCATATTTCTACCACTCCACCATAAGAAGAAAGAGAATGATATGAAATATTGAGTTTTTGTTCAAATAAATTCAAGGACTAGATAAATGGAAAATCAATAAACCGGGTGCACATCATGCTCAGGGTGAAACTACACCATTTATTTATGACCATAACTCCCTTATTTTATGATATATTTTGAATTTATCATCTTGGTATTCTAAGAGTTGACACAATCAACATGAAAAAAATGAGACATGGGATGAGGATTCATTACCAATATCTAATCTAGTCCAAAGTCTTTTTTATTTATTACTGTGATCATTGGGAGGATGGGAACCATCCCATCAAATGAGATAATGGAAAATTCCCCACAAAACAAAATTTTCTTTAGATAAAAAATATCAGTACAGTTTGGTCAACATCATCAACAAGCCTAAAACCTTCACTAGTGAGGATTATTAATTTTAAAAACCTATTTCCTTGTCTATCACTAAGGATTAGGAAATTATTGTTGGGGAGGCCAGGGAAGATGGGGATGAAATAGAACCCAATATCCAGGTGTTGTTTTTTATGAGGTTATATACACCATGGAGACCCACAGGTAAGCACTCCAATGTGCTTGGAAAGAGAATCACTTTTATCCCAAATAATCCAAGTCTTTCTCAATTCCCATCATATAGGAGGACCGACTTATAGATATATATTAATCTAGTTAACATCATCATGTGGGAACTATAACTCAAACCAACCCATGATCCATAAAAACACCTCCTTATTTTGATCAATGGAAGGAGACATCACCACATTTACTAATGAAATACTAGACACATGTAAAAAAACTACCCCATGATAATAATTTCAGGACTTTATTCTTGAAATATGAAATCCTAAAGCATCCATCCATTTGTTAAATTAATCTCTCTATTCTGGATTCCCTTCACCTCTTCTAGGATCACAGAGAAGCCCTCATTGGGGCCCTTTTGGTCCCTCAAGAGTTTAATGTGGAAGTTTTTGTAGTAAATGGATATCTTGCAGAAATTGACCTTTCAAAATTTCATGTGACTATTTCCTTTACTTAATAATATCGATAAGTAACCACAATTAGGAATATCAAACCCTTGTATATATCTAGAAGGATTAGTGATATTTAAGTCTGCCATGAATAGATTGATAATGGTTTCAAGAACAACCTAATACTGATTTAGACCCTCTACCACTAGAGTTGAAGTGAGTAAGACTGAACACCCTCCAACCATACAATTTATGGATATGATAAGAGTGAGTATAATCCAATTGGGAGGATCAAAAATAGATCCAAGTTTAGTGACTTTATATTTGACTTTGAATTCATAGTGTTTCTCCAGGACACAACCTTCAATGTCTTTCTAGGAAGTTCATGGCTCTATAATATTGTAGTTATACCATCTTCATACCATTATTTTCCTAAATACATCATTGATGGGAAATACAGAGTCCAATATGGGGAAAATGCATTATTTGAGTTTCATGAGGCCCAATATATTGATGCAAGGATTTTAAAAATACAGGTGAAACAACCAATGTCATACAATACTATTCTCATTGCTACAAAAAATGGATTAGAAATGGCCCCCAAAAGTTAGTGGAGTGAACATGGAAAATAATCCATGTTTCCCATTAATTATATCAAGTAAATCACTCTAGATTTTGTGAAATCTTCAAGTCATGTGGATCACCCTCATTCTTATGATATCAGTTGTGCCATATGAACACAACCATGGAGGATGGTGATGTGATCTTCAAAAAGATAAAAATTACCCTGAAAAAAATAAAATCCCACACCCCATTATCCATAAGGTATGATAACACATATGTAATTTCATATTTAGGATCGAAGGATACTTCTACAGCATCCACATAAGTTAAAAATTCCCCAATAAAATCTCTATAATATCAGGATTTTGACACTTTATCTACTCGATATGATAATGGGGGGAACAAGAACATATCTAAAACTCCCCTAATAATGATTCCTATACATCAAAACCTTGTGGATATAGATATTCATCCTTGTCATATGTAAAATGTTAGAATGTCTTTATATTTTCTTTTATATCTTGAAATTATCTGTTACCTTCTGCTTCTGACAACACTGAGATGGAAGAGAAAGTGAAAGAAGATATAATAGATTCCATTCTATTATTTAAGTGGGATCTCTATCACTATTTATGAGATCAGATAAGTGAATCCAATCATATAGGAATATTGAAAACTTATGTTGATTAGCTCTTCCATGACCCATGAAGAATTGGAGACATATATCTCCTTATTGAAGTGGTGCCAAGATTTATTTTATTGGAACTAAATAGAGATTCCTACACTTGATCCCAATGTGGTTACCCATAATATGATTCTTCCAGATGATCATCATGGTTTTAAGAAGGCATTCAAGTGGATGCATTCGACCCACACTAAAAAGGTGGAATCAAAAGTTAACAAGCTTATCAAGGCTAACATCATCCAGGAAGATGAATACCAAAAATGGATTTCTAATATTATCTCATTCAAGTAGAATAATGGGAAAATTTTAGTTTTCATTTTATTTAAGGATCTCAATAGAAATTACCCATAGTATAACCTTTTTGTATTGATCATGGAATTACTAATAGATGAAACCATAGGATTTTAGGACCTTTCCTTTATGGAAGGTTACTCAGCTTATAAGAAAATTCGAATAGATTATGATGATGATGAAGTCATTACCTTCAAGGATACACAAGGGATATATTATTATCAATTACTTACCTTTGGATAGAATAACACTTGAACTTTATACTAATGTTTCATACACTGTATCTTCAAGAATGTATTGGTAAAATCATAGTGTTTTGTTGTTGATCTGGTGGTTACATCTCAATATAATTATGATCATCTTACCAACCTTGAGATGTTTTTCAACAAGATAATGCAATAGATTCAGAAAATGATCCCCATAAAATGTGCTTTTGGGGTAGCACAGGTAAAATTCCTCATCTTCATCATACAACCCCATGGAATCAAATTCAATTATCAAAATATGGTGTAAATCTTCAATATTTTTTTTTGAAAAGGATGATGACTTGACTTAAGTGTCCAAGGCACAACATTTATTAAAATAAAGTTTACAAGAGAAGAAAATACGGGATCATTTTACAATATTTCACATGAAAAGATATAAGAGAAGCAGGGAGGTCTTCGCACCAGGTCATGTCTTGATTAACTCCCAAGTTGGCCAAGCCATCATCAACCATGTTTTCTTCCCTATAGACATGAGTGATGATGTAGTTTAGATCGGTGAGTGATTGACTTCATTCCATCCAACGGGTGGTAATCGGCCAATCTAGATGAGTTACACCATTCCAAATAGCTTGAAAGATTATCGTCGAGTCACATTCAATCCAAAGGTTGTTCCAACCAAAGCTCGTGTAAAATTTTATCGCATGAATCAAACCCAACATCTCAACTTCAAGGGAGGTGGAAATGAAACAATGACCCATGAAGCAGCAAGGAATATGGCCGATATTGTTCTTGAAGACAGCATCACATCCGGCATGCCCCAAATTTCCTTTGGAGGCACCATCAATGTTGATTTTGATCCATCAAGGGAGAGGGTATCTCAAAAAAACCTAGAGAGTGCGATACGGCTGACAGAAGTTGCCGCTGATCTGAAGACATATTAGGATTACAAAGTCATGCATGGAATTGTGGCAATTACCTTTTTGTAACGAAGCAGCTTCCTTTATGGAAATGAGGATTCGGGTTTGGCCTGCATTAATATGGAGTGAGTAATTACTATGAATAATATCATTTAGATCATACCATATCACGTGGTGATGTTCAGAAACTGCAGTAAGAAAGATATTCCTCATTTTCTGTGAGTCCTCCGTCTTTGCCCATTTCTTATGTTGAGTTTTGACAGAGTCAAGAATCAACCATCTGCAATCAAATATGTCAAAAATATAGTTACAAAGAGCATTAGTAGTAGCACAAGAAAGGAAGAGGTGGTTAGCATATTCTCTGTGTTGGTTATAGATTTTACATTTAGAGAAAATATTAATTCCAAATGATTGAAGACAAACCTTAGTGGGAATTCTGTTGTGAGCAAGTCTCTAGATGAGACTGAATCTTGAGGGCTTTATCCATGATTTTTTAGAGTGTTTAATCTAGCTGAAGTCACTCTTGTTATTTTAGTAAGTATGATTTTAGTAATTCTTTGAGGTAAGCATACCATTATGAGAAGACTCCCAAATTAAGAAATCATAGTTGTAAGAAAAAGGGTAGTTTTTAATGAGATTAAAAATAGAAGCAAGAAGATGATCATGTTGAGAATTTAAAAGGTCATTGATAGAAATATTTGTGTTTTAAAGAGTCTGATCAAAGGGAATCATAGAGATTAGAGGTGTGCCAATACAATTGTCTAGCCAAAATTTCATTGAGGAATCTCTAGAAACCATCCATCTGGAATTATTCATAATGTTAGCGAAGGAGATCTTGAGGGAGGGCCAAATGGAAGAATTAATGAAGGTCAAGTTTCTAGTCTTATGTTTTTCAAGGAATCTATTCTTGAGAAAGGTGATAGATTCAGAAGTATTGTGAAAAAGATTCCAAGTGATTCTATCTTGAAGAGCATAATTAAAGGAATTTAAATTTTTAATAATAATGCCACTATTTTGAATGGGTTTGTAACAATTAGACCAAGGGACCATCACTAGCTTTCTTTCAAGAATACTACCAGTCCAGATGAAGTTTTTAACATATGTGTTCATTTTTTTTGATAAGACTAATAGGCCATTTTTAGACCATCATGAATTAGACCATTTTGGAAACAATAGTGGATTTAACAAGGCAAGTTCATCCGACTATAGAGAGAGACTTACCCTTCCAGGAGGAAAGTTGTCTGAGAACTTGATCTACAATAGTCACGAAGTGGCAGGATTTGGGTCTCCCCCAAAATATGGGGACACCAAGGTAAGTGAAATGGAATGATCCTTCCTTTATCCCCAAATCACTGATGATGTTACATTTTCTGTTGAGGGGGAAGTTCTTCCCAAAGAAGATGCAGGATTTGTTCCAACTTATGTTTTGACCAGAAATGTCTTCATAGTGAGCTAAAGCATTCTTGAGGTTAAGAATGTTTATTTTGTCACCTTAGAGTAAAAGGATGATGTCATCAGCATAAAATAGGTGAGTGGGGGAATTTATATTCCCATAGACATGAATGGGTTTTAGTTTGTTTTGGACCACTAGCCAATTGATCAGACGACTGAGGTAGTCTTCAGCTATTGAGAAAAGAATAGCAGAGAGGGGATCACCTTGTCTGACACCTTTGGTGCATTTAAAGTAACCTTTGGGAGAACCATTGATCAATATAGAGATAGTGGCTGAGTTGAAGAGAGTTTTGATAGCAGTGATAAAGGAGGCACTAAAACCAAAACTTTGAAGGAATTTAAAGATAAATCTCAAATCCATGGTGTCAAAATATTTCCTGATGTAAAGTTTAATATCTATGTTGCCTCCTCTATTAGGTTTATTCAAGTTTTTGATACACTCAGATTCAATATAGATTCAATCTTGAATGGATCTTCCCTTTATAAATCCAAACTGATTCCAAGAGACAATTTTGTCATTAATGGTAGATAACCGATTAGTAATGATTTTGGTGATTATTTTTTAGAGAGTGTTGATAAGAGAAATGGGTCTAAAAAGGTGGATTTCAAAGGCATTATACAATTTTGGGATTATGTTGAGGAACTGAGCATTGAGAGCATGGGGTAACACCCCATTAGTGAAAAAGGACTTAACTATATTACAAACATCGATATAAACCACATCCCAATAGTGTTGGAAGAAACCATTGTTAACTCCATCAGGACTGGGGGAACTATCAGGATTTAGACTAAAGACAATTTCTTTGATTTCATGCTTTAGCAGTGGGTTAAGAAGTAAAGAATTGTCTGAATCATTTATCACTAAAGGAATATCCTCAAGGAGGAGGTCTTTGTTATTGTCAAATCCATTGAAGAGGGTTTCATAGTATGATACTATATGATTACCAATGTCATATTCATTTTCAAGAATCATATCTCTATCCTTTAGAAGGGTGATAGGTATATAGGCCTTACTAATTAATTGGATTGAGTTGTAGAACTTGGTATTTTTGTCATCTTCAGTTAACCATTTGACTTTAAACGCTTTCTTTCTCATATTGTCCATGAAAGTGAGTAAGGAATTGAGTTGGATCGCAATGTCAATTTATTTCTTAGGATCATTTTGGGGATTATAGTTGGTGTTTTTGTTTTTCACTCTATTGAGATTCTTCTCAAGAAGAGTAATTTCATTGTTGATTTATTTGGCTTTAGAATTGAACCAATATTTGAGCGTCTGTTTGAGGTGTTATAGTTTTAGGTTGCAATCAAAGACCCCATTGTTATGAGACATTGAGGACCAAAAATTTTGGATGACGTGATTACATTCGTGGAAACCCTATAGAAATCACTTGAGACTCTCATTGATCATAAAAATGATGGAATAAAGGATAATGACCACAATTATCTTAGTAGAACCATGTTTAATGTTGAGACTTGATACTCCAACATCAATGAGAAATTTTTGGCACTAATTTCTGCAATGAAGATGATGAGGGATTACTTGTAGAACCAAGAGTTCTATATCAACTCTAATATGGACCCATTAAAATATATTCCTAGTCTCCCACAGTTAATTACAAATCTAGAACTATGGTTGGGAATTCTATAGTAGTTTCAAAACTAGTTCATGTCTCAAAATACTTCTAAATGATAGATACTGACTAACTTCCTCATAGTGCACCCAGTCCCAGATATGTCACTGCTAAATATAAATATACCGGATGAAGTGGTTTTCACCATATGTGAAACTCCTTGGATATATTATATATAATTTTATAGTGCTTATAGAGTCCCAATAGAAAGGTGTATGGAAAACCTAAAGGATAATAGGGAAGGCACAAGGATTGTTTTCATCTCCCCTTCCAAAGCAGTTCCTATCTACAACATTATTATATCAGAATCATGTTCTAATAACAAGACTAAATATCAAGACCTCATCACAAGATTTTAATTTTACCCGTAGATATAAATGGACCACCTAAATATAAAGGGTGATGAATATTTAGTAATCAAGCATGTTAATGTCAAATATTCCAATAAAAAAGGAAGAATTAATCCCCTTACATGATTTTCTATAAGAGTTGGTGGATGAATTACCCACTGATTTGAAACTATCTCACATATCATGTTCACAAAATTCCCAAGATGATGAAATTTATAATATAACCATTTCCCTAGAAAATCTATAATATAAGGAAATATCCATCTATATCACACACTATTGGGTGGTATCTCTATTCATTAGTAATGATATGGAGGAAATTAATAAGACTATCCTTTCCAATAGACCTAGTATTCTAATGGATATCTCTGATAATGTAAAATCCCTAAAGAATAATTCTTCCATCGAACCAAGACATGGAGGAAGATATTTTATGGTAGTTAGTTCACTTCATCCTCTATGATGGCCCAAATTCCCAGAAATTTCTCTACAAATGAGGCTTTAAGGGAACCTCCTCAAGTGAATTGAAGGAGGATAAAATCTCACTATCATATAGTAATCTCATGAGAATTCCTATGGTGATAACTAGTTAGGATCCAAGATCTTTTCTCAAAACATGAGGGTTGGATACCTCTAAAAAATGATGTAATAATATATATAATTATTGAGAAATTTTTATGCTTATCTGATACATGAAAATTTAATTCAATAACCCCTAGATCTATTTCATAATACCATATATTCTTTTCAATTTTCCATATAAGGAATTTATTTCATGGGGCCATATCCCTTGGATATATCCAATAAGTTAAAGTACATCCTCACTAAAACTATTTTTTTATCTAAGTGAGATGAAGTTGTATCCTTTCATGAAATCTAGTCAAATGCTACCATCGGCATAAAAAAACAATATCAACACAAGATTTTTTGTCCCCAAAATAATATTGATGTAAAACAACATCAATTTATACTCTTCCTATTTTAGGAATAAAATATCTAGCCCAAACACTAATCCTTCAATCATGAAATGGAAAATGGACAGATAGAGGATTTAAACAAGACCATATCTAATATCCTTCAAAAACATTATATAGTGACAAGAATTCATGGCCTCATATACTCTTGCATTCTTCTGGGATTAACATACCAAAACACATACTTCAACAAAATAGACACCATATTATATTTTAAATGGGATTGATTCAGTATTATCCATCAAGGTTTAGTATCCCTCACTTTGTATTTCCATCTGTATTCAATCAACCAAGGATGAGTAGTCTCATATCGTACTGAATTAGTTATAGAGACCTGATGAAAAAAGGTTGTGCATACTACATAACCTATAAATCCACTAGAATCTGACTGCACAATCATTCAATAATAAATATCTCCTCCACTCATTCCTCAAAGGATAACTAGTACTAACCCATGGAACTCCAATGATATAATAGAAGAAGCCTCTAATGATTAAACTGAAGTGGGAGGGATCTTATGCCATACCTAAGGACTACTCCAATTAAGATAATTACATGATTACAATGGATGGAGAGTGCATCATTATGACCACTAATAAAAGTTTTTTCAATGAATAACTTGAATATTTTCATGGTGGGTCCATATCATCCTAATGGTACTATAATATCCTACCAACCTGGTCCACTAATCAGTACCCAGACCGGTGGTCACTGTTGTACCTCATGCACACCTCCCTATACACTAGAGGCTGCTGAATAGAAATGTGGGTCTAAGGTGATATGGTGGGGAGACTATGGCCATATATTAGAGTGTACCAACAGAAAAATAATAAAAAGATCAAATATAACATCCAGATAAATATAGAAATAAAATAAAATACGATAAAGTATTGACAAATAGTAAAATTAATACATGCTAAAAAAATGAATTGTACACTATATTCCAAAGAGTTATACATCAATAGCATATCATCTATACATCAAAACCCAAAATACCAAAAGATAAAACTATAAATAACCCTAAAACAATCATGAGTCCTATCCCGGTCCTATATCCACATGTTCCATCATAGCGGCCAAAAACATCAAACATTGGACCCTACCTAAGACCATACATGCAATCAAGTAGCATCTTCTTAGCTACCTAAGTTCCATGGTGGCCCTAGAAGGTTGTGAATACAATGAAATAGGCCACCACCAACGGTTTCCCCAAAGAGAACTGGTCTGAAATAAAGTGTATACATAAGTGATACAATTTAAAATTTTAACAATTTAATCAAAAAGCTATAATTAAACATTGATCCCCATAATATATGGTCACACTGAGGATCCATTTATACTATCATTGATCCATTGGTATATGACCCATATCAACCATACCTTCTTCATATAATGTTAATGTTTCTCTAATAATGTTATATGGATTTTTCCAACCATATTATCATGACCACCCTTGTGGGTTTTTTATTTAGTCATCACGAACCTCCCCAAAGGATATTTTCATTATTTTCATGAACCACCAAATAGTGGTGTTTCTTTAGTCATCATAGACCACCCCAAAGAGTGTTTTTATTAGTATCATAGACCACCCAATAAGGTTGTTTTCATTAGTCATCATGGACCTCCCAATAAGGGTGTTTTCTTTAGTCATCATGGACCACCCAATAAGGGAGTTTTCTTTAGTATCGCAAACTACCCCAAAGGGTGTTTTCTTATATATAATAGACCACCCAAGGTGTTTTCGAGACCACCAGAAAGGGTTTGTTTCTTTATAGGGTTATAGACTTCCTTTATGGGACTTTCCATTGTTTTCAATTAAGACCACCCCAAGGGTAATACCCATATGGTATCAAAATATCCCCCAATGTAATTTACTAATAAAATCCTCAATACCACCCCCAAGGGTGTTTTCATTTCATCTTAATAAATTTATATCTTATATTATTAGTTACATATGTAAAAAACAATCAATATTTCATTTTTACCATTCATTATTCATTTACCACCCATTTTAATTTACCATTTAAAAATTTGATCCCATTTTTACACTTAAAACTTACCAATTCCCTTTACATCGCATTTCAATTAAAAATTCATCAATTCACATCGTAAAAATAATCATTAGTTTCATAATTCATGTTTTTTCAATTTATTTAAAACAATATCATTTCAAAAATAAAATTATATACCAATTCTATAACCTCTTTTACTATTTACATTTCCCTCACTTACCTTCAATCAAAAACTATTTTGGTTTCCTACTTTACATACTCATTACATAGGATTAAATTCTCAAGAAAGAAATTACATTGGGATCACCTATAAAAAAGGAAATTAACTTTACGTTTTATTGAAATAATTCAATGAAAGGTTATATTAAAAGATACAATTTAAAAATAAGGTTCAATACACTATACGTCAGTGTGACCATAAAACACATTCACTTGAAAGGTAATCAAGACTATGGGAAATCATTAGGGACTACCTATTACATTTGAATTCTCTTCCCTTTAATTATAAACCTGACAAGCCACTGCCCAAGCTCATATTAGATCAACATCCACCTTTAAAACCTCAAAAAATCCTAACACACATCCAAAAAACCAATTTAATAAATTATAGTCAAGTTATAATTAATTAAAAACTCAAAATTAATTAATAAATTTAATTCAATTAGGAACAAATGCCTAATTTCCCATTCTGTGCTCTTGCCACATCTAAACCAAGACTAACCATCATTAGGAGGTTCATGTCATGCTCTCAGAACTAAAAATGTATGAATACCAATCAAATGGAACCAAATCCATAATAAAAATTATTTAATTTAACTCAAAACCCTAGAAAACTAATATGGAGAAATAAAATTATCAAAATGAAGTGAGGTGTCATGTAGGCATTGTCTTGAGACATCCTTTGGATAGGTTGTATGGAATCCTCATAATCTCGTGATGATTCCACCATTCTCTGGTGTAATATTCACTCAAATCCCTAATAAAGAGAAAAAAAATTGGAGATAAAGGAGTAAGAGATGAATGGAGGTCACTAAAAGAATATAATTACCAAGAATCACTTGGAAATAAATCCAAAACCATCCCAAAATAAAGGGGGAGAAAAGATAAGGGATGGGGATCCACCCATGGTCAAGTAAGATAAAGTGGGGGAAAAGGGGTTTCCCCTATAAAAACTCAAGGTGAAGAATCATAATTCTGCCCCCAAAAGACCTGTCTGGCTTTTCAGTGGACCCTACAAGGAAGCCGATACACTGGCCTAACCATCGACCATCTGGTGGATATAGTCTGTAGCCCCAACCACCCAACTATCCTTACACTCTCTCCATATACTCCCAAAAACCTTCTAGCCTTTATTTTATGAACAATAAAAATATTTTTTTTGATATTAAAACACTCAAAATTTTATTTTTAACCCTGTTTATTAAAACAACCATTCCATTATGTAAAAAGTTACAATTTCTCTTGAATTTCAAATACTCATTCAGACATAGGGTTTTACAACCACTTCACTGTAACACTTCTTATCTTCAAGAAGTCTCAATGTACTTCCAAAAAAATATCCATACCTACCTTGGTTTTAAATTCTAGTATAAAAGTCCACTTTCCATCCCCAAACACTAAACACACTTTCATGGCCTTACTCCAAAACTCAAGGGGCTTAATCTATCCAACCCAAGAAAATTATCTTAACCATCACTAAAACATCATGATAGTGCTTCATAGAACCCATTTTTCTTGAGAAATAACTATGTCATCATTCATATTATATTATATCTTGTTGAAAAACTCAAGACATCCTCTACTCAAATGGCCAATTAGAAACTATGACACTCCTTACCATTGAAATTACTTATCAAAATGAGATTCCCACATTATAACGTTGAACCTGACGTGGTTTCGTACTCAATGCACCAGATCAGCTAAGAAACACTGGTCAAAGTCTTGTAGAACTCCCTATTTCTAATTCTTAATCGAAATAGAAACATACTTGTCGTCCACTCATGAAACCCAAACATATTGAATTTTCCTCAAAAAGACCCAAAGTATTATTGAATATTACTTCCGCATCTCAAATGGCATTCCCAACATGGATTCCATCTATCCATGTCTAATTATACACAAGAGTGATAATCATACATACTCTACCCAACCTATCCAAAAACTTCACATCCTCCATCGAAACACTACCACACATCCTGGTCAAAATTCCTTGATAAAAAAGAATCTTAAGACCTTCTAAGAATGAAAATTAGAGTGATAACTTGACTCCTAGTGTAATTCCATTTGTAATCCTCAATAAACCAAAACTATTGTCTTAATACACCATGATAATTGAAAATCACACAATCCAACTCCCGCTCAGAAGACTAAATTCTACCTCAAGTCTGATATTTAATCTCAGTACTTAACCAACAAAATATATAGATTTCAAACCCACTATTTTTCCAAAACTTAATAAGGAAATATTAAACTATACATCAACATCCCACAGTCATTTCGACTATCCACCAATTGGTCTCACTATATCTATGATCCAACCGACATGGGGTTGTATGATCATGAATGATTCGAGACACCCCTCCACAAGAGTTCCTTGATCATTGCTCCATCATACCAAAGATCCATGGTCTATCCTATATTCATTACCTCATGAAATGGCCTAATGTAACTACCCCTCTTGTACCTAAGCAACAACATGATACACCAAGAACCACCCACGTTTTCTTTCTAGTAATTTTAACCATGAAATCCACCAAATATCCATTTAAAAATAGGGTCACACCCTAAACCAGCCAATGTTGAACTCTCCAATATATTTCTTAACTTATCACTCCTCAAGCATGAACTCAATAGGCTCCACAATCAAGACACGTGTGTTTCTCCTTCTGAGTCATACTCATACATCACATTCATATATAATAAGGGTCAAGCTCTGATTGGACATGACAATGCACCTCTACCAATTCATGTTCTCACTCTCACCATAGGAACACCATGATTCTCATCTAAGTATTTGGCTCACCATGCTCCTAAGCCTCTAATTGAACCTATTCTAATCCTCAGTCTTAACACAATTTCTAATTGATTCACAATCCAATGTTACTATTCATAACTAGTGTGTAATACTCCAAAATCACTTAAACATGATAGGTGTATTCCCTATACCACTCATACCAAAATATCAACAACATAATGAATCTCCAAAACATTCTCGCCTACCTGATCTCATAAAAGATCAATGGTTTCAAACTCTTATTACACCTGATCTTGATGACCTAAATCAAATCCCAACAAGTCTTAACCCATAAAAATTAGGCTCACATTACCTAGCCTCCAGTCATTTTCCTACTGCATTATAGTCACACAATGAAAATTAACCTTCATCACTTTTCAAAACCAAAGTACCTAACCACACTGAAACCATTTACATGTCTACCCATAACTTCAGTATCTTTCCAAGACCTGAACCATTTAATAATTCTATAATCACCCTAGATTTGGCTTCTTAGGCTTATTATAAGCCATCTCACTATACCTTTCACTAGTAATTAACAAGGATATGCATCTAAATGATCGTTCTCTCAAAAATAGGTCTCAATACTAAAACACCTTAAGGAATTCATATACCATTACCCAAAACCATTCAAGGGTATCCAAAAAAATTGGTAAACTAGTCCCCAAAAACTCTCAAGGCATTATACTAGCCTCTAAAACACACTAGCATCACTTCCCATGCACTGGTCTCATACAAAAGCATTCAATCATGCTACTCATTCTAAAAACACTTACATTATCAGTCCAACCCCAATATTAGTTTACCCTTGATCATAAAAACTACCGAATCACTACTATGATGAGTCTTACCATAAAGGAAACTAATTTCTCACACATTTTCCTATAGTTCAAGTCACATAAAAACTATAACTCATAGTTTTTATCCTACTCTCATCCCGAGAAACACAACATTCAACATGCCAAAACCCATCTCCTACTCTAGGGTCTCACACACAGGTTCAAGAAAAGTATACTCCTCCAACTCTACGTTCTGGTATAGTCCACAAGTTTAAAATATAGCCAACTCACACCACAAACCCAAGGCCACATCTCAAACCAATATCACAACGGGCATGATATTCCACTACCTTGTACACCCTGCTTCATAAAGTTCTCAAGGTCATGAGTCAAATATAATGATAACAGGAAGACACCCTGTTATTCCTTACACCTCACATAATAGTTATATAACTTAACTAGGGAAATTGTAACAACCCCAAAATAACATAAACAGGGTCAAACACTAATCATACATTAGTTACACACCATATATGTACATTGGATTCACAATTTTATAGTTATATTTTACATTAACTGGAATTTTTCATAATAAGGGATCATTTGAATGAAATTTTGAGTAAAATTTATAGAGGAAACACTTTATAAGTTGTAATTGTAATTTTATTTATTTGATACCACATAAAAATAAATTTATGTAATCAGAGAACTTACTTTTAACCATTTAATTTGACCAAAAATTTTCCTTATGAGGGGAAATTAAACAAAATTTCAATTGAGAGTTATAGAGGAAAAAAATATATAAGTTGTAATTATGATTTAATTTAGCTGATACCACATAATAATCAAGGTATGTAATCATATAACATGTTTTTATCCATTTAAAAGTCCAATTAAGTAAGATTGCACCATACAATTATATAGGAAAAGACAGTATAAATGGTTTCTTATATTTTAAATAACCAACCCATGTCAAAATTTAGGTAAAAAACCCCAAGAAATCATAAAAATGACATGTCAATCCTATTTTCCTAATATGGTGAATTAACACACACCATCTTTCCATACCCCCAAGAGATAAAATCCAAAAAAAAATCAATAACGTTATAATCGCGTTTATAACTTGAGGAAAATAAAATAAACAATAAAGGAGATCAGTATGAACAACAATATCATCCTTTGAAACATGGTATCCCCTTATACATGGGGTGTATAATACCAATCACAAGTTCCATATCATGTCTGTAAAACACCCTATATCTTGTCTACCTTTCATAAATAGTAAAAAAGAGATCCTTGGATTTCACTTTTTAATGTCCCGCCACCCTGGTCCATTAATTGGTTCCCTAGACAGTGGCTGATACTATACCTTAGGCACACCTCCTCATATGATATAGGATACCAACTAGAAGCATGATTCTAAGGTCACATGGTGGGGAGACTATACATGTATATTAGATTATAACAAAAAAATAATAATAAATTAATCAAACATAATGTCCAGATAAATAAAAAAGGGAAACGTTATCTAGGAAAGTACATAAAAATAATCAAAATAAACCCTTTTATAAAAAATGAGACGTGTACTATATGAATATAGTCATACATCAATAACAAGTCATATATACATAAAAACCCAAAATACCAAAATATAAAATTGAAAAGAACCCTCAAAATACACTCGAGTCCTAGCTCGGTCCCAAAATACAATGCTCCATCCTAGTAACACAACACATCAAGCATTGGGACTTTCCTAATCATAAACATACAACCAAGTAGTATTCGGTTGGGTACCCAAGTACCGTGGAATTCGGATCGAGGTTTGAGTGTAACTCGGTAGGTCACCACCAACAACATCCCCAAATATAACCATCCTGAGATAAATTTCATGTATAAGTTCTAAAATTAAACAATTTAATCTAAAAATAAAAAAATAATCACTAATCACTAGGGTGTGTGTGGAAAATAGAGATTGATCTATACCACCATTGATCCTTAGGTCTATAACCCTAATCGACCATACCATCTTTAGATAGTGTCGGGGTGTCTCTGAGGAGAAGTTTTGATCATGCCAATCATAGTATCACAACCACCCTTGCGGGTTTTTTATCTATCACCATGGACTAACCTTAAGGGTTCTTTCTTTATTTTCATAGAAAACCTAATAAGGGTGTTTTCCTTAGTCATAATTAATGACTTATAAGATTGTTTTATTTTGTATCACAAACTGTAATTTCCTCATCTTGGTTCTCCCCCATGTGACTGGAATAGGACACCACAAGACTCCAGACATGCCTCCATGTATACTAGTGGCTTTCGACTAGCAGTGAGGGTATATGTAAAATAGTGGGGAGAAAATACTCTCAATTACATAGTGACAATCATAGATAAAATAAGATAAAAAATCAATAAAAACACAATAGAAGATAAATAGAAAAGTTCCAAAAAAAATATAAATATATTAAACCATGTCATGTCATTATGGATTTCATAATACATTTAATATAATCAACCAAACAAAATAAAGACTAAAAAAATAAAGAATCACTTTATATTTCTAAATTCCATACTCAATCTCAACTCCATGCTCCGATCAAAACTAACAAATCAAACAATCAAGCACAGGGCCCCTTTCCTTTCTCCTGAACTGAATCCCTAAAGTCTACTCAGGTACCAAATTGCATCATGGATAAGGTGTTAGTAAAAATCAATAGGCCACCACCAATGGTGTCTAAACAAATATATTGTAATTAATAAATCTTTAAATTGTATGTTATACAAGTCAATTGATTCATAATTAAATGAACAAAAACTAAATAAACTCGCTTACCCTTGAGCTCCAGGTTAACACATGGGGTTAGCCTTACCATATTTTGCTCTAATCTAGATGTCTCTATCAATTCTCACCACTGAGTCTAGGAATATTACCTTTATAAGGAAAAACCACACATTTTGTTCATATCCAACCCAAGGTGGATTCCCATGCTGAGGGTGAAAATCGTATTTCATGTTTCAATGGACCCAGTGTGAATTCCCATGCTTGGGCCACTACATGCTCAGAGGACATCAAAAACTATGAAAATTCCCATACTAGAGCTAATTTAACAATAAATTTATAATATAACCCTTGAAAATTTCTATGTAAGGCATCGTTACACAATAATGGTATCAAGTACAAGCATGATCCAATGTATATCAAAATACCAACATGCCAAAATGTTAGAAAAAATATATTTTTGTTATTTCCAATAAAATTTCCAATTTTCATGCCAATTACCATTAAATTAAAATTACCATTACATGAAAATTACTAGTTTCAAGAAAAATTAAATTATTCAAAAATCTATTCACATGGAAATTTATCAAATTGAATGTCTGTATTCCAAATATCAATTACCATAATAATTGTGAAAATTTCATTTCACATTTAATTTATTTCCAATCATCATTTTACATGTCAATAAATGTTTGGATTTACAATTTTTAAACCCATAGTGTGACAAGGTTCGAAAATTTCAATCCAAATATCAACCCAAAATTCTACAAGTCAATTAAAAGTACATCAGGTTCATAAATTTAGGATACAACCTTAGGTTGGGGATAGGTGCACTACTTAGGTGGTTTATTCTTCATGGTCTCATTCACCAACAAACTCAACGGGGTCTTTAGAAGGCCTAAGTGAAAGATTTTAAGAAATAAATGTGGATTCAAATTTGAAGAGGTTTCATGAAGAGCATGCCAGCATGATCGCACATCTTATACATACTATAAAATAAAAGCAGACCTTAGGGAGATATTTCATATCACATACCTTAAATCAGAGAAGAATAAATTCATGATTGAGCACCTATATCAACATAAAACACCATAATTCCCTATGTAAAGTAATAGACTCATCCTATTAGGGTTTGGAGAATAGTAAGTTAAAAATAAAAAAAAGTGGAATTCAATAATTCCAATCAATAATTATTTATTCAGGATGCCTAGATCAATCGATGGATCAATGATCTAAGAGAAGATATTAGAGAATAAAAGTAATCCCTAAATAACCCGTGAAAATTTTTAATCCTAAATTAGGGTTTAAGAGGGGGATTAAAAAATAAATATGCATTTTGGGGTGAGAAAATACAATTCTCTTCCTTGTATTCCCGAATCAGTTCAGCACCACCAACTAGCTATTAGCTACCACTGGCTAGCTGGTGGTATCAACCATAATGATTTCATCTATGTAAAACCTACTAGATAGTTGGTGTTATCCATCAGCTAGCTAGTAGGCTACCTGTAGGAATCTCATTCTACCAGAATTTCATCGGCTGGATGATGGGTCTCATAAGATATTTGTTGGGATTTTAATAGCCTTACCAAGATACTACTCTATCTGTCAACAAGATGATGGAATTGAATCATCTCATTTGTTTCATTCCACTACTATAATTTTCTAGATTTCCTCATTCAAGATCCTGGTCACCATTTAAATACCTTGTTAAACTAAGAGTAGGGATTTTTTTAAAGAATTTAAAATAGTTTAATAGAAACTTTGAGGTAAAATTTACTAGAAAAGACAAGATCTAACAACCACCCCACCGTGCAACAACTCATCCTTGTTTCGTTCTCCCATGAATCATTGAGAGATATGGGTAAATAAATTCGGTCATGGCACCCATATATCAAACTCCATATCCCAAGTATCCCCTTGAACATGACCACGTTGACACTATATATTCACTAGGGGAATTATATTTCCTCATAGATTTTTCTCACTACTATCTGTAATAAATATCTGATTCTCCTCAAAGGACTCATTGGAATCAATCTTAACATCATCAATATCTATCATATGATAAGGGTCAGGGTGATATAACTAATGTTAGGATGAATAAAACATATCATGAATAGAACTATTGAACTTTTGAATATCCAATCAGTATTCCAGTAGACCGATCCTATACATTATTTCAATCATCTGGGTAAACCTAGGTGCTAGCTTCCCTTGATTTTAGATATAGTTCTTCCCCATCCTAGGTGGCACCTAGAAAAAGACTAGATGAACAACCTATAATTATAGAAGTTGTCTCTGATGATCAATATAAGATTTTTACCTATTTTTTATGGTTTCCATCCAATTTATGATCAAAATAACCAATCTAGATGTATCTTACATGATCTTTTGTCCAATAAGTTTTCACATGCCTACCTATAAACAGAACATGGTAGAACAACAAGGCCTTCTATATAAATCCTTTAAATGATCCATTTGGATTGATTTCTGGAAGCTATTATTATAAAACAAACTCCAAGAGAGCCAGATGATGCTCCCATGAACCACCAATGTCTAAAAAATAGGCTCATAACATGTCCTCTATGTGCCTACAAGGACAATGGATTATGTATGGGTTCCCCCTAAATTCAATTTAAAAAGGGGTATTATCCAAAATAAATAAAAATATAAGGCCATTGGGATTTTATTATATTCAAATTGACCATATTTCTAAGGATGATAGGCAGTAAGCAGAATATCCTATGAACACAACACCTTATAAAGACCCTACCAAAATTTTAATGTAAAACGAGTATCTCAATCCAAAACAATACACTGTGGAACCCCATGCTACCAAACTATCTCCAATACAGAGAGGATACCCAAATCATTGATGGTGAATTTCTCCCAGATAAGAATGAAATGGGATACCTTTTTCAGTTAATCTATGATCACCCCCATAAAATCAGTTTTCCAAGGTGTCCTAGGTAAACTTGTGATGAATTATATTGTCCTATCATATCATTTTCATTTTTGAAGGAGAAAAGGCTATAATAACCCAACATGTTGTTGATTCTTGTCCTTCACCTACTAACTAGTGTAGTATCACACCATGAATTCAGTTATCTCTTTTTTAATCCATGTACACCAGTACTACCTAAAGAGTTCATGATATAAATATTTTTCAAGCCAGGATGTAATGTACATTTTGAAACATGGAATTCCATCATTAGATCCTTGTGCACGCTCATAAGAAACTAAATACAACCATGAAATTGAATAATCCCATCACCATCCATGAACCATCCAACTGGTGTCTCCCCAACATATATTTTTTCCATCATGGATAAACCCTCTAGATCAAATAACTATCCTTTTTTGTTTCAGTTCAAAAATGAGTGGACAATCGAGGTTTATGTCAAACTCACTCGACCCTATGACTCTTGGACATCAAAATTCCTTAACTTGAAAATCATCACCATCCACTACTCATCAAATGATTTATGTACTTCCCTACACTATTTGATTCTAATGAAGGAATCATCAATGAAGTTTCCATTTCCAAGTGTATAAGACAACTCGGAGTCAAAATACAACAAGTACTCAACCTATCATTACCTGACCCATTGGGGTATAACTCGATACTACCCCAAGCCCACCTCCAATTGACCAGGGGTTGGAGACCAGTTACAAGTTGGAATATCTCCCAAATGGGATTCATTGGCCTAATTTACTTTTAAACACACACACACACACATCCTCAAACCCACACACTGCTAAAATGTAAAACAAATGAAACCAATGCATGCATAAATCCAATATCCCAAAAAAAAGTATGACAGAAAAGTACTGAAAGAAAAAAAGTGGCCAAATAAAATCCCAATTCAAAACTTTAGAGAGTAAAACCTACTCCAAGGGAGAGGACTATGATCAAATGTAATCACCCAAAAAATATTGTGGTTTTTCATGCTCATTTTAGGCTCCATGAGATCCTAGTCCTCCAAGGAAACCAACAAATAGGTCATTATTTTCATAAAATATGACACGTGTGGGAAAAACCATATAGGGGTGAGTGTAAAAATACCTAGTAGGAAATCCCAAATACACTAAACAGAAATCATAAATAATAGTCAATTCATAATAGTAATTACAGTACTAAATATAAATATAAGAAACCTAGATATACTTAAGAAGGACACCACGCCACCAGGTGGTCACAACCAATATCTAGACATAGGATTCTACATGAAGCAATGATAATTATAGGATAACCCAATCCTTGAGCCATGATAGCACAAAATACAATCATCCAAGAGTTCATGATCTTTTTCCCCACCCAAGAAAATTCACTGGTCTTAAAATACCTTGATACTCAGATAGGGGTCAGACCCAAGGCCGTTGGGGGACACCATGAATCAAATATAGATCAACCCACTACATAGGGGATCATATGAAAATGATACTATGAAACATAATGATGTGTCCTTCTAGATATAGGATCAATTCCCTGCTCAATGAGTCCACACTGATTCCACAAACCCCACTAAGGGTATAAAGATGATAGAGGATCACACTCCATCCTCACAGAAGAACACCAAAAACTCTATATGAGACTCATCCTTCAGAGGATATCACAATAATAAGATGTGTAAATAATACTAAACTGTACCCTTGATGTAATGTACTAAGGGAACACAATCAACTAATACTGGTCCATACTAAAGAAACAAATGGCTACAAATACTCTCAAAGGGGGTATATAGTGTGTACTGGGGGTACATGACATGTCCATCCAACCCCTATCCTACTTGTGTGGTGATACCTCACACAAAATATAAGCCTAAACATAAAATACATGTATGTGATCACACAAGCTGTGTAGAGGTAACCCGACACCCTTCCCATGTCGTCTTCCCATTATCGTGTATACCAAACCATGTTCATGAACTCTGGTTGTGTTCATGTACTCCGCCTGCACGTGCCCATGTAACCTTTAAGTTACATGTCAATCCACATAACATGTGTCACATGAAATGTGATAGGGTCATATGGTGTGTGATATTTTTATCAGAGTGTAAACCTTAATGCCACACAGGGGTCCCAAATGGCGTGTAACATCAGATTACATGTCGTGTAATCATAGATTGTCCAGATCATTTAGGATCTATTCTGTGTCATTTTCCATATCTTCAAAGCAATATACCTCACCAAAATATTCATATATGGGGACCTGCAAAACTCTAGTTGCATTATATCAGGATTTTGGGCTTCAAATTTACTTAGAAAACATCCTCTCACATCATTCATATCTGCACCATCAAAACCAAGATGAATGGGTACTGAAAATCCATTATTATCAACCTATCATCATCCTCCATCATCTTTTCACCTCAATATTACCCTCTATCAGGATTGATACCTAAGTAATCAATCCATTTCACTAAAGAACATTTTTTCAACAATCTAATGTTTGGTATTTTTGAACCACGGTCCAGACAAATTGCCCATGATGAATGTAAACAGAAATACTTAAGCCATAAGATGCAAGGAATAAACCTTCTACTTTTTCCATTAAGTCTCAATACATTTTTGAATAAATAGATAGAAGAATATGATAATCAATACAATGAATAAAATAAATCGATCGATTTAGTCAAATGTCAATGAGTGAATCAATTCTTATTCATGGAATTGATTTGTGTTTGACCAAGATAAAATAATGAGAGAGAAAACATAAATCAAAATCCTACCTAGAGTTTGGATTAATCAATGATGATGAACAATCCTGCAGTGTCATTTTTGGTAGGATCCATGAACTCTAATGGAACAATGATCCATGATAAAATCTCGATCTGTTGTCATTCTCCAGGAATTCTCTCTTACACTCCCTCATGGATCCTTTAAAATATATATGGTTGTGCAGATAACCCTACAATTTGGAAATAATAGTGTATTTAAAGGATAACTAGGTTGTTTCATCAATGAACAAAATAAACAAATTTATTTATTTATTTTGTTAATTTACTCTTGATCCAGCTTTTTCACAAACGCACCGTGCTGATTAAGGTTATTTCATACCTAGGGTAAAACTCGTGTTTTCTACTCAATAATTAATGCATATTTCTAATTTGATCCCATGTTTGGGAGTTATTCCAATTTTTTAGATAAAAATCATGTGTGTGACGTTAATATTTTTAATATATTTTAAATATTTATTCTTGGAACACTAGGCCTTGAAATCAGATGCCTTCTTAGCACCTAGTCTCAAAAATATTCCATATAATATTGAAAAATAATATGTGGAAAACCCAAGTCATTAAATTCTCACCAAATTATGGATTTTAATCTTTAAAAGAGAAAAACCTACTCACAAATATGAGGGTATTGGGATCACATATGGGTCTCCCACTCAAATGTTCCTCTCCTGTCAATCTTTGATCTCTACAAAGTACTTAGCAACGGTATCTCCATCCTCAATGTCTAGCTCTCCCTAGTAAATAACATGTGATTGGTCATGCATGTACCTCCTCAGCTGCAACATGTGAAAGATGTCATGTACCTGGTCCAACATCGGTAGTAAAGCTAAGTGGTACACCACCATGAAAACTCTACATAGTATCTAGAAAGGGCTAATGAATATTGGAGATAACTTGCCAGCTCAACCAAATATCCTCAATCTAGATTGAGGTAATACCCTCAGGAACACATGGTCTACCTCCTAGAACTCCAAAGGTCTTCATCTTCAGTCTTTATAAAACTTATTATTACTCTATACAGTCCTCATCCACTCCTAGACGATCTTCACCTTCTTTGTGGTATCCTACACCAATTACAGGTCCATGAGTACCAACTCTCCTGGATCATTCCAATAAAGTGGTGGCCTATATGTTCTCCCATACAAGGCCTCTAATTATGCCATATCAATGGTGGAATGGTAGATTTTGTTGTATGAAAAATTCAACAGGGGTAGAATATCCTCCCAATTATATCCAAATTCCAACATGAAAACTCATAGAATTTCATCCAATACATGAATGGTCCACTCAGTCTGGCCATTAGTCAGGGGATGAAATGTTATGCTCATGCACAACTGAGTCCCAAAGGCCTCCTAAAATCCTCTTAATAATCATGACATGAATTGACAATCAAATTATATAATTATTTTCAATGGAACACCATAATGTCAGACTGTATCCTATAAAAAGAGTCTCCCCAAGCTCTCTACTAAAATTTTCTCTTCAATGAATAGGATGTGGGTTGAATTGATGTATCGTTCTACAATCACCATGATGGAATAGTGTATCTTGTAATTATGTTATAAACCCATTATGATGTATATGGATATCACATACCACTTTCACTCTGGATCCTCAAGGGGATGAGTTAAACCTTATAGAACCTGGTGCTCAACCTTTACTTATTGACAAGTGAGCCACCGAGATAAAAACTATACATCCCAAATCATTATGCCTAGACACGAAAACTGATGTTAGAGGTACTTTTACATCTTTTCCACACATGTATGTACTTCCAAATTGTATGTATGAAACTCCTTCATCACCTCCTCCTGCAATGTCAAAGGTACCATCGTCCATCCTCTAAAATGATAGTGTTTTTCCCACCTTTAGAATATCAATCAACATTGTGTATAGTGGATATCTGAGTATGTAAGGACTCATAGTTGGTATCTCCATGATTAGAATACCCGAAACACTATAAAATAGGTGGGGTAACAACCATCGACTGTAGATATGAATCACTATCCTTGTCCACTGAGGAAAACTATAATGAGGATAACTGGTCTAATGTCTCATCTAACAACTGAGAAAAAGATCTCCTACTAAGAGTGTATGACACCATTTTCCCCTTTCAAGGAGTATATAAAATATCTAATTTATAGTCCTGGAGGAACTATATCCATAACCTCTATCTCAAGTTAAGATCTTTCTGAGATAAGATATACATGACACTCTTCTGGTTAGAGTAGATGATAAATTGCTCTCCCATCAGGTAGTGTCACCACATCTTCTGTGAAATATACTACTGTTTAAAATTCTAGATCATGGTTCATGTAGTTATACTCATGTGGTCTCAATTAACATGAACCATAGAAAATCACCATATTTCTATACATTAAAAAAACCAAGTCTAATCCCTGATACATCGCAGAACACTACATACTTGACATCCTCCTCTGGAAATATCAAGATGAGTGTACTCATCAACCTCTACCTCAACTCCTAAAATCAATACTATAACCTTTTCATCCACATGAAAGTATTTCCCTTTTTGGTAAAATATTACATGGGTGTTTCCACTCTAGAGAAATTGGGTACAAATATCTAATAATACCCCGCCAACCTAAGGGAACCTTGCACCTTGATAACACTCTTGGGTGGCTCCCAAGAAATAATTTTCTCAGCCTTTACTGGGTCCGCTACTAATCCTACCTCTAAGATGAAATTTCCTAGGTAGTGGACCTCTCGAATCATAAATTTTCACTTTGATGGATTCTTATAAATCTAGTGCTCTTGGAGTGTGGCACAGACCATCCTCAAGTGCCTTTCATGTTCTTACTCATATGTCGAGTACATTAGGATATCATTGATGAAGACATATATGAACCAGTCTAAGATGGGCTAAAAGATCTAACTCATGAGTTCCATGAACACTATTGGGGAGTTCTTCATGCTGAAGGGCATCACTAAGTACTCATGGTGACCATGGAATCCTCTGAATTTTGTCTTCATTATATCCTTATCTCATAGTCACAACTGGTGATAGCCTGATCTAAAGTCAATCTTTAAGAACCATTGTTCCCCTCTCAAATGATTTAAGAGGTCATAAATCCTTGGTAGTGGGTATTTATTCTTCCCACTCACATAGTTCAAGAACATATAGTCCATATATAACCTCATGATCACATCCACCTTCTTGGTGAAGAAAATTAGGGATAACGAAGGGGAAACATTAGGTCTCATGAAGACCTTATCCTATAAGTCCTCTTAATACACTCTGAACTCATGAAGCTCTGTAGGATCCACCTGATATGTATGTTCTAATATCAGGTCCATCCTAGGCTGTAAGTCAATGCATAATTCTAGCTCTCAGTGGGGAGTTAAACCTAGTGCATCCTTAGGAAAGACGTCCTCATACTCTGCCACCACCATAGGTAAATGAATTCTCATAGAATCCACTACTCCAAGAATCTTGTTATCCAATTGGTGAATAGTCACTTGCACTCTACTATGTCTAAGTTCCTCCTACCCTTCCAAGGTTTCCTTTTCACCCAAAAAGGAAAAAAGCATCCCATAACTACAGACACACCGCATCCACTACCTAAAATTGTAAATATTGGAATGAACTGTGGATAACCAATCCATACCTAAGATGAAAACATAATTCCTCATTGCTGCTAAAAATAGATCCCATAAAAATAAATCATCTCCAAGTGTAAGATCACACTATTGGCATAATTTTACAATAACTGAGTAGCCACATTTTGGTGTCTCTAATCACTAGGGTTAAGCCAAAAGATCAACTAGAATCTCTAATATTTCAAACTGGAGAAGTGTAAATAAATGAAGGACTCACACTTGTGTCTATCAATACTATAGATAAGATATAAAATATATAGATCATACCTTATATCATCCCTAGAGCCTCAGGGTCATAGGCCACCATAGCATGTAACTTTCCCCATCCCTGACTACTATCTCCATGAGCTTGGTGTGGATCACCTTGGGGTGATGGTGGTAATTAAAACCTCTTACAACCTTCTACTTCACTGTCAGCACATATTCTAAATTCCACACATGTGTACCACCCTTCAAATACCTCTTTATCTGCCTTGGTGTTCTCTCAAACATCTCCTGATAAAATATAAAATGGGTTGGAAAATCTCAATCCAGATTTCCCTGACCATCACTGGAGAAACATTGCCTCTCCCTCTGCTGATTAGAGCCATATTGAGAGACCAAAACCATTGATCATGTGTCCTGGTATCATCTCCTAAATCATATTACAAGATTAGATCCCTATGACTATTGTTAGAAACTTTTGGTTGAGGTCTCATCCCCTAGGTGCCGACTTCCAACACCCACTATCAGTGCCTACTATTCCAAGAATCTCTTCACCACTATGGCCCACTCATGCACTCCATCATGGGTGGGAATGAAGAGGAATATCAATGAATCCTTGATATCCCAATATAATCCATGTTAAAAGTTTTTTTATCTAAAAAATAGATCCCTAATCATATCCATGGGGTATCATGAGAGATCAATAAACCTCACTGAATACTCCTCCACTGTCAAACAGAAATGTTGCAGATTCATAATCTCCTGTATGTGAACAAATCAAAACATGGCTAGATAAAAATATTCCCTAAAGAGACACTGAAATATTAAAGAGGATAGAGAAACCTTATCATGTGACTGCGTCACCAAAATCCACCATCACCCAGTAGATCCCTGAAGAAGACTCTATGTGAGGACCTCTATCTGGTCTTCAAGCATTCTCATAAGGTGGAAAACATGGGTGAATACCTCTAGACTGTACTAAGACACTTGGGGATATATCTTTATGAGAAACCTGAGAGGTCTCTACCTCTAAAACTCATGTATTTCACTTAGATTTAATGCATCCTCAACTGGTGATTCCAGTGCTAGAAGCTACTCAATGGGTGGTGGTATATATAGTAAACCACTTTGAGGTGATATCACTGGTATATGATCCAATACTTAAGCCTCGTCACTCAGAAGATCATCCTCATGAACATGTGGTGGAATCCCTAATGGTTGTCTTCATAGAGGAATTCTAAAATAAACAACATATAACATGATCAAAGAGTATATCTAGGGAGATGACTCAATAAGGACATGGAAAATGCAACCCATTTCTATATGATGAATGTACCAAATTTATACCTGCAACCAATTTCTACACATATCAAGTCGAAAGGAAAGTTATTAGATTCCTAGTGTATGGATATGTCCAACACTGCACTAACACTAAAGTCCCTGGCCTGAAAGCTCAAAAAACCTAAAACTGTTTCCCAAAACCAATATCATATACTCTGGTCCTAAGGTAGAACTCACCATCTCTGAAACCACCCTTTCATAACCCGAACCACCGAGGTCTGACCCGTGACTACCCCAAGCCCACCTCCAATAGGCTATGGGATGGTGACCAGTGTTGAGTAGACACCTCCAGAAAATGGGAGGCATTATCCTAATGTACCAATACACACACACACACACACATCTCCAATACCATATAATGATGATACGTACAAAAAACTAAAACCAATGCATGCATACATCTACAATCCCACAACAAAGTATGACAGTAAAGTACTCAAATTGAAAAAGGGACCAAATAAAATCCAAACCAAAAATAGTAGAGAGTCTAACCTACTCCTAGGGAAAGGACTATGATCAAATTCATACACCCTAAAAACACCTCAGTCTTTAAAGATCAATCTAGGCTCCATGAGCTCCATATCCTCCTAGGACACCATCAAATGGGTTTTTGTCTACATAAGACATGATACATGTGGGAAGATCCCATGTAGGTGAGAGTACAAAAATACTCATTAGGACACCCCAAAACACTAAACACAATCATAAAGAAAATTTATCTCATGATAGTAATTATATTACTGAATACAAATAAGAGAAATATAGATACACTCAAGAAGGAAACCATGCCACAAAGTGATCACAACCAACTTCTAGCCAAAGTATTCTCCTCAGAAAAATGTTTTTTCTAAGAGAATCCACTCCATTATTCATGATATCACCGGATACAATCATCCAAGAGGTCAATATCATTGGGGTCCACCCTAGAAAGGTCACTAGTCTCATGAATGTTGGGGGACACTAAGAGCTCAATATAGATTAACCTGCTACATAGGGGATCATATGAAAATGGTACTAAAAATCATACTGATGTGGTCTACTAGATGAAGGATCAATTCCCTACTCAAGGAGGTTATTCCAATTCCAAAAAACCCCACCTAGGGTATAAATATGATAGAGGATCACACTCTATTCTCGCATAGGGATACCACAAACTCTATTTCAGACTCATCCTCAAGAGGAGATCACAATACTGAGATATGTATGTAATACCACATTGTACACTTGTGGGAAAAAACTAAGGGAACACATTCAACCAAGACTAGTCCAAACTAAAGAAATGAAGGGATACAAACACCCTAATATGGGGTACATAGTGTGTACTAGGGTTACATGGTTTGTCCAACAAATCCCCTATACTACCCATGTGGTGCTACCCCACATGGAATGTAAGCCTAAACATACACAACAAGTAAGTGATCACACACAATGTATAGAGGTCACCCAGCACCCTACATGTGTCATTCGTCCATGCCCATCTACCCCAGACCATGTATGTGTACTCTGATTTTATTTTTGTACTCTCCTTTCCCTTTCATATGTAACCTTTGAGTTACATGCCAAGTTGCCTAAAATATATCACACTTCACATTATAGGGTCACATGATGAGACATTTTTTTCACACTATGGAAGCCCTAATACCACACATGGGTCCCACGTGATGTGTAATTCCAAATTACACACTGTGTAATATGTGATTTTATTAATCTGACAGGATCTATTCTATGTCATTCAAAACATCACGAGATACTCCAACCTCACCAAAATCTATATATCTAGGTCTATCCAAACCTCTAGTCACCGGATATTAGGATTATGAGCATCGAATATGCTTGGAAAATTTCTTATCACATTGTCTGTAGGTGCACCATCAAAACTAAGATTAATGGGTTCTAAAAATCCATTTTGATCCACCTCTGGTCATCTACAATCCCCATCACACCTCAATAATACCGTAGACCATGAACCATACACATGGTATCGATCTTTTTCACCAAATAATAGTCTCAAAATAATCTAATAATGTGTATTCTTTAAACTAAAGGTCAAATAAATTGATTGTGATGGATGTGTGAAAAAATAGGGCAATAAATCCCTAAACCATAATATGTTAGCAAGAAACCTTACCATTTTTCATTCATCCTCAATAAATTTATAAAGAAATAGAAAAACTGAGAGGATGATCAACACAATGAAAAAAATAATTCCATCAATTTAATTGACCATTGATTCAAAAATCAATTTTTGTTCATGGAATTGATTCGAATTCTATTAAGAGAAAATAACCGGATGGAAAACACAAATCAACATCATAACTAGAGTTTGGATCAATCATTGAAGATGAATGGTAATTTTTATTCATCACTAGAAAGATCCATGAACTTTGATGTCATAATGGACCTTGATCAAATCTTGATCTATTCTCGTTCACCAAGAATTCTCTCCAATGCTCTCTCAGTGTCTCCTCTCAAATTTGTAGGGTTATGTGGATAGACCTGAAATTTTTCCATAAAAATGTATTTAAATGATAATCTAGGTTGATATGTCCATGAATAAATTTAATAAATTTATTTATTTATTTTATTAATTATCTCCAGTAACAACATTTTCACAAACTCCTCACACTGATAAAGGTTATGGCATTCCTAAGGTAAAACATGCATTTTAAAATCAATGGTTCCCTAATATTTCTTATATAGGCCCACCGTTCAATATTAATTCCACTTTTTATGTAAAACTGCACGTTAATGATATTAATATATTTATTATATTTCAAATATTTATTCTAGGTACACCAAGCCTCTAAATCACATGAATTATTAGTGCTTGGTCACAAAAATATTCCATATAATGTCCAAAAAAATACAAAGAAAATATATGTCATTAAATGACCGACCTCACCTTTCAAATGCCCAAGTCCCACTAAGAAAAATGTACGTCAATCACTTTTGATCTATGTAGTCCAGAATATCTCTCCCAATAAATAATTTTTCTTGTATCTCTTAGCATGTACCACCAAATCTAACTCCAAATTGTGAGTTGTATAATTCTCATCATGTGGCCTCAACATCCTAGATCTATAAAAAAATTGAACCCCTTCCTTTGAACTACCCCAGGCACAAATACTAATGAATCAAAAAACATATTATACTCCTTACCCATCTTAGGTAAGGTCAGGATTAGTGCTAAAGTTAACCAGCTCTTTAAAACCTAGAAATACTACTCCCAGAAACCTGAACAAACAAACCTCCCCACTTTCTTGGTCAAAATGGACATTGAAACTTCTTAACTAAGGAAATCCTAGATAATTAATTGATAATAGACTTCTAGAAGCAGAAATCATCAAATATAAAATATGTTCTTGGGTCTCTCCCAATATACCACAACATCAACTTTATTCAAGTCTAATGAAACTCTTGCCTCTAAGATCACATGGACCAGGATGTGAACTTGTACAATCTAGAAGTGAAATTTAGATAGCTTCACATAATGATAAATTATATATCATTGTAAACAGGATGATGTCAAGATGTTGGGATTATTTGTATCTAAACTAGGAGTAAACTAATATTTCATTAACAGAAACCACCAAAAATTGATCCATATATTGGTTGAAGATCTGATTCATAAAGGACATCAATACTATTGGTGTGTTTATTAGACCAAAATACATTACAAAAAACCCAAAAAACCCATACCTTCCTCGAAAATATTTCTAGTGTATATCAGATGGTATCAACCTCAATTTATAGTACCCCAACCTCAAGAAAATCTTTGTGAAAATCTAGGAAACTCTCAGTTGATAAAAGAGATAATCAATGCATGGAAGTGAATATCGGTTCTTGACTATCATTTGATTCATCCAACAGTAATCCACACATAAAAACAATGTTATGTATACCTTATTGATGAAAAACATGGGTGAACCCCATATTGATGTGATGTAATTTATGAATACATTATCTTCCAGATCCATCAGTTTCACCTTCAACTCCCTATGATCCATTGGTTTCATCCTATAAGAAAGGATAGACATAGGTTTGAATCCTAGAACCAAGATGATAGTGAACTCAATATCTTATCTAGGTGGTTAGTCGATTATCTATTTAAGAAATACATCTTGAAAATAGTCCACTATTAGAGGAAATATATTATGTTATAACTCACCATCATCTATAATAAGTCTTGATACCCAGGTCATGATCCAATCCAATTTGTACTAAATAGGTCATCTATGACCATCCATAAGATCTCATTCACCATGATAGAAATAGATTCCTCACTCTAGAAATATAAATGTCACTCTCCTCTAATAACAGTAAATATGAACCTAGTATGTAACTAGTCAATCCATACCCAAAATCAAATCAAATATAACCCTTTATAATATAAATAGATCCCAAATAAATTTATAGCCTTTGATTTTTAGAGGAAAATTCTTATAACATCTAATAACCTTTATTTTCACCCTTAATGGTGTATTTATAGTAATAACCTCATCCATTATTTCCATATCCAAACCCAAGACATTGGAAAATTGAGTAAATATAAATGAATGTGATGCTTTTGTATCAAAAAAACCAAATCAAGGGTAGATTCTATAATAATTGTACCTCTAATAGTGGAAGGGTCTACATCTAGGCTGGTATGAGTAGACTATATGGCATGAAACTGACTCTCCCCTCTGCCCTGGGCTCTAGTCGGACTCCCCTGAGATACTCCTTCCTACTAATATTATCCCTCATGTATCTGGGTACCACACCCCCTACCCCGGACCGATTTATTAGTAGAACTCTAGATACTTATCTTCATAGGGGTATTTGAGTCCCTCCAAGACTCTGGTGTCTTTCTTTATCCTCCTCCACTACAATATTTATGAGCTATATTTCAAAACTTAAATAGGTAACCCATCTTATTACAATCTCAGCACTCCACTACATGGAAATAACACTAACATAACTTGTTTCCAACCCTACCACACTGATATTTTCCCTTTCTATGGTCTTGAGATTGTTTTCCACTCCCCTAATTATTATTAATACCACTTCCTTGGTAGAAACTCTCAAAATATCCCTTCTTTAATCTAAATAAGAACTCCCCGATCATCCCACTAGGCCTGCCTATCCACCACTTGGGAACTCCATCAGGTTTCCTTCGGTGATAAGAACTAGATTTACCATGTCAAAAAAGTTGTTCCGGAGGAATATGTTAACCAGTGAATTGATTTTGTATTGATTCTCATCATAGAATCACTCCACCTTGGCTACCTTTTCTCATGCCATTGATGGAGAAAAACACTACAAGTCTATAAAGTATCCAGTTTAGTACATCAAATTCATGCTTCCTTTCATATGGTGGATGAACTCTTGAACCATTTCATCCCTCAGTGTCTCTTAGTGGAAGTGTATTTAAAAATTCTCCTCAAATCCTCTCTAGTTCAGCTTCTCCCCAACTGACACTAAAATGTACCACTAGAATGTGGCTGGTCCTCGTAGTATATAGGTTACAAGCTTCACCCACCTATCCATGAGTGTCTCTATGTGACTAAAGATTGTATGGATGGAATTGATCCAAAACAATTCTTCCAAAGGGCCTCTATCCCCATTGAATATTGTTGGGTGTTATAGATATAAATCCCTCATCATAACAAAAATTGAAGGGATGGAATGATTTGTCTCCATATCAATGGATCGTATGACCTATAGGAAACTATCATTGAACAGATCATCCATATGATTCATCAGTGACACAAGAAGCTTTGGATCTACTATGTGAGGTGTTTTCTCATCATTAAATTTCTAACATTCAAATAGAAGATAATGTGTATGCATTTATCTACAATGGTCTACACACTTCTCAGATTACTAGGTTCACAACATGATCAAAGTCATAAGGAAAAAGAGACAACATATAGCTATAGATACAAGGATACTTAATTTCTTGTCTTAACAAGTGAATTAACATGTTATAAAATATTAATTTCCTTATTCCCTTTTTTAAGACAGTTCATGGTATTTTTAGCACTATTTTAAATAATCAGTTTCATATATAGTAAATAAATACCTTGTATAATAAATGAATGATAACATTCTTCCCTACATGCCTACTATGATGCATGCATACACACCTTGTGTCATACCATACCATGATTAAAATCCCATAAGAGAGTAACATCACACAATAAGTGCATCACCCTAGGTAAAATAACATTAAAATTGTAACAAGAAAATATCAAGAATATAAATCCCATCCCGATAAAATTGGGTCCTCCCCCACACATGGGTTAGCTAATCCCATGCATGATCTCATTTTCAAGCCTAAAAACATCCTATTATTCAATCTACCATACCCAAATAGTAAATTAATAGAGAAAAAACATCATCTGATACCACTTTGTAATGTATTCATCCCAATTCTTCCTCACATGGAAAGAACAAGTAGCCACATGACCTCAGGAATGCCTCCCCATATTCCAAAGGATACTAACTAGCAGTAAGGGTTGGGTGAATATGGTGGTAAGACTATACCCTTAGGTACATAGTGATAATCATATCAGAAATAAGATAAAAAATCAATAAAAACACAATAGTAGATAAATAATAAATTTCAAAAATAATAAAAATATAATAAACAATTTTATTTCATACTGGATGTCATACTAAATGTCAAAAAATATACCAGTAGAATGAAATAATCCAATATTAAATAATAAAAAACCAATACTAAATCCCATAGTCAATATTAACTCTAATCTCCAATCTGATCTATAAAATCAAACAATCAATTTCAAGGAACCTTTTCCTTGTACTGAATCGCATTCATGAAGTCTGGTTGAGTACCAAATTGTATCCTAGATTGGGTTTGAGTAAAATTTAGTCTAATTAATAGTGTAGGAAACATTATTTTATAGAATGGTGTTGATTTATAATTAAATCAAAAACATCTAAATAAGCCTTATGGACCTAGTTCTCCATGTTGACACTTGGATTCAATCATACCTACTTTAGCTTGATTCTAAATGTATATGTACATACTCATCACCAAGTCCAAATGGATTCATATTCTAATAACCAATCACATATTTGGTTCATATCCAACCCAAGTTAGATTCCCATGCCAAGGGTGAATTTCATATTTCATTTTTCAAAGGACCTAGTGAAAATTACCTTACTAGGGTCACTTACATACTCATATGACATCAAAATCTATGTGAATTTCAATAATATGGATGATTTAAAAATCTATTTACAACAGATTCTTTTTAATTCCCATGTAAGGGCCTATTACACATTCTAGGAATCAAGTACAAGAAACATTCAATCAATATAAAAATACTGGTATGGTAACATGTTAACAAAATTCCATATTGGTTATTTCCAATCTAGTTACCAATTTTCCTAGAAATTATCATTACATTCCAATTACTAGTTTCATTCCAATTTCCATTATTCCAAAATCCATTCACATTCCATGTTATCAATTTACATTCAAATATTCCAAATATCAATTCATTTAATAATTGTGAAAGTTTTGATTCCCATTTCATTTATGTCCAATTACTATTTCACATGTTAAGATAGGTCTATATTTCCAATTTTCTAACCCCTAAGGTGATAATGTTCACAAGGTTTAATCAAAAGATCACCCCATAATTCAATAAATTAATTAAAAGAGCTCTAGGTTCATAAATTCAGGTTCAAATAATGGTTTGTGGAAAGGCACACCACTCGGATGGTCGAAGGTTCAAGGTCTCATTCACCAATGAACCTGAAGCGATCCATTGAAGGATTAAGTGAAATGTTTCAAGAAATGAAAGGGGATTCCAATTAGAAGAGTCCACAAACAGGGTTTTCCAGTGTGATTAAACATGTTTCATATACTACAAAACCAAAGCAAGCTCTAGAAAGATGTTTTAGACCACCTACCTTAAAAGTGGAGGAGAAGAAATCCAATATTGAGTATCCCAATCAATTTGAAACACCATCATTACCTATCACCAATAATAAACTCATACCATTGGTTCTTGAAGAAGAAGAATATCCAGGAATAAATAAGAATAATTCACCAATTCCATGCAATACATACTGATTCAAGACATCTGATTGGTGGATAGATCAAGAAACCAAGATAAGGTGTTATAGAATACAAGGAATCCTTCTAAAACCCTTAAAAAATTAATCCTAGATTAGGGTTGAAGTAGGGGGTTAAAAAATAAAATAGGTTTTATGAGAGAGAATACAATTTTTCATATTGTAATATAAGCCCATCTCAGCACCACCAGCTAGCCAGTGGTTTCCAACAGCTAGATGATAGTGTTATCAAAAATGGATGAACCTATAGAAACCCCACTAGAGGGCTTGTGGTCTCCATTGGCTGACATGTCGGCTTGTTATAGGAATATAATTCTTCAAGGATTCCACTAGCTATCTAGTTGGTCTCACTGGATATCCAGTGGGATTCTAGTATCCTTTCTAGGATACATTGATATCCATTAGATATCCAGTTTCACTGAATCATCTCATTTTTTTCAATTAATTTCTATCCTTCACTATTCCACCTCTTTCGATCCCATGGGAACCTATGAAATTCATTTTTAAACAAGGAACATTGATCGTTTATAGAACTTAAAAAAATTCAACAAAAAACTAATGGGAAAATACTTTTAAAATGATGGGTTCTTTTACATACCACCCAATAAGGTTATTTTCATTATTCATCAGAAACCACCCAATAATTATTTTTTCTTTAGTTATCATGTAACATCCTATAAAGGTATTTTCTTTAGTGTCACAGACCACCCCAAAGGGTGGTTTCTTCATTATCACAGGCTAACCAACATTCTTTTTAGACCACCCAAATTGGTTTTTTCTTTATATTATCACAGACCATCTCGATGAGATTTTTTTAGTTCAATACTACCCTAAGGGAATATACCCATATGATATAAAAACTACCACTAAGGGAGTTTTCCAATTAAAGTATCAAGAACTCCTCCACTAGGGTTTTAATTTCATCTTAATAAGTTCAAAGAACATATTATCATTTCTATAGTTTTACCACAATCACCATTTCATTTTTACTATTCATTATCCATTTAGCACCTATCTTCAGTTTCTATTTATAACTTTGATCCAATTTTTACATTTAACACTTTCCAATTCACAAAACAATATCATTTCAACTTTAAAGTCATCTATTCACATCATAATAATCATTTTTTATTTCATAACTCATGGTTTATCAATTTAATATTATAATATCATTTCAAAAATATAATTACATGCCAATTCCCCAACCTATTATACTATTTCCATTTCCCCCATTAACCTTTTATCACAATTCATTATAGATTCCTACATTACATAACACTTACATAGGGTCAAATTCTCAAGCAAGAAATCCCATTGGGATCACCTTTCATAAGGGAAATTAACTTCACATTTTAGGGAAATAAAGCATGGAAAGGACATATTAAAAGATTCAATTTAAAACTTAGGTTCAATGCACCATATGTCGACATGAATACACAAAACATGCACTTGAATAGTAAGAAAGACTATGAGAAAGAATTAGGTACCACCAAACTCATTTAAAACTTATTCCCTTTAATTATCATCTTGGAAACCTGCTACTCAAGCTCATTTAAGATCAATAGCCATCTTCCAAACCACCTATGGTCAAAACACACATCCAAACAACCAATTTAATTAATTAAAATCAAATTATAATTAAATAAAAAATATTTAATCAATAAATTTAATTCAATTAGTATTAAACTCATAATTACCTATTGATTTTTCCCTCTATACCTAAACAAAGACAACCATACATTAGAGATCTATGCCATGCTCCTGACACTAACCTAGGAAAAATCCTTATCAATAAGAACTAAATACATATGAAAATAAGTTAATTTAACTCAAAAACCTAGAAAACTAATATGCTGACATACCTCCCTCAAACTGATGGGAAATAGCTTGTGTGAATTATTTCAAGACAACCTCTAGATAGGATGCATGAAAACCCCATCATCCCAGGATGATTACACTATTTTTTGGTGGAATCGACACTCAAATTCATAACTAAGAGAGCCAAAATTATTGATAAATGAGGAGGAGAGGAATAGAGGTCACCAGATGGAGAATATTAACAAGAATTATGAAGAACCGGTTCCAAAACCACCCCAAAAAGAAGGGGTAACCAAGATAGGATAGGGGTTCCACCCTTGGTATGCTTAGAAAAAAAAGTTAAAAAAGAGGGGTTTCCCCTCTAAAAACACAAGGTGTGAGATTTGTAGTTTTTTCATTTAAAATCCCCATCGTCTAGCTAGTGGGTCCTGCTTACCAATAGGTCCATTGACCAATATCACATGCTACATCCCCGACCACCCAACCTTCCTCTATTGTTATCACACTACTCGTTATCACCTTTTAATCCTTATTCCAATCCCAAAAACACATTTATATGATTTTAAAACTCTCCGAATTTTATTCTGAACCCTCTTTCTTAAAACAACCCATCCACCAAGTCAAAAGTTCAAATTTCTCTTGAATTTCAGACACCTTTATAGACACATGGTTTTAAAGTTATGATTTCAAACTACATAGAAAAACATCCTCACTACAAGATAATAAATTATATGGGATTAATTATATTTTTATCACTTTAAACTTAATGAAAGATGTTTTGGTCACGTGAAATTAAATTGCATGGCATCAAAGTCCTTGTCACGTGACATTAAACTATAAGACACTAGGTATGTCCTCTATGACCCTAAAATGGCACAGAGCAGTCCCTTTTAGGGGACCTATATCTCTTATGTATAATATAGATCTATGTAAGAGTCCTCAACATGTTCTTGTTCAACCATGATTTTTTTAAGGAAAAAAGTCCCCATTCTTCAATGTACCCCCCAATATTCTGGGTTCCCTCACCATCCAGCATGACCCAAGACTACTTGGTAGGGACAATTCCACGGGGAACCTATTGAAAAAATACCCCCTATGTATGAGCTTGATCTACATAGGGTTTAGTTTAACATAACTATATATGGATTGATTCTTATTATTTTAGGATATAAAGTAATTCCTGGATATCTTACCTAGTCCAAGACATATATTTTGAGAAAACTACCCACATCATCCCAATTTTTGGACTCCATATTCACATTGGGTTTCCCTTCATGGTTTCAGAACCAAGACAAACCTATTTTGTGCATGATTCATATTTACACAAATCCTTTATACAAACATCATTTTTGAAATATATTAAAATGAATGTCCAAATTCTAAGTTATACAATTGTAAAATTCATAGAATATATGTTAAGGTCACATGATGTTAAACTATATGAAATATTTTCCTCTCCGCATGAGGTAAAACTTCATGACAACATCTATCCTTGAAATACTCTCCAATACATTAAGAATAAACTTTAGATTTACCCTTATTTCTCAAACCAAGCATGAATCATGTGAGCTCAGAGGTTCTTTTTGATTTACTTGATTAGCAGGATTGATATTCACCTTTTTTAAAGATGGGGAGAGCAGTCATTATTGAAAGACATTATATTTAATGATAGATTTTCCATCCCAAATAACCTCAAAATGATTGAAAGGGTTTGTTTCATATAACCCATAGAAAAAAATCCCCCTCTTATGTAAGAGATTGGTATATATAGGTTTCTATTTTATTTCCTCAAGAATTCAATGGTTATATCTATAATATCTAAGAATGATGTCATGGTTAACATATATTATGACACAAATTTCCCCCTTATAAGAACTATGTGTGCATTGATTCATATTGTAACAAATTATGTAGTTCCATTCAAAAAACTGGACCCATCCACAAGATCATTCCCAAAAATGTCCCCCATTTTTGTCCTAATACAAGAAACATCATTTGAATCATTTTAGATTCCATATCCTTTCTCAAAACTAATACAATTTGTTCCTATTCTACCCCATATTAAAAGAACTATGTGCATCTTGATTCGTATTATCTTAGTAAACAATGTGATGATCATATATCCTATTCTAGTCTGAGCAAGAAATCTAAACTAGGTCCTCATTGTAATACCCAAAACTAAAAAACATTCACATCCCTATCATATGAAATTAAACTGTATGAAACATAGTCCATACTATAATACTTGAAACTTATTGGATTGTTCCACCCCATGAGGCCTAGAATCTACTAAATATAAGAAAGATCTATGTGAAGATCTTTATCATGTTGTTATTTAAATATAAACCTATATTAAGACAAAAATTCCCTTACCCCTATGCAAGAGCCTAATCGGAATAGGGGTTTATTAAAATAATTACATATGGATTAATTCTAGATGTTTCAAGATATGTAGTGACACATGGATCTCTTATCCTAGTCCCATATGTAAATTCTTGTCACTTTCAATCCTCCTACTTGAAAACCAGATCCATGCATGAATCATTGGTGCATGACTTTTTCACATATGATATTTTACAATCAGAATAATATATCCCATATCATACCCATCCTCACTACAAGATGTTAAACTTAATATCCAAGGTCCTAATCATATGACCTTAAACCATAGAACACCTTTCCAATCATCACATGATGTTAAAATGCACGATAGAAAAATTCACTATACATAACCCCTATAACTATTTCAATTGTCTATTTTTTATACTTGTTCTTACTTATATAATATCCAAATCCATATATTAATTATTTATATATTTATTAATTATCATCAAGATAAAATAACCCCAGATATACCATAACTATATATGGATTTATTTTTTATGTTTCATGGTATTTATTGATATCTAGAACACTTTCTCAAGGCCTAGCCATGAACATTAACTCAGTCCCTACTCTGTCATAAGGTTTGATCCCATCCATTCATGTCAAGTTTCCCTTAATATGCTTCTCTTTATAAGTCCAACATTGAGATGACTCCATTTTGTTCTAAACACAATTTGAGTTGATGAAAGACCCCTATAATGTGTATATTCATATATAAATTGGTGCCTAGGTCAAATTTCCCTAATTTATCTTAGTCATTGTCACATAAAATTAAATTTTGTAACATTGGTCGGTCTTGAATGACCCTAAACTGCTTATATTGAACCATCCATTGTATCTAACCCTATATAGATGATATAAATATTCTTGAGGAACCTATTATTGTTTTATGTATGCATAAAAAATGATAATATAAATACCCCCACATTTAGCAATTTCATCTTAATTTTGGACCCTTTCATCCAAGGTTGGTTCTCCCTCATAAATTCAGTCTTGTGGTGGAACTACTCTATTTTAAATTAGAGTTATATCTATATAAAATTATTCAATATGGAGGTCCTAATTATATGATTTTAAACAAAAAATGAATTTATTCATTTAAAATTACATTTAACTGCATGATGTGTTGTCCATTTTTTAAAACATTAAATTTCTTAGAGTGATTTATTCCATATGACTTGGATAACCTACATGATAGCCAAATCCATGTAAGCTGGCATGGAACATGGGATCCAATACTATGATAAAATTCCATTTATTCTTGAAAAACCTAGTGTTTGGACTCACAATATCTACACTTGTATATGCACTAGATAAATTCCTTGGGCATGATCATGAGGCTTATTCTGTTTCTAATTCCATATCAGGACATGAGAATGCCCCACCTATACATTATAAGAACTATATGTGGATTGATTCTCATATTATGGGATATGTAGTGATGACTAGGTCCCCCATATGAGGACCATGTTAAAAACATTATTTAAAACCATTATCTATTCATCATCCACAAATAGACTTATCATGGTCAGTTTAAGATCAGGATGTTCTAACAACCTCTTAAATGTTTCCCCCCATATATCACAGTTACTGCCTTAAGTGTTTGAATCACCATACACATTTTATGGATATTGGTAGTGGTTATATTCAACTACAAGTTAATCCTATGTTTAGTAATGATCATAAGTGTTTTTATATTTAACCTTGTCAACTTGAGGAATCTATGTCTTAAGCAGAAGTTCTTATAATATCCAAACACCTCTGAATACATTGTTTTGCAACCAGTCATTAGAATTATGGTGATCGGTCATCTATTTCATACTCATACAATATAAAATTCCTAATTAAAATAATTCATATCATTATTTACATATTTTATATTCCATATTCATAGGTATTGGGATAATTTTATCTCTTCAGTCCCATGTGGGTTTTCAAATCACACACCCCCTATCTATGGTCTAAGGATTATGATCGTAAACTACATTCACACCCCTTAAGATATTCTATAGCAATAGTGGGATATTTATTCATGTTTACTATAACTTTTACCTTATTACATATAATTTCTCACCCTTTTATCGTTTAAGTATCATGACCCTAAACTATGTACACTCACCTATGATATGGTCCACACTAGCACTGGGCTCTTAATTCACATCAGGCTTTATCATGACCTTATTAGTTATACTATCAAACCCTTTTTTATCAAAGATACATGACCTTAAAATTCATTCATGTGTGGTCAAAATATCATGACCTTGAAATTTATGCTTCCCTCTCTAAGATGTTATATAGTAGCAATGGGATCCTTATTAATGTTGGATTTTGTTTTTCTTTGTCTATGTAGGCTATCTCAAATTCCATTGTTTTAAGTACAATTAATCTAAACTATTTTCATCCCCTTTTTAAATGGTATATACTATCACCGAGGTGCTAATTCATGGTGTGTTTCATTGTTCTCTTATTATTTACTAAATCACACCTATAGTTCAAAGTTTTTTTGCCTTAAACCCCAAAAAAATTTGGTAAAAGTTTTATGACCTTAAATCCCAATGAAATTTGGTCAAAACTATGTGACTATAAAATCTGTCTATAAATGTTTTAAATTACATAATATTTAAATTATATATTAAAAATAAATAAAACATTTCATATTAAAACCCCATAAAAGGATTCATGGGAAAAATTCATGTCTCTACTTATTAGGTCATCCTTCTAATGACCTATGAAAAAGTTAGAGTGAAAACAAAGTCCCAAATCTCATAGGGCCTACTATATGGCCCTAAAAATTTCAAACTATGCTCACTAGACCCACTGGTCTAGGAAAAAGTTAGAGTAATATCATGTTTCATTACCCTAAATCTGTGTCTAATAAATGGTGGCAAAACTGTTAGGGTTCTTGAAGCCTTATTTAATGACATTCTATTCATAAACCTACTTCATTAATTAAGTGTTTGAATATTTTAAAGACTTTCATTTCTTATTAGTAATAAGTGTATTTAGCTCTAAGGGACACCTCTATTTTTCTATGTACACATTCCCTTGATACACTACTAGAAAAACAGGTATTTGCGACGGGGCATTTGCGACGGGATCCCGTCGCAAATGGCTTTTTGCGACGGGGGCCCGTCGCAAATAGCCCGTTGCTGAAAACGCCGTCGCAATAACACTTATTTGCGACGGGCCCGTCGCTAAAGCCTTTTTTTGCGACGGTCATTCTCCCCGTCGCAAAAACCATTTTAAAAAAAAAATAAAAAACTATTAATAATACTAGTATTTGCGATGGGCATAGTATCCCGTCGCAAATACTATTTTTTTAAAAAAAATAAAAACTATTAATAAAACTAGTATTTGCGACGGGCATAGTATCCCATCGCAAATACTATAAAAAAAATAAAAAAAATAAATTATTAATAAATTATTTTAATTAATATAATAATAGAATTATAATTCACAAATAAAAATAATTAATTATTTTAATTAATATAATAATAATAGAATTATAATTCAAAAATAAAAAATAATAGAATATTAATAAATGATATAATTAATATAATAATATTAGAATTATAATTCATAAATAAAAAAAATATTAATAAGTTATTTTAATTAATATAAAAATAATAAATTATTTTACATTCAAATATTAAAATAATTCAAGTATTACAAAAAATATAATTAAATTATAATATTATAAAATTTTAATATATATATATATTTTAATATTATAAAATATAAATAATATTATTATTCATATTAATATTGTTATTTAAAAATATAATATTATTAATATTTTATAATGAGACAAAAACTAAGAATAGAAAAAAAAATATTTTGATTTCCCAAATTTTATAACATAAATACAAACTCTAATCTGAAGGAGGGGGGGAGGGGAGGGGGAGGTGGGGGATCTGCAGATGGTGGTGGAGGAAAATCCATCCCTAAAGCATGAGTGAGTCGGCGCATGTACTCCATCTGCTCCTGATGCTGCTGCTGCCACCGACTCGTCTGCTCCTCGTACAACTGCTGCTGGCGTCGACGCTCCTCCTCATGCTGCTGACGCATCTGCTCCTGCTCCTGTCGGAGACTCTCTATCTGTGCAGTCTGAGATCGCAACTGATCCTCATACTGTGCAGTAGAAGAAGAAGCACGAGCTCCTCTCGAGCTGGACGCCGACATCGCAGCACTGCCATAATAATCTCCGGGAGTCAGTCGAGAGCCGATACCAACTACCCGGCCCTTCTCGAAGGCATACTGGGTGGCCTGCATCCATGCCGCCTCATCAAACTGACGGGCAGTGGTCTGATCTGATGACTCGGCCTGACTCTCAGGCCGGGCCTGTGACGTTGCGGCCTCATATGACTCCTATAGTTGCAATTTAAAATTAAAATTGTGAATATATTATATGCAGTTAATTTTTAAACTTGAAAACAAATAATACTGACCACGATGTGATGCTGACGATCACCTCTGAGCTCCCCAGTAACAGGATCACTATAAATCCTCCGATATACGTCGTACTCTGTAATATCGGGGTGCTCGACAGCCTATAAGAATAAAAAATAAACTGTTAATATTTATAGTTATATAAAATATTTATAAATAATGTACGTACCAGATGCTGTCTATGAGTACTGAAAGAACGACTCCCAGCTCGATGAGTCACCTCCTGTCTCCCCCGATTCTGCCTCCCCACCGATGATCTCCTCTGAAAGGCACCACTCAACCAGTGCGCACATAATCCATCACATACATGGGATGAAATATACTCTGGTCGGTGTGCTCTACATGACTCCTCAAAATCTGACACTCCTGCTTTCTTCATCGCAGATTTTCTTAAATTGTGCAAAAACTGACGAAGGCGATCACGCATGGCCACCTCCCATGCCTCGTGGATGGCGTCACGCATGGTATCCTCGACCGGATACCATAAACCCTACAAATAAATCAAAATATCAAGTTAGAAATGAAATAATTTTCAAAATAAAAATTATTTATTTACGTACGTACCAACCAATGGCCGAACATGGCTTGCTGCACATCAATGGGAATCTGCTCCCATGTGGTCCACGACTGAGAGAAATAGTTGCGCAAAATAGCGCTGCCCTGTCCGACTGCTATATGCGGAAAACTGAAAAAATAATAAACATTTATTATGTGAATAGATTAATGAAATCTTAGTCAAATCCACAGGTTATCACACAGGTTATCACACCTCCGTGTGCATGGATCAAACCCAAGACGTGGACGTCGCTCGGGGATGGGGTCAGGAATCATCAATCGTGCAAGACCGCGCCCCCTCCGCGTACTCCCTGGAGCGCCTGCAGGCTGAGGGTCATCTGTCAGCAACGCATCCGCATCGAAAGTCAGGTCAGCATCCTCCAACTCACGAAATGTGGCCTCGTCCATCTGAAACAGAAAATGTTAATGTTATCAAATAATTGATAATTACTATTATATATACATATATACATATATACATATTATGATTGTATATAAATACCATGGAATGCTATCAGTGTTTATCTTCATCATCATCTTCATATATGTCAATGTCATCTTCATATTCCTCTTCAACATCATCGATATCCATTCGAGTTACAGTTGCTTCATCTCTTACCATTTCAAATTCATATGTGACGTCATTAACATCATCGTCATCACCGACTCTTAAATGTGGGGTTTCATCATCGATACTCATGTCTCTTTGTAAAAAAGATTGATTTTGAGTACTCTCTTGAAAAACTTCAATTCTTTGCACATCAGTGAAAGCACATTCACTTTGACTAAACTGATTTTCTCGAATTTTGATTTTTATTATACTCCACCAATCAGTCAAGTCTCTTGATGTTGCACAGTACTTTGCATAATAAACTTGATATGCCCGTTGAGCCAATAAGAATGGTTCATTTACTGCGATAACACTTTTACATTTAATATCGATGATTCCATGAGTCGGATGAACACGCACGCCTCTCTCTGTATCCAACCACCGATATTTGAACATGGTTATGTAATGTTGTCCAAGATAACAGAGTTTAATGATTTCATCAAGTATGCCATAAAAGTCAACTTCATTTTCTTGATGATGAGATCCTCTCAAGCTAACTCCACTATTCATTGTTTTTTTCGATTCCCCATATGCATGTGTGTGGAATCGAAATCTATTCACCACATATGCATTATAAGTTTTAACAAGTTTGGAAGGTGGGTTACTCAATACACACAGCCGTTTGTCAATTTTATCAGCATGTTGAGACATCTGAAAATTTGTGAAATAATTATCAATATAGTAAACTATACATTGAATGAGTTGCTAAAAGATAAAGAATTTATGTTACCAGTTTTTGAAACCACTGAGAGAAATTTTTCAGTCGACGTTCTTCGAGAGCAGCTGCTGTAATTTGTGGAATTTGTTTCTTGATATGATTATCATACAACATATAAAAACCAAAGTTATTTACTGTAACATAAATGATAGAATAAGTGATATAAACACTTACAGTACAACTGATGTCATCTCTTCACAGTTGAGCAGAACATACGTATGAGCTCTCTGATGTTCATCATCTGAAAGACAGCGTTCATAAACTCCACCAAAACCAAGCTCTGACTGGTTGAAAATAGATAATTGATTTTCGATTTCATCAATATTCCTCTCATTCCGTCCCATTCGGTTGTGTTTTGAAGGATACTCAAATTCAAAATAATGGGAGCAGAAAAAAGATATTTCCTCTTGCAAATAAGCTTCTGTAATAGATCCTTCAACAGATGCTTTGTTACGTACTTTTCTTTTCAATTTTTGCATGCATCTTTCAAATGGGTACATCCATCGAAACTGTACCGGACCTCCACATTTGGATTCATATAGAAAATGTAACATAAAATGTTCCATTGAGTCGAAGAAAGACGGCGGAAATATTTTTTCCAGTTTACATATAATTACAACAACATCTTTTTCAAGTTTGCCTAGAGCATCATAATCTGCCGTAGCCGCACAAATTTCCCGAAAAAAATGAGACATGTCTGTTATGGAATCCCAAATCACAGAATTCAACAGACCTCTTAATCCAATGGGTAGAATTCTCTCCATTATAACATGACAATCATGAATTTTTAATCCAGTAATATGACCATTCTTTACACATCTACCCAAATTAGAAGCTCAGCCATCTGGAAGTCTCAAATCTACAATCCACTGACAAAATAATAAACGGTTTTCTTTAGACAGTGTATAAGCTGCTTTTGGTTTCAGTAACCTTTCTGTTCTGACATTCTCAAATAGTTCCAATTCTGGATGCCTGTAAATTTGGGCAAGATCTAAACGTGCATTTACATTGTCTTTGCTCTTTCCTGGCGTATCCAAAACTGTATGAAACAAATTATCAAAACAGTTCTTCTCAATATGCATGACATCTAACATGTGTCGGACCAACAGATCAGACCAATATGGCAAATCCCAAAATATGCTACGTTTAATCCAATTGTGTTCTTTCCCAAAACCAGAAATTTTCTGTTGATTTATTGTGGGACCAAAAGTGATGGGAGGTAATGAAAATACAACTGATTTTAACTCCGAACCTGATAGAATTTTTGGAGGTCCATCCCTTTCAACTGTTCCTTTTCTGAAATGAGATCTGTTTCTGCGAAAAGGATGATCAGCTGGAAGAAATCTGTGATGACAGTCAAAATAACAAGGTTTCTTTCCATGAATGAGCATAAATGCTTTGTTCTCTCCCATACAGTAAGGACATGATTTCTGACCATGTGTACTCTAGCCAGATAACATCCCATAAGCCGGGAAGTCACTTATTGTCCACATCAATGCTGCTCTCAGTATGAAATTCTATTTCGTGGCAACATCATATGTACTGACACCAGTACTCCACAATAAATTTAATTCATCAATCAATGGCTTCAAATAAACATCAATATTTTTCTTCGGATGTCCTGGTATTAGTAAAGTCAAAAAGATATATGGCTCCTTCATCAACATCCATGGAGGTAAATTGTACGGAGTTAAAAAAACAGGCCAACATGAATATTGACTACCATAAGATCCAAACGGACAGAAACCATCAGTGGAAAGGCCCAGTCGAACATTTCTTGCTTCTAAAGCAAAGGATGGATGCACTCTATCAAAATGTTTCCATGAATCACCATCGACTGGATGATTCAAGCTTTTATCGGTTGAAATATTCTCTTTATTCCATGACATCATTGTCGCTGTAAATTTAGACATGAATAAACGCTGAAGTCTGGATGTAAGCGGAAAATATCTCAACTTTTTTACAGGAATCAAACCAGACTTCCCGTGTTGTCCTTCTTTATATCTCAGTTGCCCACATGTAGGACAACTATCCAACGACTCATTTTCCCCAGAATATAAAATGCATTCATTTGAACATGCATGAATCTTCTGACAAGTAAGTCCCAAATTTCGAACCAGCCTCTTACTCTCATAGTAATTTGCAGGTAAAACATTTCCTTCGGGTAACAGTGTTTTCAGCAAAGAAAATATCTGGTCAAAACAGGTGTTTGACATTCCGTTATCTGATTTGATAGCCATAAATTTTGCAACTGCTTCTAATTTGCTCATCTTGCAGCCAGGATATAATGCATCCTCAGCAGATTTCAACAACTCATAAAATTCAGATGGTGCCAACTCAGGATTTGAAGCTATATCAGCCGGAGTTTCTGTATGTTGAACAGATGAACCTGCAACATCATGTACTAAATCTTGAAACCGGGATGGATCCGGAATCAAGTTGGTATCACCTGCTCTAGAACTGCGTTCACCGTGTTGATACCAAAAAACATAATCTGGTTGAAAACCAAAATGCAAGAGATGTTCTCCCACTTTGTCAAACGTGTCAAATGTTCTCAATGCACATTTTCTGCAAGGACATTTTATTTTTCCTTCTGAAACAAATTCTGAATTTGATTCCGCAAATGATAAAAAAGTCTCCACACCCTCAACATATACTGGATTTAAACCAGAATCGTTTGGATTTCTACGTTGATTTATCCATATGCGGTCACCTAATAATGATTGTTGACGACCTCGTTGTTCCATATTTCTCTATAAAATATAAAAGCATTACTGGTTTTGAATAATTTGTTAGAAAAAACACTCAAGTAAAGATTGAATATATTGAGAATAAAGCAAAACATGTTACAAATATTGATAATTTTAATATTATATTGATTTTTTATTATTTTAATAATACTAATATAATTTTTTCATAAACATTAATTATATAATAATAACATTATTACATTATTATTATATTTTATTATTAATATTAAAATAACATAATTTTTTATATTATATACAATTCTCCTTTCATCTGTGTGTTTAACATTCTGTCTCCACATGTAATATTTGCATTCACTTTCACCTCTCCATTGGCGAGTAAGTTGATAATTTTGAAAAAGAATGCGAATATTACATGTGGAGACAGAAAACACACAGATGAAAAGAGAATTGTATATAATATAGAAAATTATATTATTTTAATATTAATAATAAAATATACAAATAATGTACTAATTATTGGTAATTAATACTAATTATTGGTAATTAATACTAATTATTGGTAATTATTACTAATTATTCCTAATTATTGGTAATTATTAATAATTATTGGTAATTATTACTAATTATTACTAATTATTAATAATTATTACTAATTATTGGTAATTAATACTAATTATTGGTAATTAATACTAATTATTGGTAATTAATACTAATTATTGGTAATTAATACTAATTATTGGTAATTAATACTAATTATTGGTAATTAATACTAATTATTGGTAATTAATACTAATTATTGGTAATTAATATTAATTATTGGTAATTAATACTAATTATTACTAATTATTGGTAATTACTGGTAATTATTACTAATTACTGGTAATTATTATCAATTACTGGTAATTATTACTAATTACGAGTAATTATAACTAATTATTGGTAATTATTACTAATTATTGGTAATTATAACTAATTATTGGTAGTTATTACTAATTATTAGTAGTTATTACTAATTATTGTTAATTATTGGTAATTATTACTAATTATTGGTAATTATTGCTAATTATTGCTAATTATTGCTAATTATTGCTAATTATTGCTAATTATTGCTAATTAATACTAATTATTGCTAATTATTGCTAATTATTGGTAATTAATACTAATTATTGGTAATTAATACTAATTATTGGTAATTAATACTAATTATTGGTAATTAATACTAATTATTACTAATTATTGGTAATTACTGGCAATTATTACTAATTACTGGTAATTATTACGAATTATTGGTAATTATTACTAATTATTGGTAATTATTACTAATTATTACTAATTACTGGTAATTATTACTAATTATTGGTAATTATTACTAATTATTGGTAATTATTACTAATTATTACTAATTACTGGTAATTATTACTAATTATTGGTAATTATTCCTAATTATTACTAATTATGACTATTTATTACTATTTACCGGTAATTATTCCTAATTATTGGTAATTATTACTAATTATTGGTAATTATTACTAATTATTGGTAATTATTAATAATTATTGGTAATTAATACTAATTATTGGTAATTAATACTAATTATTAGTAATTAATACTAATTATTGGTAATTAATACTAATTATTGGTAATTAATACTAATTATTACTAATTATTGGTAATTACTGGTAATTATTACTAATTACTGGTAATTATTACTAATTATTGGTAATTAATACTAATTATTGGTAATTAATACTAATTATTGGTAATTAATACTAATTATTACTAATTATTGGTAATTACTGGTAATTATTACTAATTACTGGTAATTATTACTAATTATTGGTAATTATTACTAATTATTGGTAATTATTACTAATTATTACTAATTACTGGTAATTATTACTAATTATTGGTAATTATTACTAATTATTGGTAATTATTACTAATTATTACTAATTACTGGTAATTATTACTAATTATTGGTAATTATTCCTAATTATTACTAATTATTACTATTTATTACTATTTACCGGTAATTATTCCTAATTATTGGAAATTATTACTAATTATTGGTAATTATTACTAATTATTGGTAATTATTAATAATTATTGGTAATTAATACTAATTATTGGTAATTAATACTAATTATTGGTAATTAATACTAATTATTGGTAATTAATACTAATTATTGGTAATTAATACTAATTATTACTAATTATTGGTAATTACTGGTAATTATTACTAATTACTGGTAATTATTACTAATTATTGGTAATTAATAAGAATTATTGGTAATTAATACTAATTATTGGTAATTAATACTAATTATTGGTAATTAATACTAATTATTGGTAATTAATACTAATTATTGGTCATTAATACTAATTATTACTAATTATTGGTAATTACTGGTAATTATTACTAATTACTGGTAATTATTACTAATTACTGGTAATTATTACTAATTACTGGTAATTATTACTAATTATTGTTAATTATTACTAATTATTACTAATTACTGGTAATTATTATTAATTATTACTAATTATTACTATTTATTACTATTTACCGGTAATTATTCCGAATTATTGGTAATTATTACTAATTATTGGTAATTATTACTAATTATTGGTAATTATTACTAATTATTGGTAATTATTACTAATTATTGGTAATTATTACTAATTATTGGTAATTATTACTAATTATTGGTAATTATTACTAATTATTGGTAATTATTACTAATTATTGGTAATTAATACTAATTATTGGTAATTAACACTAATTATTACTAATTATTGGTAATTATTGGTAATTATTACTAATTATGGGTAATTATTCCAAATTATTTGTAAGTATTACTAATTATTGGTAATTATTACTACTTATTGTTAATTATTACTAATTATTGGTAATTATTACTAATTATTGATAATTATTACTAATTATTACTAATTGTTGGTAATTATTACTAATTATTACTAATTATTCTTAATTATTGATAATTATTGATAATTGTTCCTAATTATTAGTAATTAAATGAATAATTATCAATAATTAGGAATAATTACCAATAATTACAAATAATAACATTATTAATATATTTTATTATTAATATAAAATAATATAATTTTCTAATTTATATACAATTCTCCTTTCATCTGTGCGTTTTCTATCTCCACATACAAATAATACATGTGAAGACAGCAAACACACAGATGAAAAGAGAATTGTATATATATAAAAAATTATATTATTTTAATATTAATAATAAAATAGACTAATAATGTAATAATGTTATTATTCCTAATTATTGGTATTTATTACTAATTATTAATATTTATTCTTAATTATTAAAAATTATTACTAATTATTCCTAATTACCATTAACTATGAACAATACTAATAATTTAAATTTATTAAGTAATAAAACAATGTAAACATAATTAAATTACAACTAATTAAGAATAATTGAAACTAATAAAAAATTAAAAATAAATATTAAATTAAAATGAACATAAATACCTTGAAAATTGATCTGCTCTGATCGTTCTTCAAAACTTTAATATCAGCTCCGGAGAAAAAAATTAAACTGGAGAAAAACTGAACTCTAGAAATATAATTTTGAGAGAAGGAGAAGATAGAGAATGAGAATGAAATGAAAAAAACGGATGGGGGTATTTATAGGTTAGATTATTTGCGACGGGTCCATTTGCGACGGGAATCCCGTCGCAACTAGTATTATTTGCGACGGGACCCGTCACAAATACCTTAGCCAACATTTATTACGGTCAACGGGTAAATAGTTATTTGCGACGGGACCCGTCGCAAATAACCACCTGCCGACATACTATTTGCGATGGGGGAATATTCCCGTCGCAAATACCTTTTACCGCCGCCGGTTATGTGCGACGGGAATATTCCCCCGTCGCAAATAGTTTTCCCGCGATTTGGCGCGCAACGCGCTCCAGTTCTTTTGCGACGGGGAAAGCAATCCCGTCGCAAAAGCCCTCCTATTTGCGACGGGGAAATACCCCCGTCGCAAATAAGTTTTTAACAGGACTATTTGCGACGGGATTTATTCCCGTCGCAAATAACCCGTCGCAATTGCTCATTTTTCCCGTAGTGATATGGAGTTCTAACCAAATGAATATTAATCCTAAAGGGAGGGTCCTCTAATCCCTATATTCCCACAAAATAATTATAGTGGATCTCATTATTCAAATGTGGTCCACAGTCCTCACTAACATACTTGTTCAATTCCATCATCTCCTGATTAAAATATTTCAAGTTATGATTTACATATCCCACCATACAACTATTCAAGTGAATTAAAATACCCTCAGTTTTACACATTGATGCATCATAATTATTTTCTAATAAATAATATGACATTAAATTATTGAGCCTTTATTGGTCCTTGTTGTGTGGACCTAAAATTCATAACACAATAGTCTAAGCACTAGAAACTTAAACCACATGCAAAAACCTATAAAATGATCTATACTATCATGGGGCTCTCTATTCACATCATGTTTTGCCTTTCCCTTACTAGATAAATCATATCATCTCTTGATCTGAACATCATAACCTTCGACTATGTGAACCTATATATGGGATCATCTATACTAATGGCATTGGTCACTTTATTCAAATCATGTTTTCCTCGCCCATGTTACTATATATTTTATACCATCCTTTTTTCGTCAAACCTTCTTAACCTTAAACATCAATAACCTCAGGGTTCTCATCATGTTAACTTAAATAATAAGACATGTTGGTCTGAGTACCATGTCTTTAAACTAAGTGCACATGCTTGTGGGATGTTCTATGCCACAATGGGATCTTCAATCACACCATGTTTTTTTCTTTCCCTTTATATATATACTATCTCAAATTTTGTTCCAATCATCATGACCATAAACCACATACACCAACTCCTGAGGTCTTTTATACTAGTATCATTAGATTATTCATTCACATCGATTTTACCTCACCCATGATACTAGGAGGAATACCTTCCCATTTGGTCAAAGTTACTAGAACATAAACCTTAGTAACTGAATTTTCTAAGAATCATGAACCAAAACTACAAATACATATCTCTGAATCTATCTATATTAGTGAAATTGTGCTCTCCATTCACATCGGGTTTGCTTCACTCATGTTACTATTTAGACTGCCTCACATGTTAGTCAAATATTCATAACCATAAACAATATTCATATTGATATATATTTTATAACCTTAAAATATCTAAGGAAAGATCAAAATAACTCACTTGGTTAAAAACTTATAAAGGGTGGCCAGGGAAAAAGTCAAGTCTCTTCTCACCAGGCATGCATCTCACATGAACTAGGAAAAATTAACACCACAAAAAGGTAAAAGGAATAAAACATGTTATGTTGAAGATTTGTGAATGTTGTCCTATGAAAAATATTAGTTTTAACCTTATAATATCCACCATATGAGACTTACGAAAAAAATTGGGTGAACAAAAAAGTGGAAAAAATATTTTGGGGTTTATTATATGATTTGAACAAAAGTCAAGCAACGATCTCTAGGACTATTATCCTAGGAAAAAATTAAATCACTTATTCATTCTTAAAATATTTGCTCAAAAATTCATTTAAAGCCTAAAAAATTATTATATCAGGATACTTGATATTTTTTTGACATAAAAGTTTTCATTCTAAAATTACCATTTATAATTATAATCATGTAGAGGAAGTTATCTAATATCAAAATGGAAAAACTCTAGTGTCATGGTGATGGAATTCATGGATATACCCATCTATGATCACACACCTAGGAGGAAATAATATCATATATGACTAAAAAACTCTCTATTATGATGATGGAATGTATGATTATACTTTTCCATGTGAACGTGATTGGGAAAAATCATTTCCACATCTGAATGGACTAACTCTAGTGTTACAGTGATGTAACAAATTTCTATACCCATCTATGAGTATACACCCAAAAAATTCATCTTCATATCTAAATGGAACAAATATTGTGTTATGGTGATGGAATGAATGCCTATACCCATATGTGAGCACATGTGGATGAGGATATCATCTTTTACACAAGTGTTTGTGGAACTATGATTAATTTAATCATGTTCAAATTAAATGTTCAGATAGATTCAAGTTATTAAAACATTATATTTTTCATGTTTCATAGGTTATCATGAAGTGATAATCAAAGTAAAGTAGGGGTTAAATATTTTACAACTACTAATAACAAAATATGTTTCCATTCATTAAGAAAAAAAGATAGGATCATCCACAAGGTCAAAGTATCTATCTTTCGAAGAAATGATGTTTTAAAAATTTTCTTCTATAAAGTCTTTGAGTTCATCAATTAATTATTATACTTCCTTAACATTGTTTTAGAGTCTGGATAACTCCACAGTAGTAAACTCCTCAATAGGACATAGATTCTCCACCATGGAAGTAGTGTGCTTCTCTCTAGTTCTAGCTTCTTCAAATAGCCTTTCATGTTATGTCATCATCTCCTTAGTCAATTCCATATCTTGATAGAGGCATTACACCTGAATAACTAATTCATTATACATTCATCAATATTATAATACTACCCTAATATAATGAGATTCTTCTTGGGATACTATAGCTTAAATACTAGAAAATTTTGTTGTTAATTTATCATTATAAAGGAATTCTTGTGATTCATGTTCCTATTCCCACCTTTATAGGATATCATTCACAATATAGTCAATTATATTATAATAAAATCCACCATATCCCATATTATAAAATGTATGACGAAGCTTGTGATTCTTTATAGGAAAATCCTCTAAGGGAGACTGAAATACCAACCTCTATATGTCTCTCCAGACATACCAACGGAAGTTGTATCATACAATGTGGGCCTGTTTGTTTGATTCATAGCCTCTCTTAAAAGGTGAGATGCACTCTACAACTAGTTCACTTAAATGGGTAACTTTTGAAATACCCTGTGTACTTAAGGATCCTAAGACGATTTCAATCTCTATATGTTCTAGTGGTTAGATTATTGGAATAGAAGCCCCTTCTTGGAGCTCTAATTCTTAGGCCATTGCTACTAATAATGATGAATGAAAAGTTATACATCAAAAATGAAATACCAAAGGATAAATATAGAATTATACTAGCACTCACCCACTAATAAACCTTGAACTTCCCCAACAGTTTCCATCTATAATATAGGTACACCGTGAGTGTCTTTCCTAGTGGAAACTACACCAGTTATAGTGGTAGAGGTCCTAACCTTCAATGTCATTTCATCAGGTATCCTGAAGGGAGATTCTCCATCTCCTACCACACTTTTATTGGTTATATGATTTTTAGCTTACTCCATTGTTATATCCTGGATAGCTTGAGGGGTAGAATCATCCTGATGGGATAGGCCTTTTGAAGGACCTTCGGTGTTCCCCCAGGTGTCTTAGTGTAGGAAACTATTTCTAACTACCTGGAAGGTGATACATCCACCTGGATGGTAGGGATATCCCTTGTTTCCCATTTCCAGATAATTTTGGCTATGTTCTATGATGATAGAGATTTGTGAGTTGGTAGGTCAAATTAGCACACCATATAGGTATTAGTAAAATCAATCATATATAATTAATAATTACACCCTTATGGTTCCTATTTAAAGTTTTTGAGCTCATATAAAGAGGTAAGGACATTGATGTTTGAGAAAAGATCTTCTATAATCAGTAAATCCCTAGATAATTAGATAATTTATGTTACAAGAAAAGGGAGTTAGTAGGTGTTATAAAATACCACATTCATTCTTGATCATTATAACTGAACTATATCCTTTTTTATTAGTGGTGGAAGGTAGAAAAACCACATTCTTAACTCCCTATTCCATATATAGTATAGTCCTAATAATAATAAATTGATATTATCATAAGATCCTAATTTTGGAATCATCAGGATTTACCTAAAACCTTTCATGGGAGTTAGACTCCATGGTTAAGGTATATCAAATTCATCATACATGAGAAGAGGAATGAAAGAAAGTAAAACTCTAAAAACTAACACCTTTCACTAATAAAGATATGCTTGTTCGATGTCTTCAACCTCCACCAGCATTTGATCTAAAATGTAGAAGGGTATTTTCTCACCTATGGATGGGTCAAAATTGATGAATGGATGAGGAAATAATATCCCTATCATTACACCTTCTGTATCATCTACTATTCAGGGAAAATATCCCCTTCCTCCTTATGTGGGACACCCCTATTGAGGTCACCTCCAGAGTACCCCTGATAGTATACTTGGGAGACTCATCTATCACTGTGGTTGTTCCCATTCTCTGAAAGTAAGATATAAAATCTTGAATTATAATGAGTTATGATTTAAAATGTTATATGTCTAGGATTATCAAATTTAAATCTTCATTAATGATGAATGCAATCCATTATTTATCCAGAGACTGGTTTATCACACCCTTAAGGGTTCCCTAACCTCCTATGTTCTGCACTCTCCTAGTGACGATAACCATGTTATTAGTGGCTAGTATCATGATCTCCATCTCTTAAGTGTATTTTACCACCACAAAAGTTATGTTTTCAAAGTTAAAATCCTAGGGATCATTCACATTTCTGAGTTGGGAATGTGAATATCACCCTGTAGGACTTCCCATAAGTCTAAAATCTTTGTGGAAGAGTGTCCAATTTTCAAAAACTAGTCATCCTTAGGATACAAATCCTCTTATGAGTCATTATATGGATTCCAACTTTTCCACAATGAATATTTAGGATCTTTAAACTTTAGTATTTTCCCACACCTCTCATTTTACACAGGGGAACTACTCAATGATTTCATTATCAACCATCATGGTTCTGGTTCTTTATGGGATGTCTCCTTAACACTAAGTTATTAGAAAGTATAAGGATGAGATTTATTAGAAGTCTTATATTATTCACTTGTATTCCTTCCCCTAGGAGACTTCATAGTCCCCATATTACTTTTTTCAAGGGGCATTGATGTTTCTACCTAGGTAACACTAGTCACCAATATCCCATTTAGTTATGACAATATCCAAGCATAATAATATACAAGAATCAACCCAAAAATTTCATTTGAAAAAGAAAAACTGATGTCGAACGGAGTGTTTTTTTGTGCCATCATCACCCATCACTACTTCACCCCCATAAAATGTTGTTATTCCCTAACATCTGATAGCAATGCCAGTAATTTATTATAGTGGGATAGGAACTATAAAAAAATATGTATAGTGAAAAATCCTTATATATGATTTCATAGTTTATCCAAGACCCCAAGATACAATCCCTTATAGAAATATTGCATGAATTTTTGACATATTCACTACTTCTTTCATCCCCAATCATGTCAATAGAAGGTTATTGTAATAAAAATATTTGAAATATGAGTGGAGTCATAAGAGTTTCAGGAATCTCAACAAATATAGTGTTCTAATATTATATATAGCTTATATGAATGGCCTAAATATACAATTTGATTTTTAAAAAATTTTAAATAGAAAATATTTATTGAAGTGTTCCCCCATCCATCCACATAACACTTAAAAGGGTCTAGATATTTGATAGGGGACCTTCCCTTTATAGACATGAAGTAATCATTTATATATATTCTTAAACACTAACACCACGATACCCACGAGATAATTTTATTCTAGTTTGGTTTCCATCACAGATGAACTCGGACTAACATAATTGTGGGTATTGTGAACCAAAAGAAGATATCATCTCAACCAAATCAATAGAAACCCCACTAGCCATGTCTGGAAATATATATCAGGATTGAAACTATAACCACATTTTCTATAACAGTCTTACCCTGATTTAGGCTATAATTCGCTCAGTTACCCCCTTTTATTCATCAAAAGGCATCCTATTAGGCATTTTCATGTGGTTCTATTTCCACAAGATATTAAGAAAACCTTCATAAAAGCCTCAAATTTGATATTGGTTTTGGGAAAAGGTTCCATCCCTATGGAATTATTGTCCTCTTTCATCAAATATGGGACCACTTATGGAATCCACTAAAGTTACCCCCCCCCAATGCAAATTTGAAGGGAAAAAACTCATCATACATGGACCCAAGGATCAATGCCCCCAAAACCTTATAGAAATACTATAGGTCAATGACCACATCACCATGTGTTAGGTGAAAAGTGTTATATTGATAAATCTAGTGGATCAATATCTCTAGGATAAATTCATTGTTCTTATATATGTATGAATAGGAGATCCATATGATCTCATAAATTTCATCCTCTATCAGTTGTTTCTTGAAATCAATGCATGTTTGAAAAACCCAATAGGCCCACATACATTAAAATTGTATGCCACCTTTGGGACATAGATCCTAGATAATTATCTATCCCTTGAGCTGGTCAATGGATGAATGGTGTAAAATCAATGATTAGAAGTGTGATTACTATTTTGATATATATGCATGAATTTAAAAGTAAAGTTTCATATGGTGCATCAAATAAGAAGGGGTAAGCTCACCCTTATTGATATATATCCATTTTTATGATATTATATCAATCACTATGTGATTTTACACTATGAAATAGGAGTAGAGTTGGTCAGAATCTAAATTTGAGATATTCATGTTCATCAGAATTATATTTCCATACAATGAGAGGAATTAAGATGTAGGGTACTCATAATGATTCTTTAACAAATACTTTTCTAGATATGGTAGATAGTATTTTTATTTACTAGTTAACCCTTATTTTATATCTTGGAACAAGAACTTAATGAGGCTAGAGGTTTCAACATCTACGACAATATTTTATGGAAATCTCATTTTCTATCCTACAAAAAGAAGAAACACACCATTATCAACTGGAACAATGAGTATCTAACAAGCTACCACAGATGTGAAAATAAAAACATGAAGGTTTGAAAAATTCTGAAAATTTAAAAAAGTACAGGGTTTTTCATAGGCCCTTTTTCCTAGGTCCATTTTCCCGAGTCCCTTCTCCAAGGACTCCTCACTCAAGTCTCTATTCTAAGTTCACCTCTCTAAGTTCCCTTCAATAAAGATCTTACACCAAGGTATCCTCGAAAAGGTACCTTCTCAAAGGTATCCTTTCTCGGGTCCATTTTCCAAGGTCCCTTCTCCAAGATACTCTCACTCAGGTCCCTTCACCAAGGCCCCTCTCTCTAGTACATTTTTTAAGATCCCCCCACTTGAGAACCTTTTCTTGAGTATACTTGATCAAGTCCATTTACTTAGTAACATCACTTTATTGGGGATAGGTTAGCCTAAGGTTAATAAATTTTCCTTAAATTTCCTCAAAGTAGTGTGAACAGCTAGAGAGAAAGGAGAGTGCAGAGCTGCAGATTTCTATCAGGTCATAGTACATCCACCCTAGTAGGGGGATACCAATATTTATAGATGTATTTTTTCCCTCCCATATCATGAATCATCCTTTACTCAAGTATCAACAACATTCACATTTCTCAAACTACTAATGTGAGTGATGCTTTTGCACCCTGGTCAGGCCAAAGTCATACTTACCTCAAAATTTTATACTCCTCATTTTGATTAGATACCATTTTGAGGTGGAAATTTTTTGGAGATCCTTTTTCTAAGATAAATAATCATAATTATTATGGTAAAGGGTCCCTGAGAAGGAATCAATTACTTCTCCCATGTCCCTATTCATGTTCCCTTGTCTGTTCACCTATACATAAAGGAAACAACACACTCATATCCTTCTCCCTAGTTAACTTTTACGAATCAACCCATGAAATCATCTCTCATGTTCCTAGGACCCATATTTTTTCTATAAATAAATCCCTTGGGCACTTATATTGACACATTTTAGAACATTAATAGACACCTGAAGCTCCCTTTTCCTAGGTCATACTTTCACATTAAGGTTGAATTTTTGTGCCTATAACCTAATGTAAATAACTAAAATGAAGGTTAATTGATTCATACAAAGGTAAAATACCTCATGAAATAACACTTCTCCTATATTACTCTTTAACTTTGAAAAAGAACTCATATCATCATCAACACAAGGGTGTCGTGTGCCTATCCCCTCAATGAGTTCCATACTTGGGTGAACCTCACCCAAATCCATCCAGGGAGCTCCAAACAAGAGATAATCCCTTAATACAACTCCCAAACTTGGGAAAACCTATTTTACCAATCTAAAATAGGGAAAAACTCTTCAACCAACCTCAAATAGGTTGAACCCCTTCACCCCAACTCAATTATGGTGAACCTCTTTTCCCACCCTTAACTAGAGAGAACCCCTTTTCCCTACCTCAACTATGGATAAAATAGTTTCAAAAAATCAATTAATGAGAACCTATTTTCTCATCCCAACACTTAGTTGAATCCCTTTACTTATCCCTCACTAGGGATAAATTCTTCACCCAACCCTACACTAGGGTGAATCTATTTGGATATCCCTCACTAGGGTGAACCTATCGTCCTATCCTAACACTAGGTAGAAATCCATTAACATATACCTCACTAGAGTGAAGCCTCTTATAGGACTTATACTTGGAGAACCACTTTTCCCATGTCCTTAACTTGGATTAATCACATTATTTTTCTCCTATAATTGGGTACCATGTGAATCCTAATTTAAATAGTAGATCATCACTTCACCCAAGTCTCCTACATGGGAACCTAATTATCAAGGAATCCCCTAAAACCATTGTATTCACATGATAATGACATAAGGCATGCCAAAATGCACATCTTTGATCATAAATTCCTTTGATAATGGGATTCTCTTAGGTTTTCCTCCAGTTCCAATATAACCCTTGGAGTGATTACAATTATTTATCCCATTATAATGAGAGTTCTAGTAATGGGGATACCAATGAGATAGTAATTATCTTAGGCTTCTCATCTTAGATACTAAAGTTTATTATTGGCTATTTTGGCTCACTTGATGAACCATGAATGCATATGCCTCCTTCTTACGTGTAAACTCAAATTGTTTTCTCATTGATGTCTTCATAACTAAGATGAATTAATGAGTTAGGGAAATATATTCCTAGGAAATGAATATTAATTAATATTACCTAATCATGTTATCTCTATACTCCTAAGAAACACTTCAAGCCACTTAATGGGTGTAATCGCCAACTCTCCATGCCTTCTCCTAAGTCATTTACTAGGTTAAGCATCATGAGATTATTTCCCAAGGGTAATCCCCATACAAATTACAATTGATTATTACATCTCCAGGAGAAATTAATAAACTAGGAAAATTCATACAATCACAACACATTCCTTAGGCCCAATCTCTTTCTCATGGGGACATATCCCCCATGGGTTTATCCTTCCTTCTATATAACCATCAACTTGAGGGGTCTAGATGTACCTTTAGGCATTCTAATGATAGGTTTAATTCCTATATCCTTCTAAAAGTGACATATTTCTTACGAAACATCCCTTAAAGGGTTGTATTACCTGTGAGTCTTATCATCTGGGTCACCCATGAGAAAGACCTCATCAATCTTCTATTGGCACCCCGTTCATGACATATATGTCCTAGTGAAATGATGTAAAATTTCATGACAATGTCCTTGTCACGTGATGTAACACATCACAACAACTTTTTAACCACATGACATTAAACTACATAGTACAGTCCTACCACATGATCTTAAAATGTTGAACTCAAACTATGTGGTCTTCGATTCCTATTAATTAGGATACATAAGATACCTCTCTGAGATTCAAACTCAATATCAAAATTCATATTTACTTTGATCCATACTCCCTATGAAATCCAACATCCAAAACCACACCTTCACTAGTGTTATATTCCCTTTGAACCCATCTTCATGGGTCTATATTCCTCATGAAACCATATATTCCCTTCCTCATTGGTCAATATTCCCTATGAGCCTAGACTTCATTTCACTAGGCCCATATTTCTTATGAATCTATCTTCATGGGGGTATATTAATCATTAAATCACTTATGTACTTACCCATTGGGCTATATTCCCTACAAGACTAGACATCCTTTCATTGGGGTTGTATTCCCTAGAAACCTTTCTAATTATACCATATTTGGGATGGGGCCACTATCCAGATCATTGGTCTATATTAACAGGGGATAAATCAACCATATATCTCATGGAACTATATTCCCTATGAAATCCCAACCTTACTAAAAGGGTATTCTTCCCCGTGAGAAGAGTGAGAAAGGTTTTCACATCTATATGTCACACACCAACCATTTCTAGGAATATCTCGCCTAGTAGTATAAGCCAAATGACTTTAAATTTCTTAGAAGTTTTCATGGTTTCTTGACCATAAAAGATGAAACATGGTCCCTATTCAACTAACTTAAAAAATATGTCTTGTATTTATAAGAGGAACCAAATTATGTGGGATTTTATTTCATCATATGGATACATAGTAAGAACCTATCATGGGCCTAATCCCAATATCAAACACACCTACAACTTCACTAGATGAAGATAAATTATAGAGTTCCCAATTATGTGGATTTAAACCATAGTACCATTAATTAATAAGATAATTATGAAGAATATATATATATATATATATATATGTTCACATTGATTACTGATTAATATCAAATCATTAGAATGACGGTAACTAGTCCAACACTAGGATTTGGGAAAGATTCATGATTATATCATAAATCTATAATAGAGTCTCATAGTAGGAAATAATTCCCCCATAAAGTTTGTGATGAGATAGACCTCCCATCATACTAGCTAATGTGCAGTATAAGGTGTCATTAGTAAATTACTAGTCTTTCCTTTGGAAAGTATGTTAATGATGACTCAAAATGGATACGAAGGATGCATATCAGGGTTTCCTCTAGAAAAATTATGCCTGAAAAACATATTTATAGTTGATGTACATAATACTAGAGAGTGAATACTATTATTGGTTTCACTAATTATGGTTTGAATATTTTAAATGGGTGTGATGTTTTAGGAGTTATGGACTTGTTAACTTACAATTTTATTATGATGTTAAGAGGTTGTGTGTATATGTATTCCCATATAAGTTCACATGGAATTTGGATAATTGTGTGTAATTTTCTATCCATAGATGGAATGTTTGGTTAATTAATTATCACAAATTTTTTAATATATTCTTAAATAAATTATTAGTGAAAGGTTAATTAAATAAACTACAAGAAAGTATTTTTGATTATGTACTATGTTTTTTATTCTTGGAAAAGATTTTCATTCCATATAACTATATTAGATTTATGGTATTGGTTAGGATATGAGTTCCTAGGATGTAAATTGGGATAAATCATGTATGATTACTTCATGTAACATTTTAAAATACCTAGATATGTTCCATCATGTTATGTGGGAAAATCCTGGATATACTATGTTATGATCATGTGGTATGGATTGAGAAATGGAAAATATGTAGCATGAGAAGTGTGTTTTTACCTTTTCACAAAGATCACTTAGTATTTACGAAGAATACCTCTTTCGAAAAGCTCAACTAGACTTCTCAACATTCCTTCCTTTCATAAAGCTCAATTAGCCTTTGCGAATTCCCTTACTTTTGTGAAGCTCACTACCTTTTTGAACCTCCATCGTGATTCGAGATCCTTAATATTTTTGTTGAATCTCTATACTCTTATCAATGGGGTAGAGACCTATTTAAAGGAATTTCCCACAAACTCCAAAACCTTCCCACCATGTCAGTGCCACATCATCACCATTTCCCAGAGCACTGATTTTTCTGTCACAATGCTCCCTTTTTCGTGAATCTCCACAGAAATTCCCAGTTCACAATGATCATCGTAATCACATATCCTTCCTTAAAATCCTTTATGCCACTGCGATGCTACTTCTATTATAATTTCAGATCTTCCATCAAAACCTTTTTGTCATCACAATACTCTTCACCTTTCTATTCATGAAGCTCATTGTAATCATAGAGATCTCCATCATGTTTCTTGGATCCTTTACGAAATACTCTTCATGATTTCCATTTTCGTAAAACTCATGAGTTTTCCATATTTTTATGAGATATTAAAGGAAATACGTATTTCTCAATGCTATCCAAAATCCAAATTTTGGACACTAAAAATTTGGAAAACATAGGAAAATGGTGCCACGTTTTGTCTGTTATTTTTGTACCACCTCCAGAATGTCCATTCCTTTGACATGGTTCTTTTTCAATGTTTATTATAAAAACTATCTCTGGAACACAATAATTCACCATGAAAATCCACCTTGTCAACAAACACAACTAACCCAAAAATGTTTCAAAGTTAACTTAATATATTTTTTCCCAACGATATCTCCCTTTGGATTTGTGGACAAATATTTCATAATACCTCATTGAATCACTTTCTATCTTCAACCACCACTCACCTCTTATGATTAAAATAGAAATAAAATATTTACTCAACACATACTCTAAACCCACATGAGTAATTATAGATGTGAGAAACAAGAGTATAATTAAAATGGAATCAGTGAAACACTCCATTCCTGACACCAATTATTGAATCCAAACACATTATTTCATCATGGACCTCAGCTGTCGTGATATATATCCTTTTATTGATCACTTATATCATTTTCAAATTTAATACTCCCCCTATGAGCTGATTCCCTTATCTCATTTCTCCACCTTTCAACTTATCCTTATTTCTTTGACAAATAACTTTTATCCCTCCATTTATCCCCCATAAAGAGACACACTTTCTCCCCCTTTGTCAACAAACCCAAAGGTCACTTCTTTGCGGTCTACAATAGAGTAAGAAACACAAATCAGTACATTTGGTAAAAACACATCATACCTTGGGGAGAGGGGGTGGGGTTCCCACAACCACACTTTTTCAAGTGTGGGGAGTTGACTGAACTCCTAGATCCAGTCGATTCCTCTCAAATGCTTCATTGGGTAATGCCTTTGTTAGAATGTCTAAAACCTATAGTTCTGTAAGAACATACTCCAAATTCAAGAACCATTTCTCCAATTTCTTCTTGATGAAATTATATTTGATCTCAGTGTTCTTTTTCCTTCACTGATGGACTAGATTTTTTCTAATATTTATAAAACTCAAATTATTGCACTGGATTCTAATAAGAGAATTTACTTCAACTCCCATATCATCAAGATGTTTTTTTGTCCAAAATAAATATGTGCACACTTTAGTGTCTGAAATATACTCAGCTTCTATGGTTCTCAATGAAATTCAATCTTGTTTCTTGCTTATCCAATAAATACACAATCCTCTAATATATAAATCACCTACTTATGTTAATTTCTGGTCATCTACTGAATCAGACCAATCTGTATCTATATATCCCAATAGCTTGGGCTGAGATTTTTTATTATACATCAAACCAAAATCCATTGTTCCCTTGATATACCAAAGTATACGTTTTACTAAAAGCATGTGTATTTATTTGGGATTTCTTTAGTATATCGTTGTTTCGCATGCGGTAAAAATAATAGCAGGTCTTGTTGCTTTAAGGTATAATAAAATACCAATAATTTTTCTATATTCTACGATATTAACTTCTATCCCATCATCATATTTTGATAATTTTGTCCAGGTAGTAACCAAAATCTTCATATCCTTGGAATTTTCCATTACAAATATTCTCATAATGACCTTGGCATATTTGAATTGAGAAATGAAAGTGTCATTCCTTCCTTGTGTCACAAAATGTGTGTTCCATAGTGACATCAATGCTTTTAACTACTTTTTCAACCTCGTGTTGAAACATTGTTGACATTCTCTCATAGCTTCCTGGTATCCTGAAAATTGTCAGCTGATGCCATGTTGTTAAATCAAAATAGATAATCATGAAATAAATGAGCCTTGTTGTTTCTCCTCCAATCGGTCTTCTTGATGTCATATGAAACAAATTTTCATCTTTTAAATATCATTGAGATCCTACATCTGATTATGAGATAGACTGCTCCCCCTATGATGTGCAACTCTTCCTATTGTTGGGCCCACTATTTAGACCCAAAAACATTCTTCTTCTCTGGCATCATTTACTCTCATGTTTCACTTTGCAATGATCCATCAGAAAAACCTCTAATCCAACTAATTTAGAACTCAATGTAAGAAAAAAGAGATAAAGTTAATAACACAATCCTTGTCTATTGCATTCAATTACTTCTATAAAATTTAGGAAGCCATAAACCATTAAATCCTTTCAAGGAATTCATCCAAATTAATTCTTCAACTCTTATGATGGATTTGATTTAGTTGATATTTTGGATCACATCACATCACCATTTTACATCTTTTGATGCCACTTCCCCTTGGATTGTATCTCCCCTTCAACCCAAAACACTTGAACATTATTTAATAGAATTTATACACATATAGAGAGGGTATTCTCTAGTATCCTCAAGAAGAGGATTTTGGTCGATCCTATTAGATCGACCCTTTGATTATTTCTTGCAAAGCAATATACTCTTTATGTACTTGTTCCAACTGACCAGCCAACCTCAACTATTCTAGCCTTATGACTAAAAATTATTTACCCACATTCTAAGTTTTCTTCTGATATTTAGGTTCTTTGGGTTTTTCCTTCTTCACAATTTTGGGTTTCTACCCACTAGTAAAAATTTCCTTCTATAGCGTTCCACCAGAATTCCATTTCTCATTATACTTACTCTTAACGGTAATATCTCCACCAGACATCTTCTATTTATTATTCCTCTATTAGAGGGATCCTTCCTCTTATTTAACTTATCACCTTTGAAGCATGTGAGATTGTGGATACAATATTCATTCATTTTTCTTTTATCAGCTATTCGAGTCTCCACACTGCTTCTTTCTGCTGGCGAGTTCTTCACTAAACGTACATTCTTCATACTCAAAACTGGAGTAGATCCTCCATTTTCCCTCAAGGTTTGTTCACATTCATTCCCAAAGAGTTGTTGTGAGTGTAAAAGAGGAGGTGATTGACACTTATTTCATTGAGCTCCCTGGTTTTCCACTGAGGTGGTACACCTATTTCTTAACATACCACTTTGTATTCTAGTGAAGTATTTCTCATTATACACCACTAGAGTCAGGGATCTCCTCTCGAGTTCCTTTTCTTTTTCTACTTTCTTCCTACTATAATATCTTTCCAAATTCCCATTATTAGAAAAAATAAAACATATCCCATTAAAAACATACCTCTTGTAAAAATTTCTCAGTTGAGATGATGATACAACTTGAGTTTTTCTTCTAACATTGAGCTCATCAGGATTCCTCACACATGCTCATAGTGTATCCCATTATTCCACAATACAATAATTTGATGGATACTTTCTTTTGAAAGAATATTCCTTCATATTTCTCAATACGATTCATCTTATTCTCATATTTAGATATATTTTGGTATTCACAACATGAAATATATTCCAATGCCTCAAAAAAAATCTTGAGGTATGCCCATGCTTTCCACAGAAATAACACCTTTTGTCATTACTTTCTATAAAATCATTTTTAGGCCTGTCTCCAACACCTATAAGATTTTTCTTATCTCTAGAACTTTTCATAGATCTCTTCCTGTCATACATGGGAGGGGGATCATCATATCCAATACCAGATTTTCCCAAACTGTATGGCCTTTAAGATGAGAAAATATGTTATTGTTTCTCTTTAAAAATAGAATATTTTATTTTCATTTCATGATCACCTACTGAAGGATAATCAAATAGTAAGTGAAAGGAATACTTCATTTTAATATTTCCTTTGGCATTGGATATCTCAACTTCTTTCTTTACTAATTCTAGATCTTCTTCTAATTTTTTAATCTTCATATCCTTAGATTCAAGTTGAGCATAAAGTTATCTTTTGAGATTATTCCCTCTACTCATCTCATCTTTCAATTCATGTGTGATCTTATCCACCATGTCACATTGCTCTTTTATTTTAAATTTTTCTTGAGAAACAAAATCAAAATAGCATGCATTCTCTTATTGTAGCCTTTGATTCTTCTAAACTACTACAATCAGATGTGTAGCAAGATCATCATTTCTAGCATTTAGATTCTTAATTTCATCTGACTTTTTATTATCTTCATTTTCATCATCTTTTGGTTTTTCTATCTTTTTATACATCTTTTTCAGTTCTTCTACATGAGAATCATTCTTCTCCTTCAGATCAGTAGCCACATCAATAAGACTTTTATTTAAACATCTTATCTTGATGACCTCAATTTATAGTTCATGGATATGAATATCTTTTATTTAATTTATTAAACTAGTTTCTGATCCAATTCTTTTCTATCACAGACAACTTCTACTTTTCTCCTTCTTGGAGTTTCTTCATCCTTAGTGGTTTCAACATTACTAGAAATGTCAAGTTCTTCACTATATGATTTATCCAAATTATTATCTTGTTCACTACTTGATTCCTTTAACTGAATCACACTTTTCTGTAGACCCTTCCACACAGAGGAGTACCACCTGACTTCTTCTTTTTCAAATTTATTCCCATTTTCATGGCACACCAAAATAATAGTAGACTAAATATTTAACTTTAATAATAGACTAAACCAATTTAGATAAAACAAATCTGATAAAATAAACCTACACTGTAATACAAATTTTTAGGTCCAAAAGGGGCATAGATACCCTAATAGGGGGTGTGAATCAGGGTACGGATATTCTTTAGAAAAAATAATTCACTCCCCACTGGATCTTGAACTCTTTATTACAAGGGTCTATTTTTTTCTCTTTTGTGTTAATGTTGATCTTATTTTTTCCTTCTTTATCTGATGATTATGCTTTGAATATAATGTAGGAAAGAAAACACATAGGCACACCAATTATTACTTGGTTCAACCTCACTAGGATACATCCAAGGAGCATACAATGGTGATATGTTGATGTAACAAATCCACTAAATCTCACTATCAATTACATGGTTTGGGCTCAATCACATCTATGCCTAGGCTCATAGCCTTTACAATGTTTAGGTTCTGCTCACTATATTGTCAAGGGTCACTTCCTATGTCTCTTCCTCTGGATCACTATCGGTGATAAGGATCATAGTCTTCCTCTTACTTTTCTCACTGCTCTTATAATGGAACCAATCATAGTTTATGGACTTATTAGTCCCTTAATTATCACAAATGAATTCATCCTCCATTGTATGTAGATGCTCTATGTATTTCCCACTTTTATCCACCGATGAATACCAATTTACCACAGAACACTGGGAAATCCCTTTTAAACAACCTTCATAAAACTCACTACTTCGCAAATCTCCTTATTTCGTGAATCTCAAACCATCCTTCATGACGTACACCTCCTTTCACAAATCTTACTATTTCACAGAGCTCAAACTAGCCTTCACAAAGCTCCTGCCTTTTCGTGAAGCTCAAAATTTCACAAAGCTCAGACTATCCTTCGCAAAGCTCTTGACTTTTCACAAAGATCACTTAGTCTTTCTGAAGAACGTCTATTTCAAAAATCTCAACTAGTCTTCACGACGTTCCTTCCTTTCACAAAGATCAATTAGACTTTGTGACTTCCCTTACTTTCATGGAGCTCATTGTCTTTGTAAACCTCATTTATGATTCGAGATCCTTAATATTTTCATTGAATATATCCACTCTTTTCAAGGTTTTAGAGGGATATTTATAGGCATTTCCTAGCAACTCCATAACCTTGCCTCCATGTCAATGCCACATCGCATCATTTCAAAGAGCTTCGATTTTTCGGTCGTAATGATCCCATTTTTCTGAAGCTCCATGGAAATTATCAATTCATAATGATTGTTGTAATCGTGGAGCCTTCCTTAAAATCCTTTGCACTATCATGATGGTACTTCTATCATAATTGCATAGCTTCAACCAAAACCTTTGTGTCACTACAATTCTCTTCACCCATGCCATACATGAAGATCATCATAATCATAGATATCACAATCATCTTTATTTGATCCTTCATGAAATACTCTTCATGATTTCCATCTTCATGAAACTCATTCCTTTTCCATATTTTTATGAGATCTTCAAGGAAATCCATATTTCTTAATGCTATCCAAAATCTAAATTTTGGAAACAAAAAATTTGGAAAAAACTGGAAAATGGAACCACCTTGAATCTTTTCTTTTTGTACCACCTCCAGAACATCCATTCTTTTTAAATGGTTCTTTTTCAACATTTATTGTAAAAACTATCTCTAGAACTCTAAAATTCACCATTAAAACCCACCTTTTCAACAAACACAACCAACCAAAAAATGTTTCAAAGTTATCTTTAGGTATTTTTTCCAACAATATATAAAGTTCAACTCAATATATTCCATAAGTAGTTAACCTTATAGTTCCTCCAAAATATGTCTGGCCAAATTCAAAAATTCCAAAATTTAGGAATAAGGTTACTAAATTTCCGAAATCAAATTATCTTTAGTCCCCCATGAAGTGAATCTTAATGTCACATGTAAATAACTTGATCTCATTGCAATAACTTGAATCCCCATAAAATATAATGAAAACATGCATGATTCCAATAATTAACTCTATCCTTATTCCTTAAATAAAATCTCATATTATTGATTATAAATCCAAAAATGCATTAAACATTATTATGAATTACTTTTTCATCAAATCACTAACCATTTTCAAGGTCACCAATACTATCCCATTTGATTCTTCAATGTAAATATTCTATTTATCCCATCAAAACTTTATTAAGTCAACATTATAAGCATATTAAGGGTTATCTTTCCCTTAGTCACGTATTCTAAAAAAATATAAATTTTCTTTGTTAGTGGTACCATATGATTTCCAAATCCTTAAATAAAAACTACTACAGTGTAAACCTTATACATTTCATGATACTTATAACTATAATTCAATTGATAAAGTATTTCTAAAACATAATTATTGAATCCAAATAAACAATCTCTTTAATCATTCTACTTCTTCAATAGTAATATTATAGGCTTGACCTTGATCCCTTAGTTTATTCTAAGGTATATTCCCTTGATACTTGGGAATTTGTTTTTGTAGTGTCCCATCCCCTTACAGTTTAAACACTAAACATTAGAGGTTTCTTTCTTACCCTTACATTCATGTGAAAAATTTCCTTTATCTCTACACTTGAATTAAACTCTCATTCCCATTAAGAATGTACTAGGGAGTCTCTTTACATAATTATCACATGTGAGAAAATCCTTCATTCTCTTCTTCCCCTTGACCATTTTTTATCTACAGTAATCTCATTCTATTTATTTCCTTAAGAACTATAAGATTTAGATAATTCATTATCGATATTTATATCACATGATACTATCTTTTCTTATGATGATAATGTTTGGGAGACTAGTTCCCTTTGAAGGATTGGATTAAACCCATCAAAGAAATGGACAATATTTTTCAATAGATTATGTACATAGTCCACAGCATGCCTTGCTATCCTCTATGGATTTATACTTAGAAAAAAATTTATTCTTCCTTTTATCTTAGATTCAATAATTTTATCTCAATATTCACTCATTGTTCATAAGGAAAATATTTTTATTAGAAAATTTCCTTAAAATCCTTCTATTCCATGATTTTTATTTCCTCATAATCCTTAGTGTTTTGAATAAATGACCATCATTGATCTTCATCCCCTAAGAGGTGATAAAATATGACAACAATCTTATCCATTTCATTGATTCTTAAAGAGAGAAATATATTATCTATGGAACTTATCCACTGCTTAGCTATAAATGGGTTTGTACTCCCATTGAATGATGGAGGGTTCTAATGAATGAAGTGGTCTAACATTGTTACACCATGTTGTAGATCAGTAGGTTATTCTATATGGGAATGTTTATTGGTCATAACATAAGTTATTTATCCCCATATAGTTAGAATTTTTTCAGATCCAGCTACATCTCCTTCTCTAACCACAGCTTCATTATCTTTCCCTATAGAAAAATACCTACATGGATTACATGCATTGATATGGTTTCCATTCCTTCCACTAGGAATCATTTATAAATAATAGCATATACTATATTATATCAATACATTATGAAATATAATATAATATTTAAATACTAGTAAAATATTTAACATAAATTCAACATTTATGTATAATAATTTTCAAAATAATAATCTTGGTTTCTTGGGAATATTGTCAAAGTCTATCATAGGGCTATGTTCTCTAATATTTGTTTTCCAAAATCCAGTTCCCAAGGTTTCTACTAAACTTCCTCTCATAAAAACTATAAATACCTCAACCCTAGTATCCTAGATCTGGTGGTTACATTATTACATTGGCACTAGATATAAGCAATCACATCTCAAAGGCCCTAATAGTTTGGTAGTCTTGGAAAACAAAATATTTACTTTACTTTCACATTTTATTTAAAATAATAAAATACAACATAGTATTTTATTTGAGAACACAATATTACCTTTTATAATATCCATTCATATTAATCAACAAACAATTTCTTGTATCCTAATAAAGGAAACATAATAAACTGGTGAGATTTGATATGTAACGACCTGAACTGTTATAAGTGAAGTTTCACTTTATGATTTAATTAAATATATTATTATGTATTATGATTATAGAAAACACATGAACTTAATTATTTACATATTTGGAATTAAAATATAATTAAGAATATTACCACTATTAATATATCCATTAAACATTGATCACATGATTAATATAAACATAGGGCTTTAACAAATATAATTGACACAGACAAAGGAAGTGATGGCCTCATCCACTAGGATTATTACCTATGAAGCCCATTTATCAGAGCTTCCAAGGGAGATAGAATCACTGGGATTTTCTCTTGACCAAGTCAAATATGATGTACAATAACATTACTATAAGCGAAACTATTTCCAGGAGAAGTTCAAGCTCATCGAGATCACGACCCAAACCATGTTTTCCAAACGTCCAGATTAAAGTCTCAATATCGTGCACCATACTCTTAAGGTGTATTCCAATGTAATAAAGGGATATGTATCAAGACCTTAATAATATAAATATTTATATTTTATAGAATGATTAATTTATTTTCATTTTTATTTTTACTTTATAAATGATTTTTATTTTGATTCAATTAAACACAAATTATATTATCGAGTAATATTCAAATTCAATTAATGGATTTATTTTGATCAATTAATATATTTTTTAAATAAATATTATTTAAATAAAATTTTATTATTAAATAATTTTTTTTAATTATAAAGTCTCATATAATTTTAATGAAGTGAAATGTAATTTTTTTAAGGGTTTAAAAACTATTATTGTCAAAAACACAACATTTTACAATATTTGTCAAATATTATTTTAAAAGTGAAAATTCACATATTTAAAAAATTATTTATATGAAATGAATATTATTTTTGGAATCAGAATAATGAAATTATCCAAAGGTGAATTTTTCATAATTTTTTGAGATAGTCAAATTTGTAGGTAAAAAATAAATTCTCTATAAATTTACGGTGAGTTTTATAACATCATAATGACCCAAAAATGATGTAATAAATACTATAATGGGTATAATATTCCAAATATATGTTTTAACCATAAATTAATATGATTTTATGTTTATTTGATTTATTTTATTAAGCCTTTATGAATCCTCCAAAACATATAATGTATTTTATGATTTTAAATTCATTTCTTTAAAAGTGTGAATCACCTACACATAAGAAAAGGAATTATATTAATATTTTCGTCCAATTTCCTAATATAATATATAAAAACTCTCTACTTAGGAAAAAACCATTGGAAAAAACAATGGTAAGGTTTGTGGTTTGAAATTTTTTTATAGAGTCCAAAACCTAAATATTAAGGAAATCCCTCTCTTTACCTATATAAACACACCCAAGATCCTAATTATATTCACTAAAAATACTTTTATAATGACCTTGGTATTTCCTCATATCTATATAATCCTCCCAAGGTTCCCCCATCTCTAAAAAATCTTCTTTCAAGACTTTGGTGTCATACTCTTAAGGTAAGGGATTCTCTCTTTCTCTATTTTATTCAAGAATATCTTCTATGTTATGCCCTTTTATTTTTTCATTAATAATAATGGGGTTTGTTTTTTACGCTCCCCTGAACTTCAATTATGATGTATAAATGGTTAGATACCCATTTATCTCTCATTAATCCCTCCTAAGAACACTTTTCACCTTGCCGAAATTTCATAAGGGTTCATTCCTTTCTAATCCATATCCAAGTTTCTTTATCTTGTTATGCCTTTTTTATTTTCTATTAATAATTATGGGGTATGTTCTATAACCATTCACATAGTTCCCTTATTATGAAAAAATAATTATATACCACTTTCTATCTCATTAATCCCTCCCATATACACCTTTTATCAAGCCTAAATTTTAAAATCATCCCTTCCTCTCCCTTTTTATTCAAGATTACTTATTATCATATGCCTTATTTTTTTAATTATAAGTGTTTTTACATGTCCTAAAATGTTCCTATTACTGTAAAATTCATGTATAAATTATGATGGACCCATTTATCTCTCATCAACCCATTTTATGATCTTTTAAGTGACGTTGTTATTCTGCTAAATTTTCACCATGATTTTCTAGGCCAAACCAAATGTATTGTGAATACTATACCCATTTTATATAAAGGGTTTTCACTTTTATAAACATATACCTTTTTATTTGGTAATTACATGTATTTATTCTACACTACTTTATCGTGTGATAAATTATTATTATGGATGGATCCATGTTTTAGGATCTCTGTGGCACACTTAAGAATTAGAATGAAATGAAAGTGACAAGTGCACCCAGAATTATATAGCGCTCCAATACAATGGGTAATATTTATTATCATGAAATTTCATGTTGGTAAAGGGTTATACCTCATTATTTTACGGTAATTTTTCCACCATGAAATCTTGGTGGTTTATCCTTGACATATGGTTATCATGCAATGTCTTAAGTTGTTTCTATGTTTCCCATGTTATGATTATCATGCTATATCACACCTCATTATTCATTTTACTTTACTGCTAACTGATATGACTTGTATAACATGTATTCCATGTGTCACTCTTGAGAAAGTAAATACCACACCCCTCTCATGTACTCAATCCATAGGTGGTACCATTGGATAATAATCTTTCCTATGAGGACCAGCAGGTGAAGATCATAGATTGTAGAAACAAATTTCTATGAAATGAGGCAATGCACCTTATCAAAGTGCTATCAAGAACCCAAAAGTTTTAAGAACAAACATGGGAACTGGGGTAAGTATTGAGACATAATAACCCTCATCTATTTTAAGGGGATAAATGAAAATTTCAAAGGAAACATTTCTCAAGGGGGGAAGATTGTAACCACCCTAACTGCTATAAATGAAGTTTCCCTTTGTGATTTCATTAAATTCCTTGTTATTTAATATGGTTATTGAAAAAACATGCACTTAATTAGTTATATCTTTGGATTTAAAAGACTATTAGGAATATTAATATTGTTAATGTAGTCGATGAAAAATTATCACAAGATTAATATAAATATAGGGATTTAACAAATCTAATTGACACAGACAAAGGAAGTGATGGCCTCATCCCGTAGGATTGTACCCTATGATGCCCATTTATTAGATCTTCTAAGGTAGATAGAATCACTGGGATTTTCCCTTGAAAAATCCTAAAATGATATCCAAAATCTTAAGCATGATAGAAACTGTTTATGGGAGAAGTTAAAGCTTACCGAGATCATGTCCCAAACCATATTTGTCAAACAACCCCATGGAAGTCTCACCATCACAAACCTTAGTCTTAGGGAGTAAGCCTGTGTAATAAAGGTATATGTATCAGGACCTTAATAATATGAATATGTATATCATATAGAATAATGAATTTATTTTCATTTTTATTATTACTTTATAAATGATTTTTATTTTGATTCAATTAAACACAATTTATATTTTCACGTAACATTAAAATTCAATTAAGGGATTTATTTAGATAAATTACTAGATTTTTGAAATAAATATTATTTTAATAAAATTTTATTATAAAATAAGGTTTGTTAATTATAAATTTTCATATAATTTTTATGATGTGAAATGTACTTTTTATAAGGGTTCAAAAATTGTTATTGTAAAAAACCCTTCATTTTTTCAATAAATGTTGAGTCTTATTTTAAAAGTGAAAATGAAACTATTTAAAAATTTATTTAGATAAAATGAATGTTATTTTTGGAATCATAATGTAAAAATTATCCAATGGTGAATTTTTCTTAATTTTCTGAGATAGTTGAATTTTCGGGAAAAAATTAAATACCGTATAAATATATGGTGTGTTTTATGACATCATAATGACCCAAAAATGATGTAATAAATACTATAATACATATATTAAGACAAAAATACTTTTTACTCTTAAAATAATTTGATTTTATATTTATTTTTCTTTATTTTATTAAGTCTTTATGAATCCTCTAAACCATATAATGTATTTTATGATTATAAATACATTTCTTTAAATGTGTGACTCACCTCCAAATAAGAAAGGGATTTATTTTAATATGTTAGGATATTTTCCTAATAAAATAATGAAAACCTATACACTTTGTAAAAAACCATGGGAAAAAACCATGGTATAGTTTGTGGTTTGAATTTTTTTTAGAATCCAAAACCTAAATCTTAATGAAATCCCTCTATTTTCTTGTATAAACCCACCCAAGATCCCACTTATAGTCACTCAAAATAATTTTATAACGACATTAATCTTCCCTAATCTCTATATAATCCTTTTAAGGTTCCCCCAAGATCTAAAAAATCCCCTTTCAAGCCTTTGGTGTCATACTCTTAAGGTAATGGATTCTCTCTTTCTCTCTTTTATACAAGAATCTCTTCTATGTTATTCACTTTTATTTTTTAATCCCTAATGATGGGGTATGTTTTTAAACCTCCTTAATACTTCAATTATTATTTATAAATGTTGAGATACCCCCTTATCTCTCATTAATCCCTCCTAAGAACACTCGTCACCATGCTGAAATTTCATAAGGGTTCATTCCTTTATCATCTTTATCCAAGATTGTTTATCTTGTTATACATTTTTATATTCTATTAATAATGATGGGGTAGGTTTTATAAACTTCCCAATAATTACCTTATTATGAAAAAATTCTTATATACCCCTTTCTCTCTCACTAACCCCCCCCCCATGTACACCCATTACCATGCCTCGATTTCATAAGCATCATTTCCTCTCCCTTTTTCTTCATGCTTATTTATTATCGTATGCCTTTTTTTTCTAATTCTAAAAGTGTTTGTTTGTCCTTACATGTACCTATTACTGTAAAATTAATTTCCAAATGATAATAGAACCATTTTCTCTCTCATCAACCCATTTTATGAACTTTTAAGTGACATCGTTATGCTGCTGAATGTTTACAGTGATTTTCCATGACAAACTAAATGTGTAGTGGATAACATACCCATTTACTATCAAGGGAATTCACTTTTATAAAAATATACCCATTTATTGGTAAATTTAATTTATGTATTACACAATCCTTTATCATGGAATAAATTATGATGATGAATGAATCCATGTTTTAGGATCTATGTGGCACACATAATTATGAGAATGAAATGAAAGTGACAGGTGCGCCTGGAATTACATAGCAATCCAATGAAATAGGTAATGTTTAGTATCATGATACATCATGTTGGGATAGGGTTATACCTGATTCCTTTATGGTAATTTTTTCACCATGAAGTCTTGGTGGTTTATCCTTGATCTATGTTTATGATACAGTGTTTTATATTGTTCCCACATTTCTCATGTTATGATTACCATGATATATCACACCTTATTATTCATTTTACTTTATTCCTAATTTATATGCCTTGTATAACTTGTATTACTATATTCACGTTACTCCATGCTTATTCCCTTACTGGTATTTTTGTATCACCCCATTCTTATGTATTTCCCCCAGGTTATCCAATACAGTTTTAAGCTCAATCATGTTAAAGAAGTTTTCAATATAGATGTTGTAATTCATGTTTAAAGTTGTAATAAAATGTACCTAATTCCCAAATACACTATACTTATCAATATTTCGGGTTGTATTAGGTGTACTTTTATGTAATTAAATCTTTTATTAATGTGTAATAAAGAGAAGGATTTTTATAGTTGTGGGACTCACCTCCACATAAGAAAGGGAATTATTTTAATATGCTCGGATATTTATATAATAAAATAATTAAAACCTATCCAATTGGGAAAAAACCATGATAAAAACCATGAGAAAAACCATGGGAAGGTTTGTGGTTTGAAATATATTTTTTGTAGAGTCCAAAACATTAATATTAAAGAAATATCTCCCTTTTCCTTTATAAACCCACCCAATCTCTGAATTATCTTCACTCAGAATCCTTGGAGAATGACCTTAATATTCCCTCCTCTATATATAATCCTCTAAATGGTCCCTCAAGATGTTAAGAATCCCTTTTTAAGCTTTTTTTTTCATACTCTTAAGGTAATGGATTCTATCTTTCTCTTTTTATTCAATAATATCTTCTATGTTATGCCCTTTTATTTTTTAATTCATAATGATGGGGTATGTTTCTTCAACTCCCACATACTTATATTATTATGTATAAATGGTTAGATACCCCTTTATCTCTTATTAATCCCTCCTAAGAACACCTGTCACAATGCCAAAATTTCACAAGGGTTCTTTCCTTTATCATATTTATCCAAGTTTATTTATCTTGTTATTAATTTAAATTTTATATTACTAATTGTGGGGTATTTTTTCTCACCTTTACCATACATAACATATTATGTAAAAATGATGATATACCCCTTTCTATCTCATTAATCCCTCTCATGTACACCTGTTACCATGCTGAAATTTCATAAGATTCATTTCCTCTCCCTTTTTCTTCAAGCTTATTTATTATATGACATATATATCTAATTATAAATGTTTGGTCATACCCTTACATGTCCCTATTACTGTAAAATTCACGTAAAAATGATGAGATACCCATTTCTCTCTCATAAACCCATTTTATTAACTTTTAACGGACGTCGTTATGCTGCTGAATTTTCATTGTGATTTTCCATTCCAAACCAAATGTATAGTGAATTCCATACCCATTTCCTATAAAGGGTGTTCAATTTTATGAACATATACCCTTTTATTAGGGAATTACATTTATGTATTCCAAACTCCTTGATCTTGGAATAAATTATGATGATAATTTAATCCATGTTTTAGGATCTATGTGGCACACTTAAGCATGAGAATGAAATAAAAGTGACAGGTGTGCCCATAATTATACAGTGCTCTAATGCATTGGGTAATTTTTAGTATAATGATATATCATGTTGGGATAGGGGTATACTTGACTCTTTTATGGTAATTTTTCTACCATGAAGTCTTGTATTTGAAGCCTTGACCTATGTTTATAATGTAGTTTTTTAATTTTTACCACATTACCCATGTTATGATTATTGTGATATATCACACCTTATTATTCATTTTCCTTTACTAGTAATTGATATTAATTTTATAAAATGTATTATTATCTTCATGTTATTATATGTTTATTCACTTACTAAGATTTAGGGATCAACCCTTTCTTATATATTTTCCCCAGGTTATCCAATGAAATTTTAAGCTCAAGAATATTAAAGAAGTTTTCAATATAGATGTTTTAATTCATGTTTAATGTTGTAATTAAATGTACCTAATTCCAAAATAAATTAGAATTATCAATAATTTGGATTGTATTAAGTGTAATTTTATGTAACTAAATCGTGTATTAATGTGTAATAAAGAGAAGGGTTGTTATATTTGGTATTAGAGGTAAAGTGTAGTTATTTTTGGGATTAGAATTAGAAAACTCTAGAAAAACCCTTAGATATAAGAATAAGTATAAGAATATATCCATAAAATTTTGGTTAGTATAGTGAAAGTGTTTTATCAAGAAAATATATACCTTTATGGATACTATAAGTGGATGTGGTTCTAGAATAGATATACTTAGAGTAACCACTCTGACAAGGTGTTCCAGGCCTGACTCAGGGTAACCTGGTACATGACAATGGGTCTTACTGCGCACCTAGTTTGACACTCCCAAAGTATATGCTTTAGTAACTCATAATATCATTATGAACCATTATTAATGGATTAAAAAAATGCACATAAGAGTATATGTTATTAAATATATCATGGATACCAAGGACTAAAGCCTAAAAATCTATAAGTTAAGGAAATACATGTATGTTATAAGTTATCCCTTTAATGTCATTAAATTCCCATTTATGTGTTAAAAAGTTAAATATAATCACACATAATTTTCCTTTTATTTTATCCAATGGCCTGAAATAGGAGGATCTAGGTAAAAAATTAATATGAATAGAAATGTGATGATTATCCTAATGAGATACCCAGCATGATGGGAGTAGGAATCACACAATTCGTGATGATACTCTCTCAGCTAACTTAGTTTTTGAATAGAAACCTAGATCAATATGAGCGTCCAAATCCCACCAAAAGAGAAAAGTTGTAGTCAAGAGCTTCATGTGACAAAGGCCTATAACTTTCAATGGATCATCTAATCTCTTAGTCACTGAACAATGGATCAACTCCATTGAGAATATCTCTTCCATCATTCAATGTTACTAACAAGAGAAGGTTACTTTGGTGGTTTATCATATGGAGGGTGAATTTGATCAGTAGTGAATATTTAACAAAAATAAAAATCCTGAGGAAGAGATCGAAGCAATGGTGTGGATGTATTTTTAGAAAAAAATTGATAAATATTCTCCCCACACACTCTGACTTAAAATGGAAAGGATTTACTTACCCTCAAGAAGAAATATGATGAATCTATTGGGGCGTATGAAGAAAACTTCACAAGGATTTCATAGTACGCCTTTTACTTTGTCGTTACACCCAAATGAAAGGTTGACCACTTCATTGGTGGGATAAAAACTAGCCTATGGAAATCCTTGGTGATTCGTGACTTTGAAAGCTATGAGAAAATTGTCTAATGTGCCCCCAGATTTAAAATAGAGATTGTATAATCTTAAAGGTATCATTGGGATAAGAAGCGGAAATTGGATAACAATTCTAGTGGTCCGATAGAGAGATCTAACAGTGCCTAGAAATTTTAGAATCCCACATTCCAAAAGTGAGGAAATAATAATAATGTAAATTTCCTGAAGGGGGTGATGAAATACTTTAGGTACAGGAAGTAAGGGAACCAAGATAGTGATTGTTGACAGGAGAAACCCACTTTAGCAATGAAGGAAAGGAATGATCTAGTCAACTCTCAACATATTCTTTATTATTACAACTACAAGGAACCAAGGCATTTTGAAAACCAATTCACTAAGCCAAGTATTTTTTGAGACAACCAATAACCTCCAAGTTAGAAAGGGTTAGCATTTTCCATCACTACCACCAAAGTGAATCCCAACAACAATGTGGTAATATGTGCACTAGTTATTCAATCAAGAATAGAGAACATACTTTTTTATTCCAGTTATATTCATTCCTTCATATCATGAAAGTTTAGTAGAAATATTCAAACACCACCAGAAATCATGGAAGTAGAGATGTTAGAGAAAACAAAAAATAGTTAAATTATTGCATCCCAACAATCTAACTCCTCCCCTACAAAATTTTGTGGGATGAGTTTCCTAGAAAACCTTGTCAAACTCCCTTGGGTGTAATTTGATGCAATTTTAGGAATGGATTGGATTTCCATATATAGAGACAATATAAATTTTCGTGAGAAGGAAATCACTCTCTGTATTGAAACTCAACCCCTAATTATGTACAAATTCAAGGATGAGGATGAAACTTCTTTAGCACCATCATCTCAAGAATGGATATTATTTCCCTATGAGAAAGTGTATATATCTCAAATTATTGAGTCTAAGGAAAGAATCATCCATGAATACATTCCCATTGTGAGGGAATATGATGATGTGTTTCTTGAGGAATTTTTGGGTCTTCCTCCTAGACAAGATGTTTAATTTTCAATCCAGCATATATCTGGGGTGTTACCATTATCCAAGACTCCATATATAATGGATGTT